>CM029655.1:21689381-22289381 GCA_017311315.1 Dendrocalamus latiflorus
GTATTTTTGAAAATCGATCTGCGATCGGGTTATTATCAACTCAAAATCCAAGAGCAAGGTCGAGAAAAGACTGCATTTCCAATGAGATATGGGCTATATGAGTTTACAATTGTACCTTTTGGTTTAACAAATGCACTGGCATATTTCATAAATCTCATGAATCTGGTGTACATGGACCAATTGGATCACTTTGTGGTAGTTTTTGTGGATGATATACTGATCTACTCCAAAAATGAAGAAGAACATAAACAACATCTACATATTGCTTTAACAAAGATCAGAGAACATCAGCTATATGCTAAATTTAGTAAATGTGACTTCTGGATGAAAGAGTTGCATTTTGGGCCACATTATTACTGAAGAAGGAGTCAAAGTTGATCTAGGAAAAGTTAAAGCCGTCATGGATTGGAAATAGCCAACGACACGTAACTGAAGTGAGAAGCTTTCTTGGATTGGTGGGCTACTGTCGCCGATTCGTAGAAGGATTCTCGAAGATTGCTCAGCCACTCACACAATTACTCAAGAAGGACAAACCCTTTGATTGGACAGACAATTGTGAGGAAAGTTTTCAACAACTGAAGGCTAAATTGACGACAGCACTAGTTCTAATACTTCCAAATCCGGTGAAAGAATTTCAAATATGATGCCTCAAAACAAGGGTTGGGATGTGTGCTGATGCAAGATAGAAAGGTTGTGTCCCATGCTTCAAGACAATTGCGACGACATGAAGAGAATTATCTCACACATGATCTGGAATTAGCAGCCGTGGTACACTCACTGAAGATTTGGAGGCACTATCTATTGGGCAATCATTGTGAGATATTCTCTGATCACAAGAGTTTGAAATACATATTCACTTAACCTGAATTGAACCTGAGACAATGAAGATGGCTAGAACTAATTAAAGACTTTAATGTAGATCTTCAATATCATCCAGGCAAAGCACATGTGGTAGCAGACGTACTCAGCAGGAAGGCCTATCAAGGTATAACAGTGAGACAAACTATTCACCTCAAATACAGAAAGACATGCATAGATTAAATTTGACCATAGTTGAACATGGATTTGTGACAGCCCTAGAAATCCAACCATTGCTAACAGATCAGATCAAAGCAACACAGGATGAAGATGAAGAGATTCAACAACTTAAAAAGAGAAATCAAGAAGAAGGTTCAACTGAATTCACTAAAGACGAACATGGAATCCTAGAATTCCATGATCGTTACTGTATACTCAAGAAAAAGGAACTGAAAGTTTTGATACTGGTGGAAGCCCACTCATCATAATTTTTAATACATCCTAGAGGCACAAAAATGTATCAAGATATGAAGAAAAGATTCTGGTGGAGCTATATGAAGAAAGAGATCGCAGAATACATGGCAAGATGTGACATATGTCAAAAAGTGAAGATAGATCATCAGAAGCCATCAAGACTACTACATCCATTACCAATTCTAGAATGGAAATGGGATAGCATCGACATGGATTTCATTATTGGACTACCTAAGACTCAAGAAGGATATGATGCTATCTGGGTTTTTGTTGACAATTAACCAAGGTAGCACATTTCCTTCCAATTAAGCAGACCTACAGAAAAGATAAATTGGCAGAATTATATTTGACAAGAATTGTGGTATTACATGGAGTCCCAAAGAAAATTGTTTCAGATAGAGGAGAATAGTTTACCTCAAAATTTTGGGAGAAGTTATATGAAGCAATGGGCACTGATTTAGCTTTTAGCACATCATATCATCCACAAACTGGAGGACAAATTGAAAGAACAAATCAAATTTTAGAAGATATGTTAAGAGCCTGTGCCATAGTATATGGAGCAGTGTGGAGTACATGTTTGCCATTTGCACAATTATCTTATAATAAAAGTTATCAGGCTGGCATCAAAATGGCACCATTTGAAGCACTATATGGAAGAGAATGCAGAACACCTTTAAATTGGACAGAAACTAGAGAACGTCAATTTTTCAGACCTCAAGTTGCTCATGATGCAGAAGCCCATGTGAAAATCATTAGAGACAAAATGAATATTGCATAAGACCGTCAAAAGAGCTATGCAGACACTCGCAGAAAAGATCTGAGTTTTGAAGTAGGAGATTTTGTATATCTCAAGGTTCTCCCTTCAAGATTGTCAAGAGGTTCCAAATAAAAGGAAAGTTAGCCCCAAGACATGTTTGTCCATTCCAAATCACAAAAAGAGTGGGAGAAGTAGCATACGAAGTGCAGTTGATACCGAGCTTGGCTAGAATACATAATGTATTCCATGTATCACAACTCAGAAAGTGCCTACGGCAGCCTACAGATGAAGTACTAGTGGAAGAGATTGGATTGCAAGATGATTTGACGTACCTAGAAGAACCTCTATAGATACTTGAGACAACAGAGACATAGCTTAGGAATAGAAATATCAAACTCTGTAGAGTTCAATGGAAGAATCACACTACAACAGAGTCCACTTGGGAAAAGGAACCAGATTTGTAGCGGGATTTTCCTAACTTACTCCTGGACCATGTTAATCTCGGGGTTGAGATTCTTTTAAGGGAGGTGGGTTGAAACAACTCCAAAATTTCAAAAATATTGAATTATTTTGAATTTGTTTTGAATTCTAATCCTTACCCAATTTGGCAAATTCCTTGAAAATCCGCTTTCCCTCTTTGATTTCCCATCTTCACTCCTTGTCGGCACCTCCCGAAGACGTCGCCTCCCACCGCCTCACTGTGCCACCGCCCACGCGCCCGAGCGTCACATCTTGAAGTTGCAGCCACGCTGTTCTCTCACATTCACACTGGCTCTGCACTGTGGCCCCACCAGTCATTCGCCCATCGCCCTCTTCTCTCCTCGCTTGGCATGCCCCTGTCAACCACGTGCTCTCCAGCCTCAGCTCATCGCTCTCTCGTCGACTCACACGCGTGAGCTGTACTTGCTGCGTCAACACTCGTCAGTGTCCACAGAGACACTAGTGCCACCTCGCCTGCACACCGTCCAATCAGCAGAGCTCCTGCCCTCTCTCCTTACCCATGTGCAGGCGACGTCGAACCGCCCTACTGCTTCCACCGCCTTACCTTGCCATTATAACTCAATTGCCTTCACATAGAGCTTCATGCCACTCCCAAACACCCGCTAGAACCACTTAATCGGACTTTCACTCACCGTAGCTCCCGCCGACAACATCCCCTACGCCTGGTGAGCCCTGGACTCAAGCTCTTTCATTACTCGATTAAAATTCAATTGCATTCACTGTCATGACCACCCTTGCTTCCTAAAACATTAGTGAACTCGCTCGAGCACGAGCAGCTCTGTAAAGCTCGGTTGGCGGAAGCTACCACCGGCCGTAAGGCCTCTCTTGTGGACAGCTCAGTCGAGCATTCCCCGACCCAAACCAGCTTCACTACCTTGAAACCTATGTTCCGTAGATGGTCAAACCGCTCCCTACTTCGCCGGAGGATAACCAAAGAAGTCTTGACTGCCATAGGAGCCACCGCCTTCGCTCCCGCTGTCAATCGCCACCACCCATACTTCCGTCTCTTAGAGCCCCAAAATGGAACCCCTGTGCTCCAACGAACCCAATCGTGCTCCCCATTTCCACCGGAGAGCTTCGTTGGAGCCAAATGTCAGAGGGTCACCGTCCTCTATTTTTCGCCAGGAAAATGAAGCCGGAGGTTGAAGACGACAGTGGACACGACGTGGTCACATCACGGCCGTTCGCGCGCCATGGCTGTCTCAATCGGGTCGTCCACGTGCGCCGCATTATGGCCGTCAGCGTGTCGCCATCGGGCATGTGCGTGCACGTGTACGCTGGGCCTCTTGGTCGCACGCAGCGTGGGCCGAGGCTAGTCGGCCCGTTTAAGCTAAGTGGGCTGATTTGGCGGGAGGGCTGCACAATACTTGTGGGCCGGCCCAGCATTGTTCAAAACACTGTTCACCTGAAACCTTAAAATTCCAAAAATACCCCATTTCGATCGTTTCGATGCTGCGAATCCATTGTTGACCTCTATTCCACCAAATTGATCTCTAAATAAATCCAAACCCCTCCATTTGAATTTTATTGCATTTTATTCCTTTTTAATTAGTTTATTTTTCCTAACTTGATTAAACTCAAGTACAGACTTATGTTATTTTATGTGTTTACGCTAGCTCCTGAACTTTTCAAAGCGATGGTACAAGTTCTTGATCATATTGAATCATATGAAATTTAAATTATTTAGTTACTGTATTTGCATTAATGTTATTTCTGAAATGCTATTTAATTAAAATAAATGTTTAGAATGACTTGTAAATTAGTTATGTCGTACCACTGGAAAATGCCCTGTTTAATTTGAAGCCATATTCATCTTGACAACCCTAGTAATATTTAATTACTGTATAAATAATTGTAGACTAGCTCATTCAAAATGTTGTACTATTAAGTGACTTGGCTTTTGGCTAGTAAAATTATTAAACTGGTTCTATGGTAAGGAGGAATAATGGAAAGCCACGAGATAGTTGGAGTTCATGACCTTACCCTAGGGTGGAGGCTTGAGCAGAGGGGTGGTAGCGCTGTCGAGCACAGGGGAATGTGGTTGTTTGCCTCAAGTGAAAAGTAAGGACAAGAACCTTATGCTGAGTAAAGGACACAGTGATCGCTCAACCATAGGTGTTGACTTGTTAACCCTGGTTTAGTAGCTGCTCAACTCGATTGAATATCTACAGGACAAGGAGTGTGGATGATGGGAAGTTGGTATGTGGAACGGTAAAACAATATCTAACAACAGTAGGGGCCACTCAAGACAGACAGAAGTGTTAGGTCTAGCTAGTTAAACTAGGTCTGAGTGGATCTATCGGGTAGAACCTACATAAAGAATTGAGCAGTAAAAAATCTTGTTTTCTCAACTCAGTCACACGCTAGCTGAAGTGTGCCTATCGCGTGACATTGAGAGTCTGAGAAATCTTGTGGGTAAAGCTAAGCAACTATGCAGAGTGAAATAAATGGTATTCGAATACAACGTGCTTTTGGTAAATGAAGCTGTGTTTAATGGATGATTCCAACAGCGAGGCGTAAGTAGATTTTATTATGTTTTAATCGGAGTAAGCTAAGTAAATAGCAGTTGAAAGAAAACCCCTTTGAAATCTTAAGGAGTTTTGTTCTTGTTTTCCTGTTTGCAAATAAAATTACATCCACTCAATTTAATAGAACCAGTATTGTCAGACCTCGGATTAGCAAACCCAGATCCTCTGTGATTCCACCGCACTATTCCCTGAATCAGTAGATAGTGCTCATAGATACATTACTGTATATCAAAAACATATCATGCAGAAGTGTAAATAATACAGTAATACTTACTCATGGGCCGGTTAGGCCAAAAATGATAAAATGCAGCAGCGGAAACTTCACACAGGTGGGACCCGCAGGACTTGCCCACAGGCAGCCAACTGGGGTTCGCGACCTAGTCCATGGCTTCATCGTCTTCCAGCTCTGTCGACCCTTTTTAGGCATCGCAGGGCTTGACTTTATTTCCTTTCTGACTGAATGATGGTAATTAAGAAACAGTGAGTACGACGGTACTCAGTAAGCCACCACACATGATGTAATAATAATAGATGCAAGGCTGTCAAAGGGGGCTTGAGGTTCTTTTATTTGCTTAATGCGACATTTGCAATAATCATAATTAAAATTCCTAAGACTTGACATTTTATAAACATGCTTTAAAGAGTTTGAAATTGTGCAATAAATATAGCGGTGTCGGTTCCATCCACTGATTACATGGTTCCATCCACCTATGCTAGCTTTTGATCATTATGCCAATATCATATTATCAATCCCGCTGGAGTACGTCCCTCCAGGAAAAATTCAAAATCAGAGTACATCCCTCTGATAGGTTTCTGTCTCACCCACAAAGGTTTTTGAAATAGAACTAACTCGAGGAGAATCCCATGTCCGCCCTTGACCGTGGGCACGGCTATTCGAATAGTTTATTCTCTGCAGAGATTGTACACTTTACCCACAAGAGACGATCTGCTCGTTGCTCCACACGATTCCTTAGTCATGTGGTTGAGTAGATCATCACAATAACCTTTCAAATTATCTAGCCCCTTTCGTCATCTCACCTTATGGGCTGCTCCCACTTGCGGTGGGTCCCATACTTTGCACGGGATGTAACCACGGAAACTAGCGCCTTCGAACTCCACTCTCCATAACGCTAGCACGGTTGGAAATGTCACCCTCCTCTCGGTGTCCCTTTAGGCCTTCCTTTGCCCTTGCAGCACTCCTTTCCACTACCGGTGAGATGAGTTCCGGGGGTTCGATAGATTTACTTAGTCAAGTTGCAATTTGCAGACTTGTGGTCGTACTGTTGTACACGAAGATGTCATCACAGGATTAAGTCCTTAATGCGTCTGGGCGGTTCAATCCACAATCCAATGTGCTACTTCCACACCCACCACTCTTACCACCCGCCCAGACAGGTATAGCATGTTTTAAGGGTTTTGAGAAGCATAAAATAAGTAGTCACAAAGTATTCAGCCACGTACATCCCGTGACTGTCCCAAAACAAGTTCTTATGTTTTTGAAGATAGATGATCAGGGCAACTAGCGCCCTGGACTTTGACAAGACTAGCATGGCATTTAATATGACTTATAGCTAGTAAAGATTATCTTTAATTTCTATGGCGACAAGGATCAGGTGATTCAAGTGTCAAGAAAGGGCATATTAGATTTAATACAACATCAAGTTGGCATGTAGCTACCTTAGGCTTTGATATACATTTGCATAATCAATTAGGCATGCAAGTTGATAATTTAAAGAAACATAATTTTGCATAAAATGTAGGATCAATATGATCAAAGTGATGACTTGCCTTGCTTGGTGTACCATGGCCTTGATTGACCTAAGTCAAAGCCTGCTCAATCAGCGATCTTAACTTCCTAGTCGTTGCTCTTACCCGAGTCTTGATCTTGTTCGAATCTGTCGCCTCGTTGAGTGTTCAGATTCTAATACGTGGCAAAGAAAAGAAAGACCAAATAAATCCAAACACTTTAAATGCCCAATTTAGTTTAAATTATATATTTGTTACGATTTGAGAATGGAAGGATGATTCAGATTAGTGTGCCGTGAACACAGCGGTAGATGAATTGGGCGAAGGAGTGAGGTGGCTGAGCAGCTTTACCGTAAGGGAAAATTTTAGAATAGCGATGGGTCAAAAGGGAAGATGTATCTTATCGGAGATAGTAAAGAGGAACAGAACCTTGTAATTCTTGGATGCGGAAGTTTTACAGGAGACGAGTATAATTTTAATTACTCAGTGTAACTTTGATATTTCATGTGGCAGTACTTATATGAGATTACAATAGTCATCTTAATGAACCATTCTTCTTAATAGTTTAAATCAGAGTATGGATTTGGTCATTTTAGTCAAATTTGATTATTCGGTTTAATTAACAAAATTATTGGAAATAGCCAATGGCTATGATTTCTGAGGAAGGAGAGTTATGAATTGATAGAAATCTACTTGATAGAGTTATTTCTTTTATTATTAATTACTTTTGACCATTAGATTTTTAAATCCTGAGATAATGATTGGAGATTTGGGTACGAGACAAAGATTAGGGACTGCTCTCTCTTGATGAGGAATTCTTAATCGTAGGCACTCGTTATTTTAAATATTAGCATTTTAAGAGGAATGTTAAGGTCTTTACCACAAATATTTTAAGTACTTCGTGAAAAGATAGATTCCATAATTTTAGGGACGAGTAAACCACACTTGATATGTTATGTGGCTGGCCAATGATTAGTTTAAGCACTATTAAGAGAGATGACATGATTTTAGAGATAAGCAGATTACTCTTGATATTTTATGTGGCATCTTGATGATTCTTGAGAGGTAACTTTAACAAGCGTGGTAGTTTTAAATGCTCACTATTGAAATGTTATATTTGATTGTACCTTCATTCAATTTATTATCTTGATTACTTTTGTTGTCACTGTCTTATTTTTCATGGATTTAGATAAGATGAGAGGGTGTAATTCTTAAGCTCCATAATTAAATCATTTAGCCATGATATTGTTATTATTTTTATTATTTTATTAACTTCATGCTAGTTTCTTGGTAATAGAGAAAGAGTTCATGGCATACGCTTACTTTAATGGACCTTCTACATGAGGGTTAATATATAAATCTTGATTGGCATATAAATAAATTAACCAATGTCAAGTTTTTAATTTAGTTGCATAAATCTTTTCATTATGAATTTATAAATGATTTATCCTTTTTATTATTAGTCCCAATTTATCTTTGCTAGAAATGCTTGCATGAATATTTCTTTGCATAAGATTTCAGCATTTAGCATAAGAGTTCACAGGTCAGTATTCATCTCTTACACATGCATTCAGCTCACTCCCTTGGTTGCGCCCACATGTCAGAAGAGAGGGAGACAAAGGGGCTGTCGGCTGAGGCCAGAGCAGCACAAGGAAAAAGGAACCGAAGCAGAGGAGGGAGGCGTCGGGGATGGGTGGCGGTGTCGCCGACGGGGAGAGGTCGGGGAGGAGGCGGCGACCGGGAAAAGGGGTTGCCCCGGCGTCAAAGAAGCTCGTGGAGGCGGCAGCTTCGGCCGAGGTGACGCCGAGGTGTGCCGACAGCAGAGGGATGCGGACGGCGGAGGACGGCCGGTTGGGCGCCGGTGGCCGAAGAGGAAGGGGAAAGAAGGGAGGCGTGCGCGAGCATGAGCAAGAGGATAAAAGCTCACCTGAGCTGCCGGGGCGGCCGGAAGGAGGCGGAGGCGAGCCGGCCTCGTGCACGGGCAGCGGCGCGGGGAAGGTGACCATGGCGGGATCGCTCTGGCGGGGGAGAGCTTCGACCAGTGGTTGGGGAAGCCTCAGGGTGCCGAGGTGCTGCTCCCACCGCGCCGAATTGACTCGGGACCAACTGAGGAAGAAGCGGTGGCGGCAATGGCGGCGGCCGGCCGGAAGCAGAGAAGGAGCTGGCGCGGCGTGCTCGGGCGGTGGTTTCGCAATTAATCGCGTGGGGAGGCGGCGGGCGACAGGGGGCACACCGCGACGGGGTCGGCTTGTGGAGGGGAGGGCCGAAGCGGCGGAATCGGTGCGAATGGCGGTGGCCGGCGCAGGCTCAGACAGCTCAAACGAGCTTAAATGGGGAAAAGAGGAGAGTGGCGCCGGGGATCTTTATAGGCGAACGAGCGCTCAGGGTAGTACCTCCGGCATGGGCGCGACGTGCGATGGTATGGGCGGCGGCATGGCAAGGTGTACCCTGGGTATGGCGGTGTGTCCGGCGGCATGGCGAGGCGTACGTCGGCATGGGTGTCGGCGAAACCGGGGGCGGCGCGGGCGGAACTAGGGGCGGAGAGCGGCGTGGGCTGGCGGCTTGGTTCGAAGAGTGGCGCGGCCAGGGTGCCGATGCGGGCGGCGAATCGGAGGAACAGGGGAGGGAGATAGGAGACGGACGCCGACTGGGCCAGGAGAAAGAAGAGGGAGCGGGCTGGGCGGAAGAAAAGAAGTGGGCCGGGGAGGAAGAAAAGAAAAGCGGTCCGGGGAAGAAATAGGTGAGCGGCTGGGCTGGGAGGAGAATCGGGCCAGGCCCAAAATTTGAGAAGGAATTTCTGAATTTTTAAATTTTTGATCTAGATTTGTGAGTAGATTTGAAGTTGAACACTTGGTTCCAATTTTGGATATCAATATTTTGATTTTTTTTTAAAAAAAATTGTTCGAACTTTGAGAAATACTTCTTAATCTTCCGAATTTGAATTTCCAAATACTAAATTTGGATGGAAGGAATTTATATTGATTTTAAATTTTTAATCTTGGCTTTGAATGACCAGGTTTAAATTTTAGAATTTGAAATTAATACTTCCACGAGGATTTGAATTTTCTAAATTTTAAACTTTAATTTATGTCTCTTGACTCCAGGGTTTGGATTTTATTAATCGGGCTTTTTGGCGAGAAACCAAATCGAGACATTTGAAATACGCCAAAAACTTTTGAGAACACAGGAAAAACCATTAAAAGATTTTTAAATTTTGAAATTACACTAACTCCCTATTTGGGATGTTACAAGTATATTCCCTTCCTTTGAATATCCTTGCAAGTAGTTAAATTAGGATTTACCCTTGTGACTTGCTGGATACGGTTGTACTCATTACTTGCTAAACAACAAATAGAAGATGAGGAATAGTGATGATCAAGTTGCGGATGAATCCCAAGAGGAACCCTACTTCACAGAAGACGACTGGCTTTACGTCTTAGTCGCAGTCAAGTTTGCCTGGGAGTTTCTTTTGTATTGTAAGATCACTTTGGGCTTGTATGCCCGCTGTGTCAAAACTAGGTTGTTAAACCATATTCCTATAATAAAGTTTGGCTCTTTTATTGTAAGCATGTGTTGTTCTGGTACACACTCATGTACAATACTCCGTAATTGAACAGATCTAGGCAGTTGCGGGGATTACTAGCGTCTCCAGAAATGGGGGTGTTATAGGCTCAGCTTCAGTGCAGCATAGTCCAAAGCAGTACCCGCAGTTGCAAGGGTGATCGACATATTTCACTGCTCCAAAGTGTCCACCTACAGTCACAAACTGTAAGAAGAATTCAAATAACAAAACACCATTGGTGGTTTCAGCTGTATATATTGATAAATGACGAACAGTCATGTGAAAAACCATGACATATAAATGGGCCGATGTAACTCTCTTAGAAATTTAAGAGGAAACATAGTTTCCCCTCTATCTAATGGAATATTAAAGAATATAAAGCTTAGAAGATAAAAGACTATATGTTCAAAGGTATAAGCACCAGAATAATATGACTAAAAATACATACTTCACTAATTTGGATAGAACTCAAATTTGTAGCTGATTCACTTACACTGCTTCAACTGACAGAAATACAAACAATCCAAAACATGCAACAACACCTGATTTCATATGATTACTTAAAAGTTACCAGAACCCATAATAGAAAAAGAGAGTAAATTGTATTTTGCACCAGATAAATTGCCCAACGTTGCAGTTTATTGCACCAAGGAAATTGCATTAGGTTAGAGCTCAGCAAAATTATTGATCAATTTGAAAGCCTGAACAAGGGAAATCGAGACTATTGACTATTGTAGTCTGTATGCATATGTGAAATCATTGCAAGCTTTGGTTCATAGATTTCAATATGAAATTCTTGAAATTTGTTAAGTTTATTCACTGAAACCAAAAGATGCCAATTTGGAAAGTTATTGAAGATAGGAGGACACTCCGATTTGGTAATGATAGCCTCATCAGTACACTTTTGCATACATATAATCAGTAGAATGAAGCAAACATCATATAAGCATAACAAAACTTGTTTCTCTTCTTGCCCTTGGTGATTTTTGGGATAGGCATTGTTCCTTGTCTACAATCTAGTGTCTAACTAGCAAAATAAAGGACTTGCTTAAACTACACACAGTTTCTACCTCTCAAATGCTAGTTTGAGCTCCAACTGAATGAAAACATCTGGTTATGTAGGATCGATTCACACTAAGATAGGCAATCAGAGGGGGGTGAATGATTGCGGAAGCTAAAAATAAATTTTAAGACTCTCCCCTAAACACAAAACCTATTTAAGCCTCATTTAATAATTCTGGACAGAATAATATACTCTCACTAAAACTGATCCCGATTAAAAACCATAACTCCGATTGACCTCAAATTTTTTCAGAATAAACTAGAGACAGTTATTGAACTAACCCAACTGGAATTACGTCAATCGGAACTCTAGAACTTGAGATATAAAATAAACAAGATCGCTGATACATATAGTGACGAAAATAAATTAAGCCCTAATTATGCAACTAAGCAAAATATGAGATCGCTTGCCTGACCGATGGCTGAACAATGCCGTGCGCTTTGTGATCAAAAATATGCCATGCCAAAGGAAACGTTTGGCCACCCCAAAAGCAGTATATATATTTTTCTTCCACGGCTGCTCGGTACAACTCTTGCCATGCCACCGCATGCATATATATACACACACAGCCCAACTCCAACTAGGCCTTAAAATCCTAATCCAACTAGGACTTAGAACCCTAATCCAACTCCAACTAGGACTTAGAACCCTAATCCAACTCCAACTAGGACTTCGAATCCTAATCCAACTCCAACTAGGACTTCGAATCCTAATCCAACTCCAACTAGGTCTGGGCCTTTTTACCTCAACTAGACTTTTGGCCCACTAATTTTCAAGGGACCCGAAACCCTTCCTAACACAGGTTTTTCACTCTCACAACTTTTCTAACACGTCACGTGTCGAAGCCTCTAGGACTGCACCTCCCGTAGCTTCTCCACGTATCATCCACCTTCGATCTCCATGCGCCCCAAGCATGAGCCCGATCATCTCGTGACCTCCTTGACCGTCTGAACCTCAGATCTCCCCATCCTAGTTCCGGTCCACCTCGTCACCGACCATGATCGCCTCCATGCTCAACCTGCACATGCAAAGACCAAAGAACATTCTTCCGGCACAAGTTCGTCTCAACTTGGCCAACATCAGTCCGTACACACGCAACACAACTCGCATAACACCGCTAAACGAAATCACCAATTATTCATCATAACAAATTAACCATTGTCAATTATTCATCACCAAAATATCCTAAACCTAGCCACATGGTCTAACAGGTTATAAAAAAACCTTTTGCTTGATTACAGTCTGTATTATGTGTACCTTTTACCAGTAGACTATAAAATCTATTTCATTGCCTTAACACAATCTGTCACAGTAATGAGTACTTGCGAACCACACTTTGAAAGAAATTTGAGCAACAATGTAAATAGTTATTTTACTGAAAGGTAAGCTACTGTTACTGAAAAGACTTGGCCTGATTTCAAGTATGAAAAATGTTGTGCATTGTGCAAAATAGTAACCAACCTTGTATTCAACCAAGAACAGCTCCGCTTGCTAGCCCACCAACAACAGAGTTCATGGGGTCATCAGGTGTTGAAGCTTGAGCATCTCTTGCGAGTTCATGCGCCCCTGAATGGCAAATAAGTATGTACCTTAGTCAAACAAAGCGCCTACAAAGGTTCTCGTTACCTTGATCCCTTCATATGAGCCAGCTAACAATCATTTCAAAAATTTAGATGGAAGACACTATATAATGTACATGTACTTCCTCGGTTCCTCCAAACAAAAGGGAGTTGTTTTGTGATACGTGCAGTCAACATTCTAAACTTTGGCTATTAATTTTTGAATATCTAGATTGGGCAAATGAAAATGGTATATGTAGATTTGTCTCAAAAAGTACTTTTATAACATTATAATTTTATTAATATTACAATAAAAATAAGTGATCAAAATTGCATTTTGAAGGCCATGTCGATGTCCAAATTGACTTCCTTTTATGACTAGAGGAAGAAATATATATGACAAAAGGTGGCCATGAAGATGGGTCGCTTGCTGTTTACATCAGCCTTTAGCTATATGTTGAACTTCTCATCCCTGAGATTGAACATGCGAAGCTCAACCATGTCAAACAAATTGGAGGCAAGCCCACAAAGTATTCCCATGATACATATAGGGCTATAGGTACACTCGATGTTTAGTGTTTATGTCATGAACCTTAGTTCATAATGGAATAAATATCCATCAGAAGAGGTCGGCCGGCGATGACTTGAGGTAGAATAGGGTTAGACGAAAGAGAACACTAGCTAGAGAAAGGAACGGATCTAGAGTAGCTAGTTTATAGGAGAGACTAGAGCTAGGAATTAGGGACTTGAGGATACTTCTTTATTATTCATTGCTTGATGATTATAGATACATGCTGTCTCTTTTATAGGGATAACTCGATTTGACCTCTAAGAAACAATCTTCATCTCTAAGGAACCCTATCTTTAATAAATAGAATATATCTATAAAGTAGTAAACACATCTAATAAGAAAACTAAATATTCTTATCTCTATCCTAATCAACCTAAGTCTGCCATACATGCTGCTATAGTACACGGTACTATTCACGCATGTGAACAGTAATTCGTCCGCGTGAATAGTACCATGAACATAATTCGTCATGTGACAACTTCTCCCCTTTCAGTGATAGCTCATCCTCGAGCTGTGGTGGCGGCCATGGTTGCAGCCCTTGGTAAACCCAATCTAGCAAGTAATTGTGATACCCCACGTGGGAGATCAACAACATATTGATGATGACTGATGGCGAAGATGCGAGGGTCTTAGCATTGCTCGATGTCGAGAAAGTTGTTAGCGACGAGGGCAGCCAATGTGGAACAGCGGTTTTGCGCTTTATGGTAAGCAAAAATCGTAGAAAGGGATCGACTACTTTGATACCAATTACCATGAACCTTAGTTCATACCGGGGTAAATATCCGTCGAAGAGAGGTCAGGTGGCGACTTGAGGTAGAATGACACTAGACGAAAGAGGGCACCAGTTAGAGGAAGGAATGAATCTAGAGTAGCCTGTCTAGGGGGAGACCAGAGTTAGGAATCAAGGACTTAGGAATACTTCTTCATTATTTATTGCTTGATGATAATGGATACATATTATCCTTTTTATGGAGATAAGTCAACATGACCTCTAAGAAACAATCTCTACATCTAAAAAACCTATGTATGATAAATAGAATATATCTATAAAGTAGGAAACCATCTAACAAGGGAACTAACTATTTTTATCCCTATCCTAAACAATCTAAGCCTGCCATACACACTGCTACGGTACACGGTATTGTTCACACATATGAACAGTGCCATGGGCAGTTGTAACATCCCAAAAATTTACAAATTTGAAAATATGAATTTCTTGAATTATTCTTGTAATATGTTCGATTTGAATTTGGATTTTAAGATGTTTTTCTGAATTTGGTTGAGGTTCTAAAAATTTAAGACTTCATAAAAGACAAAGACGGGGATTAATAATGCCCTAAAAAGGGAATGCGCAAATAATAGAAAACTAAAAATTGTAAGTATGAATCTGAAAAGATGATCCAGTATAAGAAGAGAGAAACCGGAGTTAAAAATATAAAATTCTCATTTTTGAAAATAATGGCATGGAAAAACAATGGAAGCAAGTAAAGTAAATACCAACATTAGTTGGAAATATTTTTATTAAGTCCAAAATGTCATCAGGAACTTCTGTGTATCTTTCTTGAATTTTTGGAGTTTATTTCATATTTTTTTCGGAGCTTAGTTGAATTTCTTATGCTTTTCGGAAAATCAAGAAAATACAAATGAAAATAAAAACTCCCTCCCCTTCCATCTGGCCGCCACATGGACGGCCCGGATCCGCCGCGAATCCCGCCTAACGCCTCCCCGATCTCGCCACGCGTGCGGCCCGGATCCGCCACGCTCCGCCCGCGCCTCTCCTCCCGCAGCCGCGTGGCCACGCTGGCTCTTCCACTGACAGCCGGCCCCGCCTTGCGCGTCTCCCTGCCCGGTGGCCCGCCTTTGCCCCGCGCGCGCCTCCCTGCCAGCGGGCCCGCTTCACCGCGCGGGACAACTTCTCCCTCCCTCTCTCTTTCTTCTTCCTCTCCCGTGCGACCGCGCTTTTCCTCTGCTCCGCGCAGAGTTTCTTCGCCCCGTGGCAGACATGCACCGCGGCGCTCAGCTCTCCGCCTCTCGTCCCGTCGCATCACCTGGTGGGCACGGCGCAAAAGCTGACCCCGCCCTGAGTCGTCACCGCCCAAGCCCTGCTCCCGTCGCCTCGTGCCTGCGCTCAACCGCTCCCGCGCCATGCCCTGCTCTGCCCTACGCCAGCGCCCTGCTCCGTCGACTTCAATCCCTTCGCCATCCCGTTGTCTCGCGCTTCGGTAGCAGCTCGAGTGCACCCCCGTGACTGCCCTCCAGCCTTAAGTAGCCTCCAGGCCTCCCTTTTGCTCGGCGCTCTCCCCCACTTCTTCCCCCGTGCGCACCGGCCGCCGCGCCTCCACGCCGCCCCGGTCGCTCCGGCGAAGCTCCGGCCACGATTACCGCGTCATACCGTGCCACCACCCCTTAGCTACTCCCTGTCCAAAGGAATTGGACTTCGGTGCAACCAAGCTCGCCGGGACAGCCATCTGCCCAAGTCCGGCCACCACCGCCATTCCCACCGTCGCCGCCTCCTCGGTCGATTTCGCTCCGATTCCTGGCGGTGGGAGCGACTCCTTGGTGCCCCGGATCTTCTCCGACCATCGCCGGAGCCTCTCCCCCTCTCCAAGCCGCCAGCACCGTGCGCCTCCTCGCCGTCGCCCCGGGCTCACGCCGCCGAGCCACCTCGGAGTCTCTCCACTCCTGCCGACCGTTGGGTAAGCTTCATGGTGTCTCCCTCCTGCTCACGCCCTTCTCCAATCTCTCTCTCTCCCACCACGGCGGTGCCGCCACATTTCACCCCTACGCCGGCCGCCCTGCGCCGCCGCTAGCTCGCCACCGTGCACCACGGCCGGAGCCACCACCCCCAGAGGCATCCCCGCCTCAGGGGAATTCCATTTCACTGGTTTCCCGCAGTTCCCCGGCCACCATCCATCGCCGGCGACGCCAAAACCGACCGCCGTGCGCTTCCCTGTTTCGCTATGTATGGAAAGCCGCTTCCAACGCTCGCCTCTTCTAATTGGCTGCCTCTGCTCTACCAGCACCGGCGTCCCGCCCGCTTGGCTAGCCGAAGCAAAACTCACGCGCAAGCCCTCAGATCTCAAGTTCGATCCCTCTCGGCAGCGCCCCTTTTCCCCATTTTTGAATTACTTTTTGCAGCTATTTAAAAATAATAAAAATCAGTGAAAATTTGGGAATAATGTAGAGAAGTTAATAAAATTTAATTAGAAGGCAAACAAAATTATTTAAGATTTTAAATTTGGAGATAATTAGGGTTTAACATCTAGTTAAATACCACATAAGAAAAGGTAATGAACCTTTATTATCTGTATTGAATCTAATTAATAATGAAAGGTGGATTGTTTTAGAGTCCAAATTTAATAAGGAACCTAATTAAAAATATATTGAAGTTAAAATGCATTGGATGTTATGTTAAAGCAATAAGAACAAAGCTTTAAGTTAAAAGATCGTCCTTAGTTATAAATAAATATATGCCATACCCTTTGTCATGCAGGCATAAAATAAATCTTAATGGTAGGTTTAATTAAATTAGACCTCTTCATAAAAATTAATTTAACAATAGGGCGTGACCATAATCATTTAGATTAGAAGGCCCTAATGAAATCCCCACCATTAGCACGTCACTAATAAATAAATCTTAAGGATAAATTTAGTGGAATAACATTTGGATATGGCATGCTCGGTCCTAGATAAATAAATTTTTAATTAAAGCTAATCACAACTAAAGTGTAGAGACCTTCTAAGTAAACACATATATAAACATCTATATGAGTATATAAATAAGAGGTCGTAATAATATACATGTGTTACAATAAAGAACCCCTAGGTGATTTGTAATTAAGATAATCTCACCATTAGGCATATTAAAGAACAAGGTAATGTTAGCACAACCTAAAATCATACATCTCGAATTGCTAAAAGTATGACTATAGCATCCATTTTAGATATGATCCTACACTAAAGTAAAGGCTAGGGAAAAGTTAGGCATAATCTAAGGAAGCTAATAAAATTGAAATAAGGATTTAGGGAGTTTATGTATGACTTAAATTCGGATTAGATGTCATGATAAATAATTAGTGTAACTTTAATATTTACATTGTAAATCTAATTATATATTAAGGCATTAATAAGAAGAAGCAGCCTTTGGATAAATGAGTATAATTAATAAAAATGGCCCTCAATTAACATATAAGCATATATGCCCCAATATTTATCATGGCCCCATTAAGCAAATCTCAGCAATGTATTTCATTAAATAACGATAATGAGATATTACCTTGTACGATAATCTCTGCCTAGATAAATAAATCTAAATTAAATATTGAGCCCTTGCCATTTATCTTTATCTAACTAATAGTGAAAGCCTACATCAGAGATTATTCTAAAAACTTAATAACGATATCCAAGTGTGATAATACCTTTGACTAAAAGATTTATAGAATAAGTACAGATCTCATCCATCAGTCCAGGTTGCCTTTACCATAACCTAAGTTACAAGGAATACCTACCCAGCCAGACTCGCACTTCGATACATGGGTCTAACCTAACTCATGGAACTTCCTTGATAAATACGAAAATAATAAAAGAGGTGATCAATAGAAAGATCGAACCATTATATCCTTCCACCGACCCTGTTTCAAATCACACGAATCCCCCATTAACTCAAAGTAAAACTAAATTAAGTTTATTCGGATTTGTTTGGATCTTTTGAGTTATTTGCTTTTATTTGGATTCAGTTGTTTAGCGCGTAATTAGATATGGTAATCCTGAAGAATTAAAGGATCAGGCGTGATCAAGAGCAAATCGAAGATAAAGACCAGAAGCCCAAGAGAAAGCATTGAGTGAACTCAAGACCGCGGTAAACCGTGCCAGGCGAGTCAATACTTTGATCATGTTGAACCTACATTTCTGCAAATTACTTTGCTTTAAATTATCAAATTGCATGCGGTTATTTATATGCAAATACATGTTAATTTAAGATTCTAGTTATATCCCATTGTGTACTTGGTTAACATTACCCCTCCTTTGAAATATTTGAACATGTGAACATTGTCGCCCTAGCACAAATTATAATAGTAACCTTTCGAAAATAAGTCCGTAATTGTATGCCATGCGTAGTATTGTTTAGGTACTCATGGGCGCGAAAGCGCCCAAGCATCACTTTTTAATCATGAGAAAAGTTGGTTGGGCAGTCATGGTGATAATGACTGGTGTATGTTGGATAGGGTTATTTTGTATTCCCAAAAACTCTCAATTTGCTTTAATATCTGAGCGGATGGTTTGGGGGCTGGTATGTGGTGCGAAGGAATGCACAAAATTGTGGAGTGTGGTAGAACCGCTCAGATAATACTAAGGACTGAATCTCGTCATGTCAACCCGTGTAAAACAGTACAACCACAAGTCTGTAAAATACAACTTGGCCCAGTAGATTTATCGAAATCCCGGACTCATCTCACTGGTAGTGGATTGATGGGGTTATGCTATGGCAAGGGGGCCGAAGGGACACCAGGTAGGGTGAAGTTTCTCAGTCGTACTAGCGCAGAGGGGAGTGGAGCCCGTACGCTAGTAGTAGTGAGAAACATCCCGCGCACAGATGGGACCCATCGCAAATGGGAGGTTACCCATAATGTGAGATGGGAGAAAGGACTAGATACTTTGAAAAGTCACTGTGATGGTCTGCTCAACCACACGTCTAAGGAATCGTGTGGGGTAACGAGTTGATTGTCTCTTGTGGTGAAAGTGTACAAACTCTGCAGAGTTAAAACTATTCGAATAGCCGTGCCCACGGTCATGGGCAGACATGGGAACTTAACTGGATATAGTTCTGTTTACAAAATGTTTGAAAACTGGGAATGGAAAAGTGGAAGGGCGAAGGACTGCCCTGGTTTGGAATTGTCCTGGGCGTCGTCCCAGTGGTAAGTTAAGCGGCTATAACGCTGAAGAAATTGCTATATGGTGCAGATGCCATGTAACGGTGGATGGAATCTGAATCGATATTAATAATGCATTTCCTTGTACATTATGATTTGTTCCAAAATTGCTAAGTCATAGGACATTTTAATTAATTGTATTCAAAAGCACTCTGCGCAAAATAAAATAGCCCGAGCCTCTCCTTGTTAAGCCATGCATACTATTTATTTGCATTCTGTGTATTGGCTCGCGAGCACGGGGTCGGAGTGCTCACGCTCGCTTTGCGACAAAATTCAGAATCAGGAAATCAAATCACCTCGCCTCAGCAACAAGATTGGACAAGCTGTCCAAGAAGATGAAGATGTCAAGGGCTAGGTCGCGAACCTCCAGTTGGCTGCCTGTGGGCAAGTCCTGAAGGTCCCACCTGTGTGCTTCATTCCGCTGCTGCAATTTATTGATTTCGGCCTAATCGGCCCATGAGTAAGTCTACTATTATAATTACGCTTCCGCATGATATGAATTTTGATATTCAGAACTGTAATCTGTGAGCACTATCTACTGATCCAGGGAATAGTGCGGTGGAATCACAGAGGAATCCGGATTGTAATATCTGGGGCCCTACAGCTTTGGTATCAGAGCATATCGACTGCAGGTCGTGATCTAGTAGCCTGGCCGTTAGATTCATGATTAGAGTTATTTCTTCAAAATTCTATTTTCAAAAAAATATAAGTGGTATTGCTCAATCTCCTCTCTCTTAGATGATTCCCTCTCATCTATATGCTGCCCTAGCCATTTGTGCTTCTAAAGCTCTCTTACCCCAACTTCAAAACGATAACACAGGAAAGAGTGCTAATATCAATTTGCCCCCAAATACGATTCTGTCTATCGATTAAAAAGGAAAAATTTGATCCTCTTCTCATACCCTTATTCCAAAAATTTAAGGTTAGAAACGCTGAAGATGTTCATGAAGATAAGGTGGTCCTACCTTAAACGAACCATGCAGATAAACTCTATGCCCCGTATGTGTGCTTTCTCGTGTAGACGTTGTATTGTTGCAAGGTTTTCGTTGGTTCCTGTGCACTGCCTTCTTGCCCTTGGGCGTCCTATTTCGCAGTCACAGGAAAAGCTTACTTTTAAAAATTTGTGTGGCTCAGTATCACTCCAGCTCCCTGGGAGTGCTCTTTTAAAATTTTTGCATGGGTTTAGAAGTATCTTATCTCTACGATGTAACCTTCATCTCATGCGGTTTCCTCTCATCTTTTCTGGAAAACCCTACCAGGCCATGGATGGATACAAGACAACTGCTACAACCAAAAGCAAGAGGGGAAGAATAATAATTGATGCTCGCAATAACCCCAACCATACGTATAGGCCATCACCTGACCTCACCCTACGAGGAAAGTCAAAGAGAATCCATCATCATGAAGATAATAGTAGTCCGGCGCCAAGTAAACCTCGAAAGAAGGCCCCTTGTATCTATTGCAAGACTACTGGGCACCGTTCTCGAAAGTGTCCTCAGAAGAAGCAAGACAAATGTTTCAACTGTGAACACCCAGGACACTACGCGAGGAATTGCCCACTTCAAAAGCCAGAAGAACAAGGAGATGGTGCTGCCACCACCGGCTTCAACCCCAACGAAGAAAACCCTAGCAGCTCCAAAGAAGAACGGGGTACACCTACCATAGTTCTATCACCAGACCAAGAAGCTTCGTTAAGTGCTACATGTCTCGAGTGCGGTAAAACCGGACATGTCGCACCATCATGTCCTCCATTACGCCGAGATAAACGAGGGGCATGCTTCACCTGTGGGCAAACTGGTCATTACTGCTACAATTGCCCAGTCCCCTACTGCTTATACTGCAAGAAATATCACTACCCAGATGACTGCCTCACTAACCTAGTAGCTTGTAGGCATTGTGGAGCAAAAGGACATGAGAAAAGCCAATGTACTGTTAACTGCCCCAACTGTGGAGGAGACCACCCGCCAGCAGAATGTCCAACGAGAAAGATGACCTGTTTTCTCTGTGAAGGACGAGACCACTGCCCCAAGGATTGCTCCATGAGCCTGTTGCTGACCAAAGCGGCTGAGATACAACGGATGAGTCTCCAAATCGCCATAGGACTTGTCATGCCTGGAGTTAGAAAGAATGACTAATGTCTGCTACCATTTATTTAAGGGGGGTAGCAAGAGTAGATGAGTATGTTGGGGAGCTACTATGATGTATAATTACTTTTGGAAGTACTAATATGATGTAAGCTACTTTGGAGGTGTAATAATACTATAGTAGATCTAGATGAATCAGACCGAGAAGATTTGCAAGATCCTCACGACAAGTTAAACTCTAAAGCCTATTGCTGGCCAAATTTAACCTTCCCTGTTTCCTTCCTACTCTACTGGAATCTCGGGGTCGAGATCCTATTTAAGGGGGGTAGGTTTGTAACATCCCAAAAATTTACAAATTTGAAAATATGAATTTCTTGAATTATTCTTGTAATATGTTCGATTTGAATTTGGATTTTAAGATGTTTTTCTGAATTTGGTTGAGGTTCTAAAAATTTAAGACTTCATAAAAGACAAAGACGGGGATTAATAATGCCCTAAAAAGGGAATGCGCAAATAATAGAAAACTAAAAATTGTAAGTATGAATCTGAAAAGATGATCCAGTATAAGAAGAGAGAAACCGGAGTTAAAAATATAAAATTCTCATTTTTGAAAATAATGGCATGGAAAAACAATGGAAGCAAGTAAAGTAAATACCAACATTAGTTGGAAATATTTTTATTAAGTCCAAAATGTCATCAGGAACTTCTGTGTATCTTTCTTGAATTTTTGGAGTTTATTTCATATTTTTTTCGGAGCTTAGTTGAATTTCTTATGCTTTTCGGAAAATCAAGAAAATACAAATGAAAATAAAAACTCCCTCCCCTTCCATCTGGCCGCCACATGGACGGCCCGGATCCGCCGCGAATCCCGCCTAACGCCTCCCCGATCTCGCCACGCGTGCGGCCCGGATCCGCCACGCTCCGCCCGCGCCTCTCCTCCCGCAGCCGCGTGGCCACGCTGGCTCTTCCACTGACAGCCGGCCCCGCCTTGCGCGTCTCCCTGCCCGGTGGCCCGCCTTTGCCCCGCGCGCGCCTCCCTGCCAGCGGGCCCGCTTCACCGCGCGGGACAACTTCTCCCTCCCTCTCTCTTTCTTCTTCCTCTCCCGTGCGACCGCGCTTTTCCTCTGCTCCGCGCAGAGTTTCTTCGCCCCGTGGCAGACATGCACCGCGGCGCTCAGCTCTCCGCCTCTCGTCCCGTCGCATCACCTGGTGGGCACGGCGCAAAAGCTGACCCCGCCCTGAGTCGTCACCGCCCAAGCCCTGCTCCCGTCGCCTCGTGCCTGCGCTCAACCGCTCCCGCGCCATGCCCTGCTCTGCCCTACGCCAGCGCCCTGCTCCGTCGACTTCAATCCCTTCGCCATCCCGTTGTCTCGCGCTTCGGTAGCAGCTCGAGTGCACCCCCGTGACTGCCCTCCAGCCTTAAGTAGCCTCCAGGCCTCCCTTTTGCTCGGCGCTCTCCCCCACTTCTTCCCCCGTGCGCACCGGCCGCCGCGCCTCCACGCCGCCCCGGTCGCTCCGGCGAAGCTCCGGCCACGATTACCGCGTCATACCGTGCCACCACCCCTTAGCTACTCCCTGTCCAAAGGAATTGGACTTCGGTGCAACCAAGCTCGCCGGGACAGCCATCTGCCCAAGTCCGGCCACCACCGCCATTCCCACCGTCGCCGCCTCCTCGGTCGATTTCGCTCCGATTCCTGGCGGTGGGAGCGACTCCTTGGTGCCCCGGATCTTCTCCGACCATCGCCGGAGCCTCTCCCCCTCTCCAAGCCGCCAGCACCGTGCGCCTCCTCGCCGTCGCCCCGGGCTCACGCCGCCGAGCCACCTCGGAGTCTCTCCACTCCTGCCGACCGTTGGGTAAGCTTCATGGTGTCTCCCTCCTGCTCACGCCCTTCTCCAATCTCTCTCTCTCCCACCACGGCGGTGCCGCCACATTTCACCCCTACGCCGGCCGCCCTGCGCCGCCGCTAGCTCGCCACCGTGCACCACGGCCGGAGCCACCACCCCCAGAGGCATCCCCGCCTCAGGGGAATTCCATTTCACTGGTTTCCCGCAGTTCCCCGGCCACCATCCATCGCCGGCGACGCCAAAACCGACCGCCGTGCGCTTCCCTGTTTCGCTATGTATGGAAAGCCGCTTCCAACGCTCGCCTCTTCTAATTGGCTGCCTCTGCTCTACCAGCACCGGCGTCCCGCCCGCTTGGCTAGCCGAAGCAAAACTCACGCGCAAGCCCTCAGATCTCAAGTTCGATCCCTCTCGGCAGCGCCCCTTTTCCCCATTTTTGAATTACTTTTTGCAGCTATTTAAAAATAATAAAAATCAGTGAAAATTTGGGAATAATGTAGAGAAGTTAATAAAATTTAATTAGAAGGCAAACAAAATTATTTAAGATTTTAAATTTGGAGATAATTAGGGTTTAACATCTAGTTAAATACCACATAAGAAAAGG
Organism: Dendrocalamus latiflorus; assembly: GCA_017311315.1. Lineage (NCBI taxonomy): Eukaryota > Viridiplantae > Streptophyta > Magnoliopsida > Poales > Poaceae > Dendrocalamus > Dendrocalamus latiflorus. The sequence goes on from CM029655.1 coordinate 21,713,401, forward strand.
TAATGAACCTTTATTATCTGTATTGAATCTAATTAATAATGAAAGGTGGATTGTTTTAGAGTCCAAATTTAATAAGGAACCTAATTAAAAATATATTGAAGTTAAAATGCATTGGATGTTATGTTAAAGCAATAAGAACAAAGCTTTAAGTTAAAAGATCGTCCTTAGTTATAAATAAATATATGCCATACCCTTTGTCATGCAGGCATAAAATAAATCTTAATGGTAGGTTTAATTAAATTAGACCTCTTCATAAAAATTAATTTAACAATAGGGCGTGACCATAATCATTTAGATTAGAAGGCCCTAATGAAATCCCCACCATTAGCACGTCACTAATAAATAAATCTTAAGGATAAATTTAGTGGAATAACATTTGGATATGGCATGCTCGGTCCTAGATAAATAAATTTTTAATTAAAGCTAATCACAACTAAAGTGTAGAGACCTTCTAAGTAAACACATATATAAACATCTATATGAGTATATAAATAAGAGGTCGTAATAATATACATGTGTTACAATAAAGAACCCCTAGGTGATTTGTAATTAAGATAATCTCACCATTAGGCATATTAAAGAACAAGGTAATGTTAGCACAACCTAAAATCATACATCTCGAATTGCTAAAAGTATGACTATAGCATCCATTTTAGATATGATCCTACACTAAAGTAAAGGCTAGGGAAAAGTTAGGCATAATCTAAGGAAGCTAATAAAATTGAAATAAGGATTTAGGGAGTTTATGTATGACTTAAATTCGGATTAGATGTCATGATAAATAATTAGTGTAACTTTAATATTTACATTGTAAATCTAATTATATATTAAGGCATTAATAAGAAGAAGCAGCCTTTGGATAAATGAGTATAATTAATAAAAATGGCCCTCAATTAACATATAAGCATATATGCCCCAATATTTATCATGGCCCCATTAAGCAAATCTCAGCAATGTATTTCATTAAATAACGATAATGAGATATTACCTTGTACGATAATCTCTGCCTAGATAAATAAATCTAAATTAAATATTGAGCCCTTGCCATTTATCTTTATCTAACTAATAGTGAAAGCCTACATCAGAGATTATTCTAAAAACTTAATAACGATATCCAAGTGTGATAATACCTTTGACTAAAAGATTTATAGAATAAGTACAGATCTCATCCATCAGTCCAGGTTGCCTTTACCATAACCTAAGTTACAAGGAATACCTACCCAGCCAGACTCGCACTTCGATACATGGGTCTAACCTAACTCATGGAACTTCCTTGATAAATACGAAAATAATAAAAGAGGTGATCAATAGAAAGATCGAACCATTATATCCTTCCACCGACCCTGTTTCAAATCACACGAATCCCCCATTAACTCAAAGTAAAACTAAATTAAGTTTATTCGGATTTGTTTGGATCTTTTGAGTTATTTGCTTTTATTTGGATTCAGTTGTTTAGCGCGTAATTAGATATGGTAATCCTGAAGAATTAAAGGATCAGGCGTGATCAAGAGCAAATCGAAGATAAAGACCAGAAGCCCAAGAGAAAGCATTGAGTGAACTCAAGACCGCGGTAAACCGTGCCAGGCGAGTCAATACTTTGATCATGTTGAACCTACATTTCTGCAAATTACTTTGCTTTAAATTATCAAATTGCATGCGGTTATTTATATGCAAATACATGTTAATTTAAGATTCTAGTTATATCCCATTGTGTACTTGGTTAACATTACCCCTCCTTTGAAATATTTGAACATGTGAACATTGTCGCCCTAGCACAAATTATAATAGTAACCTTTCGAAAATAAGTCCGTAATTGTATGCCATGCGTAGTATTGTTTAGGTACTCATGGGCGCGAAAGCGCCCAAGCATCACTTTTTAATCATGAGAAAAGTTGGTTGGGCAGTCATGGTGATAATGACTGGTGTATGTTGGATAGGGTTATTTTGTATTCCCAAAAACTCTCAATTTGCTTTAATATCTGAGCGGATGGTTTGGGGGCTGGTATGTGGTGCGAAGGAATGCACAAAATTGTGGAGTGTGGTAGAACCGCTCAGATAATACTAAGGACTGAATCTCGTCATGTCAACCCGTGTAAAACAGTACAACCACAAGTCTGTAAAATACAACTTGGCCCAGTAGATTTATCGAAATCCCGGACTCATCTCACTGGTAGTGGATTGATGGGGTTATGCTATGGCAAGGGGGCCGAAGGGACACCAGGTAGGGTGAAGTTTCTCAGTCGTACTAGCGCAGAGGGGAGTGGAGCCCGTACGCTAGTAGTAGTGAGAAACATCCCGCGCACAGATGGGACCCATCGCAAATGGGAGGTTACCCATAATGTGAGATGGGAGAAAGGACTAGATACTTTGAAAAGTCACTGTGATGGTCTGCTCAACCACACGTCTAAGGAATCGTGTGGGGTAACGAGTTGATTGTCTCTTGTGGTGAAAGTGTACAAACTCTGCAGAGTTAAAACTATTCGAATAGCCGTGCCCACGGTCATGGGCAGACATGGGAACTTAACTGGATATAGTTCTGTTTACAAAATGTTTGAAAACTGGGAATGGAAAAGTGGAAGGGCGAAGGACTGCCCTGGTTTGGAATTGTCCTGGGCGTCGTCCCAGTGGTAAGTTAAGCGGCTATAACGCTGAAGAAATTGCTATATGGTGCAGATGCCATGTAACGGTGGATGGAATCTGAATCGATATTAATAATGCATTTCCTTGTACATTATGATTTGTTCCAAAATTGCTAAGTCATAGGACATTTTAATTAATTGTATTCAAAAGCACTCTGCGCAAAATAAAATAGCCCGAGCCTCTCCTTGTTAAGCCATGCATACTATTTATTTGCATTCTGTGTATTGGCTCGCGAGCACGGGGTCGGAGTGCTCACGCTCGCTTTGCGACAAAATTCAGAATCAGGAAATCAAATCACCTCGCCTCAGCAACAAGATTGGACAAGCTGTCCAAGAAGATGAAGATGTCAAGGGCTAGGTCGCGAACCTCCAGTTGGCTGCCTGTGGGCAAGTCCTGAAGGTCCCACCTGTGTGCTTCATTCCGCTGCTGCAATTTATTGATTTCGGCCTAATCGGCCCATGAGTAAGTCTACTATTATAATTACGCTTCCGCATGATATGAATTTTGATATTCAGAACTGTAATCTGTGAGCACTATCTACTGATCCAGGGAATAGTGCGGTGGAATCACAGAGGAATCCGGATTGTAATATCTGGGGCCCTACAGCAGTAATTGCCGTGCGAATAGTTCCATGAACAGTAATTCAGCGCGTGACAGTTTAACCACTAAATTTCCTGCTTTCCAGTAATCTTATGAGAGACCATGTGGAGGTATCCCCATGTTTGTGATGAGTAATTGACGGTTGTGTTAGTAAGTTTGAGTTTGTTTCGGGTATTCTAGGGTTCAGTACCTTTACTTGTGCTAATGTTGATTATGCTGTTTCGTGCAGTGCTATTGTCAGACCCGGATTTTTCAATCCGAATCTTACTGTGTTTCACTGCACTAATCCCTGGATCAGTAGTTAGTGCACACAGGTACATTGCTGAATCATTTCATACATCGCATAATCAACCGTTATATTACATAAATTGAAATACACCACGTCGGGTGATAAAATTTACAAAAGAGACCGATTAGGCCAATGTCTTTATTACAAACACGCACAGCGGAAATACAGCAAAAGCAAACCCAAATCCACAGGCAAGCGACTGGAAGGTACTGTGTGCATTGTATGTCACCAGCTAACTAGTAACATACGTGCACACAACGCCGGATGTCCACTTGTCCATGTCTAATCAACGAAGCCTACGCTTTAGTTTCCTTCGTCATTCTTCTCCTCCGTAGCGGGAGCTTCCTCGTAGGCGTAGTGGTCTTGCGTTCCTGTTTCTGAATTTTTGCCGCAAAGCGAGCGTGAGCACTCCGACCCCGTGCTCAGCGAATCAACACACAGAATGCAGTATATAACATGTATGGCTAACCAAATGATGGCTTAGGTTTATTTTCTTTTGCGAAGAGTGCTTTTGAATACAATTATATAAAAATTCCTTAAGACCTAGCATTTTGAACACACGTATATGTTGTAAATGAATGCAGTAATAATGGTGATTCAGATTCCATCCACCGTTACATGGCATCTGCCCCATATAGCAATTCTTCAGCGTTATAGCCGCTTAACATACCACTGGGACGACACCCAGGACAATTCCAAACTAGGGCCTTACACTGCCCTTCCACTTTTCCATTCCCATTCCCATTTTTCAAACATTTTTGTAAACAGAACTATATCTAGTTAAGTTCCCATGTCTGCCCTTGACCGTGGGCACGGCTATTCGAATAGTTTTAGACTCTGCAGAGTTTTGCACACTTTACCCACAAGAGACAATCAACTCGTTGCCCCACACGATTCCTTAGTCATGTGGTTGAGCAGACCATCACAGTAACTTTGCAAAGTACCTCGCCCCTTCCATCATTTCATCCTATGGGTCACTGTCACTTGCAGTGGGTCCCATACGTTGTGCGGGATGTCCTCCTTCTGAACGTCTAGCAGCTGGCTCCCTACCCCTGCTAGCCCGCCACAGCAGAACTTCACCCTACCCGGGTGTCCCATTCAAGCCGTCTCACCGACTGCCGCTTGCACTATCCCACACCTCCTCCTGGAAGGATGACTTCAGGGTCCGGTAATTCTACTAAGCCAAGTTGTAATTTACAGACTTGTGGTTGTACTGTTTTACACGGGTTGACATGACAAGATTCAGTCCTTAGTGGTATCTGGGCGGTTCTACCACAAACCACACTCTCGTGCACACCTGCACCACACCCCCGAACCATCCGCCCAGATATTTAAGCATGTTGGGGTTTTTGGAGACATAAAATAATCATATCCAACATTTATCAGTCATTACCACCATGACTGACCCAACCAAATTTTTCTCATGATTAAAGTGATGTTTGGGACAATTTCTTGCCCCGAGTTCCTAATCAATGCTAAGCATGGCATATGGTTACGGACTTATTTTCGAAATGTTACTAATATATTTTTGCTAGGTCGACAAGGTTCACACATTCAATTACTCAAAGGAGGGGGTAATATTATTCAAGGTAAACAATGGCATATAACTAGAATATCAAATTTAGCATGCATTTGCATAAAACTAACAGCAATGCAATTTGTTAATTTAAAACAAAGTAATTTGCAGAAATGTAGGTTCAACATGATCAAAGTATTGACTCGCCTTGGTCACAATGGTCGGGTGCTGGATTATCCGGATCTCCTAGTGCTGCGGCCTCGAATTCTTCCTTTTGAGCTTCGTAGGCTATTTTAATCGTGCGCGAAAATTTGGATAAAAGAAAACATCAAATCAACAAAATATCACCAGAAATTCAAATGAACTCTAAAAATTATGATTTCAGTTCCATTGGATAGATCTTGAATTTAGATGAATTTTGAAATTTGTCTCACTCACTTTGGAGTAAAAATGAAAAAGTTATAATCATTTAAAGTTCTCAGTTCAGTTAATTTCAAAAATTATCAAATTTCTGACAGTGGGTCCCACATGTCAGTTTCTTTTTATTTTAATTCTTTTATTGTTGTGTCACTGATAGGTGGGTCCAGGTACTGTTCAATGGGGCCCATCTGTCAGCAGGGTCCGGTGCAGAGATGCCACTGACCGGTGGGGCCCAGCGGTCAGTGGGCCGCTCTAGTCACACTGGCCGACAGGTGGGGCCCACCTGTCAGTAGGAAACATGAAAAGAAATGCTCGACCGCAGGCGCGGAGCCGGGGGCTCGAACGCGCGCCGCGGGAGCGGGGGAGGGAGAGAACGAGCGGAGGTAACCAAGTGGGCGGGGAGGCTTTGCCTACCCCAAAAGGGTGGCTTACCCTTTTGAGGTAGCTTGCGGAGGCGACCGGGCAGAGGAGTCAGGGGCGACGGTGGCCGGCGGCGAGCGGTGGTCGGGAGGCTCGAGAGTTGCGTGATATGTAATCTCCGCGTGAGGGTGAGTCTTCTGGTGTAGGCGGCCGGGGTGGAGAAGCACGGTGGCGGGCCGGCGGCGTGCGACGGCGGAAGCTCGGGCGGGGCTCCGGCGACGGCGGGCCACGAGCTTCGGGAGGTGCGGGGGAGGCCGGGGTTAGCTTCACCTCGCTCCCTCGAAGCTCTGGGAGCTTGGGGATCGCCCGGAAGTGGCCGGGAGCGGCGGGGAGGGTGGCGCCGGAGCTCGGGAAGAAGGAGGGGCCGGCGGGGAATTAAGGCACCATAGTGCAATTGCGGGCACGGGAGGGGAAGAGAGAAGCTTTGCGGCGCGATTGCACTCCCAGGAGGGCTTTTATAGCCGGAGAGAGGGCGCGCAGCGAGGACCACATTCGGCCCTCCGCTCTTCATGCCGGCGAGGGGGAGTGGACGAGATCTTCACCAAGATTTCGTAGGAGAGAGATGGCGGGAGAGGTGAGTCCCCCCTCCTGTAACCGTACTTTTTAATTTGCCCGCGAGGTGAAGGATTCGCTGCGGCAGAGCGCGAGCGCGAGGAGAAATGGTGAAGCGGGCGCGTGGAGAAGAGAGGCCAGAGGAGGAAGAAGAGCGCGCGGGCGTGAGGGCCACCGGCCAGAGGGAGAGGGAGGCCTGGCGTGTGGGGCTCGCGTGGGATCGGGTCCAACGGCAGAGGGCGAGGGAGAGCGAGCGGAGGCGGGGCCGCTGTCAGCGAGGAGAGGCGCGAGGGAGCGAGCGCAGGCGGGTCCACCGTGTAGTGAGAGCGGGCGCGCTGCGCCCGCGGAAGCTGGGCCGCGCAATGGAGGGCGCGGGCGACGCGTCGCGCATCGGGGTCGGCCAGATGGCGGCCCGGGAGGAGGAGGGGTATTTCTATTTTATTTCTTTTTCAGAAATGCTTAGTTAATTGAATAAACCTCAGAAAAATATGAAACTACTTCCAAAAATTTCAGGAAATTTCACAGAAGCTCATGAGGACCTTCTGGACTTACCAAAATATTTTCAACTATGGTTGGCTTTTAATTTATCTGATTCCCTTGTTATTCATAGTTGTATGCATATATACATACACATGAATTTGTATTTCTTAACATTTTTATTTTGCTTACCAAAATTCCTAGGGAAGATACTTCATGCTTATTTACCCTTTTTCCTTTATTATTTTATGGATCATCTTTTCAGATTCTTTATTTGATGTGTATGTTTTATCATTTTATGTGTGGATTTCTTCCCTCTTTTTATTTTTGAAATTCCTTTACGTTTACAAAAAGCCAATAAACTCCAAATTCAAATAGAAAGCAAATAAAATAATCCAAAAACTCCATAACTTATTATTTATATTTTTCAGGATGTTACAAATCTACCCCCCTTAAAAAGAATCTCGACCCCGAGATTCAGCCTAGCTAGTGAATAGGTTGGGGAAAATCTTGACGCAGTTTATCTTCTCGTTCCCAGGTAGCTTCTTTCTTGGAATGATGACTTCTATTGAGCTCAACATTAGTGGATGGTCTGATTCCCAACCTTCTTTACTACCATGAGTAAAATCTGGATAGGCCACTTCTTGTAGGTATCAGGTCACTCTTGAGCTCGGCTGCTTCCTACGGGTTTGATCCTTCTGATATTTGTGGACATGCCTTGAGTTAGGATACGTAGAATATATCGTGCCCATCTGCTAAACTTGCAGGCAGTTCTAATTGGTAAGCTACTCCTCCTAGTGGCGCAGTCTAATATTCCTTTGGTGCCTTGTTAACCAGTATATTATAAGTATGATGTCTAGAGTCTGGGTGGGTTACACTATTGATGGTTGGTTATCCTGGCAGGCGAGTTAAGTGCCCGTAGTTTCTAAAAGTTATGTGGATAACCCAGGCTTATCCACGAATCTTTTAACTCTAAAATATGAAACCCTCCCTGATTTTTGTAAAGAACATGCGCTGCTATTTAATTGGCAAAGAACGTACCCATAAGAATTCCGGCGGCCTCCTGGACTTCCTCAGCTGTGATGTCATTAACTTGGCCGCGGTTTGGCGCTGAGGTGTTCCTGCTGGCCTGCGAGCTCTGATGCCCTTTGCTGGGTACCAAGGCTTGACTGCGGGTAGCGGGAGGCCCTAAATTGATTCTCACTGGATTTGTCTGCCGTTGCGGGCACTGGCTGACAAAGTGTCCCTTCTCTCCACACCCGAAACATCTCCGGTTGGTGGCAGGGTTCGCCCCAGTGGACTGACTTGCTGAGCGTGGCGTTTGGAGGGAGCCACCACTGGAACGGGGTGCTGGAGACGAAGCATTGGATTGGTTAGGCTTTGAAAAGGAAGGTTTGTTCAAGAATCCCTGAATGAACCTTCCTTGAGGTTGTTGAGTTGTCATCTTGCGCTTACGACTGGCCTCAAGAATCTTCTTCTCATTTTCCAAGGCCAATGCCTTGTTTACCAACTGATGAAAGCTGGTGAAGTCCTGGGTGATCAGCTGTACTCTTAGTTCATCCTTCAACCCTTCAAAGAATCTGTCAATCTTTTCTTCTTCTTCTTCTATATCCTTCTGAGCATACCGGGCTAGCTGCGTAAATTTTGTAAGATATTCACTGACAGATAAGTTCCCTTGCTTGAGATTGCGGAATTCATTTTTCTTTATCCGCATTATCCCGGCTGGAATGAAGTTTTCTTTAAAAGCCTTCTTAAACTCTGACCATGGAATAGCTTCATTGTCACTCCCGGTGGTAGCATCTTCCTGGCCTCTGGCAGCTACATAATTTTCCCACCATGCTGCGGCAGCTCCTTGAAGTAGGTGGGTGGCAAATATGACTTTATCCTCCTCTGCGCATTTGATTAAGTGCAGCTTCCTTTCAACATCTCGAAGCCAATCTTCTGCTTCAAGGGGTTCTTCTGCCGATGTAAATGTAATTGGTCTTGTCCTCTGGAAATCCCCTAAGTCAGCTCTGTGTCCACCAGAGCTTCCTTGCTGTCCTGCATAAATGGCTTGCAGAATTTGGGTTTGTTGTGCCATTACTTGGGCCATTGTGGGATTAACTGGGGGGTTTGGGAGGTCAGCATCTTGGTTCTGATTTTCCTCGGGGTTTTCTCCATGGTTTGAGTCTACCTCAGCATGCTGAGGGTTAGCATGAGCCCGAGATCGTGTAACTCTTGAACTGGACATCTGTAGTTATAGTTTCATAACTCAGTACTAACACTACCCTTGAGAAAAAGGACGGGTATCAACCCTCGTTGCGAAAAGAAACAATAAGATAAACGACAAAAGAACATTCAACATAAGGCCTTATGCCTGGCCATTCATTATCATACAAGCATTCACATAGCCAGCCTCCCAAGCTGGGCTTACAATAACATAGTAGTTAGAGTTCACTTGACCGCATCTACAATATAACAGGGTTGACGCAACATCTAAGATACAAGCACGGCGCGAGTACGACGACACTTACACTACACCGCGTAGCGATCACCACTGACGGAGGGGTCGTAATTTGGCGATCGGGAGCGGGATCGACTGCCACTACACTCTGATGGGTCGGAATCATCCGAGTCCGTGGGAGCACGTGGGGGCTGCGGCTTGGTGGAGGCCTTCTCCGTCGAAGTGCAGACTGGAGACTCGGAGGTCGCACGCTCTTGCGCGCAGTCAGCCGTGTGCGGGGGCCTGATCCCACTGAAAGAGGTGCCGGTGCTGCTAACGGAGCGGGAGGTTGCTGGAGCTGTGCCTGAGCTGCTGCTGCCTCGGCCTTAGCGGCTGCCAGTGCCTGTCGGCACTGGGCAAGCTGGTCACGAAGGGTTGCCGCCTCGGTGTGCCGGGCGATTAGGTGCATCCGGAGGGCGGTCATCTCTTCCAGTGCAGCAGTATGGGCTGCTCCCATGGCTCTGGTAAGATCAACTTGGTGGGTGAGCCTTGGGTCATTCTCATTCACCGGCAGGTAGGTCTCGTTATGGCGTGCTCCCTCCCTACGTGAAGGCTAGAAGCAGAAGGGTGTGCGGCGCAGGGAGATCTGGTAGATGTCACAAAGTCGGGCGGCGGCAAGACGAGCAGCATCCTGAAGAGTGGTGGATCTAGTGCTTCTCGGGTGCTCTGTCTGGAAGACGTGAGGTGGGTCATGTTTGCTCTTCGGGTAGATGAACACTTCAAACATCCAGCAGTATACCTCTCCTGCGGATGTCTGACGCCCACGATAAATGGGCTGCTCCGGGTATTCCAAATAGTGGAGAAGCTTGCGCAGGATTCTAGCGAACACGCCCTGATAAACTCCATGAGCGACGTAATCCCAGTTACCTTCTTCTCCTGCCATATGTAAAGGTAATTACTTTGCGTTAGTAACGCTTTAAAATAACCAATTGAAAAAGTGAAGGGGCGCAGAACTAGGAAGGGTACGAGTAGCAATAATACGCTATTTTTTTTATAAATGCCTTTTGTATATTTAAATTACCACCCTAAAGTTCTTCTAACAACCATTCTACGGCTTTTACCCTGCAGCCGTATGCTCTGATACCAGCGCTGTCAGACCCGGATTTTTCAATCCGAATCTTACTGTGTTTCACTGCACTAATCCCTGGATCAGTAGTTAGTGCACACAGGTACATTGCTGAATCATTTCATACATCGCATAATCAACCGTTATATTACATAAATTGAAATACACCACGTCGGGTGATAGAGTTTACAAAAGAGACCGATTAGGCCAATGTCTTTATTACAAACACGCACAGCGGAAATACAGCAAAAGCAAACCCAAATCCACAGGCAAGCGACTGGAAGGTACTGTGTGCATTGTATGTCACCAGCTAACTAGTAACATACGTGCACACAACGCCGGATGTCCACTTGTCCATGTCTAATCAACGAAGCCTACGCCTTAGTTTCCTTCGTCATTCTTCTCCTCCGTAGCGGGAGCTTCCTCGTAGGCGTAGTGGTCTTGCGTTCCTGTTTCTGGATTTTTGCCGCAAAGCGAGCGTGAGCACTCCGACCCCGTGCTCAGCGAATCAACACACAGAATGCAGTATATAACATGTATGGCTAACCAAATGATGGCTTAGGTTTATTTTCTTTTGCGAAGAGTGCTTTTGAATACAATTATATAAAAATTCCTTAAGACCTAGCATTTTGAACACACGTATATGTTGTAAATGAATGCAGTAATAATGGTGATTCAGATTCCATCCACCGTTACATGGCATCTGCCCCATATAGCAATTCTTCAGCGTTATAGCCGCTTAACATACCACTGGGACGACACCCAGGACAATTCCAAACTAGGGCCTTACACTGCCCTTCCACTTTTCCATTCCCATTCCCATTTTTCAAACATTTTTGTAAACAGAACTATATCTAGTTAAGTTCCCATGTCTGCCCTTGACCGTGGGCACGGCTATTCGAATAGTTTTAGACTCTGCAGAGTTTTGCACACTTTACCCACAAGAGACAATCAACTCGTTGCCCCACACGATTCCTTAATCATGTGGTTGAGCAGACCATCACAGTAACTTTTCAAAGTACCTCGCCCCTTCCATCATTTCACCCTATGGGTCACTCCCACTTGCGGTGGGTCCCATACGTTGTGCGGGATGTCCTCCTTCTGAACGTCTAGCAGCTGGCTCCCTGCCCCTGCTAGCCCGCCACAGCAGAACTTCACCCTACCCGGGTGTCCCATTCAAGCCGTCTCACCGACTGCCGCTTGCACTATCCCACACCTCCTCCTGGAAGGATGACTTCAGGGTCCGGTAATTCTACTAAGCCAAGTTGTAATTTACAGACTTGTGGTTGTACTGTTTTACACGGGTTGACATGACAAGATTCAGTCCTTAGTGGTATCTGGGCGGTTCTACCACAAACCACACTCTCGTGCACACCTGCACCACACCCCCGAACCATCCGCCCAGATATTTAAGCATGTTGGGGTTTTTGGAGACATAAAATAATCATATCCAACATTTATCAGTCATTACCACCATGACTGACCCAACCAAAATTTTCTCATGATTAAAGTGATGTTTGGGACAATTTCTTGCCCCGAGTTCCTAATCAATGCTAAGCATGGCATATGGTTACGGACTTATTTTCGAAATGTTACTAATATATTTTTGCTAGGGCGACAAGGTTCACACATTCAATTACTCAAAGGAGGGGGTAATATTATTCAAGGTAAACAATGGCATATAACTAGAATATCAAATTTAGCATGCATTTGCATAAAACTAACAGGAATGCAATTTGTTAATTTAAAACAAAGTAATTTGCAGAAATGTAGGTTCAACATGATCAAAGTATTGACTCGCCTTGGTCACAATGGTCGGGTGCTGGATTATCCGGATCTCCTAGTGCTACGGCCTCGAATTCTTCCTTTTGAGCTTCGTAGGCTATTTTAATCGTGCGCGAAAATTTGGATAAAAGAAAACATCAAATCAACAAAATATCACCAGAAATTCAAATGAACTCTAAAAATTATGATTTCAGTTCCATTGGATAGATCTTGAATTTAGATGAATTTTGAAATTTGTCTCACTCACTTTGGAGTAAAAATGAAAAAGTTATAATCATTTAAAGTTCTCAGTTCAGTTAATTTCAAAAATTATCAAATTTCTGACAGTGGGTCCCACATGTTAGTTTCTTTTTATTTTAATTCTTTTATTGCTGTGTCACTGATAGGTGGGTCCAGGTACTGTTCAATGGGGCCCATCTGTCAGCAGGGTCCGGTGCAGAGATGCCACTGACCGGTGGGGCCCAGCGGTCAGTGGGCCGCTCTAGTCACACTGGCCGACAGGTGGGGCCCACCTGTCAGTAGGAAAAATGAAAAGAAATGCTCGACCGCAGGCGCGGAGCCGGGGGCTCGAACGCGCGCCGCGGGAGCGGGGGAGGGAGAGAACGAGCGGAGGTAACCAAGTGGGCGGGGAGGCTTTGCCTACCCCATAAGGGTGGCTTACCCTTTTGAGGTAGCTTGCGGAGGCGGCCGGGAAGAGGAGTCGGGGGCGATGGTGGCCGGCGGCGAGCGGTGGTCGGGAGGCTCGGGAGTTGCGTGATATGTAATCTTCGCGTGAGGGTGAGTCTTCTGGTGTAGGCGGCCGGGGTGGAGAAGCACGGTGGCGGGCCGGCGGCGTGCGACGGCGGAAGCTCGGGCGGGGCTCCGGCGACGGCGGGCCACGAGCTTCGGGAGGTGCGGGGGAGGCCGGGGTTAGCTTCACCTCGCTCCCTCGAAGCTCTGGGAGCTTGGGGATCGCCCGGAAGTGGCCGGGAGCGGCGGGGAGGGTGGCGCCGGAGCTCGGGAAGAAGGAGGGGCCGGCGGGGAATTAAGGCACCATAGTGCAATTGCGGGCACGGGAGGGGAAGAGAGAAGCTTTGCGGCGCGATTGCACTCCCAGGAGGGGCTTTTATAGCTGGAGAGAGGGCGCGCGGAGAGGACCACATTCGGCCCTCTGCTGCTCATGCCGGCGAGGGGAGTGGACGAGATCTTCACCAAGATTTCGTAGGAGAGAGATGGCGGGAGAGGTGAGTCCCCCCTCCTGTAACCGTACTTTTTAATTTGCCCGCGAGGTGAAGGATTCACTGCGGCAGAGCGCGAGCGCGAGGAGAAATGGTGAAGCGGGCGCGTGGAGAAGAGAGGCCAGAGGAGGAGGAAGAGCGCGCGGGCGTGAGGGCCACCGGCCAGAGGGAGAGGGAGGCCTGGCGTGTGGGGCTCGCGCGGGATCGGGTCCAACGACATAGGGCGAGGGAGAGCGAGCGGAGGCGGGGCCGCTGTCAGCGAGGAGAGGCGCGAGGGAGCGAGCGCGGGCGGGTCCACCGTGTAGTGAGAGCGGGCGCGCTGCGCCCGCGGAAGCTGGGCCGCGCGATGGAGGGCGCGGGCGACGCGTCGCGCATCGGGGTCGGCCAGATGGCGGCCCGGGAGGAGGAGGGGGATTTCTATTTTATTTCTTTTTCAGAAATGCTTAGTTAATTGAATAAACCTCAGAAAAATATGAAACTACTTCCAAAAATTTTCAAGAAATTTCACAGAAGCTCATGAGGACCTTCTGGACTTACCAAAATATTTTCAACTATGGTTGGCTTTTAATTTATCTGATTCCCTTGTTATTCATAGTTGTATGCACACATGAATTTGTATTTCTTAACATTTTTATTTTGCTTACCAAAATTCCTAGGGAAGATACTTCATGCTTATTTACCCTTTTTCCTTTATTATTTTATGGATCATCTTTTCAGATTCTTTATTTGATGTGTATGTTTTATCATTTTATGTGTGGATTTCTTCCCTCTTTTTATTTTTGAAATTCCTTTACGTTTACAAAAAGCCAATAAACTCCAAATTCAAATAGAAAGCAAATAAAATAATCCAAAAACTCCATAACTTATTATTTATATTTTTCAGGATGTTACAGCTATGTGATGGTTTGCTTGTCTGTGCGACTGCAGGACTTCAGAGCTAGGTCATGGTGAGGCGAGGAGGACCGAGACTAGGCACAGGAGGTGTTGAGGTCTAGACAGTCGGTGATGCCGAAGATAATCGAGGCTGGTGAGGTGGTTACGAGTCGGGACACGAGGAACCGGAGCTGGAGCTATCGGTGGAGGACAAGACGGGCGACGACGAGCGAACCGGGACTAGGCTCAGGGAGGAGTCGGAGGTCCAGACGGTTGGAGGTCGGTTGCGGTCGTGTGCGACAGAACAGACCAAGACTAGACTCAGGTGGAGTCAAAGGTCTCGGTCGGTGTCGGGTGGACACGACGGGCAGCGGCGAGTGGATCTGGACTAGGCTCAGGGAGGAGTTGGAGGTCCAGACGGTCAGAATGCCAGGTGCGGTCGTGTACAGCGGAGCGGACCGCGACTAGACTCAGGGAGGAGTCGAGGTCCAAACGGTCAAGGTACCAGATGCGGAAGCTTCCGGGAAGGTGCTTGAGGGCAATTTGGTAAATTGACTCAAGCAAATGAGTGGAGTGGGTGGTTCTCTCTCCAAAATCTGGTTGTGAGTGGTTTGACTTCCTTTTGCCTCATGTGGATGTGAGGAGAGTGAGTGGAGGTAGTATGCCACTTCTTGATTTGCTACTTGTGTGTGCGAGCTCCTCTATTTAGCCAAGGTGGTGAGGAGGAGGCAGCATTTAAGTATTCTGTAAAGAGAGCTCAAGTGTTGTGTGCTGAGCAGTGTGCTCTCGTGTGTGTCCAAAGAGGGAACCAAGCATGTAGTGACTTTTTCCTTCAAGTGCGTATGGGGATGTAGTGTGTGGATGTAGAACACTCTTGTGTAATCATTCCTCTTAATGAAGCATTCATGGGATTGAATCCATTTGAGTTGTGAAGATTTTCAGTTTTTGTTTGCTCCTCCCTTCTCCATGTTGATTTTTGCTATTGAGTTGTTTCTTTGTTGAGGAGCTGCAAATGAGATGCTCTGTGATGGGAGAATACTCAAAGTCATATGGCCATTCCATTCCCAAGAGCATATGGAGGAATCAGTGATTTCTGTCAATTCTTTGGCTTACGCTTCATTTGCTCTGCTCTCATTTTTCTAGGGTTTCATGGCAGAGCAGGTGTGATTCTTTGGGTTCTTGATGGTTTGCTTGCTCTAGGTCTGTGATTTATAGTTGTGAGGTTTCTCTAGCTGAAATACAAAATCTCTTAAGCAAAGGACTGATGAATCATGAGAAATTTGGATTCTTGTCTCTTTATTGTCTGTTTTCAGCACAAATCTGATTTCTCTCTTTTGATTGGGTCTTAGTTTGCAAAATCCTCTCCTTATGGTCTCTAATCTATTTAGATCAAGTTCTTGCACTTTTGGCATAAGGAGAACAGAAAAAATTCACAAATTTCCCTGATTGCATCAAGGTTCTGTATTTTCAGAGTTGCAGTTAGGCTGCTGACTGTTCTGTTCTCGCGAGACCAGTCAGACCGGCCAGGTACCGACGGTCAGACCGGCCTGGCACCGGCGGTCAGACCGGCCTGGCACCGGCGGTCAGACCGGCCCAACTGTTTTTCTCTGTTCTTGTTACTGCAGTCTGCTTTGCTTCAATGCTTTATTTGCTGTTTCTTCTCTGAGGGACCAGTGAGCATGAACACTCTTTCTCCCTAGCTTTTGTAGCTATTGGAGGGGAGATGTTCCATGGATACTTTTGGGGGCGTTTTTAAAGAGGCACCATTCACCCCCCCTCTGTTGCCATTTCCAATCCTACATATTAAATTCTTGATTCTTGAGAAGTAAATATTATAGCTAATAACTAATCAAGTTTTGGCAATAACAAAATATATTGCATGCACTAAAATTGTCTTGTATGGGCAATGCTGCATTGTAATTTAAGCTACCACAATGCTCAACTCATGAGTTATGACCTTAATCATTATGACAAAAATATTGAAGAACAACACAGGGATGATCCAATAAGAGATGTGAGAAGATTTACTCTATCATATGAAGATATTGCAATTTTGCACAATGACAATGAAGAGACACTAACAACAAGTTAATATAATAATTCTTATATCCACATTAAGCCATTGACCTTGTATACATTAATAGCACAAAGTACAACCTATACAAGGTATAATGGGCAATCATGTTCCCCTATCCTAGAAGGCCCTACTACATGGGAGGAGTCGATAGATTTTTGAATATACTATGGTAGTATGGTCTGAGCATAGCAATTTGACAACCATTCATAGCATGGTCCGGTACCACATCCAATCCATCGCACATAGGGATGGCAATTGTGCCAATTTACTCACGTGCTATGGGTAAATACCCTAATGGAGCTGGGTATAGGATATTTGTTCCCACGTGTATGAAAATGGGGGAAACTCTCTGCCCATCGGGTAGATGGGCATGGGCAAGCTCTACCTGTATCTGTCTCGCCCGTTTACCCACGACCTATATACTGACAAGTGGGCCAACACACTCAGCACTACCAAGTTAGAAACTCTAGTCCCAATCGGCCAGTCCAGTTTCGTACTCGTGACGAGCATGCCCGTGGGGTGAAAATAGCGTCATGGGTATGAGTATGGGCAAACACTACCCGTACTCGTGACGCTGCGATTGGATGTAAATCCAAAAATGAGGAACTCCTATCCCCTGATGAGGTTTCCTCCTCTGTTCCGAGTTTTGGTGGCTGACAACTCGGCCAGTTCCACGGTTTAATGGAAACACTCATTTCCGTAAAAAAAAACACACCCTATTCCTCGTTCATTGCCCCCAAATACCATTATCTGCAAAGTGTGACATTTTTGCCTCCAACTGTTGGTAAGAAAACTCCCTTATTCTTCTCCTCTCCTCCATTGATGCCATGCCATGCCATCCTCATAAGCTCTTCGTCGCTGCCTACGTGGAGTGGATGCACCTCACACAGTCACACTGCCTTACACTTCCGCTGCAGTTTTTGACCAACATGTGTGTTGGTACTCTTCTTGAAACTAATGGTATTCGAATACGCCGTGCTTCCGGTTAATGAAGTTGTGTTAATTGGGTGATTCCAACAACAAGGCATAAATAGGGTTTATGATAGGGTAATTGTGAATTTTGTTTGATAACAGAAAAACCCCTGATCTTAAGGAGAACTGTTTTAACTTTATTTGTTTGCAAATAAAACTGCATCCACTCAATGTAATAAAACCAATATATACTCCCACTCTGGATTATCCCTGTAAATAGTAAACTAGGGTTTACCCTTGTAACTTGCTGGGTATGGTTGTACTCATGACTTGCTAAACAACAAACAGAAGACCAGGGAGCCAAGACTTTCAAGCAGAAGATGGCGTTCCTGAGGAGCCGTTCTTCTAGGAGGATGAGTGGTTTTAGGTCTCAGCTGCACTCAGGCCGCTTGGGGAATTTTTTGTAATGTAAGATAATTTTAGGCCCTTTCGCCCATTGTGTTAAAACTGGTTGTTAAACCTTATATTTGTAATAAAAGTTGGTCTTTTTGTTGTAAGCTTGTGCTGTTGGTGCGCACTCTGATTCATCACTCCGCGATTGTTCATTTTTGTATGGTTACGGGGTTTTGTAGTGCCTTCAGAAATGAAATGGGGGCGTTACAGAGGATCCAAATCCACTACGTGTGAAGAATGGCACGTGGCAGCTTTTGTTTCTTTCCATGTTTGTCGACCGTTTCTCCATATGCTGTCAAGCCTCCTCATAACCACACGCTACAGAATCGCCATGCTGCGAAGGTGACTAGCTTTGCATGCCTTCCGCGCCATTTTGTTGCCATCTATCCTGAACATCTTGTGTTTTGCCCAGGGCCGGTTATTTTTGGTTTATTAGTTTATGATTTATATATTTTTTAAATGAATAAATAGGATAGTTCTTTCGACACTGTTTTAAAGTGGTTTATTAGAACAACATTTTTAAAACGGTTTACCGACATTCGATTAATTTACATAAGCACTCACGCTAGAACAAAAACCATAAACTGCAGCCTAAAAGAATCCACCTTACTTTTGCACTCCCACCGTCTCGGTTGAGTTGAACCTCAAGTGCATGTATGCCGGCGGCAAAGGGCATAGATAAAAAGGGTGGTTTGTTTTCAGCTACGGTTGATATATTTTAGCTCTAACGCCAGCATGTGTGCGAACTAACTGAATGCGATAAGCTGCTTTGAAAAGACTGTCTTGTAAGCTATTTGAAAAGGCAACGAAAAAGTCGTCTCGTTTGTTTATTCGAAGAAAGTCATAAGTTATAAGTCCCGCTCCATACGGTTTCAGCTTCTAGATTCTAATTTATGACTTCTTAATTTCATTTTTTGCTTTTTCTTCCTTATTCTTTTATATTGTCCGTGATAATATAATTTTTTTAAATTTAATTACGCAGAAAAAGTTAATAGTAACTACAGTATATTTTTAATAGCTGTAGTAAAAAAAATCGGAACGTTGAACTTATAAGCCTATCAAAGTACTATCGAAAACTATAAACCATAAATTTATAAGGAGACACTAAAATGACATGGCATGGACATGTGTTTTGATTTCCACGGAGGTTGCAGGCACCTTGCCTCAGCAATACCTCGACGACAAGCACACTGTAGATTGCCAGCAAATGCGACACAGTGATAAGGACGACGGAGTATATTATTCATTTTTTCGCTGCAACTTGGCATCTTATCCCCATTTACAGTGCCACGTACCGTGCTTTATCCTCAGGCCGTCTCGATCGATCTCAAAGTCTCAATTTGAAACTCGTTTTCGTTGCGTTCTCGAGAAGCTACCAAACTCAATGGAGCCAGGCTCCACCTTGTCCAAGTTTCTGTCAAAATCAAACCCAAATCATAATAATTCCAAGCGAGAGCTAGTAAGGCCCGACTCGCCGGACACGTTTCACCCGTGTCGCGTCAGATCCCTCAACGCAGCAACCGAAAGCGTGGACGTCAACGAGCCGAGTACGAGCAGTGATCGGCGGTCGAGTGCTCGTCGGATCACGGATCACTGAAACCCATAAACGAGCGAAATCCACACAGAGAAACGCATATACTCGGATTCCTAGACGCAAGTCAGGGAAGAACAGTGTTGTATAGTGCAAATTTGTGAGAGCAAACTGCAAAACACTGTTGCCTGTTTATATTAATTTTTACTGATGATTTTTGGTTACGGTTAATAAATAATAGTGGCTGATAGAAATAACTGATGAATAATTGTGGCTGATTAATAGCAGTATATTATGTAAAAAGATGGAGCAACGAAAGGTGCTACAACATTCGGACCACCATACGACTTACAGAATTATGATATAATAAAAATATAAAGTACGTTATAATATGTGAAAATGCATATTGTAGTGGCCAATGAATAGTAGTGGGTTATAAAAGTTGGGACATCCGTATTGGTTTCGATTTCTGGAAGCAGAAGCAGAAGCCAATGTGAACATGTCCTATGGGTCTGTTTTAAATGGCTGTGGCTGTTGATTTTTAGCTAAAATAACACTGTAATAATTGTTAATTTTCCAAGGTATTCAAATAAAATAAAATAAAAATAGAAAAACACCATTATATCTTTATAGATAATATAAATGAAAAAATAAAAGAAAAAATAGTAACAAAGAAAAAAAAACCCGTATTGGGAAGCCATCCTCGTTTGGAACAGACTATGGCAAACAGTGCGCCGCACTGTATAATAAAGATACTGATTTTGCACTGTAGGAAACGTTTCTGCAGTATTAGATCTGTGCCGTTATTTTTAGAACCGACGGATGAGAATCTTCCAAAGTCCTGCCGTGGCCCTGTTCTTCCCGGCAGGTAAAGAGAATCCAAAAAACCCACGCACTCCCGTATTCCCCCAACGGCCCCGCGCGCGCGCGCCGCTTGCACGTGCCACCCACCCGCCGTGCCTCACCCTACTCAGCCACTCCCGTCCGTATAACCCCCGCAACCGCCGCCGCCGCCGCCTCCCTCTACCCCCTCTTCCACCTCACCTCGGGCAACGCGACGCGAGGCCACACTTCCACAGGAGCGAAGCCCCTTGCCTCCCCTCCCCTCCCCCCCCCCCCCCCCCCCCCCAAAACCCTAGCCCCTCCTCCCCCGGATGGCCGCGCCGCCGCCGCCCGCCTCAGCCGCGCCCGGATCTCCGCCGGCGCAAGTGGTAAGCTCATCAACCCCCGATCCGTCCGCCGCCGAGCTAACTCGATCCGCCCTGACTCGATTCGCGCGTGCGTGCGGTCTCCTTCCTCTTCTTCCTCCAGGTGGGCAACGCGTTCGTGCAGCAGTACTACAACATCCTCCACCAGTCGCCGGATCTCGTCTATCGCTTCTACCAGGAGGCCAGCCGCCTCGGCCGCCCCGCCGGCCCCGGCGCCGACATGGACACCGTCACCACCATGGAGGTTCTACGCTCGGCTGTTCCCTTGTGCTCCTCCATCTCAGATCTGGGCGTCTGCGGGCTTCTAGTTGGATACTTTGTGAGGGGTTTTAGGTGGTTTGTGTGCGCAGGTGATTAACGACAAGATCATGTCCATGGGCATCGCGCGGGCGGAGATCAGGGCGGTGGATGCGCAGGAGTCGCTGTGCGGCGGCGTGACCGTGCTCGTCACGGGCCACCTTACCGGGAGGGACGACGTGCGCCGCGAGTTCGTGCAGTCCTTCTTCCTCGCGCCGCAGGAGAAGGGTTACTTCGTGCTCAACGACATATTGCGGTACATCGGGGAGGGGGAGGCTGAGCCGTCGCCCCCGCAGCAGCCGGCACCGGAGGTGGATGCGGTGGTTGCCCCTGCTGCCGTCCTGGCGAATGGCACTGTCGGCGGAGCCACAGAGAGTGTGCCTCGCGAACAGGGTGTGTTGTGTTCAAACATCTTGAAAGCTGTTTTGCTCCTGTGAAGCATCTGGTCAAATTTCTTGTATTTGTCTGTTTGTAGAGACTTTGCTGCAGCTGGAGCAGGATGTGGCTGAGTCAGCACCTCATCCTCATGAGGAGGAGACTCTGAGCGAGGAGGTCTATAACCCACCGAATGACGTAGAGGTGCCTGTTGTGGAGGAAACGTTGGTTGCTGAGGTCATAGATGAAGTGCCAAATAACGCAGCAGTGGCCATACCGAATTTGGCCGCCCCTGTAATGCATGAGGAGGTCCCCAAGAAGTCATACGCTTCAATTGTAGGTTTCGGAAAACTGTTCATTTATTTTCATCCATCATGCTGAAAATCACATCTGTCTGATATTTCGAACTGTGCATATTTCAATTATCTAAATCTGATCATGGGAGGCAAGATATAATTTTCAGTTCTTCACGGGGTTTTCTGCATGTGTTGCAACCTGGGAACGAACATGTGTAAGCAATGGAGAGGATTTTTCTATGTTCCCAATGCTGTCTAAAATGCAGTGTGTAAATGTTCACTTGAAGCTTCTGAGTTCTGATTTTTAAATGTTAATGCTGCACACACTGATATCTTAAATGATAATACTACACCACAATAAATGTTCACAAGAGTTATTATTATCGTTATTTGGTTGGGGAACATGAGTGGAAATATTAAGATTGCTATGTTAATTGCTTGCTACCATGGTTGTGTATTTAATACGATAGCGGTAGTGCCTTTGGTGGAAGAATTTTCGGAAGCTTGCTGGTGTTGTTGATGGTGGTTTTGACCTTATTGGGTAATGGGTAGTTACATTAGCTGTGCTGTCCAATTTGTGTGCTTTTGATATTTACCTTTTAAGATTGTCACCATCATTGCATTCTTGTTCTGCTCTAGGTCAAAGACATGAAAGAAGTTCCACCACCAACTTCCACAATTCCTTCCAGGCCTGCACCACCAAAACCAGAGAAGCATGCTCCTCCAGCTCCTGCTCCGGTTGCTGATGCTCCAGCTTTCAGTCCCAATCCTGAGAGCAGCAACATTCAAGGTCCAGAAGGTATTATCTAAATCCAAACTTGCACCTAAAGCCTTTTGATTTCATTATCCTCTGTCTGAAATGCTTTACAATCATCTTCAAAGATGCACATGCGATATATGTAAAGAATCTGCCCTTAAATGCCACAAACGAGCAATTAGAAGAACAGTTCAAGAGATTTGGCACTATTAAATATGATGGCATCCAAGTTAGAAGCCACAAGGTACGTCTTTTTCATTCTGTACATGATGATAGAGTTTTTCAGTGAGCCTAACATTTATAAGTTTGTCTTGATCTTTCCATTCCAAAGTGCAGATTCAAGGGTTCTGTTACGGCTTTGTAGACTTTGAGGATGCCAGCTCAGTTCAAAGTGCAATAGCGGTAATTTTAATCTAACTATTAACTCATCAGCTTTTTCTGTAATATTGTAGGATGCTTATCAATCATTTATTTTATCTAGTTACGAATGGCTTGCTATTTAGTTTATTTGAAGATCATTGTATAATGTATGAGTAACTAAAGAGTTACTTGTAGCAAGTGTCTTTGTTTGCGAGGGGTTCCAGTAAGTTTCTTGGGAGGGATGTAGATGTATGCGGACCTATGTACTCACGACCTTAGCATTCTTTGAATTCTTGTTTTTCTTTTATGCTAATTGCCTTGCTAATCTTTTAGCAGGCTGTAAAAAAAATATCCAAGACAATTATTGTGTCTAGCTAATTGGATTTTGAACTACAAGTATTTATGATTGCACACTAATTTATTGCACAATACTATGGACAATTGCTCTTCTTTCCAAAGTACATTACAACTAGGTCTTCTGTGTCAAGTTTTCCTGGTTTAGAGGCATCACAGAATATAAAATAAGTTCTCCTGCTCACTTGAATCAACTCTACCACCTTATAAGATATTTTCTGGATTAAGCTATAGAGTGTTTTTTGTCCTAGCTGTCACCTTTTATTCTCTGTTGGTGGTAGCCCAGGTGCTGCTAAGCGACCCTCGCTATCTGCTCTGTTGGTGAATCAATGCTGTTGGAATGCTAGCTGTCAATTGATTATTCTTGGCCTTGTTGACTGTGTCATCCTCCCTGCTTATATGTGACTGCTGGTTGCTTTGTGTAGTGAATACCAGACACTCTTTTTCTTAAATTTCCAAGTCTTAACTAAATTACTAAAGCAAAGCAAGTTAATTGCACTCATAGGCTTGAGATTTGTGGTCCAAAGGGTTATGGAAAGTGGAGGGCAAAAGGGAGGTATTGATTAAAATTCCCCCTCTTTTGAAAAAGCAGGGAGGCATTGATGGATATGTACTAGTGGTTAAAGCTTTTTCCATCATTTTCTGTACTTTCAGTAAAGCAAATTTAGTGCCATAATTTAACCTGAAAATGTGGGAACTGGGGAGAATGCTCAAAGCCTCAAACCTTATTCCCAATCCCTTAACACAAGCATGCCTGCACTATGGGAAAAGAATGTTCTTCTATGCTATCAAGTGTTCCATTTACAAAGTTCAAGCCCATGCAAGTCCATGTGCTTCAGCAATGCATCTCGTTCCAATTCTTTGGTTTGATAATAAGTTTAGCCATGCTACAATTGTGACGCTGACAATGAAATTATAGCTTTCACTCAGTGTCTTTCTGCTATATCTTAAATTTTGTTGATTTTCTTGTACACTTTTAATTGAATGTGATCGGTTGCTCAAGTTGTAGATTTGGATCAGGCAGGGTGTGAGAGCTTCTTAACAAACATGTGTGCTGTGTCTTGTGTGTACTACTACTTGTATAATGGTATTATAAAAATGCTGTATCTGGATATGTTTTCTTATCTAATGAATCAGCTTCTACAACTTCTCAAATGAATACCAAAGGACAGCAGGATAAGCTACAGACTTAACAGTTGTTCCGCTATCTGGTAACTCTTTACTCTGCAGGGTTCTCCTGTGATGATCGGTGACCGGCAATGTTACGTGGAAGAAAAAAGAACTAGTTCACGTGGTAAGCTCATAGGACTTCAACCCTGAAAGTTATTCCCCACCCTAAAATATGCTAGTTGTTGTGAAAATCATTAGTGTGTAGACATTTTGGATCTTATAAAAAAAATATAGATATGCTTTTATATTCTGTTGAATATGACAGATGAGTATGTCAAATGAATGTACGACTGTGATTAATCAATTGTAATTTAATTTGCACTGCTTTGATCAGTGAATTGTTTTATATAGTTTATGCTAACATTTACTATTACGAGCACCATCTTTTATGCCAACTACAATTCTTACAGATTGCCACTTTCTAGTTTGGTCTTCTGCTCAACTTGCCAAAAGGTCTCTGCCTACGATTTTCTTATATTTCAGATAAAACTATATCATTTCTGCAACATACATGGCAACAAAATATTTGAAATTACTGAAAACTAAAAAATTATTTCTTGTGAAACCATGTGTACGCTACATTTTGTTGTTTCAATATGCTGTCAAATGCTTGGGCAAAAATTTGTATTTTTTGTCAGCCCCCAGGTTGTTTTTTTTCTCCAGTTGATACATGTCCTATTTCTGGCTTCAGGCAGTAGCAGAGGAAGATTTGCACCAGGTAGAGGAGGTAGCTTCCGAAGTGAAGGTATGAGAGGACGTGGTAATTACACTGGAGGTAGGAGCTTTGGAAGGGGTGAGTTCAACCATCGATCCGATTATGGGGGCAGAGGTGGTGGGAGAGGTGGCTCGTCGCGTGGAGGTGATTTTGGCTACCAGTGGGTCGACAACTCTACAGCCAGTGGTCGTGGTGGACGAATGTAGTCACGAAGTGAGTTCTTGGTATGCATCGGTAGAAGTTCGATATTTCATGGTAGTTGGAACTATCAAGATCCACAAAAAGAGAGCGTCGTGTATTGGGTTCATGTGAGATTATCAGCAAAATCGGGTCATAAATTGATGCTTCCCTTGTTTTGTGGCAAGGGAAAGCTGTGGTGATATTGGTTACTAATTATAGAATATACGCCCATTCAGATGTAGTCCTAGTAAGTTTGGCCTTTGTCCAGCAGCTGATGCGTGCTTTTGCCTTTTATTCCCCCCTTTTCCTCGATTTAGTGAAGTTGATTTGAGGTGCCAATGAGTTAATGGTTTTAATTGAATGTTGTGGAATAAGTACTGTTGTGGAATAAGGGGTAATTTAGAGTTGCTAAAATTAGTGCGAGAAGTTGATTATTCCTGGAATCTGTCGGTGCCAGCACGTGCTGTGCTTCATGCTTCCATGTCACTTATGCATAACTGGTAGTAACCCTGTTTCTAGTTGTCTTATGGCAAAATAGGATAAGTGGGAAGAACAGATGCCAATACGCTTTTCCGCTTTGTGCTCTTAGTGTACGCTTTATTCTTTTGCAGGAAGTTAATTCAAGAGGATTGCTCCTATGCTTTTCATTTTAATAAGAATATCACTAATTTTAAAGCATATGAAGGAATAAGTATATCCTATTCACCATTCAGTTATACTTTAAAAATTATGTAAATAGAAAAGTATAGAAACACCTCTCTTAATTCAATTGTTTGCTAGTTGGCTTGGTGGAAACGAAAATTTAATTGAACTGTTCGCTTGTTGGCTGGATCAAACTGAAACTTTCGTTGGGCTCGAGTCCTACAGAAAATCTAGAATTTGTTTGAACTGTGGCTTTTGTATTACCTGTTCTTCGCACACAAGCGTGTGGACGTGTAGTTGTAGTATCCAACCAGGTTGCATACCAAAAACTAGAATACAGAGAGGATGGACCAGCATGAGAACCAGGTTTCACAGACAACTGCTTAACAAAAATAATTTGCACGCTACATCGAGAATCCAAATTCTGCAAATCACAAGCGTACTATTTACTGATTTCCAACGACTTTTAACATGTTGTAGCAATTCACAGCTCTAGACGGTTAGACAAGAAATCAAGAACGTCACCTCAATAACACAAACGCACAAATGACTACGTATGTTTGTCCAGCCTGTGCTCTCTGTTCACTGCCTGTAATATATAAATAATATATCTGTGCATCTACCAATCAACCTTCCATCTCAATGATGATCTTGCCGGTGGCATGGCCGTCGATGCTCTTCTGCCATGCCTTGCTTGCATCGCTCAACGGAAACCTCGAATCGACCACCGTCTTGAGCTTGCCAGCCTTCACCAACCCGACCAAGAACTCCAGATCGGTTTTCTTGGGCCATAGCAGCAGCGGCACGAGGCGCTTCTTGCGCAATGTCACCATGTGCAGGCCAGAGGTGAGAATGGCGGAGAAGTTGGGAGTGATGTCGATCACTCTCCCGGTGCTGCTCAGCAATGGCTCGAACGTCGACCAGCCCATGCCAGTGGTACAGTGGACGATGCCGTCGTACTTCCTGCCCGACGGGCTAAGCAGGCTTGCCCCCTCCGGCGTCCTGTAGTCGAGCACCTCATCAGCGCCCAAACTCTTCACGAGCTCCATGTTGCGCGCGCCGCAGGTGGCCGTGACGTGAAGGTTCGCCAGCTTCGCGAGCTGCACCGCGTACAGCCCGACACCGCCGGAGGCGGCGGTGATCAGCACGTTTATGGGCTTGCCGGTTCCGTCGAACTTGGCACCGATGGACCTCAGCGCCTGTAGCGCAGTACCAGCCGCGATAGGCAGTCCGGCACCTTCAGCTGCAGATACCTCAGGAGGCCTCTTGACTGTCAGACTAGTGGATGCCACAGCGTACTCCGCGAGTCCACCTCCAGACTGTTACAACAGCAAAGGAAAGATTCGTAGTAAGACATAACTTCGGGCATGTTTGATATGACTGCGGCTTATGATTTTTGGCTAAAATTTTTGAATTTTAGCTATTTGTGACAGAGATTACGGAGAGAGATACTCATTTGCGATTTTAGTTGATACAGATATTGGACTTTTAACGTGTACTACAATTAACTTGTAGATTGTGTACTGTAGAAAAAGCCAAAAACCACTTTTAGAAGCTGTTAAAGAATAGGCCCTTCACCTCGAGATACAAGAATGAACGCACACACAACATAAAACACATAAGGGGACGAGGACAGTGTGGACAACTAAACGCTGCCGAATAATGCACTGCAAATAATCCTAGCAATCGTAAAGACAGCTTCCAACTTATAGAAGATCATTAGCAACGTATCCTGGACATTGACCCTTAAGTCGATGTTTAGATAATAACAGAACTGTGTTGCCGAGAGGGAAGTTTATTTAGGATGAGAGAAGCGTGCTTACGAAAGAGTTCAACATGGCAACAACTTGATCTCCAGCTTTGAATTCATTGGGTCCAGGTCCAACAACAACAACAACTCCTGCCACATCAGTCACTGCAGAAAAAAAGAAGGAAAAACAGTTATGTAGGAAGCAGCAGAACTCATTGAGCATAGTTCATAGCATCTAATATAAAGGGATCTCATAGAGTATTTATGTGATTATTGCCCATTTTATATAGCCTTACAGAAAAAAGTTGGAGAAAGAGAACTGTTCCTTACCAGGTCATCTTGTTTAAGATATAAATAGCATATGGCCTTTATGCTCTAGATTTTTGAGAAGCACAAACCAAGTGAAACTAACGCTGAAATTTTTGTTTCTAGAGAACGAAGTTTTTTAGATTATTCTAGAATACAATGTTAAAATGCATTGTGAGCCCAAAAACATATGAGCAAAACAGTGTATTGTCAAACCTGTTTTGAGTGAATATCTGTATTGTCGGCAAACAGGTTTGGATATTTTTTTACTTACAGGTCGGTGTAGCAAAAGATAATGAGGATAAACAATATCACATCAGTACAAGCTCCTGGTTACACCCCCGCATAGACATCAGATGAAATGAAAAGAATAACCAGCACAATTTTTTTTGAAGAAAAGTAAAATAACTGATGCAGTGATAGGATCAATTCTTGTTCCAAGTCAATTAACAGTACTGCTTTCTAAAGATCGGAATCGTCAAGAGGATGCACAATTAGTACTAAAAAATGTGCATGAGGCAGCAACGAGGATAATTACCTGGGATGAAAGGAAATTTACGGGGCAGCAAAGGCCGCAACATCCCTTTCTGCATCTTCCAGTCAACTGGATTGATGCTTGCAGCTTCCAGCTTCAACAAGACCTCATTCTTCTTTGCTGAAGGGACCGGAACTTCCACATGCTGCATTAGAGGAATTCAAGAATTCATTGACTGGTTCCTTTTCAAGGAAAAAAAAAGAAATCTTGTTGTTGACTAGTATATTTTCAAGAAAAAAGTTTAGGAAAAAATCTCGTTGTTGAGTCCTTTCTGTCCAGGAAAAAGAAGGGGGAAAGTTTGTTTTGAGTGGGATCAGAATCACGCAGTAAGAGAAATATCTCATCTACACTAAATCAGTTTTATTTCTATTTTGAAAAGAGTTAGTCAGTGGCTCCTTGACTCTTTTGACTAAATCAGAATCACGCGAATTAGCCTGAATCTTACGTCTACTGTTGACTTAAGACAAAATAGAAAGATTATGCTCCTTTCTTTTCCAACTACGGCTTATGTTTATATTACAGTAACTATTTTTAAGACGGATTATCATGAAGATTGTAGAATTTAGCTCTATCGACTAAAATTGTATGCGATTATTTTTTTATGTACTGTTCAAACAGGTAGAATTTAAAAATTTAAGCTATAAGTCACAGCTAAAAAAAACCCAGCCTATCTTCGGTGCTTTTTATAAGCATCTAACACAAGTTATATACTAACCAAATAATTAATTTGATTTTGACATGCTCCAAGAAGCTAAATACTACTTGTTTGAACAAAAGAAAAATCCCAAGAAAGGAAGACATACCACTACTTGTATAATCAGACGAACTAGTCACATCATACTTAGCATTAACAAATTTACGCGTAGCACGCGCACACACACAAGATTCCGCCCCTATTCTCTCTTCCTCGAACAAAAGCGCAGAACTGTGAGACGCGCGTGGGCTCACCTTGAGGGCAGCGGCGCCTCCGCCGCAGGCGTCGTACTGCACGGCCCGCATCTCCGCCTGCGTCGGGGCGGCTCCGGCCATGGGGTGAGAAAGAAGCGAGCAAAGCAAAGAAACAGACGGGAATCCTCGCAAATACCGTCAGGCCCTCCTCGTCCGGTGCGTGCACGAACAAGGCCGACAAATTTTGCTGCGTGCCCCCAGCTGCGAGGAGTATATATACGTATATATAATGATCGGGTTCTGACGCGTGGGGCCCACGCTGGCAGTGAGAGTGGTCAGCTGTAGCGGGTCGGTTCGAGAACGGCACGGCGTCATCGGCGACCTGGTTTGGCACGGTACGTAAGCGCGTGAACGGGAGTAGCGTTCCACCGCGTGGGGGACAATTGTTCGCGGCGCCGCGTCGGGCACGGGCAAGGGGTAACGTACGTGGCGTCATCGCCGACGAGGGCTGTATTGCCCACCCGCTTTTTGTAGCTGTCCGCGCACCATCGGCGTACGGAGTACGTGGTGGGGGGTACACGGTGTGACGAGCGTTCGCGTTTTTCTTCTTGAACGTAGTGCAATTTCTCATAGCCAGCATGGCAACGCACCGCTGCGGCAGAAAATAGCTTTACATCCCGCTCATTCCAGATTAAAGCTCTGATTTATTTTTTACTATTTCTGAATTTTATTTTTTAGTTTTTAGCTGGTTTTTTTTCATATTTGTTTGTATTATTTGTGATTGGTTACTCTGTTTTTTCTATTTTAAAATTTTTTAAATCTAGTTACACCAAATAAGCTACTATCAGTTATAATATAATTTCAGTTAGCTACATAGCAGCAGCACCTTATTCACAGGGCATAGCCCTCTTTTCGATCCGATCATCCGAAGGACCCTCCTTCTTCCCCGGATACGTGGTAAAAATCAATGTTGCTAAGATCATGAATTAACGGTACGGATCATAGTATCGTGCGATCCTGGAGTTCTACTGAAGCGAGAGACGGATTGCCCTCTGGATCAAAATTTGGTAGAGTCGCGAAGTGGACCACGATCCAATCCCCAACCACCATGTAGCAGCATCCTCTCGGTGGCAGCATGCTCGGCTCATTCAACGAAGAGGACCGGCGAGGATGGCAGATAATCGCTGGAGGCAAGTGGGATCCGCAGTTTCGAACATCCCCTATGACACCAAATCAAGCAGCATCGAGGAATAGGGTAATTTAACTATTTGCCACCTTTAAGAATGTCACTTATTCAAATGTCATCTTCTTCGTTGCAATTAACAATTTGCCACTCTTAAGATGTGGTTGACTAATTTTTTTGCCACTTTCGAGCCCACGAGGCGCCAAATCATGCCATGTCAGCGCCTCCCCGCCCCGCTGGCCCACGCCTGCGCCTCCGTTCCCGTGCCGCCGCCCGTGCCTCCCCGCTCGCCCGCGCTCGCGCCTGCGCCTCCGCCTCCGCGGAGGCGCAGGCGCCGGCGCGGGCCAGCGGGGCGGGGAGGCGCTGACATGGCATGATTTGGCGCCTCGTGGGCTCGAAAGTGGCAAAAAATTAGTCAACCACATTTTAAGAGTGGCAAATTGTTAATTGCAACGAAGAAGATGGCATTTGAATAGGTGGCATTTTTAAAGGTGGCAAATAGTTAAATTTGCCCGAGGAATACGTCGGCGCCTGAGAATCCATCGGCTCAAGCCCCTGCATTCTCTGGCGAGCACTTGATGCCGTGGAAAAAGAGAGAATTCCTTGGGGAAACAGAGGAGAGAAAATTGACACTTTGCCATCCTATTCGGTGGGCTTCGACAAAATGCCACTCCCTAGAATGATCACTATAAAATGCCACTCTTAACATTGACACTTTGATTATTTGCCATTTTGAGAGTTTTTAGGATTCTTAATTATTTTTTAACCATTTTCAGATTATTTGCCATGGGAAAAGACACATTTGCCCTTGGGCCATTTGCTTCTTTTTCTTGGGAGTAATCTTTTTCTTGTTTTTAATTGGAGCTCTCGTCATCATGCAGCAATACTTCTGTGAGACAACGGAAAGTCAGACCAATTTTGCTTATGGCCGGTGAGTTGCTCTTGCTCCGAGCACCGGTGACGACCGCCGCCAGCGGCTTCGGCAACACCATCGCCTCCTCCCCTTCATCCTCGCTCCCCCGGCTGCTACGCCACCCGACACTCTCCACCTCGGCCTCCACCTCCACCACCGGCTCAGCTACAACAGCCTTTACACCGGCGTCCCCACTGCCCTCCCGTCTCGACCGCCGGCTTAACGGCCTCGCCGCCACCGCCTCCAACTCCTGCAGCGCTTCCACGCGCCTCGTCGCACTCGAACTCCACCCACCGCGCGCCAGCAGCTGCAACGGCATATCCCCCTCCTCCGCTGATGCCTCCGGTTTCACCTCGGTGGCCCTCGCGGGAGGTGCGTTGCCGCGGCCGCTCGCCCTCCGCATGCCCCGCTAGTCTCCCAACCGCACTGGCGCCTCCACCTCTTCCTCCTCGTCGCGAACTCCGTCGTGCGCGCCAGCAGGTCGCGCCCTCCGCATGCCCAGGTCGTCGCCGCGGCGGGACCGCGCGGCGTCCGCGTCGCCGATGGCGTCTGGGACGCTCCCCTCCGGCACCCTGCGGCCCGCCGCGTCGCAGCGGGGACGAGCCCGAGGCGCCCGTCGGCGGCGTGGGGTTACGGCGGTAGCGCTGGAGGGAGGGGAGCGGGGCGTCAAGGATGATGCTGAACTCGCCTGCGGCGCCCGCGTGGGCGAGCATCACCTCCTCCATGCGCGTCGTCGCCTCACGTGCCGCCGCAGCCCGCCGGGTGTCTGCCGACGCCGCCGCCGCGGCGGAGCTCGGCTGCCGCGCTTGGCCGCGGGCGGCTTTCATTGGCATCGGGAGCGCGTGGATGCTGTCGCTTTGACTTTTGGTTTGACTTTGCTCGAGAACAAGCAAATGGGCCAAGGGCAAATGTGTCTTTTCCCATGGCAAATAATCTGAAAATGGTTAAAAAATAATTAAGAATCCTAAAAAACCCTCAAAATGGCAAATAATCAAAGTGTCAATGTTAAGAGTGGCATTTTATAGTGATCATTCTAGAGAGTAGCATTTTGTCGAAGCCCACCGAATAGGATGGCAAAGTATCAATTTTCTCGACAGAGGATGGGCTTATAGTTACCAGCATGGGGAAGGAATATGAAAGGAATATTCTTCGGTGTAATGGGAGTATAGGACTTCCTGTTAAAATATGATACGATCTGCCATCATGTCTATTCCAACCGCAGCACATACGTCGACTGGGCAGCAGACG
The DNA here is from genome assembly GCA_017311315.1 of Dendrocalamus latiflorus. Taxonomy (NCBI): domain Eukaryota; kingdom Viridiplantae; phylum Streptophyta; class Magnoliopsida; order Poales; family Poaceae; genus Dendrocalamus; species Dendrocalamus latiflorus. The sequence goes on from CM029655.1 coordinate 21,745,888, forward strand.
TAGCGTCTCTTCTCAGTTGGAGGCAGGTTAGATGCGTGCTGTTACAAACTAGAAAGTAATCAATGTGCAGTTACACAATGTACAGATGCCTATTCAAACAGACATCTTTTATGCCACCCTTTGGTCATCTATAAATCTCCTTTTACAGAATCAGAATAATGAATGGAAAGCAATCTTTTCTCTCAACACTTGTGAATCTCTCTTGCAATACGTTATCGGCACACAAAAATACATTCACACACAACAGAGAAAGCATTCAAGGTAATGGCACTGGCACTATGTGCAAAACACCAACAAGCATTACTTGATGTTCTTGCATTAGTCGACTCCCTGCACGAAACTCTGCACGCCATTCTTGCTCCTCTCCATGAGAAGCCTCCATCACCACCACGTCCAGCGGCCACCACCGTCATCGCCACTGGCCATGGTTCTAGGCCGGTTCGTCGTCATCCATGGGAGGCGCACGACGTCTTCTCACCAGCGCGGGCTCCGCGCTATGGACCTTACCGTTGACCGGCGCACGCTTCCGCAGCGGCTAACCGCCGTCCCAGTCTCCGGATCCGCACTCCTCCACCGGCCTCCTCCGCAGAGGACGCCTTCTCCTCTACATAAATCGGGAGAAGAGGGAAGGGGAGGTGGCCGGTGGCGCGCGGCGGCAGGCGTGGAGATGCGGCCGGCCCGGCCCGGCCTGGCGTGCGGCGCGCGGCACGCAGCCCGGCGCAAGGCGCGGCCCACATGGCCGGCGGCGGCGGTCCAAGGGGCCGGTGCGCGGTGCGGCCAGACGCGGGGCGGCGCGCGGCGTGGCCAGGCGCGGGGCGGCTTGCGGTCCGAGGTGGCGCACGAAGCGGCGCCCGCGTGAGGCGGCTCACGGCCGGCGCCGCCCAAGCCAAGGCGAGGCCGCTCACGGCCGGAGGTGCCCGTGGCCGGCGGCGGCAGCCCGCGTGAGGCGGCTCACGGCTGGCGGCGCCCAAGCCAAGGCGAGGCTGCTCACGGCCGAAGGCGCCCGTGGCCGGCGGCGGTAGCCCTTGCGGCGGTCCTTGCGGCCGGCGGCACCCGAAAACCGGCAGAGGAAGGTGGCGCCCGGGGCGGTTCTTGCGGCTGGTGGTTAGGGTTTGGGGGAAACCCTAATCCCCCCACCCCCTCATTAATATAGTGGCTGCCCAAATGGGCTTTTAGCCCAATATCCCTCCACCTCCCCACATGGGCCAAAAGGCCGAACGGGCTTTAGCCCAGGTTTTCAGAATTTTGCGTTTTCCCCCCTCTAGTTCAAGGAAAATGCAGAATTTTTATTTTAAATAAATTGCTATAGTAGTATTTGCTGTATAGTCCTTGTGCTTGTTTATAATTATACTCGTCAATTTGTACTATTATAAATTAGCATTTCAGTCCCTACAGGACCTGAAAATTATGTAAATATTTAAATAAATGTGTAACCACATTTATATAATTTTTACATATGTAGAATTATTACTTTATTGCAATTTACTTACAATATTAATTGCGACCATATTTAAATTTGCTATCGCTAGCAAATTTAAAATTTAAAATTCCTGTTTAGTGAGTACCATTGTACTTAATAAATTGGAATTTTTGCAAAATATTATACCTAAAATAAATACCATAATTACAATTTATGGCACTTTGCTACATTCATTTGTACGCTATGCCATACAATAAATTGGTGTTCATCACCAATATTGTAATTACACGGTATTATAAATATAACAACATGTTATATTTAATTTGGGTATATATTCATTCGGATTACAATACTCATATTGTTTTCCACATATTTTGCATTTTATTACAACATTACCATACACATTAATTTACCTCATGTAAATTAATTATTTATGGTGTACTTTTCATGTAGGTTTTTAAATGGCTACCAAAGATTTTGAGCCCCTCGCTCTTGATGGTACCAATTACCCTACATGGGCTATGGACCTCAAAATCAACCTAACCACACGTGGGTTGCAATGGGTGATATTTGATCCTCTAGCTGATCAAATTCCTCCGGATATTGTGAAATATTCCGTTTTGAATATAATACAGAATCACATACATCCGGATTTGAAGGCTGAATATTTGTATGAGGAGAATCCACTCACATTATGGTTAGCCCTCAAAAATAGATATGAACAACAGCGAGCTGTTATCTTACCTGAGGCTAATCATGAATGGGCACATCTTAGACTCCAAGATTTCAAATCTGTTGGAGATTATAACCATGCCCTTCATACTATTTGCTCCAAATTGCAATTTTGTGAAAAGGAACCAATAGATGCGGACAAAATAGAGAAGACTCTCTCGACTATGCTCCCATCTGACAGGGTCCTACAGCAGCAATGGCGTGCCGCAAATTACCAAACTTATTTTGATCTTATGCATACTATGCTTCAGGCAGAGAAGCATGCTGAACTTCTTTTAAAGAACAATCAGCAACGTCCCATTGGGGCTGCTCCACTTCCTGAAGTACATGCTAATCAAAATAACAACAAGTTCAGTGGTTCACACAATCACTCAAAGAACTTTAAAGGTAAACACAAAAGCGAGGTGCGCGACCTAGCCCTTGACATCTTCATCTTCTCTGCCAGCTTGTCCAATCTTGTTGCTGAGGCGAGGTGATTTGATTCCTGATTCTGAATTTTGTCGCAAAAGCGAGTGTGAGCACTCCAACCCCGTGCTCCGCGAGCCAATACACAGAATGCAAATAAATAGTATGCATGGCTTAACAAAGGAGAGGCTTGGGTTATTTTATTTGCCAAAAATCGCCATTAGTAGCATTATCATGATTTAATTATAGTATTATTGTTGCTACCTAAACTCTACACAACAATTGTCATAATTGACTTTATCCACCAAAATACCCTTTAATTATTGACTGCTGTCTAAAACTCCAAACAGCGAATATCATCAATTAACTAATCCACCGATCTCTTTCTTTCCATATTGTTTACTATTTAACCCTCGAAACAGTGAGCGACATCATTTAATTAATCCACCAAATACACACTTACTATATTTAGTGCTGTCAAAAACTCCAAATAGCGAATATCATCAATTATACAATCCAGCAATCAATTGGTGCCTAAAACTCCAAACAGCTAGTGACATCATTTATCTAATATCATTTAACTAATCCATCAATATCTTTTGTATTCTAAATTCCTAACAATCCAATCCTTTTGTTATTGATCCAACTCCACCAAGAACATCATTGATCAAGCATACGATTCAATATTATATATCCACCAAGAATATCATTGATCAACTCTGCGACTCACCATTATATATCCACCAAGAGTATCACTAATCAAGAATTATAATCCAATACTCATATTATTCCTCCAAATTCCCAAAAATTCAATTAGATCATTTATCTAGCCGATCCATTCAACTGGACCCCACTAATTTATTTCTCCTAGAACCCACACTATCATTTTGTTGTTATAATCGACATGAATCCACCAATACCTTTATGTGCATACTACAAACATCCATCTCCTTTACTCACGACCCTGTTTATTCCACCCATATTTTATTTTGTAAGAATAGAATGCCACTATTTGAAATACAATACATAAAATTTCCTGAGACCTAACAGCTTTGGAACAAAACATAATGTTCAAGGAATATAAACATGATTTTCCATACATATGGCATCACACCATATGCCTAATATCACCATAATTTCTCCATACATACGGCATTACACCGTATAACATTTTTCAGCGTTATAGCCGCTTAACTTACCACTGGGATGACACCCAGGACAACTCAAATCAGGGCTTTCCTCTGCCCTTCCACTTTGCCATTCCCATTTTCCAAACATTTTTGAATAGAACTATATCTAGTTAAGTTCCCATGTCTGCCCTTGACCGTGGGCACGGCTATTTGAATAGTTTGACTCTGCAGAGTTTGTACACTTTCACCACAAGAGACAATCAACTCGTTGCCCCACATGATGCCTTAGACATGTGGTTGAGCAGATCATCACAGTGACTTTTCAAAGTATTTAGACCCTTTTGTCATCTCACTTTATGGGCTTCTCCCACTTGCGGTGGGTCCCATCTATGCGCGGGATGTTTCCCCACAATTACTAACGCAGCTGGGCTTCTCAACTCCCCACAACGCTTAGAACAGCTGGGGAAACTTCACCCTCCACTGGTGTCCCTTAGGGCCCCCGTGCCCGTGCGTATCCACTTCTAACCACTACCAGTGAGATGAGTCCGGGGTATCGATAAGTTTACTTAGCCAAGTTGTACTTTACAGACTTGTGGTTGTACTGTTTTACACAGGAGGTCATGCCAAGATTCAGTCCTTAATGGTATCTGGGCGGCCTACCACAACCCACTTTGTGCATCCACTGCACCACACTCATACCCTCGAACCAATCCGCCCAGATATTTAAGCAAGTTGGAGATTTTAGGAGTATAAAATATTCATACCAACATATACCAGTCATTACCACCATGACCGCCCAACCAAATTTTCTCATGATTAAAGTGATGCTTGGGCATTCTCGCGCCCATGAATACCTATACGATACTAAGCATGGCATATTAATTACGGACTTATTTTCAAAAGGTTACTATAATAATTTTGCTAGGGCGACAAGGTTCACACATTCAGATATTCCAAAGGAGGTGTAATATTATTCAAGGCAAACAATGGGCATATATCTAGAATCTTAAATTAACATGTATTTGCATATAAAGCAACAGCATGCAATTTGATAATTTAAACAAAAATAGTTTGCAGGAAATGTAGGTTCAACATGATCAAAGTATTGACTCGCCTGGCGCGGGTTACCGCGGTCTTGAGCTCACACAATGCTTGCTCGTTGGATGGTCTTGAGCTTTTGGGTCCCTTCTTCACTTCAAGCTTAACCTCGCTGGATCCACTGAATCCTCACGACTCCCAATTTCTAATTACGCGACAAACGACTGAATCCAAATAAAAGCAAATAACTCAAGAGATCCAAATAAATCCAATCACTTTAAATACCCGTTTTACTTTAAATTATGCATGTATTATGGTTTGAGAATAGAAGGATGATTCAGGTTAGTGTGTTGTAAGCACAACGGTAGCTGGGTTTGAGCAGGAGGACGAGTTGTCTGAATGCTTTACCGTGAGGGAAAATTTTAGAAATACGAGGGATCAAAAGTGAAGATGTACCTACAGGAACTATCCGCTTTTGGGAAAGGAAGGTGGCCAGACATGGCCGATTGGGGGAAAAGCGAGGCTTGACCTTTTTATTAATAATTTCTTTTATTATTTTTGTATTTATCAAGAAAGTTCCATGAGTTAGGATGGACCTGAGAATCGAGATACAGGTCTAACTGGGTATCATTTTGCCGAGCGTTACTTTTCAGGGCATTTTGGCTTGCCAAATAAATTTTAGAGTCTAGGTGTATAGCGTTTTATGGGGTGACATTTTATGTAGCCTCAGTCTTCACCAAGTCTATTTCAACTTGAATTAGGATTCAGTTGTATGGGTCATATCTTGTTATTTCATGCTCATCATTATTATTTATTAAGCCTAACGTTAGGATTTAATTACCGGCACCATTATCAGCTTATCTACGCTTGAGTTATTATTAGACTTAGCTCCATCTAATTTAGATTTATTTATCTAAGTAAAGGTTATTGTACAAGGTAATATTTCTTTATTGCTATTTAATAAAATATATCGCTGAGACTTGTTTAATGGTAGTATGATAAATATTAGGGCATAAAGACAGTGGTTTTAGGTTCTACCTTTACATCATTTATTAAACCATCTTTTCATGAAAGTATAAGTCTCCACAACATTCCTATTAGGCCTTTAGTTACTAAGGATTTAAATTAAATAATCAGGGCATATTATGTGCTAACACATGTGATTAATCCATGATTAAATGTTTAAGAAGCATTACTTATATACTCAATAAATTTCTGCATTACTAGGGATTAGTTTCTGATTTTTCATAGATTTTTATTGCTGTTTCCTAGCTGCAATCAGCTTAAACACAATCAAAAATTAAAAACCCTATTTATTCTAACATGCTGCGGCCAGGCGGATTTGAACCCAGGTCGACACAGCGAACGCGCACTCTGCTAGCCACTCAGACTCTTGGTGTTACCTGATTGGAAGGGGAAGGAGTAGCATATAAGCGGAGCGGCAGCAGGGGCCCGAAGCAGAGGAGTTGAAGGCGGGGAACGGCGGCGGTGCGATCGGCGGTGGGCTGCCGGAGGGCTGACGGAGGCTACCAAAATTGGATGCGCGCGCGTCGAGGAACCCGATGATGGGGTCGGCGGGGACTGGGGGTCACCGGAGAGGGGTCAGCGGTGTGCGGCGGCGGAGCTCTCGGGGAAGGATCGTCGCCGGCGAGCTACCGGTCCGGGGAGGCTCGGCCGATCGCCCGGTTGACTTCACAGGGTTCTCAGGAAGATGTGGGAGTGGGGAATTGGAAAACGGTGGCTCGGTGAGGGGGATTGACTCGGCGGCCGGCGGTGGGGAAGAAGGTGGCGCCGGCGAGAAAAGGAGCACGGGGGTCCGATTGCTCGCTAGGAGAGAAGGAGGGAGCTCGGGCGGTGCATTTCAGGGCTTTGGCCGAGGCTTTTATAGGGTGGAAAAGCGGGGCGGCGAGGGGGGACAGGTGGCCGGCATGGGCGGCGATGTCAGCTTGACCATGGCTACCGGGCAGTGATGGAGTGGCAACGGGAGTTAATGCTGGTGTGACGCGCGGGTGGTAGAGCCGTGGACCGGGCGTGATTGTGGACGACGCGAGCGGGCGCAGCGGGGTGGTTCGGCGTCATTCGGCCGCGCGACGGAGGGGATTGACCAAGCAGACGGCGGGCAGGTGGTGACGCAGGCGCGGCGTGGCGATGAGATGGCGCGGTGAAAACTGGGGACGGCGAGGAGAATCGGTGGGCGGCGCGGTTGCATGGAGGCCACGCGGAGACGAGGAGCTGAGCAGTGGCGACATGACGGGGCGAGCACGGGTGTTGAGGGCGCTGTGAAGTCGCAGGGGAAAAGGAGCACGCGTGGAAAAAGGCAGGAGGAAAGGGGAAGAAGCTGGCGCGGGCATGTGGGGAAAAGGGGGAGCGGTCAGGGCACGGGCCCGCTGGCCAGAGGCACGAGGTGAAGAGCGGACGGGGCCAGCTGCCAGTGGGGAGATGGCACGTGGGAAGCGGGTGGAGAGGTTGGGCCGCGCAGGCGTTGGGCTGGGGTGATGGCCGGCCCGGCTCCATTTTTTTCTTTTTCTTTTTGTTTTTGGATTTATGTGTGCTCATGGATGTATATATATATATTTACATTTTTATATATTGTTATTTTACTGGCTTATTAAATTTTGCATATTTTTATTTCCTATTGCTAAACTCTTTCTTGCACAATTTGTGTATACACACACACACACACACACACACACACACACACACACACACACACACACATATATATATATATGTGTTTGTATTCTGTTCACATATATATATATATATATATATATATATATGTATATGTATTCTGTTCACCCACTTTTATTGCTATTTATGCCATTATTTTCAAAATGATATTTCATATTTTTAACTCAGGTTTCTCTCTTCTTATACTGGATCATCTTTTCAGATTCGTATTTTAAATCTAAATTTTCTATTAATTAAACATGTTTTCTTCTTCTTGATCCTTTTAACTTTTGGAACCTTCACCAAAATTTTCAGAAAAACATCATAAACTCCAAATTCAAATAAAACATATTGCAAAATAATTCAAAAGCTTCACATTTTCAAATTTTAAAATTTTGGGATGTTACAGTATGTTGATGATCTTAATATCATTGGTAACACACAGGATATAGATGAAGCACGTAATCATCTTATGACGGAATTTGAAATGAAGGATTTTGGTAAAATCAAATTTTGCTTAGGTATACAACTTGAGCACCTTCATACAGGCATCCTAGTGCATCAATCAGCCTATGTCCAGAAAATATTGGAGAAATTCAATATGGACAAACCATATCCATCGAAAACCCCCATGGTTGTTCGATCTCTAGACAGGGACAAAGATCCATTTAGACACCGAGATGACAATGAAGAGTTATTGGGACCCGAGGTTCCATATCTCAGTGCCATCGGAGCGCTTATGTACCTTGCAAATTGCACCCGGCCGGATATTGCATTTGCGGTAAATCTACTTGCTAGATATAGCGCTGCTCCAACCAAAAAACATTGGATAGGAGTGAAGAATATCTTTAGATATCTTCAAGGCACTAAAGATCTCGGTCTATTCTTCCAGAAGAATAACAATGTGGATTTAATAGGATATACAGATGCTGGCTATTTATCAGATCCCCATAATGCCAGATCTCAAACAGGCTTTGTATTTTTACACGGTGGAACGGCCATCTCTTGGAAGTCTTCGAAACAGACTCTAGTGGCTACATCCACTAATCATTCTGAAATAATTGCATTATATGAAGCATCACGTGAATGTGTATGGCTTCGCAGAATGATTAACCACATACAACAATCATGTGGTATAGGTGCTATTGCATCACCTACCATTATCTATGAAGATAATGCTGCTTGCGTTGTTCAAATGCAAACGGGTTATATAAAGAGCAATATCACAAAACATATTGCACCTAAACTATTTTACCCACATGAATTGCAAGAGAGTGGGGAAATAAATATTCTGCAAACTAAGTCTTGTGATAATCTCGCAAACTTATTCACCAAGTCATTACCAACTTCCACATTCCAAAAATGTGTTCATGGAATTGGTATGCGAAGACTACGTGATTTGCAGAAGTGAGGGGGAGAAAGTCTCCTAAGACTTAACCCGTTCAAATATAAATATTGTACTCTTTTCCTTTATGAGTTTTCCCTCTAAGGTTTCTCATCAAGGTTTTTAATGAGGCAATATGACAACGTAATCATAAATATATCTCTATTTTCCCCACAGGGGTTTTCAAGGAGATATAATCAAATATATGCCATATCATTTTCTCCTTAAAATTTTCTCACCAGGTTTTAAAGGAGTTTTTCATGGCATATCTACTCTATCGGTTCTCCACATATTTTTCCCTACAGGGTTTTAGAGGAGTTTTTCCAAGATGATGAATCAAGGTGATCATATAAAGACACATTGGTCAAATGGGAGTGTTACAAACCAGAAAGTAACCAATGTGCAGTTACACAATGTACAGATGCCTATTCAAACAGACATCTTTTATGCCACCCTTTGGTCATCTGTAAATCTCCTTGTACAGAATCAGAATAATGAATGGAAAGCAATCTTTTCTCTCAACACTTGTGAATCTCTCTTGCAATACGGGCAATAGCGTTGTACTTGTAATATCTATTTATACAGTGATTTTCACCTTTCAACGTTCGTAATTTTTTCTATAAGAAATTTTCATATTAAACCTATATCTCTTACTCTTTCAATTATCATCTATTTTGCGGTGCGTTTTATAACCATTACCATTATTATTTTTAAAATTTAAAGATAACTCTACCATAAGTAAGATTTTCATATATCTGGAGAGCTTCAAACCTACTTGTTATGAATTATACTCCGAAAATAGGCAGACCTTTTATGAATAATCTTTATAAAATATTTTTTGTAATGCATGATTCTAATATACTTGTAATTAATAAAATCTCGTAGAGTTGTGATCCTACGACATGATACTATGATCCGACCTTGCTACCAAAAAAAAAAACAATCATAAGTTGATCCTAACAATCTTGACAAAAACTAATCTCAGCATCTATATCACGACGTCCTCCTATTTGCCCTTGCCTTCATCGTTGCGGCTCCTTTTGCCACTTACTTAATGTTACGTATAATTGGCTACAGGTAACTGTAAAATGTTTGCATCGTCCTGGGACATATTCCAAAAACGTGGTTTGGCTAGAACTAGAGGACACACTACAATTTTGGCCATTTACCACAACACACTGTGGTCATTAAAATAATATCAGCTCAGCAAAAGATTCAAACATGAGAAGACGCGTTAAATGTCTAATTTTCCCTTGGCATAGATAAAAAATGCTCCTCCGTCCTTCTCCTTGTAATATCCCAAAATGTCTTTTTTTTTGCCTAAAATTAATTCAAATGCCATTCTTAATTTGTGAGAATTTTTAAGAATATTTCCGAATTTTCTAAACTTTTGTAAAATTTCTGAATTAAAAAGTATTTATTATGATTAATAAAAGGTTTATCACGTGGTAAATAATTTATTTAAATTTAAAATGCTTTATATGGCTTTGATTTCCCTCGAAACTACCGGAGTTAATCTGATATTTTTACAGATTAAAAACATAAGGGGCAATTTGGACACATGTGAAATATTCTCTCTCCGAAATGACAATATAATTTTAATCAGTTCAACTCCAACCAATACCAACATTTTACAGTGTTCCGCAGCCAATAAGCATATGATAGCCTATAAACATATGATATTAAATTGCCCCCTCGGTGTTCTCTGCCCAGCTGTGCCATTGTGTGGTGTTCAAAGATATCTGTACCTAGGGGTGAAAATGGATCGGATAGTTTCTGATCGATTCAGACAATTTTTGAATACGGAACGTTTCGGCTCGGATTTTTCTTGGATAGTCTCGGATCGGAAATGAATACGGATTTTTTTGTCGGAAACAAATATGAATATGGTAGCGCACTATCCGTCGAATACGAATACGGACTCAGACTATCCGAAGATTAGAAAATTCAGATATCCGACCCATTGGTCAGAACTAAGCCTATAGCCGTTGGCCCACCGCTAGCCACTTAGTCAGGAGTTAGTAGTGATGATGTAGGGACACGTACCGACATGTCGGCGACAGAGGGGCTAGACCTGGGGGCAAGGCCATCGATGGCTGATGATGACGCAGTGGCGAGGGGGGACCTAGCTGGGAGGGGGGCAGATGCTTCTTCCTAGGCTTCTTGTTGTGCGCAGGCAACCGACGTGGGAGTGGCGAGGACGGGCGCCGGTTCCGGGGTGAGGGGCGAAGAGGACAATGCTGGCGCCGGGGTAAGGGGCGAAGGGGACAATGCCGGCGCGGGGGTGAGTACTAGGGGCAAGAGGACCGATGTGGTCACCAGAGGGGGCAATTTGGGTGGGGCGCTGACGGGTGCGTGCTACGGGGAGGGCTGGCTTCTGTGGTGGAGTGGCCACCGTGGGAGGTGTGGCTTGGTGGCGGCGCATAGGAAGGGAGGATGCGGTGGCGTGGTGGAGAAGGGAGATGGCCGGAGGAGCAAAGAAGGGAGGCGATTGGCGAGGTATGGCCCGGCCGTCGTTGGCGCCGACGTTGGAGAAGAAAGGGGAGGGGAGAGGAGAAGCAAGGGGATGAAGGACGAAGAAATGAAGAATATTGCCGGGCTTAAGAATTTGGGACTCGGCTGGCTAAGGATTTGAGGGAGATAGGGGGGATTTTGGCATTTTGCGATCTAGTCCTCCACTTTTATGAAATTGCAATATAGTCCTTCTCCATTATTATTTCTTCTGTTCTGACCCTTCTAGAATGCCGATTTCTTCATGGGTTGACCCTACGCATCCGTGGTGATACGTACTTTTGTAGATGAACATACTTATACTTGTTCAAATTTCATGAATGTTTTGATAAGATAAACTATTTATATATTTTTATTAATTTGGGATGTACAGTTTGAGAGATTTTCTTGTTTTGATAAATATTCGTGACTGTTCATTTTGATTTGTATTTGCTCCATATCTGTATTCGAAATTATTCGTATTTGTATTTGTATCGGAGGCATCCATATTTGTATCTGCATCCGAGAAAAAAATGAAAACAAATATGGTAGAGATATTATCCGTCCGTATTCGATCTGTTTGCATCCATACCTGTAACTAAAATGGGTATACAATCGGCTCCCAACTCCCAACAGCAAACATGACTCTGTACCCTTTTCCTCGCGAAGTTTAAACGATATTATGCCCCGATTTAAAAGGTTTCAGGCTCTGACTTCTTAATTTTATCTTTTTTTCAGTTTTTTTGGTTTTTTTAGGGTTTTTTTGCCATTTCTATTTTCCCCTTATTCCTTTGAATTATCTGTAATGATTTTTTTACTTTTAAAATTTAATTGCTTGGAAAAAAAACTAACAACAGCTATGGTATATTTTCAGTTACTACAGCACAAAAAAAAAGAATCCAATAGCCAGAAACCCGCATTGGGCAGGGTAGTCAATTACTTGAGTGTGTTACGTCAAATAACCATGGTTTTATAATGTCCCGCACTAAGTCACAATTACGTGGTTGGAGCAAATGACAACCGACGAGCGGACGAGGGCCATCCGGGCTGATTGCTACAAGACACAGCACATCTTGGGCTTTTCTCCATAGCGGCTCCCTCCCACATCAACACCACGGTTGTATGCACTCCTGCTTTTCCCGTCTGAGACCTTGAGGCCAAACTCTCACGTCATGCCGAGTTAGAGGTGGAGCCATTTTCCTCCGATACTATCCAAAACTAATTTCATGATTAAAAAATAATATAGCAATTTAATGCTTTAGTACTTAAGCAAGACTAGTATGACAATTAAGTACGACTTATAGATAGTGAAGTTAGCATTAAGTATCTAGGGTGATATAGATTATGTGATTTAACTGTCTAAAAGGATGGTGTAATAGTACTACAATGCCAAATAGACATGTATCTAACCTTAAGTTGAACATACATTTCTCCATAACAAGTAAAACATGAAATTTGATAAATTTAAACAAATATAATTTGCATAAAAGGTAGGTTTAAAATGATCAAAACATTGATTCACCTGTCTCACAAGAGGGTTAGTCTTGAAACTCTTGAGTTGCCTTGTACTTCGGCTCTTCCGTATCATCGTACTCAACTCGAATGATCGCATCAAAGAGTAAATAAACATGCAAGCAAAATAAATAAATACAAAAGAAAATTCAAATAAACTCCAAATTAAAAAATTCTACTGTCATTAGATAAATATTGAATTTAGACGAATTTAGAAATAAATTTCATCAAATTTAGAGTTAAAATAAGTGAGAACGTGCTCTCCAAATTTTAAATTTGGATTAAATAAAAAATTAATAGAGGAGAGAGTCTCTCTCATTGACAGTTGGGGGTCCACAGAATTTAATTTTTTTGAATTATTTTCTACTAAAAAGGCTATAGAGGCTGACGGGTGGGACCATGGGTTTTAAATTCATTTTCGAATTAATTTTCTAAAGGAAAAGCCTGAAGGGCTGATAGGTGGGATCATTCACTGTTCAACACAGTGAACCGGGCCCATTTATCAGGGGTTCTAGCCTTTAAACTAGGTTTTTAAAGTATTCTTAAAGGGGGGTCCACATGTCAAAGTTAAACAATAAACTTAATGAGTGGGGGGCCATTGGTCAATGAGGGTTAACTAAGCTAACCACCGGCCATTATACTTAGACTAATTATGCACCTAACCCTAATCTTTGCACCACAGTAGCTCTTCCTCCCATTGAGCAAGGCGTAGGTCGTCGCCAGCAAGAGGGGCCACGGTGTTCGGAGGGAAGGGCCAAAATGGAACCCTCGACTCGGTTTGCACCTCTAGGCAAGATGGTGGGCCCAATTTGGACATGGATTGACCAGTCATGAGCTTTATGGTGGAGACGCATGGGAGCATGGCACCACGGTGGCCAACAACACTACAACTTAACTGCGATCTAGTGGAGCAACACGCGGCAGAGGAGAGCTTACCAGAAGCAAGGGCGAAGCTCGGGAGGGCACGGAGGGAGCTATCGACATTGACCCAGATTGGTGGTGAGATGGCCGTCGCGGGTGGCTCGCCGGAGAGGATGAAGATGTTCGGTGAGGGTCGGGTCACCTTCGGGACTCCAAGGTGAAGCTCCAAGTGTAGTGAATTGAAAGGAGGTGTAGCCAAGTTTGATCGGTGTTGGCGGTGGCTCGGGCAACTGAAGGTGAGGAAGAAGGGAAGTGGGGGTGCTCGGGGGCAAACAGAGCCGAGAGGGAGCAATTGGAGGCAAGTGGAGATGATGCGCGGGCTTTATAGCCAAGGGGCATTTGTTGAATTGATTGCTAAGATGGATTCAGTCTAGTGTGAAGCAAGTCACACTTAGAGCAAGTTTTAGATTGTGTAGAAGAACTAGACTTGAGCTTTTCAATGTCATCATTTGCAAGTTTTAACTTTTCATTGCAACAATCATGTGCCAATCTCAGGTCATCAAGTTTATTAGTTACATTACTAAGTTGTATCAAGTTTGATACATTAATTATTTTAGTAGACTCCAATTCAGAATGTAAGACTTGACAAGACTCGTAGGAATCATTATCAGGAATAGATGCTCTTAGTCTATTGATTTCAGAATTTAAGCTATCAATAATAAAATCATGATTTTTAACTTTTCTTTTATATTTCTTGAGCTCCTTGGTCAATCTTAGCACAGCACAAGATAGATTGGTATAAGAAGGTTTTACCTCTTTAGGATCCCTGTAGAGGTCATCATTGTCGAGCTCCTTACTCTTTGCCATAAAGCACATTCCTGTGAAGTCCACCTCCTTGGCCTTCTTGTCATTGCACTCATCATCGCTTCTAGAATCATCATCATTCAAATCAATCTCATCAAGTGCTAAAATTATTTTGTTGGCCACCCTGCGATAGTGATGCTTTTTGTTTGGGTTAATTTTGACTTGAGAGCAATGAGTTGGGGCTTTGATGTGGTTTTGCTCACCACATTCATAGCATTTGATTGGACCTCCTCTCCACCTTGATCTGATGTTATTAATTGCCTTAGTCACTCTGTTGGAGAGAAGTATAAACTGCTCTTCTGGAATCTCTTCTAATTGTTCATCTGGAATAGAGCAAATGCAGACTTGTTTATCCTGGCCAAAACATCAATCTCATGTGTTTTTATCTTGGAATAAAGATCACTCAAAGTAAGTATTTCCATGCTAACAGAATGATTAATAGTTGTGACTAATACATTCCAAACAGACATATCCAAAGCAATTAAAATTTGATGAGCATTGTCAAAATTAGAGTATGTGACATCAATAAATTGTAAATCACTAACAATTTTATTAAAGTGATCAAAAAATGCATCTACTGATTCTCTAGGTTTCATCTCAAATTTAGAATACTCCTTTTTGAATTGATTCTGTTGAACACCTTTAACAGATCTAGAGCCTTCATGATAATCAGATAGAGTAGTTCAGATTTTATTTGTAAATTTAATGTGAGTAATTCTGACAAACTCAATTCTACTTAAGATATTTATCGCCTTAGCATTAGCTTCAACATCAGCAGTATTTTCAATAGTAACAATAGAAAGCACTATATATCAACTCCCAACATTTTGCCAAATAGCGTTACCTTGTGCTTGTAGAAAAATCTCTATGCGTGTTTTCCAGTAGAGATAATTTGATCCATCGAAAAATAGTGGCTTACCTAAGAACCGATCCCAATCTGACACCATTGCAACTTGGTTCTGATACCACTTGAAAGATCATATGGCGCAATCAGGGGGTGGGGTGAATGATTGCTTCCGCTTTTTGATACCTAAAACAAATCTCAAACTAGAAGAAAAAGTAATATAAATTATAGGATGTATATTTTACCACAAGTCGTTTGTATACTTGCTTAACCTCCTTTACATGCGCTCGATGAACACTTCGATCATTCGACCGCTCGCTACGGCCTCCTTTGCACGTGGTTGAAATCCCCCTCCACTCGAAAGCTTCAGTCGCTCGAACGAGAACACGCCGAAGACAACACCGTGCTCTACTCGGTTGGGTTAAACTGATGACCGAAGACACCGAGCTCGTGGCACGATTTTAGCACAAAAAACCTCCGCAGAGCCACGGCTCAACACTTAGCCTCTCCCTGCTTTTATATGCTAGAGCCCTAAACCGCTTTCACCTCAAACACGGACAAACACATCCTATCTCTTCTGAAAATCAAGGGACCTGAAACCCTTCCGAACAAAGGTTTTAACCAATCTCTAAACATTCCAAGTTATGGACTCCATCCATAACTCTTAACTCAACATGTAATGAAGCCTCCAAGACAGCACCCCCTGTATCTTCATCATGCAGCATCACCTTCCGTGTTGAAGCTTCCGGGACCGCACTTCCCGTATCTTCTTTACGCATCATCCTCACGTATTGAAGCCTCCAGGACCGCACCTCCCGTATCTTCTCTATGCATCATCATCTTTGATCTCCATGTGTTCCAACGTGAGCTTGACCACCTCACGTGACATCCTCGACCGTTTGGATCTCAGATCTCCCCATCCTAGTCCCGGTTCTCCTCGTCACTGACCATGGCCGCCTCCACACCAACCTGCACATGCAAAGATCAAAGAAAATTTTCCCGGCACAAGTTCTTCACAACTTGAGTGACATTTGTCCACACACGCAAACCATACTCTTATCCATTAAACACCACAAACCAGATCATCCACGGTCACAATTTCCACGCTCTCCAAAACTCACCTTAAGACCACTCAGAACGACCAGTCTGACCACCAAGCACAGCCGGTCATACACCTGATCCAACATGTACTCGAAGCCTACGAGTACCGATCACAAACCACAAGTCTACTACTACTGATCACAATGCCTGCAACAACTGATCACCAACCGCAAAGCCTTTGGCCACCGATCGCAAAGTCTACAACTACCGACCGCTAAACCCTCGACTACCGAGTACTGAGTCCTTCTGACTTTTGAGCACTGAGTCCTTCCGACTACTGAGTACCAAGTTCTTCTAACTACCGAGCTCTGCTACAATACTCTTCTGAGTACCGACTGCTTCAAAAGTACTCTTCTAAGTACTAACCACTGCTACAGTACTCTTCTGAGTACTGACCACTAATACAGTACTCGTCCAAGTACCAACCACTGCTACAGTACTCTTTTGAGTACCGACTACATCACTGTTCATCTGAACATTGTAGCTTCGACCAAAACATAGACCGTATGCTCTCCGACTCCAAGATCTTCGACACGAGTTCTTTGATTGCTTAGTGCTCAAAATCTTCGACTGCACTGCTCGAATCCTAAGTGATACTGCTCAAACGTCGTCTGATCCTTTGTGCCACTCGGACACCGTTTGATACTTCGATGTCACTCGAACGCCGTCTAATGCTCCAATAACATTGAACACTGTCTAATACTCCGCTGCCACTCAAATGTCATCCGATACTCCAAAGCTACTCGTACATCATCCGATCCTCCAATGCTACTCGAATGCCGTTCGATACTCTAAAGCTACTCGGACTTGTTCAAAACCACTTGGACTGGTCCAAAACTACTCGGACGCTGATCAAAGCCACTCAGATTGGAAACTTTCAACTGTAATCAACCAAAACTTTCACAAACATAAATTTCAATGTAATCCAAATGTCAATTATTCATCATCACTTTAATCACGACCATCCACATGGTCTAACAGTTTCAAAGCCAAAGTAGTGTCAAATGATGAGTCTAAAGATAATGAGGATGATTCCGAGGAGGAATTGGCTCTCCTTATGAGAAGAATAAAGAAATTCATGAAAAAACGTTCACACCGAAGCGCTAATCATGTAAAAGGCAAGAAGGGGCGCTCCTACAGTGACAACAAGCGCTATAGTAATATCTGTTGCTATGAGTGTGATGAGAAAGGGCACATTGCCTCTCATTACCCTAAAAAGAAGGATGACAAGGGTAAGTTATCCAAGAAGAAGGAATTCAATGGCAAGAAGAAGCTTTTTTAAGAAGCTTCACAAGGATGACAAGAATGGAGCTCACATTGGAGAATGGAATTTGGATGAGGAGTATACCGACTCCGACTTTAATAAGGATGAGTCCCCCAAGAAGAAGAGACTTGTCGGCATCGCCATCAAGGAGTCTCCATCACTCTTCTTGTCTCCTACATGCCTCATGGAAAAAGAAGATAAGGTAAAATCCTTTAATGATGATGAACCTTTATATGATGAGCTCATGGATATGTTGGAAGAATTGAATGAATATCTTGGAAAAGAAAACACAAAATTTAAGACCTTGAAAAAAAGCATCTCTCTCTTGTAGACTCTTATGATGAGCTAAAGTAAGCTCATGACTTGCTTATCTAAGAAAATTCAAGCAAGTCTTGCACTAGTAGTGGAATTACATGTGATATTTTTAATGAAAATCCTAATGTAGAAGTTGCTAGAACTAGTACATCTATTTCATGTGATGATCTACTTGCCATGCCATGTTGCTCTAATATTGACTCCAATCAAAATAATGTTAAGTCTTGTGATACAAAGCTTGTTGTTGAAAACAGTGAGATAAAGGAGCAAATAACTAAGTTAAGCAAAAGCTTAGAATGGTGCTTCAAGGATAATGTCACCCTTGATAATTAAGTTTTGAGTGAGCAAAGGTGCTAATTCAACAAACAATGACTTGAGTATGTGCCCAAGAAGGATAAGAAACTGGTAAATAAGCCCACAAGGTTTGTTAAACAAAACGGTAAATATTGTTACAAGTGACAGGAAGTAGGGCATTTGCAACAAATTTGTCCTATTGGTAAGACTTCATATGTAGGTTTATATGATTTATGTTATATGCTTACGAAAAGTAAGGATGATAATGTTATTGCAAGATTTGTTGGCACATCAATTTTAGATGCTAAAAAGTATGCTATTTGGGTGCCTAAAACCTTTGTCACTAACCTTCAAGGACCCAAATAAATTTGGGTACTTAAAAGAACTTGATTTTTTTGTAGATGAGCTACAAGACCGGTGGAATGCCTTGGGTGCTTGATAGCAGTGCACTCAACACATGACTGAAGACTGGAAGATCTTCACCACCTTTGAAAATGGGAGCGATGAAAAGATCACCTTTGGAGACAATAGCAAAGGAAATGTTCTTGGTTTGGGTAAAATCGCTATCTCAAATGACATTTCAATTTCAAATATATCTCTTATAGAAACATTATTTTTTGATTTACTATTCGTAGCTCAATTATATGATCTTGGATTAATATGCTCATTATCTAAAGATGGAGTAACCATTTCAAAAGAAAAAGAATTAATTTTCAAAGGTTTTAGATTTGAAAATCTTTATTTATTTGATTTCTTTTCTAGTGATTCTTATTTAAAAACTTGTTTAATGAAAAAAATCTCTTTGGGTTGGTTATAACATAGAAGGCTAGGTCGTGTGGGCATGATTTAACTCAAAATGTTTTTCAAACATGACTTAGTAGTTGGCTTGGAGGATGTTAAGTTTGAGAAAAATAGATTATGTAGCGCTTGCCAAACTGGAAAACAAGTTGTAAATTCTCATCATTTCGAAAGTATCATGTTAACTTCTAGGCTAATAGAGCTCTTACATTTGAATTTGTTTGGGACAACAATCTATAAGAACATTGGAGGCAATAGCTATTGTTTAGTCATTATAGATGATTACTCTAGATATACATGGGTATTCTTTATACATCACAAGGCCAAAGCCTCCGGCATTTTCAAAAGTTTTGCAAAAAGGGCTCAAAATGAATTTGATTTCAAAATAAAGGAAATCCATAATGACAATGGTTCTGAGTTCAAAACACTAAAATTGAATATTTTTGTGATAAGCTTGGAATAAAGTATGAACTCTTCACTACCTACAATCCAGGACAAAATGGAGTTGTAGAGAGGAAATATCGAATATTAATTGAAATGCTAGGGCAATGCTAGATGAATATAATACTTCTGATAACTTTTAGGTGAAAGCAATTAACATCGCATGTCATGCCATGAATCATCTTTATTTTCATTATCTTTTGAAAAAGACTTCCTATGAGTTTCTCATTGGAAGAAAACAGAACATCTATTACTTTCAAGTATTTGATTGCAAATGTTATATCTTAAGAAAAGGTGTTCAACTTTCTAAATATGAAAGTCAATGTGATGAAGGCTTCTTGCTTGGTTATTATTCTATTAGTAAAGCTTATCGTGTCTTCAGCAAAACTCCAGTTTAGTTGAAGGGATATGTGATGTTCAATTTGATGAGATTAACGAGTCTCAAGAAGAGCAAGAAAATTTGGATGATATAGGTGATGAAGGATTAAGACAAGTAATGAAGAATATGTAAATTGGAGATATCATGCTAAAGGAAGATTCAAGAGAATCACCTTCATTAAAATAAGTTGAAGCTCCTACCTTTTCCACAACAAGCAACATCAAGCAATTGATTTGGAAGAAAAAGAAGAACAACCTTCAACACTACTCCCAAAGATCCATAATGCTATTGCAAAAGATCATCCAATAGATCAAACACTGGGTGACGTGAGTAAGGGTGTTCAAACTCGATCCCGTGTAGCTTTGTTTTGTGAACGTTACTCTTTTGTTTCTTCTCTTGAGCCGTAGCATGTAGATAATGTACTAGATGATTTGGATTGGGTGAATGCAATGCATCAAGAGCTTAACAACTTCACCTAAAATAACATTTCGATATGGTAGAAAGACCCAAGGAGCACAACATAATTGGCACAAAATGGGTCTTCCACAACAAACAAGATGAAAATTGAGTTGGGGTAAGAAACAAGGTAAAGTTAGTCACTCAAAGTTATACTCAAGTTGAGGGTTTAGATTATGATGAAACATTTTCACCCATAGATAGACTGTCTATTCGGATATTATTTGCCTTTGCATCAAGTTTTGATATCAAATTATTTCAAATGGACATTAAAGTGCATTCTTAAATGGAAACATAACTAAACTTGTATATGTTGAACAACCTCCCGGTTTTGAAGATTCTAAAAATCCCAATCATGTGTATAAACTCTCTAAGATGCTATATGGTTTAAAGGAAGCTCCTAGAGCATGGTATGTGGTTCTTTGAGATTTTCTACTTTCTAAAGTATTTAAAATTGGAAGGTTAATACAATATTATTTACAAAAATTATTGATAATGATATTTTCATATGTCAAATTTATGTTGATGATATCATATTCGGGTCTACTAACCAAGACTTTTGTAAAGAATTGGTGATATAATGTCTAGGGAATTTGAAATGTCCATGATCGAAGAATTAAGCTATTTCCTTGAACTCTAAATCAAATAACTCAAGAATAGAACATTCATAAGCCAAACGAAGTATGTGAACGATTCATTCAGGAAGTTTGGCATGGAGGACACAAAACCTATCAAGACCCCCATGGTGACAAACGGACTTCTTGATCTCAATGAGGGAGATAAACCGATAGATCTAAAGTTTTATAGATCCATGATTAGTAGTTTGCTTGATTTTACCGCATCTAGGCTCGATATCATGTTTAGCATTTATATGTGTGCATATTTTCAAGCATCACCAAAAGAGTACCATTTGATGGCCATAAAAAGAATTCTAACATATTTAAAGCATTCCTCTAGCATTGGCTTATGGTATGCTAAATATGCTAAATTTGATTTCATTGGATATTTGAATTCTGATTATGCGGGTTGTAAAGTAGATAGAAAAAGTATCTCAGGAAGCTATCAATTGTTAGGTAGATATTTGGTTTCATGGTTTTCCAAGAAACAAAATTCCATAGCACTTTCTACCGCTAAAGCCGAATATGTTTCTGCGGGTAGTTGTTGTACTCAATTATTATAGATGAGGAAAACTTTGATGGATTATAGAATTAAATTTGATAAAATGTGTCTATTGTGTGATAATGATAAGTGTTGTGAAAATAGCCAATAACCCGGTCCAACACTCAAGAACCAAGAATATAGATATATGCTACCACTTTTTGAGAGATCATGTGAGCAAAGTAGATGTTGAAATTAGCCACGTTCGGACCGGAGACCAATTAGCAGAAATTTTCACCAAACCTTTAGATGAAAGCCATTTTTGCAAGTTGAGAAATGAATTAAATGTTATAAGACTATTCAAATATTGCTTGAACTCATGCCTCATGCACCTTGTTCCTATTTTGGTGTCATTGGAGCTTTCAAGAAAGATATTTTCAAATATTTTCCTAAAAACCTCTATGTTCATAAAAACTATGTTCTTGAATATTCCTTAGTTCCTTCAATGCATAATTATCCTGAATGACATTTATTTGAGTGCAAAACTAGGGATCGTTTGCATAATTCTCAAAATTCCAAGATCTATTCATGAAGTTTCAGAACTATTGGAACTACTGTTGTGTAATTTGTGGTACTACCAACGTGTATTGTGCGGTACTGTCGATGACCGATACTACCAGCATTTTGATCACGATACTACCGCACCGATTGGTGAAGCACACTAACTATCTCCCTAATCCTTTAACTTTAACCTCTCCACCTTGAGCAGTTATTCCGCTTGCCTTTGTACCCTCTCTCTCTTCCCTTAAGGACTCTTTCATATCCTCTCTGAAAATCTCCAATCCACTCAAGGTTTCGATGGTTCCTATTGTTCTCTTGCAGCCTAAGGGTTCATCTCCCTCAAATCTCAAGGTAAAAGTGCCTCTCAATCCTTTCTTTTGCTTTGTTCTTGAACCCTAGGTCAAAATTAGGTTTCTTGGAAAATGTGGATGATTAAGTGCTTTGTTCTTGGGCAAATGGGTAAAATTGGTGTTATATGATGTGAATGTATCAATCCCATGGATTCAATCCATAAGAAACACTAGAAAAATCGTACATTTATTTGCCCTAGAACATGTTTAGAGAAAGCGGTACTACCGTCGTGCAGCCATACCAGCCATTTAATGGCGGTACTACTGCTAACTGCATGGTGGTACTACCGATTTTGCTGACAGGGCACTAACTTACTCCCCATTTAACTAAACCTATTTTTATTGATCTCTAATTTCTCCTTGTTGTCTGTTCTCTCTGTCTGAAGATGCCTAGGATTAAGAACACCACCCGCAAGTTCTATGGCACTCCAAGAACAAGATCCATTTTCCCTATTAAACCTGCTCTCCTCCTCAGCCACTTGAAGCCTAGGCTCCTGCCCAATCCACTGGAGTCAATCCAAAGGTAGCTTAGAAGAGTAGAGAAGATAGGGGAAAAGGACTTGCTCATGACACAGAAACCAAATATGACAATGTGGAGAGCTCACAAGTGGAATCAGATGAAAAAATGGAAGAGCCTGAGGAGGAACAAATAAATCTTGGGATGATCACATGAAAAGAATATGCTATACTGCATCATCAGGGGCGGATCTACAGTGGGTCAAGGGTGTTCAGCTGAACACCCAAAATTTTTGACAAAAAACCTAGTATATATAGGGTATATTACATATGTATATATATAACTGAGTCAGTTTTTCTATTTCAACTGCCCAGATCTGCTGCCCGGCGGCCCGGCCCGACCGCCGAGGGATTCCGCGTGCGCGCGTCCGGGGAAAGCCAGCCCAGCCCATGCTGCGCGGCGTGCGCGCCTGCGGCCTGCTCCCCTGGCCATTTGCGCGCGCGGCCTGCCGACACCCTCTACCCCCGAATCCCCGATACGGCGATCCCCCATTTCTCCATTCGCAAATCCCTAACCCTAGCGCAGTCGGCGACAGGCGGCTCCGCTCCGCTCCGCGACCAGCAAGCGCGCCTCGCCGCCTCCGCCCTCCGTTCCGCCGGCGAACGCGCCTCGCCTCCTCCGCCCTCCGCTCCGCCGGCTAGATCTGGGGCTGAGGGGCTCTCCCTCTCCGGGCCTCCGGCTCCGTGCCCACGCCGGCGCCCGCACGACCGGCTGCGGTCCGCTCCACCGGCGACCGCGCCTCGCCGCCTCCGCCCTCTGCTCCGCCGGCGACCGCGCCTCGCCGCCTCCACCCTCTGCTCCGCCGGCTAGATCTGGGGCTGAGGGGCTCTCCGGGCCTCCGGCTCCGGCCCTCCGCTCCGCCGCTCCGAGACCCTCCGCTCCGCGCCTCCGGGCCTCCGCCGCAGTCCACGACTGGCGACCCGCGACCCGGGACCGCACCAGGCGCGCCTTCGTGCTACGGCCGCTCCGCACCTCCGCCGGCAGCCTGGCCTCGGGCCTCATCGCCTCCGCTCTGCCTCTGCGGCACGCCGGCACCCGGGCACCGCCGTCCAGCACTCCAGCAACTGAGCAACCGGAGCCGGTGAGTACTTCTGTGATTGTCTTCTGTGCACTGTGTTGTACTGCTGTTGTTGACTTGCTGTTAATGCTCAAATGCTGCAATGTAGTTGTAGACTTGTAGTATGTGTAAAGACGACTAGATGAGCATGATGTTGAAATGTGAAATTATTGATGAGTGATGATTTGATGTAGTCCAGCCGGACTACCGGAGCATGATGTTGCTGTACTGCTGTATGTGTAAAGATTGAGATTGTTGTTATCATGTTATGTGTTGAAAAATGAAAATGAGCAATGCTTTTATGCTTGTATGTGAGTATGTCTGAGTGACTGAGTCTGACTGTCTGAGATTGTTGTTATGTGTTATTGTGTTGAAAAATGAAAATGAGCAATGCTTTTATGCTTGTATGTGAGTATGTCTGAGTGACTGAGTCTAAGATTGTTGTTATGTGTTGAAAAATGAAAATAAGCAATGTTTTTATACTTGTATGTGAGTATGTCTGAATAAAAATTCGAACACCCATTCCAAAATTCCTGCGTCCGCCACTGTGCATCATAGAAATCAATTTGTGCTCCCAAATACATCTACAAATCTGAGGTTTCACACTAGATTTCAACAGCTGGTACATGAACAGATGTATGGCCTCCATAGGCAATTTCCTGATCACAAATATGTGGATTGGGCACATTTAAATTCCCTGGACAAGTATGATGGAGCATATCAGCTATTTCAAAGGGCCGGCATTCATCACCTAGTGGCACTAAAATGTGACTAAAATGAAGAGATCATTCGACAATTCTATGCCACATTGCATGTGTCTCCCGATTTCTCTCATATGGTATGAATGACAGGGACTACCTATTTGGATTGCTAAAAGCATGAATAAGAGCTAGCTCTTAGGATCGAGTTGAGCAGTTATGAGAAAGTCTCTGACAAAACCGCACTTTTGGTTTTAGCCTGGACAGATTAATATGATGCAAATATTATATATACCCCACGCAAGCTAGCTGGTCTTCTCCTTATTCCTAGCCTGGTCAACCGAATCATTAACCACACCATTCTCCCTAAGAGCGGGAACTATGATGCCATTAGAGGACATGCTTGGAACTTGATTGACGAAATTATGCATGGTAGGAAGTTTGATGTGGCAGATCTTATCCTTCAGGAAATTGCTTCTTCCAAAAATGATCAGGTCAAAATAATAAACTATGCTCCTTATATCATGACTTTGATCATCTGAAAGACTCAAGAAGAAGATAAAAGCCATGAGAGGGTCCTCCTATCCCTGTAGCTCCTTGCCCCAGGCTCAAGAAGAAGATGAACCAGAAGAAGAACAAATTTCCCTTTCTCAGATCTATTTTACAGTGTTGAGGTTGGAGGGATGCCAAGTAGTAACACACAACTTGCCTCCTTAACTGCCATAGTTTCTACTCATGAGGACAGAGTATCCTCTCTTGAGCATGCCATGGCTCATCCTCCCTCTCTAGTTAGATATAGCTATTGTCGTCGCTGTGATCCTTCACCTCAGGGACCACAGGAGTAATCCTTTATGGTATTTTGATGCCAAATGGGGAGAAGAAAAGGAGCAATGTGGGAGAAGCAAAGTGAAGGGTCAAGTCAAAAACTTATCATCTATACTATGCTATATATTTGAATTTGTTGTCTAATAAACTTTAATAGTATTAGTATTGTGTTCTATGCTCTGTGGACATGTTATGTAATATGTTGAACTTGGATTTGTGGTTATGTTAATTGCAATCTCTATCTTGTGTGGTATAGTCAATCCTCTCAAAGTTCAACAAACAAAAGAAACTCTGCCAAAATTTTCAAAAATCTCTACATGTGATTGCAAAACAATTATTTGAGCTCACTGCAAGAATTACTTGTTTTTAAAGTCACAACAATAATATACAACTCACTTTTTTAACAAGTGGTATATTCAAAACTATATCTTTCTCACATATTGATTGGGTTGTCATTAAGTACCAAAAAGGGGGAGATTAAAAGCATCTTGCCCCCTAAAAATTGTTTTGGTAATTAATGACAATATGTGAATATGGGACTAACATATTTATTTAGTGTTTGAAAGGTTTAGTCCTGGTGATGAATATGACAACTTGGAGATGTATGCTAAAGGTCAACATGAAGATCAATATGGTTCAAGACAAAGGTATAAGTAGTCTAGAATTCCTTTTGATTTTATCGATCTTAGCAGAAAAGGATGGAAGACCCAATTTTAGATTAGATGTCGTATTATTAAGAGGAATCATGACTAGTAGCTTCGTAGCATGTTCTTGTGCCATTGGATCAATCTAGGATCATGCATGCACTTAGAATTTAATTTGAAAGCCAACTGTGCTTTTATCAGAAAAGTTGTTAGTACCGATGTTTACATGGCGGTACTACCGCACAACAGTATGACCAGGAAGGTGGTGCGGTACTACCACACTCTGATTGGACCAAAACCTAGATGGCAGTATGTATTTTGTAGAGAGAAACTTTTGGAGCATGTTTGCTCCCCTGGAAAGCGGTTGTACTGGGGTTCATTTTGCGGAACTACCACATCGTAGTATGACCGTAAATCCTGAGCGGTACTACCTCACAATAGAAGTATTGAAACTAAGTTGGTGTTATGTTATTTCTAGAGAGGGCCAGTTTTGGACCTCTAAGGAAAGCGGTAGTACCGCCCTATGTGAACAGAACTACTGGAGAGCGGAACTACCGCATCCACAACAACAGTAGTACCGGGTCGTAAATTCAACAGCTAGTTCAAAGGTATTAAATTCATCTACTATAGTTGTTACTATGTAGTTTGTGGAAGCGTAGTAGTAGCGGCTGATGAACAGTGGTACTACTGCTCGTGCTGAAAATTTTAGTAATTTTGCCTCCAACGGTCAAATTAGTTGGTGGGGGTATAAATACCCCTCCACCAGTTGAAGGACAAAGAAGAGACTTCATTTAACATATTTGAGCTAATAGCGCACTCTCCACATCTTATACACACTTGTTGCATTTATAGTGAGGTTGTTGAGCAAAATTCAAGTGCATTCATTCTAGTTTGATTCTAGGCACTTGAATTTCATCAAGCAAAGATTGTGATTTGTTACTCTTGGTGTTTGCTAGCACCTAGACGGCTTGGCGGGAATTTACGCGATGATCTCTTCAAGAAGATCGTGAAGAGGCCCAACACTAAATTGTGAGAGGCTCAGTGTTCATCATCTCTAGAGCAGAGGAAGAACAACTACTAGTGGAATCATGGAGCAAGGCTTAATTTGTGGAGCCAGTCTAAGTTGCTTAAGCTTTCCTCAATGTGGACTAGTAAAGACTGGCAATTTTTCGATACCACAGCAAAACATCACGTGTCATCATTTGGTTATTTCCTTGCCTTTACTTTTTGCATTTATATTTCTAGCAAATTGAGATTTTTGAGATTGTCATATTTAGTTGTGCTAGAAATATGTAGAGTCTTGTATTGTGGTGCCCTAGCTTTACTAGAATTGAGTAGGTCTTGAATTGCGATATAAATCTTACTTAGCTCTAAATTTGTAGAAAGTAGTTTTGGAAAGCAAGTATTTTTAGAACGTCTTATTCACCCCCTAGTCAGTTATTCTTGATCCTACACCCGGTACTTAAGCAAAACTAGCATGGAACTTAAGTATGACTTATAACTAGTAAGTTTACCGTTATCAACTAGGGTGACATGGTTCATGAATTTCAAGTGTCAAGGATGGCATAATAGTAATACTATATCATCAAGTAGGCATGTAGCTACCTTAAGATTAACATAATTTGCATATGAAATTAAGCGTGCAATTTGTTAATTTAAAATGGAACATAATTTTTTACATAAAATCTAGGGTCAATATGATCAAAGTAATGAGTTGCCTTACTTGGTTTACCATGGCCTTGATCTAATTCAAAGCTTACTCAGTCAGTGGTCTTGAATCCTTGGTCTTCGTCTTTTACTTGAGTATTGATCCCACTCAAACTTGTCATGCCTTCGAAACTTCTTCTTCTAATTACACAACAAACGAATGAAAAACTACATAAACCCAATAACTCCAGACATTCAAATAGATTTAATTTGGCTTAGTTATATTTTGAGGGTCGAGAGGAGATTTAGCAAGTTGTAGGATAGAGATGGATTCACATGAATTTTGAGTGAAAGCGAGGCGACGGAGAAACTTCGCTGGAAAGGATAAAAGGAAGGATTGGTGTTGAAGGAATATTCACGAGAATATCTCGCTTTAGATTGGAGCATGGTTAGACATAGTCGATTGCAAGGTAACAAGGTTTGATCTTTTAATTAATAGTTTATTTATTAAGTAAGTTCTATATGTTAGGCAAAGCCTATGGATAGATGGAGAGATTATCCGACATACTAAGTATTATTTACTGAGTGGTGAAACTTAGTGAGTTTAGGATGCGGGTTTCACAAAAGATAGGTATAATGTTAAATTAGTCGAATTAGCTTGGTAGTTTGAGATGCAATATTATCTGAGATCTGCAACTGCCAGATACTTGAACCATTAATTCAATAACTTAATTTAAAGTATGGGTTTGGTCATTTGAACCAATTGTTATTATGAACAAATTGATTATTTGAGGCTTAATAGATTTGTTAAGTGACCAATGGTTCGTGTTTTATTGGACAAGGGGTAAATATTTTAATTGGCTTTCTTTTAGGATTGCCCTGTATTATTGGCGAATCAAATCTTGAGATAAAGGTAGGATGATTATTAATTAGGCAAAACTGCATTTTTGCATGACTTTTTAATTAACGATGCCCTGCGCATGAAATATCATTATTTTATTTACCTTTGGGCAATGTTTGGATTTAGGATAAATATTAGTGGCTTCTAATTTAGTCTTAGAGTCATTGATTAGCAATGGGACATGAGATAAAAAATTCCTGATGCTCCAATTATTTTGAGATTGTTTTAAATATAAAGTAATCCTTGATTTTAAATCTCGGCTTTTTTACTTTTGGTGACTTGAATTTAAATGACATACTAATTATTGATAAACAAATTTAAATGGTTTACCACAGTTGGCAAATTATTACTTGAAAAGAGGCCTCGTGATTCTGAGATAAGCAAACAATAGCTATTTTTATGTGGCAAAATTTTGATGCTCCGATTAACTTTAATTTGCACTAATAACTTTAGATTGGGGATAAAGGCGTGATAGTTATTATTCGTGCCACGAATGTTTAGTATCATTATTCGAGTTTCTAGAGCAAATTTTGAGAGCATTAAAAATTGACTTGAAAACTTCAAATTTAATTTTATTGTAATATGAAAAATTGAATCCTTCTATTAAGTATTCTTATTATCTTCCAAACTTCTTAACTGACATGAATTTAAGCAAGATTAAATTTTCTAGTGCTTTTAATTTGCACAAGGCTTTTAATTCAGGTTCATGAATTAACCTTCTACTATTCTTTTTAATTAATCTCTATTACTTACTTGACTCTCACAAACTTATCTTCTAATTGGAAAAACAACAAAAGGCATAATTTTGATTTATATAATCTTGCATGAGAGGTGAGGTCTTAGGGCACGTACAACGCCGTGCTCAGTGCCGTCTCTGTGTTGCCCAATTTGCAAAAAAGCCCCCCGTTCACTGCAGTAAATGAGGACAGAGAACGAAGTCGTCGCGTCGTGAGGCGACGGCGAGCGCTCGTTCTCCCATGTGAAGTCGCGGGCTGGCTGCGTGTTGTACGGAGCGTCGTCTCGAGTCGTCGATGCGCGGATCCAGCTGCGCGCGAGGTGAATATTACGTGCCAAAATCCATCGCCATGACTCATAGTTCGTCTGTGAATGTGTGAATATGTTGATTGTTCGAACATGACTCATAGTGTGAATATGTTGATTGCTTGAACATGCATGCTAGTTGTGTGAACATTAGACAAAACTGTTGCATTCATATTATGTTATATTTGATTTATGAAATAATATTATATTACATTATATATATAATATCAATTATATTGGTGGTTCTAAAAAAATATTGCAATCATATTTAACGTATTTATGCTTGTTCTATTTTATATCAACTAGCAACACAATGGCTCATAGGAATGATATTCATGATTGATCATGGCTACGTACAAGCATTAAACAACTTGAAGACAGTCAAACATACAGCCCCTGTCTGTGGGTTGTACGAGCTGTCTGTTTAGCTGTCTGTATTGTGGATTCCAAGAACTTGCAGACAAGTCCTTGTCTATGGGTTGTACATGCCCTTAGAGCATCTCCAATAGTGACTTATGAGCTAACTCTAAGCATATTATTTCATATTTTAATAGAAGAGAGAGAAAAACTATCTCTTGATCAAGAGCTAGTCTCATACACACATTCCAAGATTATGTGAGAGTGTCATGTGAGGCTATTTATGTTATGAGCTATGTGCTAAAAGTTAGTACTATTGGAGAAGTTGTCTTAGAGCTAGTAACTAGCTCATACTGTTGGAGATGCTCTAAGGGCACTCCCAACCCTGAAATCACCATGGTTTCCATGGCATTAAATAGGGTGCTACCTCAGCTTTTTTGCTGATGTGGAAGGTGAGTTAAGGTGGAGAGGGAGGAAATTGTTTCTCCCCTGAGAAACGGTGTCTACGCTCGCCCCGAAGCGCTAGGAAACCACTCGTTTCGCGTTGGGAAGTCGGCCTCCGTTTCCATCTCCGAGCGACCGGATCCGCTGTGGCACCGCCGCCTCTCCCTCCGCAACCCCCGCTCCCGCGCGCGCCAAATCCTCCGCAACCCCGGCTCCCGCGCGCGCCATCTCCTCCGCAGCCCCCGCTCCCATGCGCTTTCCCCTCTCTCCGAGCTACCGGATCCGCTGTGGCGCCGCCGCCTCTCCCTCCGCAACCCCCGCTCCCGCGCGCGCCAAATCCTCCGCAACCCCGGCTCCCGCGCGCGCCATCTCCTCCGCAACCCCGGCTCCCGCGCGCGCCATCTCCTCCGCAGCCCCCGCTCCCGCGCGCTTTCCCCTCTCTGCGCCCATCGATCCCTTCCCGCGCGCTGCTTCCCTGCCATCGGCATCCTCCCATCGGCTTCCCCAGGGCAGACCAGACCATCTCCACTCCAAGCATGAATCTCATCCCCAAAAAACCAAGGAAGACGGCGGGTTCTAGAGCAGCAATTGGTGGGAAAAAACCTGTCGATGTTGCTCCTCCACCTGCCGGCGTTCCTACTCCTCCACCTGCCGGCGTTCCTGCTGCCCCATCGTCAAGTGCTGCTGCTGCGAGTGTTCCAGGCGGTGCTCCTGCTACTGGTGCTTCGTGGACTGCGTCGCCTGGAAACTCCGAATGGTAACGTCATGGACATTTTTCATTTTCATGCTCATTGATAGCTACTGTAGATGGTGATTAGTATATACATTAGCTAATTTCAAGGACATTAGTATTTGCAGTCCTGTCTCTGCATCATCATTTCGTGAAAAATATGTTTTGTGAGAAGATAGTTATTTAGTTGCACAAACAACACTCCAGCTATATGAAAAAACTTTCTGAACTATCATTAATATGCACATAATGATGTCTACTAGGATGTGTTTATGAGTGTGAATTGTTAAAAGTTGAGCTATTGCGGAGGAGTTCCTTTGTTTTTGTAGAATTAAGATGTTCATAATTCAAATGGCTCTTGTGCAAATAACATTTTTTTAATCTTCCTTCACATTTCTTTGTATGGTAGAAGCCTTTTATATGCTGCTCCAGTAATAACACACTTATTTTAAGTAAATAGCCATCAGGTGCAAATTATATATCATAGCATCCGAATTTCACTTGTAGAAAACCAGGACCTCGGTACCTCATTTTTTTTAATGTTTAGGTTGGCAAAAAACTCTGCTATAGCTAACTAATCATGATCAAACTTATATATTGTTGAGATTTCGTACTAATAGCCTGTGTAAAAGCCATGAGATTGTGTCCAAAATGAAAAACTAACCAAATACCATATGAAATGTTTGGAAAAGATGAGGATGAACGAACCATGGGAGCAGTTTAATGTATGAGAAAACATATTCGAAACGTACATTCAGGTCTTTTCTCTGTAATGCCGAGTTATTTCGAACACAGAGGGAAGCAGACTGCCGTGTACAATTTTGTGATGGATGGATGAATGAGTTTTTTTTACCATCTCAATGCTTCTGTTATGGCTTCACTTTAGTGTGTGCATTCAGCCTGTTGTAGCTTGTCAAAATAATACCTATCTGTACAAAACATGTGACTTGTGAAAGCCTGGATGGCTTGGTTAAATCATTCTGGCCGGGTTTGACATGTTAGTTTTCTGGGATTCATAGCTTCTTATTTTGATATTAGCTGTCCTCCATGCACTACCGTTGTATTCATGTAGCACGACATCTTTCCCCGATTCTGCCTTCATTGATATTTTGTCATTTTATCAGCCTGTATCCACCTGGTGGTTTTATGAACTTCATACGGAGTCCCAATGGAAATCACCTTTCTGAAAACTTCCATTTTGTTGGTGCTCCAATGAGTCAGACAACGATATCGCCTACTGCTGCTTGTTGGAGTGGCACTCCATCACCTCCAGAAAGTAGTGCGGTCCATGCTCGAGGTGCACAATTGGAGACACAAGAAAAAGAGACAATTGATATAGATAATGATGATACCCAAGAATCTGCTAGGTCTGAAGTGCGATTGAATTGGTCCCATGCAGAAGACGTTCGATTGGTAAGTTAGAGTTATTTGTTTTTGACAAATCGATTCCATATTCATGCCATAATTTGTCCGACTTCCATTTTTCATGTCATTATTTTACTCATTATTATTTTACTGCCTGTAGGTTAGTGCCTGGTTGCGAAATTGCATTGACCCAGTTGAGGGAAATGATAGGAAGTCAGAGAAGTACTGGGGAGATGTTGCTAAAACTTACAACAGCACCACAGAAGATAAACGAAAAAGAAACATTAACCAATTGAAGATCCGTTGGGACCGCATCAAGAAACCACTAGCTGAGTTTACTGGCTGCTGGAATCGAATATCTGCTGTTTACCAAAGTGGGGTTAGTGACGATCAATTGATGGATCGGGCATTGGAGATGTTTGCCTCTGAACATAATGAAAAGGCTTTCACACTGCAGCATCTGTGGAAATTAGTATGTCATGAAAGGAAGTGGGCCGCACATGCCAAAAAAATATTGAATGAGAAGGAAAATAGCAGGAAAGGTACTTCGAACTCAGCTCATGTAGTGAATATTGAAGATAATCCAGCACAACGTCCTATGGGACATAAGAGGGCCAAAGAAGTAAGAGATGGAAAACGGAAGGCATCGAACGTTTCAACAGTGATCAATGAGAAATTAGAAAAATTCATTGAAGCAAGCACCATGGCTAGGGAAGGACGTGATAAGATGGCAGAAGTGCAACAGAAGTTGGCAGACAAGAAGTTAGAAGCAGCCAAGATTGCACATAAGACAGCACGTGAGAAAACAAAATATAAAATGCTAGAGACTTACAAAGAATTGATGTTTGCTTCTACCAGTGATCTAAGTGAACAAGCCCTCGCTGAAAGAAGCAAAGCATTGGAGAGCATGCGGTTGAGTTTGTTCTCTAACGATGATTAAGGTATGTCAAGTGCAAAGCATCTCTGCTGGTCTATTTTTTTACTAGTGTCAATACATTCCTGCTATTTTAGATATATTTTTTCTACTGTGAACACCTATCTCATTCATCAAATATGAATTTATATTGCTCTAGCTATAAGCAGATAATACAAAATCTCATATTCATCTACTTAAAGAAACTACAAAAGTAACTTGCGTCAAAGTGGCATCTTGCTGTCTTTCCTAAGCTCTTTACTAGATAATCAGAGTGGCATCAGATTTAATCATTGATGGCATGTATTTTCTGGCTTTTAGAAGTCTGTAGTGAATTGATGATATCCAGGATATGTGCATACCTCCGAAAATCCTGGTCCAGCGAGTGGGTCGGTGTACCAGTAGAACATTCCCCCCTGAATATCCAGGCTTAGATTGAGAGAAACATACATATATACACATGGCCGCCAGACCTCGGGGCACTTCAGTGTTGCCCCCATGGACTGAATTGCTCTGTAGAACACACATTTCAGTAGTGAGAACACACATTTCAGTAGTGAGGACACACATTTCAGTCTGAACACACATACATGCTACGTGTGAATACATATACATACGCATTTCTAGTCTGAACACACATACATACATTTCTAGTGTTAACATATTTTTGCTAGTGTGAATACATTAATGCTAGTGAGAACACACATTTCAGTAGTGAGAACACACATTTCTAGTCTGAACACACATACATGGTACGTGTGAATGCAGTAGAGTCTAGAATATTATATATACAACCACACACGCCTGGCAATACACACATCCTCTCGGTTCTCTCCTCTGCCTCTCGGTTCCTTCCAGTTCCTTTCCTTTCCAAGATGTCCAGTGAATCTGAATCGGCTGATGAAGTGAGCAGCATGGATCCTGCTGATCTGTACTCGATGGAGGAGTGCCAACAAGAGGGAGAAATATTGGAAGATGTTGCTGCTCATATAGCAGTTGAATTACAGGCTGATATTGAAGATCTGCAGAGTCCAAGTAGGAGATTTGTGGCTAGAAGATTTGTGGACAGGCCTCGTGAAGAAGCCAAACAGCGGCTAATGGATGACTACTTCTCGGAAAATCCAGTATATACTGATACAATCTTCCGCAGAAGATTTAGGATGCGAAGGCCCCTCTTTCTTCGTATTGTTGATGCCTTAGGTGTGTGGTCACCTTTTTTCACCTTGAGAATAGATGCTCTGAATCGCCCAGGCTTGTCACCAATTCAAAAGTGCACAGCAGCTATTAGACAATTGGCAAATGGCAGTCCAGCAGATCAACTAGATGAGTATATTAAGATTGGAGAAAGCACTACATTAGAGTGCTTGAAGATGTTTGTGAAGGGTGTAATTGAAATATTTGGGGCAGAATATTTGCGTCGCCCCACGGTACAAGATGTTGAACGATTAGTACAGATGGGTGAGCGTCGTGGGTTCCCAGGAATGCTAGGGAGTATTGACTGTATGCATTGGCATTGGGAAAAATGCCCGTACGCATGGAAGGGAATGTATACCCGTGGTGATCACGGTGTTCCTACAGTCATTCTAGAGGCAGTTGCCTCGCACGATTGTTGGATATGGCATGCCTTCTTTGGTGTCGCTGGATCCAATAATGACATAAATGTGCTTAATCAGTCTAATTTGTTCATTGAGCAGTTGAGAGGAGAAGCCCCTATTGTGCAATATACTGTCAATGGAAGGCAATATAACCATGGTTTCGTTAAGTCAATATGTCACCCACAGTCTGATGAGCATAAATTGTTTGCTAAACATCAAGAAGGGGCAAGGAAGGATGTGGAATGCGCATTTGGGATTTTGCAATCTCGCTTTTGTATTTTGCGCAGACCGGCACGTCTATATGAGCAAGGTGATCTTGAAAATATAATGTTAGCTTGTATTATCCTTCACAACATGATAATCGAAGATGAGAAGGATATAGAGCAGATTCCACTCGATTTGAATGAGGAAGCAAGCACATCGACTGTTGAAGCACCTATGATCACTCATGGAGAGAACCCAACGATGGAAGAAGTACTTCAAAGAAATGCCACTATTCGTGACCGTGCTGCTCACAGGCAACTTCAGGAAGATTTGATTCAACATATTTGGCATAAGTTTAAGAATTAAAAGTAATTAGGTAAATATATAGAGTTGGATAAATTGTTGTGAATGTTTTCACAGTGGCATATAAGCATTTAGAAATATTCCTTTATTAATTTTAAACTCATTGATCCTTTTTTCTCTGTGCAGATGATGGGTTCTGGAGTACGCATCTATTTTTGGAAAGGCACCTATGGAGATGCGCTTTTGAAAATCATGCCCTACAAGATGATCAACGATAATGGCTTAGGCATCGCTACCTAATTTATTATTCTTATTATCATGCTTATGAACTTTCTTAATTTGTTATCAGACTATGCTACCTATTATAAGTATGGATTATTATATTTATGGATTATTATATTTATGGACTGCAATGTTTCAACTTCTGTATATTTGCATGAGACGTACAGTACGATGCTACTTGATCCTTCTGATGGCAGTGCTGCAAGAATCCTTATTCAAACATTTTGTTCTTTCATGCATTTCTCAGTTGATCAGTGATGGGTGTACTAGAATATGGTTGGCTACTTGATTGCTTGCCACAATTGATCAAAGCTCCTTTTGTGCTGCTATTAAATTTTTCACTATAAAGAAACTATCATGGAAACTGTGGGTTGGGGAGGGTAGTTTCTATTGTACATTTAATGCCCTCTCTCTCCTTTAGAAACTACCCATGGAAACTATGGGTTGGGAGTGCCCTAAGTGTGACCATGTTTTTATAGCCGAGAGGGGGCAGTTGACCGTTGGCACCATTTATGGCTGGCATGGCAAACTACTACTGTTCCACAATGCTGGGTGGCAGGGCAGAGCACCGTGTCGCATGGGTAGGTCGGTGACCGCGGGATGGCTATATGGCACGGGCGGCCGTAGGCACGAAGATGGGCGCGACGCGCACAAGCCCGATGGTAGCTGGTGCCAGGGAAAGGAGGAGGAGTTCGGGCGCCAAAAGGAGGGAGAAAGAAAGGAAGAAAGAGAGAGAGAAAGAGGAAAAAGGAATGGCTGGCAAAATTTTTGGATTTTGAACTTTGGCTTTGAATTTTTGGATTCAAAATTTAAATATCAAAATTTTCAATGTTCGAAAGATGTTTCAGAACTTGAGGATTTAAATTCACGGTTATAATAATTAGATGGGGAATTTTAATATTAACTTTAATTTAAATTCTTATTCTCAGTTTTGAAAATTTTCAATTTCCAATTTAGAACTTGAAGTTTGAGCTTATAATAAGAATTCAAAATCTTCTTGATTTGATTTTAAATTTGAAACTCAAATTCATGCTTTTGCTCAAACTGGATGAAGGCAAATTTTAAACATTGCTTTGCTGTTCACATTTTATTTTATTTTGAGTATGGATTTTAATTTAAATTTTAGATTCAAATCATGGTCAACTTAACTTAACTTAGTTGGCTCTCATCTTCTGGATTTTTATTTTCCTTATTTGAGTTTGACCGCAACAACTCCAATCAAGAACTCGAATAAACGCCAAAATTTTGAAACATACTAAAAAGCGATGAAAATATTTCATTATTTTCTTAGTTACAATAGTTCCCATATTTGGGATGTTACAGATCCTACCTCTCTTAAAATGAATCTTGACCCCGAGATTCCAGTAGAGTAGAAAGAGGAGGTGGGACCAAGATGGCTAGCAGTAGATTAAACGG
Source organism: Dendrocalamus latiflorus (assembly GCA_017311315.1). NCBI lineage: Eukaryota > Viridiplantae > Streptophyta > Magnoliopsida > Poales > Poaceae > Dendrocalamus > Dendrocalamus latiflorus. The sequence continues at coordinate 21,783,234 of CM029655.1, forward strand.
TCTTGCTTGATACTATACCTTTTCCTTGGAGTAGTCAAGAGAGAGGAAATATGCACAAAAGTGGGTTGACACATGGGGACGAAGGCACACAGGGAGAAACCTTGTTCTTCCAGATAGATCGCAGTTGTCTTCATTTCTTCGTAGGGTGCTTGTCCCTCCAGGTGCTTGTTGCTCAACAATGCTATCTTCAGGAGTGGTGGCAGGGCCCATCATCATGGTGCTTTGATGCTTCTTGTTTATTCTGGTTACCCCCTTAAAATGATGGGTGGATGACACTAATTGTCTTTACCAGCTTCAGTCATGATGAGTCTGATGATGGCTTAGAGACTTGCCCGTTGTATCTCAGCGACTGTGGTTAGCAACTTGTTCATGGAACAGTTTTTGGGGCAGTGATGTTGTCCTTCGTAGAGAAAGCATGTGATTTTGCTCATTGGGCATTCTCTAGGTTGGTGGTCTTCATCACAGTTGGGGCAACTTACGATGCATTGTTGTGCTTGATGTCGTTTTTCTCCGCAGTGCTTATACGCCACTAGGTTCTTGAGGTAGCCTTCTGGTAGATGGTGTTCCTTGCAGTAAAGGCAGTAGGGGACTGGGCAATTGTAGCATTAGTATCATGTTTGTCCATAGGTAAAGCATGATCGTCTTTTAACTTGTCATAGTAGAGGGCACGATTGGGTGCCATGTTCTATCTTATCGCATTTGAAGCATGTAGTATTTGGTAGAACTTTCAAGCTCGGTAGTAGAACTTTGGCAGGTGCAGTTTGTTCCTTGATGAGACACTTGAAGCCGATACATTTCCTTTTGCTGAGGTTTAGGTTGGTGGTATTGACATCCTTCGTTTGTTCTTCTAGCTTCTATTGGGAACATTTATTCACAAGGTGTCCTATGTTGCTGCAACAGAAACATTTGGTTCCTTTGTCTCGATTCTTCTGAGGGCATTTACTAGCATAGTGTCCGGTTTTTCTGCAATGAAAGCAAGTGACAACCTTTCGGGGTCGGCCTAGTGTAGCGAGGTGGTTGTCTTCAATGTGATGACTTCTTCTTGGTAACTCTTGTGGAGTGGAGTTGGGCGAAGGCTTGTACGGGTGGTAGAGGCCAAGGCGAGTGGAAACTACTAGTTCTGTTTTCTTGCTTCCACCAGGGGTAGTTATCTTGATTTTGGCCATTGTGTGTACTTGACAATGACTTGATTTGTGGGTCTATGGTGGGGTGAAGAGAAAGGGAGAGCAGGATAGGGACTCGAGTCTTGATCCTTGTGCAGGTTGAGGCTTCCAAGTCATTGTCCTCTTTGAAGATGTTGTTTCTTCTGAATTTTAGGGCCTTGATTGTCTTAACTTGACTACTTGTCACTTCATGACTATAGATCTAGTGACGTTTTTAGCAATAAAGGTGAGGGGGATGTGGCGTAAGATACAGGTTGGGTCACGGGGATAAGGCAATCTAAACCCGAACTAAAACACCCAAGTGGCTGGGCTGGCACACAAATCACACAAATTTTGAAATTAAGTTTTTCCTCTGTCTATGAAATACAATGCCTGAGGACAAGAAGGTAGTGCACATGGTCCAACTGAAACTCGCAACAACACGATGTCTATTGGTGGGGACACACATGCAAGGGTGCAGGATCCTGAACACTAAACTTTGTCGAAAGCGAGGTCACCAAATTTTTACGAGCATCCTTGACATTTTTGAGCTTAAGTCTTTGAAGTAAGGGAAAGGAAAGGAAAAACCAAATTTCCTTTTGTAGACAGAAGTAGAAAAAGGAGAGCATCGTGGGGATGCTTTGGCAGCAAAGCTAATTCTGCGGTTGAAAACATTTGTCTTTCAAAGGTAAGCTCCTTGGTTGTTTGTAAAGTAGGTGAAATCGCAAGCTTGGATTTTGAACTTTGGCTTCAGATTTTTGGATTCAAATTTTGAAGTTCAAAAATTTCAAGGTTCGAAAGATGTTTCGGAACTTCAAGATTTAAATTCCATGGTTATAATAATTAGATGGGGAATTTTAATATTAACTTTGATTTAAATTCTTATTCTCAGTTTTGAAAATTTTCAATTTCCAGTTTTGAACTTGAATTTTGAGCTTAGCAAAGGAATTTGAAATTTTCCTGATTTGATTTTTGAATTTGAAACTCAAATGCATGCTTTTGCTCATACTAGATGAAGGCAAAATTTAAACATTGCTTTGCATTTTACATTGTATTTTATTTAAAGTATGGAATTTAATTGAAATTTTGATATTCAAATCATGGTCAACTTAATTTAAATTAGTTGGCTCTCACCTTTTGGATTTTTATTTTCCTTATTTGAGTTTGACCGCAACAACTCCAATCAAGAACTCGAATAAACGCCAGAATTTTGAAATACACTAAAAAGCGATGAAAAGATTTCACTATTTTCTTAGTTACATTAGTTCCCATATTTGGCATGTTACAGTTGACTAGGAGAGGAGACGCTATATACTATATAACTGAACAAGGCTACATAACTGAACATTAAACTATGTAATTTAATATGATTTACATAATTTCCTAGGACTGTGTAACTGATTATTATACTAATTAAGTCAACATAAATTACATAATTTGTCCATAGCTTGCCGATTGCTATGGAGGTAGATGGAAATTGACAAGATGACGACTTTCCCATCTGGTATGGATGAATAGGAGTCCTAGATCTAACTCTGCATGAGTGAAAGGGGGGCCTGTAGAGGAGGAAAAGGGGAGGAGCCTGGGGGAGGTCCACTGGAGAAGGGGAAGGAGGAAAGTGTGGCTATTTTAGAGGATTGTAGTGGGTTTGGAGATGAGCGCAACAAATCAAAAACAGCGACATGTGAACAGAGACGAGAACTAGGGCAAACACCAGGCGAGAAAGAGTGTTAGGTATAAGAATAATTACTGAATTACCTATGTTTACAAAACTTTCCTCTTTCTAAGTTGCTCCTATGCAAATCAATGGTTGATATTTTTATAGTGAAGGTATCTCATGCACCTTTCGTTTTTACACGGTTATTAGTCAATAAAACTGCTATAGCTTGATGCGGCTTCCATCGATGATCAGAGGACAGCATAATGTATGCTGGCCCAGCTACTAACGTATTTGGGCTACATAATTTAGAAAAATAAGAGTTCAAAATGTAGCTTAGAGGACGCACGCTAGCAGTATTGTCATGAACAACACAAAGGGGAAAATGTCGAAAACATATAGTCCAGCAAAGTGTTCAAATGAGTTCCATGGCTGGACTCTTAACTACTACATGTACATCATCAATACATGAAACAAACCAGAGCCCTATTTCTGCGTGGATCATCAGGATTGGGCTAGGATTTAAGTTCCCAATCCTGCTTATCCAAATTGGCCAGAGCACATCCCAAGTCGCAAGCAGATGCAACATGTCGAGTTCTTTTGGGGCCGAAGGAGTTCTTGGCGATGGCTTGCCTACAGACATTGGCATTTGGTGGACCTCAACAAACGTCCGTTCTGCAATACATCGTCTTACGAAGAGTCCCTTTACTCAATAGCCTTACACGTTGCTACAAACATGTACGTAATGCTAGTGCCGATCTACAATTGAAATTCCCAGTACCTTTCATTCCTGATATATAGCTACCATCACAACAAAAGCAATTTGCCATCACCCATTCTCACTCCAAGAAACCTAGAAACAAGCAGTGTGCTCCTGTTGTTGATTCGAGTGCGTGCACTTATGTGTCCGCTATTTACGCATATGAAAGGGTGGGCAGATGCTCATATGATCAGAAAAAACTGCATTCTCTGCTATTTATGCTTGTAATGTAGACTGGCTGCAGAATGACTCACTCATTGACAATTCACCAACCAGCAAGCAACTTTTCAAGGATCAGGTATGCATGCTATCTCTGATTCTACGGCAAGCATGGTACAACCGTACTACGCTTTTCAAAAAAGGAATAAATCCATTTAACACCCCCCAATAAAAATCTGGTCATTTAACACCCTCATCTATTAAAACTAGGTTACTTAACAACAAGCATGGTATCACTGACGTGGACTGTTCCAAGGCACTTTTGGCCAAACGTACATGCACAGGTGGCACGGGTGGTCGGCCGATGGCGCGAATAGGGTTCCAGGGTGCGATGTTTGGCACGCATTTGCTCCCAGGGAGTATTATTTGCCACGCAGTTGCCCTCACTCGTCACCCCCATCCACGGGGGGACCCTCCCTTCTAGCAAGCTGGGGCAGCCGCCCGAGCTCCTACACCGACCAGACCCCCCTCGTTCCTAGATCCCAGCAGCCATGCCCGATCTTGACGTTGAAGACAACCAGGCTACAGGTGCACCAGCCATAGGCGCTACTCGTGGGCTGGGCTATGTCTACCAATAGCCCAGCGCCCCAGCACAGGACGCGCTCGTCATGTGTGGTGACTATGGCCCACATGCCTAGTAAAAAGAGTGGAGCCTGGGATTTCTGAGGCAGCAGCAAGCAGCGTCGTAAGGGAGCCGCAGAGCCAGAGTCCTAGCTACGATGGTAGCCAAGGGGGACAGGGCAGGCAAGGGCGCGGGCACATGGGGTTTCGCCACTTCGGCCAAAGGCATGGCATGGCGGTGCACTTGACAAGGCCATGACGACAGCGAGCAAGGGCGTGGCGCGGCGGGGCAGGCAAGGTTCAATCAATGAGCTACTTACTAGTTACTACCTCCATTTAGTCAGTGGCATTCCCTATTCCCTAATCCCTAATGCTATTTTGGAATCATGTTCATAAATCATAACTACTGAGGTATAAACTGAAAAGCTGAAAATCCCCAAAAGAAAGTTGTTTTTTTGTTAAGTTTGCTCTACATTAGAGTTTGAATTTAAAAGAATAGTCAGGATGTTGTTTCAAGAGATTGAATCATGGGAATAGATAATATATGGCATGCTAGATTGTTAATATAATGTATTTAATTCACATTAATGCACTACTATAAAACAAGCTATATTGGACGCTTCATCATAGACAGTTCATGGGGAACCATCTATGATGTAATTATCACAGACTGTTTTACAAGCATGACCGTGTACCGTCTTTGATAAGCAACTATCACAGACAGTTTTTATTAATAACCATATGTGATAGTTTACAGACGGTTATTAATGCGAACCTTCTGTGATAATTTGTGAGACCATGTGGAGGTCACCCCATGATTGTGATGAGTAATTGACTCTTGATCTAGAAAGATTGAGTTTAGTTTTCGAGGTTTGAGCTGACTCTACAAAGTCGTAAGCCTTGAGATAGGTTGGCAGACCATTTACGACCACGTTGTCCTTGGTCAAAACCTGGTAGATGCATTTTTCGAGTGGTCGAAAGGCTTTACGACCACGTGGGTCGTGGTCAGAAGCCGTGTGCACTGTTTTACGACCACGTTGTGGCGTTTACGACCACTTTGGGTGTAGTCGAAGGTCCCAGGAAGCTTTATGACCACGTTGGTTGTGGTCGAAGGCCATCAGGCAAGTTTACGACCACTTTGTTGAAAGTCGAAGGCCAGTCAGAAGGTTTACGACCACGTTGTCGCTGGTCGAAAGTCGACAGGGCATTTACGAGTGGTCAGAAGTCGAACGCATCTCTTTGATCGTGGTCGGAAGTCCCCAGATGAATCTAGGACCACGTTATCCATTATTGGCAGCAAAACACGATCGTGGTCGGTAGTCGGCAGACGGGCCACGACCACGTTAGGAAGTCGATGGCCTACGACCACATTATCGAGAGCGGCGATCGGAAGTCGATGCTTTGACCACTGCGGTCGGTAGTCGGCACTCGAGCTTGCGACCACGTTGAGAAGTCGGCACCTTACGACCACGTTGAGAAGTCGGCACCTTACGACCACGTTGTAGCGAGCTTCGGCGCTCGGGCATGCGACCACGTGGGTAGTCGGCAGACTTCGACTATGACCACGTTGGGAAGTCGGCGTACTCCGACCACGTGGTGAAGCGGTCGAACGAGGTCAGGTCGCAGTCGGACGCGATCGTTGTAGTCGATATCGGTCGGACTTGGTCGTAGAGCAGTCCGGCGCGGTCGGACGTGCTCGCACGCAGTTGGAAGCGGTCGGACTTGGTCGAAACGCACTTGAACGAGGTCGGACGCAATCGGACTTGGTCTGTAGCAGTCGTAGCTCAGCCGGTAGCGGTCGTAACACCTGCGGACCGGTCGTATGGCCTTCCAGAGCAGTTGTAACCTCTGGTAATCGGTCGAATGGACCACTGGGGTAGTTGTATGGACTATGGTAGTGGTCGTAGGTCTTGTGCATGTCATGTTCTACCTTTTTGACCAGTCGTAGGGCATTTATGACTTTGGGGGAGTGTGTTTTGAGTTCTTTTCCTCATTCATTCTTATGGTCTTTTGGAGTGGTCGTAGCCCTCTGGGATGAGGTCATAGACTTTGAGCGATAAAGTCGTAGCAATGTTGTGTGCGGTCGTAGGCTCGGTACGACTTGGTGATCGGTTGAGCTTCATGACTTGGTGGTCGTAAAGGCTCGTGACTTGATTCTGGCTCTACGTCTTGGTGGTCATAGGAGTTGGTACGACTTTGTGATCGTAGTGACCTGTCTGTGGTAATCGTTGCAAGCTAGCGATGGTCATAGCTTGTGTCTTGGCGGTCGTAGCAACCTAGTGAGTGGTCGTAGGTTACTGGCATTCCATGTATTGTGCTTTGGATCGGTCGTAAGGGGTTTACGACTAGGTGTTGTGCTGTAAAACTTGTTGGTTATACCGATTGATGATCTGCATGTATTGTGCGGTGCTATGTAACAGTTTGCTTGTTTGTGTGGCTGCAGGACTTCGGAGCTATTTCATGGTGAGGCATGGGAGGACCAGGACTAGGCACAGGAGGTGTTGAGGTATAGACGGTCGGAGACGCCGAAGATGGTTAAGGCTGGTGAGGTGGTTGCAAGCCGAGGAGATGAGGAACCGGAGCTGGAGATGCCAGAGGATCTTGGAGACAAGTCTTGGTGAGGCTTGGAGTGGTCGGGACTAGACATGGGAGATGTTGAGGTCCAGAACGACTGGGTGAAGCCGAAGAAGACTTGGGGCTCAAGGTGGTTGCATGCGTGGACAACAAGGCAGGAGGAAGCTTCCAGGAAAATGCGGGGATGACATTTTGGTGAAATGCGCAAAGCCTGCAAGGTGGAAGTGGATTCTGTTGGCTCTGTTAGCTAAAGTGCGGGTAAAGCACTGAGTTAACGGGTAAAGCACTGGGATGGTCAGTGTTGTTAGGTAAAGCAGTGGAAAACCCGATGTTAGGTAGGGTTTACGGGTTAGCCCCAGTGAGGACTAATGGGTGGATCCATTAGGTCAAGTCCCGTGCGTGAGGCTATAAAAGGAGAGGGGAGGCAAGTGTTTTGGTGAGTTGGCCGGCTGGGCCTGGGAGGCAGCTGCCTCTCCCTCCCATGGGAGTCTGTGTGCGTGAGTTTGCTCTAGGGATTAGAGCTTGTCCTCCCGAGGGGAGTGGCTGTTGGAATGGCTATAGAAACCTCCTGTGAAATCATTCATCTCTCTATATTGATCTATCTGAGAAATGTTTTGTCTGAGATGTCTTGATTACTCATGTCTTTCTCGGTTTTGTCGATTCTCCTCGAGTGTTCTAATTGGCTTTTCTCTTTTGTGTTGAGTTGTTGCTCAAGACTGCCTCGGTCTCTTCTGCTCTGATCTGGGGAATCAATCTCAAGGCCATTTAGCCAGTTCTTCCCATGAGCAGCAAGTGGTTGGAGGAGTCTTTCTGTGTCGAATGGTTGTGCACTTTCAAGTCCTCTGTTCTCTGTTCGACCATGTTGTTCTTTCCAACCGTAGCAAAGACTTCTGTTTTTCTTGGTAATTTATCTTTCAGAAGATGTTGACTCTTTGTGGTTAAAATCTCTCATTCATCTGAACCACGAGTCAAAAGTTCTCTAAAGTCTTAGACTTGTGGTCATGCGTCTCGTGTTGCTATGTTCTGAGTTTGATCTTGCTGTTCTTCACGGATGCAGCAAAAAGACTTCGACTGCTTTGTGATTTCTCAACTTGAGGTCATTGCACTGCTGTGTTTAGGGTCCCATGATTATTTGATTCGAGACTCTCAAGTTATTCAGGTTCTGGTCTCAGCGGTCATGCGATCTTTCACTGTTTTCAGTCGTTACTGTGCGTTTTCTGTTATCGGTCTGTTTGTCTGATTTCCAGTGGAGCATATATCTTCAACCGAGCGATTCGATTGACCACGAGTAGGTATTCGACCTCTCGGTCACAGACAGCATACCTCTAATCAGATCGACCTCGGTAGACCGATTAGATTGTTTTGTTTTTGACCTCGGCCAGCTGCTGCTCAGTTCTTTTGTCGATCTGGTTTCTATTCTCCAGTGAGCACTCAATCTTCTTGCTTCATAGATTCTATAGCTATTGGAGAAGAATTTTTTATGTGAATACTTGGGGAGGTTTGAAGGCACCATTCACCCCCCCCTCTATTGCCAGTTCGGTCCTACATAATTGCAGACATCACAAATGATTTTTAATTAGAACCGTATGTGATAGTTCACAGACGGTTATTAATACGAACTGTCTATGATAGTTGCATATCTAAGACGGTTTGTGGTTGGAACCAAGCTGTGATATGTATTTGTATGCATGAATGGCGCTTTGTCTCCCCGATGCGAGCCTTTTAATAATTTTGGCTCCCTGATGCATCTCTTTATGTCACGCACCGAATGTATTCCTTGTTATATAAAAATGATCATCCACCACTAGAAATTAATCCCCACATCACTGATATATCCTGTACGAGCACCGTACTAGTGGGCTATATTCCTTGTCTTCCTTGTCTCTCAAGCACAAATAAATGGCTCCCTACTCTTGCCGTTGGCATTGATGGCCAACCTGGCCATCCTAGATGAGCACCTCACCGGTCGTACACAGGCGGATGTTGTGGAAGGACACTGTACCAATAGTGTCCTCCCTCCTATGTCTAAGGATTTGCTAAAGCAGTTGAAGGCCACCTTCTGTTGTCTTGACATCCTCTTCTGCCACATCTTCTGGTTGGTCTCGCGCTTCCAGCGAGCTAACCTCGCCATCGACGTGGTCCTCCACAACAACGTTGCATGTCTCCAGGAGGCTTGCCGTCGCTTGGAGTGCTTAGTTGAGGTGGTGGGTGACCGAGTCAACCTTACCGAGACCCCTCAAAAAAAGGGAAGAGAGCATATGGGCTCAATTTGATTTGATTGTTCAGTCAAAGGGTGCTCGGGAGACACTCGAACAAATCTTCTGAAGGCTCCTTCGAAGCAGTCAAGGAGAGGGATATACTATCCATGGCCTTAGAAAACAAGGAGCACCCAGGTCGCACATGAGGCACCTAGATCACACACGAGGCCTAGGGGTTTACGCATCTTGGAGGCACAGATTCCCAAACAACTCCAAGGCGTATAGGAATAGAAAGAGATCCCAGGCCGAGCACGAGAAATGTATAAAATAGGACTTTGATGCAAAACTTGAGGAGATAATTGCCTCACTTCGAGGAGAGATAGATGCATTGAGAGAAGAATTGGGAGAAGTCCATAACCACTCGTAAGCCACTCCTGTTATTGCAGTACCCAGTCCCCCTTACCGTCGGAGTAGCTGCGCGTCCACTTTACTTTCTGAACATAGCGACGCCTACTTACTTATCGACGACATTCAGGAATGTACATCTCTATAATTCTACATAGATAGACTTGGTAGACATTTTAGCTCATCATGTATCGTTATGTAGGAGCTAACGCCGTGCATCCTCAGAGTCAGGCTTGTTGGCTCCATTCCTGCTGACACGAGCAGGGGTTGGCGTATCCATGCCTACTAGGGATGTTGGTGCACGTTGCCTAGCTAGGGACCAGTTTTGCAAAGTTTCAGGTGGACATAATTAATGACGTTTTTAAGGCCGTCCCACTAGAGAGGCCCCCAAATAGAGAAATAATGACACTAGGGGATGCTGTCCACGTATTCATCTAGTGGCCCAATAGGGACACCACCCTGGACCCTTCTGTACCATGATATCTACACGACCATGATTGTCAAACAGAACTCTCTATGACTCTACCTCAAGCTTCGCTTCAGAAGGCAATCGCATCAGCTTCTATGGAGACGACGCCGAAGATGTATCGCAAGTGAGACACTAAGGCCCAACCAAATAAGAATAAGGCACTTCTCAGGCCCTGGAAGTTCAAACTTAGAGTGTCGTTGGTCCCCGAGTCACAATTGCCCAGCCTTGGATTGGTTTGTAGGGCTTTGCATGCTTGGTACATGCAGAGATCCAATAGGAAGCCAAACCGGCAAAGTGGATTCACCGTGAGATACACGAAAGTGCATTTCCTCCACGATTCAGGCTATTTCATTGTGACCTTGGAAGACTTATTCTTACTATTCAACTTCGATGGACTCAACACGTCACTTCTATGATGCTTGAACCTGCACTAGAGGCTCTAGGATGGGACCTGTAGAATTCTCTAAAAGATCTTAAATTTTTGTCATTTCCCTGCTTGGATGGTGGTGTAGTTACTTGCTAATGCCTTTGCTTTGCTGGTTGCTCTTGCTCATTTTCGTCATCTCCATCTACAGTGTCCTCTCCATTTGCAATACCTCCATCCATTTCATTCTCATAGTCACTACACTAAACTCTTATCAAACTCATCAACATCAATTTCATCAATAATGATATCAACCACGTTACCATCAGTGATGCAATCAGACATAACCTGACATGATTTATCATCTGTCAAAAGCCTAAGCCCATTGTTCAACTTCATCCCAGGGAATAACCAATGTAGACTCACTAGCTCTAAACAAGGATCCTGATCATGAAGATGACCATGGAACTCAGGCAAGGACATGTTGTCAGATCAATGGAAAAATTATCTCTTTTCCCTAATGTAATGAACTCAGGTAAGGACATCTTGTCAGATTATCCATTCTGCAACTAGCACTCCTACATCACAAGAATGCAAAAAAGGGTAAGAAAATCATCAACCTATTAAACCCTACCACACGCCTGAAGCTATAATCGTAGCATGTCTATCATACTACTTGAAAAACCAGAGAAATGAGTACTATGCAACTAAACTCAAGTAGATTATATCACCCGGTCACCACTTGTGCCACCAAAATTTGATCTTTACCAACTACTACACATACCAACCAAGACCTCATCTACGAACTAGAGCAAATTGAGAGATACACAGTGGTACAACTGAAAGCGGTCAAGATCTTGCTATGTTATGGAGAAATTTCACATAAAAATTCCAATTTGATCAAATCCACATGCGAAGATCAAACCCTACTAATGCTTTGCCACCAAAAAACACCCTACATCACAATCCAGTTGGAGAGGAGAATGACTGCAACTAACCTCGATCACAACGTCGTGTGCTCTGATTATTGCTCTTCGCATCACTTTTCGCTAGCCAAGGTCACGGTCATGTCATAGAATCATTGCCCAAGGTCTCACCGCGATGGAGAAGACGATGGAGTTGATGTGGATAGGAAAATGAACCACATCTGGGTTGTAGAATTACCGTGACAAAGATTGAAGCCTCACCATTATGTGTTAATGGTGAGTTTTGACAACTGATGACAACCGTTTGTGAGACTAACATTTTCATTGAGTTTGTAAAATAGGTAATATCTCATAATGATGAAGACCTTAGATGGCATCATGTGTTGATTGTCACCAAGTCAAGATTCCGAAGTAGTGGATGGCTTCATGTGTTGAAGGCCATCAAGTCAAGCGGATGCATCATGTGTTGATGCACATTAAGACAAGAACTCGGACTTGAAGTGAAGATATTCATCATCAAGAAGATGTTTAAGACAAAGATATAACTAGCATTGACTCAGGGTAATAATGTGTTCCTAGTCTTTTACCGGTCTTGATGTTTGGTTGGAAGACTGGATTGCTAGTGTAGGTTACTGTACTATTAAGAGTGATCTTGTCTAATAGCTTGAATCGTATCATGTATTGATAGCTCAATCCCGTTTGCTCTAGCTCTTCGTGGTATGATGCTATTATTTTTGAATGTATTTTGTAAGTAGTTAAGGGTTCAAGCATAATTCTTGTAACATGTGACTAAAGTTTGCAAATACGTTTTGCGAATTACTGAAATCCATACATGATACACCTACTCGTGCTATGGTACTAAGGTTTGCAAATGTATTTTGCAAATAGTTGAAGCATATGCATAATCCTTGTAGCATATGACTTAGGTAGGTGAATGTGTTTTGAAAATGGTTTGAGTTCATGTCCCTAAACCTTGCGTCATGATTCTAAAGTATGCAAATATATTTTGCAACTTGTTGCAAATCATACTTTAACCCTTGGGTGCATGATAATATGATTTGCGAATATGTTTCATAAATTTGTTTAAATACATACATCTCTATGTTTGCTGGAAAACTCAGGACAATACGACCTACTCTGTGTGGGTTGTCGGACCAACTGGATCTATGTGAGCGGTCTGGCTGGCCCCTCTCATAGCGGTCTAACTGGCCATGTGTTGGTGGTCTGACTGATGGAGCAATTCGATCGGGCTGTGTAGCCAATACCTTTTTTTTCCAGAGAACATATTTTTGGTGCATCTCTGTGGTTTTAGCCGAGTGGTCTGATCGATGATGTTTAAGTGGTCTAATCGGACTCTGTGTGGGTGGTCTGACCGGACTGGTCTATAACAGCTTGTTTTCTAACCGTTACAACGGGGGCTAGTCCGACTGACCATGTGTTGGTGGTCAGACTAGTCCAGATTGTTTTTGCTAAAATCTTATCCCAACAGCTAGTTTTGTGTGTATGAGCTATAAATACCCACCATAACTAGTTGGGAGCATGGTTGATGCATCTCATTTCATTCTCTTTAGCTAGTATGAGTTTCTCCTTTCAATTATTTATGTGTTGCTCTTTCTGAGCAATGAGAGAAGTCTCTAGTTAAATGTGTTGTTTCTAGAGGTGGATTAAGTATCCACTTGTGCATGTGTTGTACTTGGTGAGAGTAAAGCAAAGGGCTTGACTTATTATTCTTAGAGGTTCTCGACTCTTAGATGGCATGGAGACGTCGTGGTTCGGTGATCTTCTCAAAAAGTTTATGAGAAGGCCCAACGTATTGTAAAGGTTGGAGCTCACCTACCTAGAGGGAAAAGAGCTACCACTAATGGATTTGAGGTGTTAGGTTTAATTCATAGAGCCGGTGCAATTTGTTTGGGTTATCTCAACGTGGACTAGGGGAGAGTGGCAAGTGTACAAACACCACGGTAAAAAGAGACTGTGTCAATTGTGGTTTACTTTCTTAGGCTCATTTACATTCTTGGAACTTACATTCCTAGAATTATGTTGATTGCTTGTCACACTAGAATTGCAAACTTTGACTTTGATTTAAGTTGTTGGTGCATTTAGTGAAATTAGATAATTTAGTCCTTAACTGCGTAAAACAAATTTGATTCACACTTCCGCATCTAAAACTCATTTTTATCCAAAGAAATTGTAAAAGCACTTATGGACATCCTCTAATTGGTCTTCTTGACCTTACAACAATCATGATCAATCTAACCAAACTCGAAAAATTTACAAGAACAATAGAAGACAAGAATACACAAGTTCCTAAAAACGACAAACAAAAGTTCTATTAAATCAATTTGAGAATATAAATGTGGTCTACTGAAACTCACATGGTGCACAGCACGGTAAATAGGCCTATGGCCGACTCTCTTTTGGACCCGACTCCTGAAGGGTTTTGGTCCCACCAAATTAACTTCACACAACCAAGTGTTTTGTTCGAACTCAAATAGTGCACATGATTCAACAGACCAACCCATGATGCATGATGGGTTAAGAAGCACTCAGGCCCATCTCCTTCTATCTAGGGGTGTAGTCGGAGCGGATATCGACGGATATCACTTATTCTATATCCTATTCTATATTTTTTCCTTGGAGTCGGATTCGGACACGGATAATACTGGATATCCATTTCTCCATTCCATATCCGTTCCATAATCTTTCGAACGGTTGGTCGGACAGAAATTATCTGCTTCTTTGCATAGGACATTGGACAGTATGGTATAATCAGAGTGAATATGGAGAGACTAATTACTGAGATGTTGAAGGAAGAACACTTAGTACTCCTGCCTGTTTAGATGTGATAATCTGTCTATATGTTATTTTGTTCCTAGGTGAAGTCACAACATACTTCCTCATATTACTTAACATATGGATATATACGGACGGATATCACTTATCTTGTATCCTATTCCATATTTTTTCTCAGACTCCGTTCCATATTTTTTCTCAGAGTCGGAGTCGAATACGGATAGTGCCAGATACTCATCTACTCCTTCCATATTCGTTCTGTAAGCCTTCGACCAGTCGGATGGACAGAAATTATCTGCTCTGTTTTCACCCTACTTCTATTAGGACTTCCCCTTCAAAAACCGTATCGGCTTTATAGAGGAATCGGTTTTCTAGAGTAACTCAAAAGACCAACTAGAAGTCTGAATTAGGAACGAGAAGGCACGTCGAGTTGGCCCGCATGCAACTCAGATGGACCGCTGGCTTTCCAAGATTAGTTCCCCTCTGTAAAATTGATAAAATGCCTCTTTCGTTCTTTTCTCCACACGCCTCTTTCGTTCTTTTCGTCACACACGGTTGTTTCCTTCCTTTCCACCTGCCGCATGCACGAGCCTTTCTGTCTTTCCTCTCCCATGTAGCATGTGCATGCGTCTGCTCTTGATCCTTGGTGTCCCTCTCGGCCTCCCTCTCCTCCCACTGATTTTAGAGACCATTGATCAGAAAATGCACAACGCACTTCCATGAGGTAGTAAACAATTCTTATTAAAACAACATGCACTAATTAAGTAATGGACGGGTTCACCTTATGAAGCGTAGGTACTAAATTGCATGTGTATGTGTGCGTACACTACTACAGAAATACTATTAGTAGACGTCAAATCACAGACGGTTTAACAAAACCGTTTGTGACGTACTCTATCATAGACGATTTTAATTTGGAGACCGTCTGTGTTGTTGGTGTCGGAAAAACGAGTATCACATATGGTTCTTACCGATGAACCGTCTGTGACACTGGAATATCACAGATGGTTTTTGTTGTAGGGGTGGCCCCCACCTAAGCCCAACTGGCCTATTAGAAGGTTGTAACGCCCAAAATGGGACATGTATAATGATATAAATGCCCTTGAGAGGGATATTTGGGTGTAAGGACATAATTGTAAAATACTCCCCATGTGAATATATATAAAGCTGTCTTGGGCATGGGGAAGACCCCCAAGCATTGTTCACCTAACATCTCCACTACCACTCTATACTGTTTGGTCTGTAACTACAACAGTTGGCGCCATCCGTGGGGAAGACAGAGCAAGCTCGAAGATATGAGGAAGGATGGCAACGAAGAAGACTTCATCATTAGCGACAAAGAAGAAGAGGAGTACGAAGGAGGCGCTCGGCAATGCGAGGGCTTCGGCGTCGGCTGCGGGCACGGGTGGCAGCGTCGACGTCATGGCTGTCGGCGTTGACACTCGCAGCACGACAGCCGGTTCTGATCAGCTTGTCGGGAGTAGTGACACCGATACCCGTGCTGCCATGGCCACTGCCCTTGCACCCGGTGCAGGAGCGGCAGGTGGCCTCGGCGGCAGCGTTGGTCTCGTCACTGACTCCGAAGTCCACTCACCGGCATGCCCAGCAGCTCTGGAGCGCAAGCTGTGGTCGCTGCCAACCCGGCGGTGCAACCCGGTGCTCCGACCGCCGCAACCACGGTGACGGTGGCAAACGCTCTATTGATGGCCCTCGGCACGCTGCAACGAGAGCTGGTGGACCTCCGTGGAGCCATGCGGGATATACAAGAGGCTCGGAGCCTACAAGCCCCGCTGGAGCCTACGCTAGAGCGGGCGGACAGCCGCGATGCCCCTACCTCCAGTCGTGTCCCACTGCGGCGTGTGGATCCGGAGTCCCCCCTCTCCGCGGGCCTGTAGCAGTCGGCATGGCTGGAGGACTTCAAGTTCCCCAACACCATCAAGCCGTACAAGGGAGACACGAGACCGCCATCGAAGCCGCAGGCGGAGACAACACCACTAAGGCGAAGTGACTACCCCTTGCATTGCAAGGAGTGGCGCTCTTCTGGTTTTTACTATAGAGCCAAACTCCATCTACGCATGGGAGTAGATCCGTGACCTCTTATACAACAACTTCCAGGGCAATTACGTTGAGCGCGTCGATGCGGATCAGCTCTCTGCCATCAAGCAGAAACCCTCAGAGAAGCTTTGAGAGTACTTCAAGCACTTCGCTAAGGTCCACTACCAGGTCAAGGACGTCAACGAGACAACCATCATCAATGCAGCAATACAAGGCCTCCGCCTGGGCCCGTTGGCCGAGTACAATGCGCGCAAGCCAATCAAGACGGTCGCGAAGCTCTTCGATAAGATGGAAGAGTATGCGAGGGCGGAGGAGAACGCGTGGCGGCACAAAGGCGATGACTCCGACACTAATCAAGCGGAGGACTCATCGAAGAACAAAGACTCATCGAAGAAGGAGGACTCCTCGAAGGGCAAGCTCAAGCAAGAGTCTTCAAAGGACGCCCCCGAGCGCAAGGACGCCAAGCATAAGCAGGACCGTCGGGTGACAAGCCCAAGCGCAACCAACGTAGATCCCAGAGGGCCCGCTATGTCTTTGACATCGAGGGTGGCTCTGAAGACAGTGTCCCCGTCGGTCGCGGACGAGGTTGCCGAGGCCGAGGGCGGGGACGCGGCCGTGGTCGCAACAATAGACCCTGCACAGAGCAAGAGAACCAGGACTATGGCATGTGGTGTGAGGTGCAAGGCCATGGAGATCACTTCACGCGAGCATGCACCACCATTGCGGCTCTCTGTCAGAGCGTCGCCAGGGATAGGGCCCTAGAGGTGGCACCACTCGTCGTGGCCCACGTGCAGCAGCCTCAAGAGGGCCCCTGCGGATTCAAGCCCACGTGCAGTAGCCCCAAGAGGGCCCCTTGCGAATTTAGGCTCCAGAGGGAGCCCAGCACCGGATTATAAACATCATCTCTAGGGCTCTTCGCTGGAGTTTTCCTCGGCGCGGCAGCAGAAGGCCTTCATGCCGGCGGCGTACCCGGCGCAAGCACCGCCGAAGTGGGCGCAGCACGAAATCACCTTCACGCCTGCTGACGTCGAGGGTGTGGAATTCCCCCACCAAGATCCCCTGGTCATCCAGGCCACCATCGCATGTTGCCATGTCAAGTGCGTCCTGGTCGACGGAGGTAGCTCCATGGACATTCTGTCCGCGGTGGCCTTCAACCAAATGGGGATCCCCCGGAGTCGCTTGGGCCCCTCGGGAATCCCACTTCAGGGCTTCGGGGGTCAGCCGCTGAAGGCGTTGGGCCAGATACGCCTCTAAGTCTCCTTGGCCAGGGCGACAACGCGAGGAGCGAAGAAGTCACCTTCGACATCGTCGACATCCCATACCCATACAATGCATCGACGTCCTAGGCCTCCGTGTGCACTCTACGAAGTATAAATAAGACACGCGACCTCCACGTGTACTCTACGTGAGTATAAATAAGACGCACGGCCTCCGTGTGCACTCTTTGTGAGTATAAATAAGACGCACGGCCCCCGTGTGCACTCTTCGTGAGTATAAATAAGACGCATGGCCTCCGTGTGTACTCTTCGTGAGTATAAATAAGACACACAACCCCCGTGTGCACTCTTTGTGAGTATAAATAAGACACACGGCCTCCGTGTGCACTCCGTAGACTTGGCAGCGTTGAGGGCGAGGTCGGAAGCTTCTCCAATTCGCCGAAGCATCCGCATCAGGTCCTCAAGACCGAATGTCCGGGTTGGCACATCGAGAGAGAGGTCCTTGAGGGCGTCTTCCAAAGACTGCATGGCATCCCATGCCACCACCGAGGCGTCACCCAGAGTCTGGTCCCTCTCTCCAAGGGACGCGGCGAGTTGGGCCTTCTATTCCTCCAGCACTGCAATCTGCTGGAGTAAGCCATCGCGCTCTTCGACAGCTGCACGTTGGGCCTCCGCTGCTGCGTGCTGTGCCTCCGCCGTGAGTGTCTGCGTGTCGGAGATCGCCTTCGCGCCCTCCATGTCCAGCAAATGGATGCACTCGTCCTTAGTGGCGTGGGCCTCTTCGGCAGTGCGAAGCCGGTCCTCTAGCACCCCCAGCTCATGGGCAATGCCTCCTGCAGGGCTCGGCTGAGAGCAAGGGTCTGCACAGTGCGGTTGTTAGCGAAGTCCCAGACAACGGCATAAATGGTGAAGTAAGCTCTTACCCTCATCTCCGAGGCCTCCAGCACACCTTCTAGGAGCTTCGGCCCACATGACAACAGTGCCCGTCGATCCATGTTGGAGTCGGCGCACTCCGCGGCCCCTTGAAGAGCACGGAGCATCTCCGACCGGGGAATAAAGTCGGATGCACTTGGCCGCTGAGCCTCCATGCCGACAACTTCGAGAGCGCCAGGCGTTGACATCATGTCCTGGGCAGGAAGACTGGAGACTTCGCGGCCATCTTCGTTGCTCGATCCTTGGCCACATCCGGGAGACCTTGTCTCGCTTGATGTTGACGATGGAATGAGTGAGCAGATCGGAGAAAGCTTCGCGAAGTCATCGGGGGAGAAAGAGCTGCGCCTACCTTCGATGTGCTCAGGTGAGGCACGGGGGGGGGGGGGGGTGTTCGCTCCACCTCGGTCCGGACCGTGGGGGCTTCATCTGCTCAGCGGCGGTGAGTTCCCCCTCGGGCCGGATGGCCTCCCTGTCGGACTCCGAATCTGAACTGACCCCGATCGCCACGGTGAACCCCTCCTTCAGCCAGGAGGGCGATCGTATCCGGGGGCACTTCTCCCTTGGGGACTTGGGCAATGCTTCCTCGGCCTCGGCGGCCGGCGCGGGCGATGAGGCCTTGGCAGTCTCGGTGTGGGCGATGAGGCCTCACCCTCCTGGGTGTCGGTGCCACGGCCTATTTCCTTAGCGTCGCCCAGGGACCCCTCGCCGGGTGTAGCGCGCTCCGCCTCCACCTCCAAATCCAAGTTGGCATACTCTGCCATATCGGACCCGGTGACGGTCACGCCCTCGGCAGCAATCACCAGAGATGCGGCCGGCGGGCTGGATACAGTGGCGGGAGACCAGGCCCTGCGCCGAGGGGGGACGCCTCCCCCCTGCTTTCACCATCGTGGCGGTGGGCCTGGTCCGACATCAGCACTGCGCGCTCCGGCACGGGGATGCCTAGAGCTTCGCATACTCGATTTATCCACCCCAGCTTCGCCGGGGCGGTCGCGGATTTGCACAGGTCGTGCTCCTTGGCCTTGTATGGTCCAAGGAGTACAACTACCGTGGGCTCCGCATCCTCCAGCAGGAGCCGTACAGGCAAAGCGAAGCATTGGTCATAAATTTTTTTGTATATATATGTACATAGCCCATGGCCGAAGAGCTTACTAGGATCGGAGGGCTTGGGAGCAAAGACAACGTCGGCCAAACACCATCCAGCCTGATGGGATCAGGCTGAAGCTTCCACCGGTAGGCAAGTGGCGCCACTCCAGACACGACAAACTCCTCGGCGAGGTCACGCATGTTGAACTGGAGGGTAATACCGACAAGCCTCCGCGCTCGCTGCTCGTTGTCGAGGTTGGGCCTCACACGGTAGTAGAACCACCACCGCATCCAGTTGGACTCCCACCTCCCTCGGGTTGAGTTGGTAGGAAAGATCTTCGTGCTTTGCAGCCTCAGTACGAAGTTGACGCTGCCGAAGTTTGAGAATGCCCCCCCTTCGAGCTTCTTCGGCTGGCAGCGCGCATCATGGAGGAAGGCGAAGAGTGCCGCGCTGGGCTAGGTGCCTTTTGTCCATGTCGCCTAGCCATAAACAGCCAGGCAAGTTATCGCATTCGGGATCAGCTGCGCCAACTCCAGCCCATAAGTCCGCAAAACGTCGCCGACGAAGTTCGTTGCTGGTATCCGGAGCCCGGCCTCAAAGTGTGCGATGAAGACGATCGCCTTCGCTGCCTCCGGGTGTGGCTCCGTCTTGTCGCTAGCAGGCAGGCAAACCGCATCACGGTCCACCAGCCTCTCATTCCGAAGGAGAGACTAGATCGTCTCCTCCGTCACGAGACTCGGCCCTAGCACGCGGGAGCAAGGGCCTCCCACCTTCTCTCCGGCCTACGATGGGTCACGAACCACCAGGGCGTACTCCACCGAGGTCGACGACGTACTGCAACGGCTGGACGAGGCATGTTCTTCGTGGCAAGCCATTCTTTCCTCAAAAGTGCACGGTCAAATGTATGGGGGCAGAGGATCGTGCCAACAAGCGAGAAGAATGGGGAGCGAAAGAGCAGCAAGGGAGCAAATGAACGAGTGGGAAGAATGCTCGCGTCCCGGCGAAGGGGTATCTAAAGCCTTCTCGTCTCCCCCACGATCGGGAAGGGCAACCGGTGGGAGCCCAACTGTTCGCCTCCCCATGATTGGGAAGCGCGACTGGTGGAGGCTGAAGACGCGCAGTTGTCTGGCCGCCTGACAGCGCACGACATGCCAATCACATCCCGCCACGTGGCCCGTTCTCTCGGGAAGGTACGCACGGCCGCGTTCGTGAGACCGCCTGGCAGCGCACGACTCGGTAATCACGTGCCTCCACGCGTCCCGCCTTCTCGGGAAGGGACGTGCAACCGTGGTCGTGCGGTCGCTTGACAGCACACGGCGCACCAATCATGCACAGCCACGCATCCTGCCCCACCGGGAAAAAGCGCACGGCTGTAGCCGGGCGGCCACTGACACTGCAAGATGCACCGGTCGCGTACCGTCACGTCGTGCAGTTCCCGTCACACGCCAGGCATCATTAAAGCACTGTCGCTGGGCCACGAGCCACCTGGCTGCGCTTCGACTTTGAGTCTGTACAGTGAATCTGGAGTCCACCCCGACTTCGAGCCCGCATGACGACTCCGAAGCCCACTTCGACTTCGTGTCCACGGGTTGAGTCAGCCCTCTGGTTTGGCCTCGTATACGAGGGATGACTCCGCATCCCGCTTCGCCCGCATGTCCGCGGAGTGAAGTCGGATGCAGATGGCTTCGTCTTGATGGACCGGTTCCACTGGAAGCACACACCTCGCAACCGGGAGATGCCTTCGGCAGTAGCTTCGACTCCGTGTCCATGCCACTAGGCCGTGCTGCACCGGCAAAATCCAGTTCTGTCCAATATCACAGAAGGTCACAGGCCGCAGGGACGGAGGGGGCCAAATGACTCGGCAACATGGCTTCGGCCCATGAAGCCCTTCACCATGAGAGGCTCCTATTGTAGGGGTGGCCCCCACCTAAGCCCAGCTGGCCTGTTAGAAGGTTGTAAAGCCCAAAATGGGACGTGTATAATGACATAAATGCCCTTGAGAGGGATACTAGGGTGTAAGGACATAATTGTAAAAATACTCCCCATGTGAATATATATAAAGCTGTCTTGGGCATGGGGAAGACTGTAGGATCGGATATGGCAACAGAGGGGGGGTGAATGGTGCCTCTTTAAAATTTGCCCCCAAGTATCCACAAATGAATCTCCTCTCCAATAGCTATGAGAAGCTATGAAGAAGGGAGTTCATGCTCTCTGGAAATTCAAATTAATAGAAGGAGCAAGGAAAACAAATCGAACAAATGAAGCTGGAAGCAGAGAGTAACTCAATGGAGATGGGCCAGGCCGGTCAGACTGCTATGCAAGGGTCGGTCAGACCGTCAGTTCAAGACTGGTCTGATCGCCTGCTGCATCCAGCTCCGGTCTGACCGCCAGCTACAACCCGGTCCAACCGCCGGCCAGGGACCGATCTGACCAGCCGAAACCCTAGAGGTCAGACCGGCCCCCTGAAAACAGAGCAATTCGACTGAAAATCTCGCACAACATAGTATTTACTGAAAACTTCAGATTCCAGGGAAATTGATGAGATAGCTGCTGTTCTTCTGAGTTCAAAGGGTCTGAACCACAAACTAAATAGCCAAACAAACTTGCTAGAAAGAGAATGTAGCCAGAGAGCCAGGATTGCTGAAAAACCAAAACAAGTCTTCAGAAGGATTAAAAATTCTGATTACTCAAGATTGTCAGGTTCTTTGCTCAAGAGACTTTGCATTTAGTTAAGCAATGGCATGAGGACTTGAAAGCTCATATCTGGTCACAACCTGGCTAAGGAAATCACACAATACCATAGAGACCTGACATCAAACCCTAGAACTTCAGAAATAGAGGAAATGGAGAAAACCATTTTGGAGAGAAATCTGCTACTAGAAAAGAATGCTCATGGGAATAATCTAGCCAAGGGGCCTTGAGCACAAACCCATCTCAGAGCACAAGCTTTAGCAGATAAAACAAGTCAAAGCACTTCAATAATCCAAAAGGGAGAAGGAGAACAGAAGGCAGAGAGAAACTAAAACTCAAGACACTCGAATGGATTCATTTCTGGGAGATGAATGATTACAAACAAGAGTTCTACATCCCCATACGCAATTGATACAAGGAAAACACACTACATGCTTCTCTCTCTCAGAGAACACACGCACACTATTGTCCAGAGCTCACTCTCTACTACATACCATGTCTCCACTTGCTTGCCATCCCCTTTTAACAACCAAGACTCACACCTAAAAAGGGAATTCAAGAAGTGGCATACCAAATACACTCCATGCTCCTCAAACAAAAGAAGCAAGAGTCAAAGTCAACACAAGAAATGGAGGGAAACCAGCCATTTCTCCCAAACTTGAGTCAATTCTCCAAATTGCCCTCAAGCACCTTCCTGGAAGCTTCTCGCAACCGGTACCTTGACCATCTGGACCTCGACGCCTCCCTGAGTCTAGTCCCGATCTGCTCCGCTGCACACGACCGCACCCGGCATCCTGACCGTCTGGACCTCCGACTCCTCCCTGAGCCTAGTCCCGATCCACTCGCCGCTGCCCGTCGTGTCCACCCAACACTGACTGAGACCTCCGACTCCACCTGACTCTAGTCCTGGTCTGTTCCGTCGCACACGACCGCAATCAACCTCCAACCGTCTGGACCTCCGACTCCTCCCTAAGCCTAGTCCCGGCCGCTCATCGTTGCTCGTCGTGTCCATCACCGGTAGCTCCAACTCCAGTTCCTCGTCTCCCGACTCGCAACCACCTTGCCAGCCTCGATCATCTTCAGCATCACCAACCGTCTGGACCTCAACACCTCCCGTGCCTAGTCCCGGTCCTCCTTGTCTCACCATGACCTAGCTCCGAAGTCTTGCAGTCACACAGACAAGCAAACTGTCACATAGCACCGCACGAAACAACATATCAACAATAGCATAAATGAAAGGTACTCAACCCTAGAATACCCAAAACAAACTCAAACTCTCTAAAACAACCGTCAATTACTCATCACAAACATGGGGATACCTCCACATGGTCTCTCAATCTCCCCCTTGATGAGTATATTGACAAACACAGAAAAAGCGCAAAGTTGAGTTTGTTTGAAGAGTCATACATGGTCCAAAAGAAGGACAAAGAGACTTATGACCATGTTGACAAAGGATCAAAAGAAAGAGCAAGTTTTTCTCAAAAGCTCCCAAAGCTCCCAAAACGTGGCTTTTTCTCCAAATATTCTCCACCTTTTGGCAATAAAATCATCAAGATGCACAAGAAAGAATAAAGCATGGTGTTGGATGGAATGGCTGAATTTGATTCAATCTAAGCAATTAGAGCTATGAACATTATCCAAAATAACCATGAATTATTACACCAAGCCACAACTTATATAAGTGCTATCAAGATCATGACAAAATATGTATAATCAAGCTAAGCCAAATAAGTCACAATATGAAATTTAGTCCAATTTCTTAGCATGTCAAGTCATTCAAGATTGTAATCTAGCTAAATGTATCCAAAGATGATGCAAGCCATGTCAATAGTCTAAATGGAACCAGGAAGCTAGAATTGAGTCAAATTAGAGTGCTATAAGTTCAATAATGAATCATTTGTTCAAGTACTTGATTCTTTTGGTAGTTAAGCAAATTTAGCACAATTGACATGTTTTCTTTTGAAACTTATGGTCGTTTCCAACCAAAATTTTAGTCATGTGCTAGATCTCAAGCCTTATGCGACCACTTCAAGCAAAAAGGTTAAGGAGATGATCTTGGTCATGCAAAACTCCCCCTGAGTTCATGCCTAGTGCAATGGCAAGCTGTCTCATGAGAAAGAATTGGTGAGATCAGTTCTTTCGCACAAAAGAGATCTTTTTGCTTTCTTAAATAGTTGTACTAACTCATGCTTCATCAAGAAACTAGTATAGCTCAATAAAGATTCAAGACTCAACTCAGCCTATTTGACATGGCGTGAATCATAAAAGGATAACTAAATATAGACTGATCTCAAGAGCTAACATGACATGATTTAATTCAATTTGAGCACTTTTAATCAACCTATCATGGCAAAGACTTGACTACACATATAAAGTTATGATAAATCTAGCAATTACGCACAGATCATGGCAAGATGTAAAGCATTGTAAACATGTCAAGTAAGGATAATAATCAAGGCTCCATGTAGTTATATTACAATGCAGAATGCTGAAATGCAAGAAAATCTAGCTCCCCCTCAATATGAGATGCAACTTTTAGTTCAAGTCGAGTCATCATTAAGATCTAGAAACTCCCAAATGAACTCCCCCTGAACCAAAGCAATAAAAACGAGAAGCTGGGAAGAAAAACAGTAAAGGCAGTCCTTAAAGCATAGTGAAGATATAGAGGATACTATGGCTCAGACTGACTCTCATCCACCCCATATGACTCTAGGACTATCAGCTGGTCCTCTAACATACTAAGGAGCAAACACGTTCCCTGTCTACCCAAGGGTGGCCCAACCCTTGCTAGAACTTATAAGAAGTGAGTGAGCTCAACCAAGTGAGAAGAGAAACAGCTAATAAGCAGCATCCTAGAATCACAAGATGAGAGAAAGAAGTCTAAGCAACTAGACAATAGAAACACTCTAATCTATGCTAGGAGGACTAACCCAAATGCACCCAAATGCAATGCAACAGAAAGAGAGACAGAAGCAAAATAAACAGGATAAAACATGAAGTACAAAGCTCCCCCTCACAATAATCCAGAAAAAGAAGGTTATAACTCAAGGAGGTGATTCCCAAACATACCCTATCCACATGGTCTCTAGCCTGTAACCTCATACCACGGAGCAAAAGCACACTATGTCAATGCACAAGACTCTAGTGGCCAAGAAGAAAGTTCAAACTAGGTAGAAGAGAACCCTAGAGAACCACAGCCCAAACTAGATAGTAAATAATTCTAGAGAACCATTTGGAAGAGAGGTGTGATTGAGACAATATCACCTAGAGTTGGCTCCTATCTAACCAATCGGACCCTTCCTACCACTAGAATAAATAACCAATGCTAAGCCAAGTGATGGGAAGCAAAATACTAAAGATCACAAGGGAGCAAACCTCTCTCATGGTCGCTCGATGGGGAGTCGTGATTGCAGACCTGATCGAGTATGAGTGTTGCCTTGGCCGAGGTCGAATACGAGTCTAGGACATGGTCATAGGTGAGTCCTGGCCGTGGTTGTTGTCGAACTGGGGTACCACGTCGTAGTGATTGTACCAGTCTCCCCCTCACATGCACAACCTACATTTCAAACACTGGAACGACTGGTGTCCAAGTACTGGGGTAAATGATATACAACATGGAACCAGTACCGAGGGAAATGACATCAATAGTAGCATTACAAGTACTAATGACAAAGAACACATGAGAACACACACCCACACAAGCTCAATCTAGCCCTCATCAAAAGCATCTAGAACACCAAGCCTAGTGCCACCGAATACTAGAAGAAGCTTGTGACCTAACCATAGATCTCATGATATCTAAGCATAAGCACAAACTAACACTACCAAGATGTCATACAGTTTATTTCATGCCACAAATGAATAAGATCAAGGTATACATGCATCTCAATGAATCACAACCATACACATAGCAGATGACAAAGAAGAGTCACAGAAGCATATGCTATCATGGATATTAGCATGTACACATGTAAAGATAAGAAGGCATGAATAAACATATCATCATGACATAGATAACTATCCGAGATATTAATCAAGCTCACAATGTCCATACTAAAGCATACATCATAACAAAACAAAATCATGAAAAGTATGCTAACATGGATAAGTAATGGTGAATGGACATAAGGAGCAAGATGTAATCAATTAACCATGATAGATACTACAAGGCATAGAGTCATGATGATACTTGACTTCTAATGCGCACATTCTACTTAGCTCATGAAGTCAAGTCAAAGCTTAAGCATCCAATCAATTAACATATATATCATGATACAAGGATACCTAAGCAACATACACATATAAGCATGACAAGAAGACATCAAGAGTAAAACATGCCAATATGGTACAAATGAGCACAAGAACACGCACCATATGCCAATTATGACTAACACTTGGATATAAGGGCACGAGGGTGTAGAATAGCTCACAAAGTAGGTGGAGATGCAACCGGTGAAAGAACATGCCTCTTGGAGGCCATGAAGTGGTGAACCAACAAGTGTTCTAATCACGTGATGAAGAAAAAACTTGAACCAATCGAGTACATGTTCACCATCCCGCATCTTGACACCTACAAGAATAAAGTATCGAGTCTTGGATCCCGAAGGGTTAGTAAGCATGTACTTGGGAACCCAAGACTTTGACACATTCACACTAGAAGTATGCAAGTCTACATGATGCAGTTGATGGTCCAAGCAAAAAAGTAGATCCTAGAGGCACACCGCAATTGGACAATTCGAGTCCCAACCCGAAAAAGCGGTGAATACCTAACTTGAAAGCACCAAGAAGAGAACCAACAAAGGCACCAAAGAAACTCACAACTTCTCCTCGTCGTAGATGCGCACCTCATTTGGACGAACGAGGTCCATCATTTGAGAAACGACGGAAATTCCTCATCGAGACAGCACGTGGACAAAAACAAAAACACATGAAACAAGTCCACGATGCCAATGATGTCCATCCTTCTCACAAAAATGAGCAATGGTGCAAGCGTCTACTACGAGACAAGATCCAAAAGGACAAAACACCATTCTTGCTCAAAGAGAAGTCTCTTGGACCTCGCGAGAAGAGCCAACAAGAAATAAACTAGCTAAAGTAGGAGCAAAGGATATGAAACAGAAAGATTTATGCTCACTACAAACGGCTCCCAATCCAGAAGAACAGAGGAGACTAAGTCGCAAGATGTAGCACTCATATCATCATGCTCTCTCCTCAAAGCATTTACACCATCCCTTAGAGAATCACGATATAAACTAGGGAAGGAAATGCAAACAAATTAGATCAACAAGAGCAAGAGAAGAGCCGCCAAAGATGATGCGACCAGAAGAGACATCTCCAAAGGTGATCATCTCATCACCTGGAGCTCAGGCTAGGGAAGAGAACCAACAAGAATCTCCGGTCATGTGTCGAGAACACCCGGAGTCCACAAGCCATACCTTTCCCTTCCCAGCCCGACGAACCTAAGTCAACGAGAGAGGGATGGCTCAGTACTGGGATAAATCAGAAGAGATTTTGGAACCCAATACTGAGTCACATGGCGATCAGAAGAAGTAGTCACACACGACTGACCTCTACCTACTCTACACTCTTTGTCGCTCAGAAAGCCAGAAGGTCTATGAGTAGACCTGAAGCTGTTGTTGGACTTGACTGCTATGGAGGAGCGAGTCAAGGTACAAACAACATGCTGCTCTCGCCGGGGGTAGCCATCTCGATGGGGGAAACGAGACCTACCCTCAGGACGGCGGAAGTCACGACCAGAGGCATATCGAGGACAAAAATTAAAAAAACCAGAAAAGCCAAGTCCTCGATGTTGCCCAAACCCATCAACAGTAGCAACTCTCAACCTCGTGTTGGTCTTAGGTGCACTCAAGGTCTGGGGCTGACCTTGAATACGCCTAAGAGCCTCAACACGGTCTCCACGTGTGATCTTGGTGCGCCTGAAGTATCTCTTGATCAAGTGTCCATCCTTCTAACAGAAGGTACAATGATACTTCACCTTCTGAGAGGTAGAAGTAGCATGATGGGGCTTCGCCTTATGAGAGGTCGAAGCAACAGATGGAACCACCTTACTGTCAGAAATCCCTTGGACAAAGCCCGCTGACTTGAATTGAACTTTCTTAGTTCTGGGCTCAATCTCGATCACACCTGCTGCTATGGGTCTAAGAACAGCAGGCGGATGCTTCCTAACATCCTTAGAAAAATCGTATCCTAGACCTTGATTGAGCCAGAATAAGATTTAGCTTCTTCTTGCCTCCTACAAATCTCTCAAGAGTGTTCATAAGATACTGACACTCCCGAAAGAGAGAGAGGTGCAAGAAAAGTAGGGGGAAGAAGAGACAGCAGAAGGTAAGGGAGTAGAAGAAGAACCAACAGCAGAAGAATGGATGGCTTGTGCATGCACAGCCGCCTCAGAAGGGACAGTCCTACTGGTAGCCATTTGGTTCACGTCACTAGGCGTCTTTACCAAATCCTCATGCTTCTTCCCCACACCAGCACACACATTACAAGCAGAAGGTGGCTTCTCTAGAAAGTCCTTAGTTAGTTAGCTTCACACATTTTTTATCCAATGCAGTCAAATCTAATTTTAATTTTTCACATTTATTGTATGGTGAGCTAACAGGATCCTTAGAAGCATACCGAGCCATTTTCTTATCATGATCAATCATTTCTTGAAACTGTTTTGAGACAGATTCAAGTTCAGCAGTTAATTTAGGACAGTTGGTGCAAGAAACAATGGGCTCAAGTAATGAAGCTTGTAGTTCAGCAATTTTATGATCAGCCTTCTTTAGATTCATCTTCAAATTATTGCAACTTTCATAAGACACAGGCAGATCGAGAAGCATAGTATAAAGACCTCTAAATGCATTATCCTTATCCTCACATGAGGTGCAAGAAGTAGTCTCAACAATAGTAGATGAAAGAGAAGCTACCCTACTCATCTCTAGTTCAGTTAAAAGACTAACATTCTCCACCTTAAGCATATCAAGCTCAGAAGACAGACTATCATGAGAGGTCCTTAGTTTCTCCATATCTCCAACAAAGAAGAGCAAACATCACATTCGTCACGGGAGGGAGCAGATATAAGTGAAGTAAGCTTCCATGACAATCTCTCTACTTCCTTCTCCAACTCACTACACCTAGCTCTAGATCTAGCATGAAATTTACCTAGCTTATGAAAAGCTTCATTGAGCTGGTCGTAGGAGGGATATACCTCATCGGAGTTAGAGTAGAGATCACTGTCGCTGATGTCGCCCTCAAGGGCCATGAAGCACATGCCGGAGAAGTCATCGCCATCCTTGGGATCTTGGTCGTCCTTCCCATCGTCGT
This sequence comes from Dendrocalamus latiflorus, assembly GCA_017311315.1. Lineage (NCBI taxonomy): Eukaryota > Viridiplantae > Streptophyta > Magnoliopsida > Poales > Poaceae > Dendrocalamus > Dendrocalamus latiflorus. The sequence continues at coordinate 21,812,608 of CM029655.1, forward strand.
CGCTCCACCCCTCCACCTCGCTGAGATCGAGGTCGTCGAAGGTGGTGAGGACGCGGTGGAAGAGCTTCTTGGCTTTGCCAAGGTTGCGGAACTTCTGATCTTTGCTTGGAAGCTTCTTGTTACGGTTCTTGTTGGTGTAGTCGTTCTTGCTCGAACTACCGTAGTCGTTCTTGCCCTCCAGCTTGGGGCAGTTTGCTCGAATGTGGTTGGGGCCACCACACTCAAAGCAAATCACACGTCCTCCTCCTCTCTTTCTCTCCCTAACCCTCTTGTATGCATGGGAGAATTTTCTGGCTAGAGGACTAGTTGGTTTTCTGAGAGCTGCTCCAAATGATCTCATCAATTTCACACAGAGCAGCTAGAGAAAAACCCGAAAGAGTGTCAGCAGAAGAACCAGAGGCAGGACTGGATCAGTGACCAAAGCCATCGACTGTAACTTCGACTTGCGAGAGACAATGTCAATCTCGTGAGTCTTGAGGCGTGAGTACAACGCGTCAAGAGTCAAAGTCGATAGATAAGTGGTGTCTTCGGCATCTCCGACCGTCTGGACCTCAATACCTCCTGTGCCTAGTCCCGGTCCTCCTCGCCTCACCACGACCTAGCTCCGAAGTCCTGCAGTCACACAGACAAGCAAACCGTCACATAGCACCACACGAAACAGCATATCAACAATAGCATAAATGAAAGGTACTCAACCCTAGAATACCCAAAACAAACTCAAACTCTCTAAAACAACCGTCAATTACTCATCTCAAACATGGGGATACCTCCACATGGTCTCTCAAAGACCCCCAAGCATTGTTCTACCACTCTATATTGTTTGATCTGTAACTACAACAGTTTTTATTAAAAATTATCTGTGATAATATATGAATTATCGCAGCCGGTTTTTAAAAAACTGTCTGTGTTAAGTTGATTATCACAGACGGTTTTTATTAAAAACCATTTGTGATAACCCGGCTATATATTTATTACGCCACTCAGAACCGCATCTGTCTTCATTTCGATCTAGATCTAGCCGGTGCTGCACCTGGAGGAGGCAAGGCTTTCAGGCTAGTTAATTTGGTGGGAGGAGGCAGGACAGCTTTGAAGATTCATACGTTCCTGGTTGCCCTAGATATGGTTAGTAATGAAATTTATTTTTCTTTGCATTACAATTTAGATCTAAGTTTTGGTGAGTGTTATTGAAGATGGTTTGCATCTACTTGACCATACATGATCAGTTCCCGTCATGTGGGAGGCCAAATTTGTCAAAATTGTTGGTTACAAGTGGTTTGTCGATCGCTGGGGAAATAGCTGTTGTGTTTATAATATGAATTAAGCTGGCAAATCCTCAATGCATGTGGTATATATATAGTAATAATTAATTAATTTAATTTTTAATACTAAGTTGTTATATATATGCATAACGTAGGACCGAAGCTGGATGTCTGCCACGAACTGTGTGAGTGAAGAGAACATTAATGGCGTGTCTGCTTTTACAAGAGCTGCCAAGGAGGATGTGTTGAATAAGGGAGAGAAGGAGGACGGTTCAGCTTCAAGGCATTTAAGCGGAAAAGAGGTTTATAATATGGTTAAGGATTTAGATGTTGTCCTCGGAAAGGGATGTAAATTGAGGGCTCATGAGAAGAACATCTGGAAGAAGAGATCAATATTTTGGGACTTACCTTATTGGGAGTACCTAGATGTTCAACACTGCATTGACATCATGCACGTAGAAAAGAATGTATGTGATAGTTTGATTGGTCTCTTACTGAACATTCATGATAAAACAAAGGACGGCGTCAACACACGGCTTGACTTGGCTGATATGGACATCAGGCCTAAGTTAGCATCGACAAAAACGAATAATGGACGAACGTACCTTCCCCTTGCGTGTTACACTCTATCCAAGGCCAAAAAAACAGAACTGTGCCAGTACTTGCATGGTGTCAAAGCTCCCTCTGGTTACTCTGGTAACATGAAGAAACTTATTTTGATGCAAGATTTGAAGTTAAATGGCATGAAGTCTCATGATTGTCATGTGCTGATGACACAGATGCTCCCTATTGCAATTAGAAATATTTTACCGATCAAAGTCTGAGTGACAATCATGAGGCTATGTTATTTCTTTAACACAATTGCTCAAAAGCTCATCGATCCCGAAGGACTAGATGCTCTCCAGGACGAGGTGGTGATGACTCTATGTCATCTTGAGATGTATTTTCCTCCTTCGTTTTTTGATATCATGATCCATCTCATTATTCACGTTGTGTGGGAGATAAAAATGTGCGGGCCCGTATTCCTACATAGCATGTACCCATTTGAGAGGTTCATGGGAATTCTCAAGTCCTATGTACGGAATCGATCTCGGCCGGAGGGCAGCATCATCGAAGGTTATGCAAGTGAAGAGATCGTTGAGTTTTGTGTGATTATATGGCTTAGATTCAACTGATAGGTGTGCCTCAATCTCATCATGAGGGGAGGCTCAAGGGTATCGGAACTATCGGAAGGAAAGCAATCACACCAGATATGGACGCGTATGCTCAAGCCCATTTCATGGTCTTGCAAAACATGACTGAAGTGGCGCCTTATGTCGACCAGCACAAGGATGTGCTTCGGCAACAGAATCCGGAGTGACCGGGTGTTTGGATCATGAGGCAACACAACAGTCAATTCAACCAATGGTTGAAGAAACAAATCGCTAGGAGCTCGCCAAGTGAGATGCTGACATGGTTGGCAAAAGGGCCAACATTTACAGTTGTGACATGCAAGGATATGACATAAATGGGTACACATTCTATACATAGGCTCAGGATGTAAAGAGCACTAACCAGAACAGCGGTGTCCGCATAGATGCACTCAGTATCGATGGGTTGAGAAACTCGTACTATGGGTTCATAGAAGAGATTTGGGAGCTCGACTACGTGATTTTCAAGATCCCCTTATTTCGGTGCCATTGGGTGCATCTCCCACTAGTGAAGGTTGACAAGTACGGTGTCACTATCATGGACCTCCAATGTGTTGGATACAAAGACGAACCATTCATACTCACTAACCAAGTTGTTCAAGTTTTATATGTAACCAATCCGAAAAATAAGAAGCGCCATGTAGTTCTTCATGGAAAAAGGAGAATTGTCGGAGTAGAGAATGTAGTGGACGAGGACGAATACAATCAATTTGACGAGTTATCTCCTTTAGGAAATGGCATAAGGGTCGACGACGAATAACGTGATGAAACTAGTTACATACACATTGATCATCACGAAGGGCTAATTTTTAAAGGAAATAAGCAAGTGGAATGAGAATGTGCAATATATATGTGGGCATTTGCATTTATGTATATAACAATGCATGTGTGTGATGTATATGTGAATTTGCATATATATATATATATATATATATATATATATATATATATATATATATATATATATATATATATATATATATATATATATATATAACAATGCATCTGTGTGATGTCTTTGTGAATTTGCATTTATGTATATATAAAAATGTGTGACATATAGGTGAATTTTGAGAATGAGTCATACATATGTATCTCTATGTTCATTGGGCTGTTGTAAAGAAATACACTCTGTGAGATCTTATTACAGTGCCTGCTTGTTGGTGTAGGTAATTACTCCAGTGCGTGGGAAGGAAAGTGCTTATCACAGATTATATCACAGACGGTTTTCAACTAGAACCGTCTGTAATAAGCCTTCCTATATATACCCTCAAGCTAGGGTTTTGCGCGTACACTGCAGTTATAGTTATACCAACCAAAGCACAGAGACATAATGTCGCCGCTCTCCCGATCAAACCTGTCGCCGCCTCCGTCCCCCGAGCCCGTCGTCGGCAATCTTCCCTAAGCCCATCGCCGGCCGCCTTCCCTGAGCCCGTCGCTGGCAACCGAGATGCTCAAATTCCCCTTTAGGGTTTTTCTGATTTGGGCATTTGATAAGATCAAGAACTCAAGAGTGTTTGAGGTGTTTATCTTGTGCTTGTGAGTGGTTCTTGGCTGGAACTGCTTGTGGTCTTGTGCGGCATCCCTGTACCTGGGCTTCCTTCTTGGCTTCGGTTGAGAGAGGAAGAGCGGCATTATATCTCTGTGAACCATCTTCCCGCTTGCCATAGCGGGTTGATAGCTTTTCTGGGACAACGATTTGTAGGAGCCCAGATTTTAACATCCAGAATCCTCTGTGATTCCGTCGCACTATTCCCTGGATCAGTAGATAGTGCTCACAGATTACAGTTCTGAACATCAAAGTACATATCATGCGGAAGCGTAAATATAATAGTAGACTTACTCATGGGCCGATTAGGTTGAAATCAATAAAATGCAGCAGCGGAAACGAAGCACACAGGTGGGACCCTCGGGACATGCCCACAGGCAGCCAACTGGAGGTTCGCATCCTAGTCCTAGACATCTTCATCTTCTTTGCCATCATGACCAAGAGTGTTGCTGAAGCGTAGTGATCTGATTCTTGATTCTGGATTTGTTGTGAGAGCGAGTGTGAGCACAAACCACCGTGCTCCGCGAGCCAATACGCAGGATGCAAATAAATAGTATGCATGGCTTATCAAAAGAGAGGCTCGGGTTATTTTATTTGCCAAAAGTTGGGTTTAGTAGCATTATTATTATTTAATTCTAGTGTTATTGTTGCTACCTAAACTCCACACAGCGATTGCCGCAATTGACTTAATATACACTTTCTTTATTGATTGCTGTCTAAGACTCCAAACAGCGAGTGACATTATTTAATTAATCCACCGAAGACACACTTTCTATAATGAGTGATGTCTAAAACTCCAAACAGCGAGTGCCATCGTTTATTTAATCCACTGATCATACTCGTTCTATACTGATTGCTGTCTAAAACTCCAAACAGCGAATGTTATAATTTCTTTTGAATCCACCAATATCTTTTGTGTTCTGAATTCCTAATAATCCAATCTTATAATTGCTATTCATCAACTCTTCACTTCTAAATACTAATGATTCTCTAACATAATTACTTTCAAATCCACCGATATCATTTGTATCAGGACTCTCTAACAATTCAATCCTTTTGTTATTGATCCGAAACCATAATTTGCTCTTCCAATAATCAACCTTATTTTCCATTATCTATCTCTAACTAATTCACTAGTATACCTCCACCAAGAATATCATTGCTCAAGTTTACGATTCACTAGTCTACATCCACCACGAATATCATTGATCAAGTTTATACTCCAAGAATTGTTATCATACCTCCAAATTCCCAAAAATTCAATTCAACCCTTTAATGGTTGCTCAAATCCTATTAATCCCATTATCTCCAACATGTCCCAAGAATTTATATTAGTTATCAGTGTCATAATCCAGCAATTACCTTTCCACCCCCTAAATCTCCAAAAATCATTTAGATCATCTATCTAGCCTATCTATTCATTTAGGCTCCACCAATTTATTTCTCTCAGAATCCACAATATATTTTCCTTTTTATGATCGACATGAATCCACCAACAACTTTATGTATTTACCACAAATAGCCATCTTTTTTTTCTTACGACTCTATTTATTCTTCCTGACATTTTACTTTGTGAAAAGTATTATCATTGTTTACAAATATAATACATAGAAATTTCCTGAGACCTATCAGTTTTGAACAAAAATATAATGTGTAAGAGAATGCAATAATAATAGCGATCCAGATTCCATCCACCATTACATGGTCTCTGCACCATATGCTAGACCTTCAGCGTTATAGCCGCTTACATTATCACTGGGACGACACCCAGGGCAACACAAATCAGGGGTTTCCACTGCCCTCCACTTTTCCATTTCCACCCACAAAGTTTTTGAAATAGAACTATATCTGGTTAAGTTCCCATGTCCGCCCTTGACCGTGGGCACGGCTATTCGAATAGTTTTGACTCTGCAGAGTTTGCACACTTTTCCCACAAGAGGTAGTTTACTCGTTGCCCCACACGATTCCTTAGTCATGCGGTTGAGCCAACCGTCACAGTAACCGTTCTAAGTACCTCGCCCCTTCCATCATCTCACCCCTATGAGCTTGTCCCGCTTGCGGTAGGTCTCATAGGTTGTGCGGGATGTTCCCCTCCTATGCGCCTAGCAGCTGGCTACCCACACTGCTAGCACGCCGCAGAAGAACTTCATCCTCTGCGGATGCCCGATTCAAGCCGTCACACAGACCGCCACTTGCACACCTCACCTCCTCCACCGATGACGGTGACTTCCAGGGTCTGGTAAATTTACTAGGCCAAGTTGTACTTTACTGACTTGTGGTTGCACTTGTTATACACAGGAGGTCATGACAAGATTCGGTCTTTAGGGTTATCTGGGCGGTTCTACCACAAACCACACTCTTGTGCACCCTTGCACCATACCCCCGAACCATCTGCCCAGATAGATAAGCAATTTGAGGTTTTTGGGAATATAAAATAACCATATCCAACATACACCAGTCATTACCACTATGACTGCCCAACCAATTTTTTTCAGGATTAAAAGTGATGCTTGGGCGCTCTTGCGCCCATGAGTATCTCAGCAATACTAAGCATGGCATATCATTACAGACTTATTTTTGAAAGGTTACTATTATAATTTTTGCTAGGGCGACAAGGTTCACAAATTCAAATATTCCAAAGGAGGTGTAATATTAATCAAGGTACACAGTGGGATATAACTAGAATCGTAAATTAAACATGTATTTGCATATAAAATAACAGCATGCAGTTTGATAATTTAAACAAAATTAATTTGCAGAAAATGTAGGTTCAACATGATCAAAGTATTAACTCACCTTGCACGGTTTTACCACAGTCGTGAGCTCACTCAAAGCTTTCTCATTCATTGATTTTGAGCTTTTGGTCTTTCTCTTCACCTCGATCCTGATCTCGCTTGATCCCTTGATTCTTCAGGACTCCAATTTCTAATTTCGTGATAGACAGCTGAATCCAAATAAAAGCAAATAACACAAGAGATCCAACCGAATCCAAATAAACCCTATTGAACTTGATTAATTTCCATTATGATTAATTAGGTGATTTGAGACAAGGTTGATTGGATGCGGAGTATTGTCGGTGTCACAGTGGTTGGAGTGAAGTGGGGAATGGTAGGGAAACTTGTCAAAATGGAGATCAAGGATGGGTCATGATAAAGGTATACCCATGAGATTATTTTTGGTTTAGCATTCGGGGATAGCTAGGTATAGCTGATGGCAGAATATGACAACTTGACCTTTTTATTAATAACTTCTTTTATTATTTTTATATTTATCAAGGAAATTCCATGAGTTGAGTTAGACTTACAGACTGGTGTAAGAATTTTAGGGTATTAAATTTATCTTTAGGGTATGTATTCCTCACGACTTGGGTTATGCTATTTATGGGGTTTTACTTACTAATTATTCGAAGTATCCTCCTAATGATTAATTTAATAATTCACTGAGGCACATGAGTATTTAATTGTCTCATTGATGTTTATTAATAAATTTTATTATATTCTTATTTACTACCATTTTTCCAAAAGTTGTCGTGGAGACTTATTTATCGATGACGGCTAATGGCGAATTGTATACTTTAAATTATGTTTTTCTAACTTTAAATATGAATTTTATTCCCAATGGTTATGAGATATTGTTTAATTAATTCTATGAAGCTGCTTGATTTGTCATTAAATTAAAGTTACCGCTAAGATTTATTTTATGGCTATATGTTAAATGTTATGGCATATATTCAGTTATAATTTAAAGAAAATCTTTTAATTTAAAGACTTGTTTTTAAAGCCAAACCTAATACCCAATTTATTCCCTTAACTTCAACTTGTATATCTTTTTAATTGGAGTCTTTATTAAATTTAGAACCATCTTTTATTCATGCCTTTACTTAATAATTAGATTAAGATAAATAATAAGAGCATATTACTTATGCATATATGGTAATCAATCAATATTGAATCTTAAATAATCTCATTTGCATTCTAATAGAATATGTTGGCTCCCATGGACTAATTTCATATTTTTTCCTTGATGTTTCTTTAACTGAAATGGATCAAAATAAAAATAAGAGTAAAAAGAAGGAGAGGCGGGCTGTGGGTTCGAACCCGGGACCTCTCACGGGGCAGTGTTAAGCAATAAGCGCTGGTGACCATATGGGCGGTGGGTGCTTCATGACAAGGAGGAGTTATTTTAGAAAAGATGATGAGCAGCCGGGGCAAAAGCGGTGGAGGCAGGTGGCCGAAAACAGAGCAGGGGGCGGCGCGAGGTAGGTAGCGGCGTCGCCGGCGAGGGGCGCCTGGGGAGGTGCCGTCGACCATCAAAGCGGGTTTACATGTGAGCGGGGAAGCTTGTGGCGGTGTCAGCACGGGCTACGGTGGCATTAGGAGCGGCCAGCGCTGGCGTGAGCGGCCGGCGACGAGGGCGAAAAGGGGGCGGTGGCGTCGTGGCTGAGGGGAAGCAATTTGACCGGTGCAGGAGCAGCAGGATGCACTCACCCATGGCGGCGGCTTGGCCGGGGAGGTACCGAGGCATGCCGACGACGTGCACGAGCGGCGGAGTGGGGAGGTCGCCGTGGAGGGAAGGGGTCGGGCGACGAAGGGCTCCGCCGGTGGTGGGGGATGCTCCGGTGTGGTGAGGGGATGCTCTAGACCTCTGGAATTGAAGGGAGGCTTGCCGAGGTGACGAGTTGAGCCATGACCGGAGGTGGAGAAGACGAGTCTCTCTAGCGAGCGGCGGGGCTCTAAAGGCCAATTCCTCACAGTGGGAGTGAGAGGGGGATGGGGCGAGATTGAGGGAGCACGCGTACTCCTTTATAGCAGCTGAACCATCCGGGCGACGGTGTGGCCATTGGCATGGGGGCGGTATGGCTCCAGTGGAGCAGTAGGGAGAGAGAGGGAGGAAGGAAGAGCGGGGCGCAGAGAGGGTGATGGGAGTGGGTCGGGGTAGGGAATGGGGCTGCGGTGCTGCCGTCAGAGTGAGGGGATGGGGGCGGTTGGCGCCAGAGGAGACAGGGCGGACGAGGCTAGGGCGATGTGGTGATGGGATGCAGCGAAGATGGAGAGGAGGAGAAAGGAGGTGACACACACCGGGCCCAGCTTGCAGTGAAAGAAGAGAGAGGGAGGAGGGGAAAGAAGAAAAAGAAGAGGAGAGGGGCCCGCATGGCATAGGGAGATAGGGATGGAGAAAAGAAAAGGGAGGGAAGCAAATGCCCAGTAACCAAAGTTTGGATTTTTGCCAGAATTCAATATTTAAATTTTAAATCTTGATTTGAAATCAAGGGCTCAACTCATTTGGATGGTAAATTTAAATATTGTTTTAATTTTAGTTTCCAATTATTTTCATCCCCGGTCTGAGTTTAAAATTTTAATTTTAGTTTGGATTAAAGTGTAATTTAAAATTGGTTTTTGGATTCATGATCTGTAAAGTCACTTTCTATTTTTATTATTGACATGATCATTGTTTGTATTTCAGATTATTCTTGGTTATTATTTTGCACAATACAAAACTCGAAGAGATTCCAAGTAAATATTCAAAAGAAGTTTTGAACATCAGCAAAATGCAAGAAAAGTTTTAAAAATTCCATATTTTTGAATACTTGAAATTTTAGGATGTCACACGATTTCATCGTGCCTTGCAATTTTTGGTTTCTTCAGGTGATTTCGAATATCATTGCACAGTGAGTGTCTTCTCTGTTCATTCTGTGATCTGCTGTTACTAGTTGATTATTGTGAAAAGAGATGCTTGTGGGAACTGTCATATGCTCTATGAAGTAACTGGTCTTGTACTGATATTGGATCATAAATCTTGAGCTCTAGATTAGTAGTCCTTTCAGTTTTGCTAGAGTAGTCAGAATTCTGTGCAGTCTGTGATCACCTGTTCATTTGCTTATAATCTGTTAGCCATTTTGGCTTATTGCATAACTGGTTCAGTCAGGAGTCTATACTCTGGAACTTTATCAAGTTAGTTGGCTAAATCACATATCTATTTGGTGATCATTTGTTCTCTGTTAACTGCTGGCTGAAACTTCATGTTGTAGAGCTATTTTCAGTGATCTTTTCCTGTGGCCTTACTGCTGGCTGAAAGTAGTATCTAATTGAATTTCTTAGAGCTCAAGGTCTGATTCACATTTGACATATTCAATTAGTGAGGAGTATAAGACCATAGTAGTGGGACAGCCAAGATTAAAATCTTGTGTAACCCTACATCTGAGAGCAACTAAAACCACTCTAACATACTGATTTTAGTCTTTTATGTCTGGCTACTTTTGATGGCAGCATGTTACTTCAATGATCTATGTCTCAAATATGAATATATGCTGGTTTTAGACTATTGCATGATATGTTGTTTAGATGGCTTAATATTTCCACCTGTTTATATCTTGAAGAAGTCATCTTTATATCCAATTTGTCTTGCTTGGCTATATTCTGTCAACTTCAATGATCTATGTCTCAAATCTGAATATATGCTTGCCTTGCTTCATATTGATATATATATATATATATATATATGCTACATTGCGCTTTTTATATATGAGAAGGCCAACATGTCATCTGCACGTTCTTCAACATCATCGTCGGATGCATCCGCTCCAAAATCAAAACGCCAAGGAATAGGACTATCGAAAAAGCCTGAGGGCCGATTTACCATCACAGAGGTCAATGGATCTGGGACCCCTCTCCTTCCTCGCCGAGCAGCATGCGCATTTAAAAAATGATCGGAATAGTTGCACGGGAATGAATTGAGATCACATTCGATTCGTGGAAGACTATGACTGAGACTTGGAAACATGAGCTGCTGACAGAAATTTTTGCATCGTTCGAGATCCTAGAAGAACACCACGACTCCGTGCAACAACATGCCTTGCTAGCGGCGTGCAAAGCATGGAAGAACATCAAGAGCATGCTTGTCAAGCAGTACGTGGAGAAGGACCTAACGCCCTTTCATATGTACCCATTCCTGGAACCACAAAGAGAAGAGTTTAAGACGATGAAGAGGACCGGAGATTTTAGAAGTGCAAGGAGGCGCACAAGGCCCTCCAGGAAAAAACATGCACCCCACAGACTTGGCATAGCTGGGTATGCGGGTAAAATCCCACAGTGGAGGACGGAGGACGAACAGGCAATCCTGTGGTTCACTGCCCCACCATTTGCCACAATCCTGGATGAGCGCGCTCGAAATTGGATTAGAGCGAGGTCATCTACCATGTCATTGGGGGACATATCCTTCCGAAACCCTGCAGACCAGGACGTGTCCCACCGCCTGGTAATATATCGATCGACAACGTATGTTGGACCGAAATGGCGATAGAGGGGGGGGTGAATGTCGCTCTTTTAAAACTTGCCCTCAAAAGAAACCCGGATGAAACTACTCTTCAATAGCTATGAGAGCTATGAAGCTGAGTTCAAAAGGTCCCAGAAACCCTACACTAACAGAGAGAAAAGCTTAGGCAAGACACAACGGAAAGAAACAAGCCAAACAAACTTAGCACAGCCATCAAAGGAGGGGCCGGTCAGACTGCTCAAAGCAAGCCGATCAGACCGCCTGGGGACGGTCATACCGCATGCGCAACGCCGGTCTGACCAGTGGCTTATGGCCGGTCTAACCGCTTTGTGTTTGCCGGTCTGACCGCCGGCCCTCCTCCGGTCTGACCGCAGTACTACTACCAGTCTGACCGGTCCTCAAAAAATCAAACAGGCAGCAGAGTCCAATTTTCAGACAAACTGAGACTTCCAGTCAACAGGGAAAATTGATGTTTCCTTCTGGGTTTCTCAGTCTAGAAAGACAGGATAACACCATAAATAGCAAGGGAAAGCCAGGGAACCGAAGAAAAACAATTCTAGAACAAGAATTTCAGATTATGGTAAAAATCTTAAATCTTGCACGAACCGAGCCAAAAACCAAATTACTTCCCAATCTTTGATCCTTTGGCCACGAAACTTTGAGGATAGCTACTTAATAGCCTCAAGACTCGACATGCCAAGTTTCGTGCCATCCCATGAAGGGAATCACGAATTGCACAAAAACCCTAGAAATGAAAAAGATGAATAGAGGAGTCCAAAAACACAAAACTGGAATCAAAGATGGGCTCTTGGGATTTTAACTGATCAAATGATCTTGAGGCATCATCCCAACATAGAGCAACCCATTTTGGACCTTCCCAGCAAGAAACAACTCGAAATCACGAAAAGAGGAAAAATCACCCAAAAGAAGAATGAAGAACAGAGAGGCATACAGGAGACAAACTTCAGAAATTTCATTCCCAATCAAACGAGGATTACAGATGAGTCCCCATACGCATGGAAATTAGAACAAGGGATGATTATAGAGAATCTCAACTCATCCTCTCCTTCACCCAAAACCAAGAACTCACACACTACATGCTTGGAGAGGAGACTCACTCAGGAACACATCGAAGGAAAGAGCAAAACACCCTCTGTCTCCTCTACTCACTCTCAACAACTAAAGACACAAAGCAAAAGCCTTAACCCTTCCCCCCAAAGCCATGAAGACCATGCAAGGAGACACCCTCCTTTTATAGTCTCTCACTAATGGGTTTGAAATTTGCTTTGCCCATTAAGCCACAACAACTCCAATGCTTTATCCATAATCTGCTTCCTTTAGTGCAGCTTTGCGTATTCCCCAAAACGCCCCTCCTGCACCTTCCGGGAAGCTTCCTCATTCCTTGCCTCGCAAGCCTCGTAGCCACCTCGAGTCTCCGCCGTCTTCGACACATCCGACCGTTCTGACCTCGACATCACCCGTGTCTAGTCCAATCACCTCGTGTCTCACCACGACTCCGCCTCGACGTCCTGCAGCCAACACAGACAAGAAACACATCAAATAGCACCGCTCGACACATGAAAGCATCAATAGCATCAATGAATCATACTTACGCACGAAAGGGCCCAAACCTGTCAAATTACCAGAGTATGCATCCTAGTCACTTTGACCAGGTTTGACCAGGTCCGACCAAGCCCGATTGCACCACGCAACGTCAAGGTCCGAACCACCCAACCCAAACTCGACTTTCCTAAACCGATGTCAATTACTCATCACAAACATGGGTTCACAACCACAGGGTCTCTCAATCTCCCCCTTGATGAGTATATTGACAAACACCGAAAAAGCGCAAAGTTGAGTTTGAAGAGAAAGTCAAATATGGTCCAAAGGAAGAAAATGATGCTAATGACCATGTCGACATAAGGAGCAAAAGAAAGAACAAGTTTTCCTCAAAGCTCCCAAAATGGCTTTTTCTCCGCTATTCTCCCCCTTTTGGCAATAAACATATCAAGGATGCAAAAGAGAGAATAAGGTCACAAAAATGGATGAAATGGCTGAAGATTGTTTATTCTAAGCATTTAAAGCCATGAAGATTATCCAAAATGACTATATGAGGATTACATCAAGCCATAAGTCATAAGTATGCTATCAAAATCATGACAAGACATGTATAATCAAGCTAAGCCAAATAAGTCACAATCTGAATTTAGGTGAGTTTCATAGCATGTCAAGTCATCCATGGTTCTAGTCTAGCTAGAGGTATCCATAGATGATGCGGGCCATGTCAATAAGCTAAGTGGAACCAAGAAGCTAGTATTGAGTCAAATTAGAGTGCTACAAGTTCAAGAATGAGACATTTGTTCATGTACTTGTAAGTCTTGTAAGTTTTAGCAAATTGAGCACATTTGACATATTTTTCTTTAGAAATCTCATGATTGTTTCTAACCAGATTTTTTGTTTTAGTCATGTGCTAGATCTCAAGCCTTATGCGACCACTCCAAGTGAGAAGCTTAAGGAGATGATCTTGGTCATCCAAAACTCCCCTGAGTTCATGCCTAGTGCAATGGCAAGCCGTCTCATGAGAAAGAATTGGTGAGATCAGTTTTTTCGCACAAAAGATATCTTTTTGCATTTTCATGAACATAAGACTTGTACTAATTCATGCTTCATCAAGAAACTAGCATAGCTCAATCTAAATCTCAATATAGATTCAAGACTCAACTCAGCCTTTTTGACATGGCATGAATCAAAAAGAGAGATAACTAAAGAGAGACTAGTTGCAAAAGCTAACATGACATGAATTAGTTCAAGTTGAGCATTTTAATCAACATATCATGGCAAAGACTTGACTCCACATATAAAGTCATGATATATCTAGCAAGTAAGCTCAAGTCATGGCAAGATGTAATGCATGATAAACATGTCATAACAGGATAATAATCAAGGCTCCATGTAGTTATATTACAATGCAGAATGAAATGGTAGCTCGAAGGTACGGAAGGATGCGCTTCCCCGCCTGGCGGTGAGATACGCGAGGAGAAGCCTGAAACCGAGCACAAAGACACACAGCAAAGTGTATGTCCGGTCTCGAGGCGGTGAGGTACAAGAGGGAGCCAATCATGCTGCGGCACTCCTTCTGATCAACTGGCTCGCCGTCCTCATCTGAGTCAAGTGCGGCGGAAGATGCCATGGGAGTTGACACGGGCTTACCATCACTCATGTCAAAGTGTCTCAGGAGGTCACGAGTGTACTTGCCTTGATGCAAAAAAGTACCCTCCCGAATCTGCTTGATCTGGAAGCCAAGGAAGAAGGTCAACTCACCCATCATGCTCATCTCAAACTCGGTGCTCATGACATCCGAGAACTGGGAAACGAGAGCATGAGAAGAGCCGCCAAACATGATGTCATCCACATAAAACTGGACAAGCAGGAGGTCAGTGCCATGCTGGCGAATGAACAAGGTCTTGTCTACTTTACCCATCTCAAAACCATGACTCAACAAGTAGGACTTAAGCCTCTCATATCAAGCTCTAGGGGCCTGCTTAAGTCCATACAGCGCTTTGGAAAGCTTGAAGACATGGTTTGGGTATTTGGGGTTCTCGAAACCTGGAGGCTGTCTTACATAAACTTCTTCCTCAATAAAGCCATTGAGGAAGGCACTCTTGACATCCATCTGGTAAAGCTTGAAACCCTTAGAAGCTGCAAAGGCAAGCAAGATTCTAATGGCCTCAAGTCTAGCTACAGGGGCAAATGTCTCCTCAAAATCTAGACCCTCAACCTGGGAGAACCCCTGAGCTACCAGTCTAGCCTTGTTCCGAATGACAACCCCATCCTCACTCTGCTTGTTCTTGAACATCCACTTGGTCCCAATGACATTGTGACCTCGAGGGGGCTCAACAAGCGACCAGACCTTGTTTCTCTTGAAATTCTCTAGCTCCTCATGCATGGCATTGACCCAAGACTCGTCAGACAGAGCATGACTAACATCCTTGGGCTCAAAGGTGGCAACAAAGGTAGAATGGAGACAGAAATGCGACATGCCAGACTTTGAACGACTGACTCGCTCAAAGAGGTCTCCAATAATCTGCTCGCAAGGATGGTCTTTCTGGATATGTCGAGGAGGTCCAGTTTGAGATGAAGAAGTGGCCTCTACCTCATGAGCTGATGAGGTAGGAACAGAGCCACTAGCTCCAGAGGAAGCAGAAGGTATGGGCTGATCACCTGGAGGTGCGGTGGAAGAAGGCACCTCGAGGGGTGGATGATGGACTGGATCGGGTAGACAACGCTCATCTCCATCGTCCTCATCATCCATAAAATGGGCTCAGACTGCTCTAAAGAACCTGAGATATCGGGCCTAGTCCCTGGACGGGCCTCGTCGAAAGTCACCTCACAGGTCTCTACCATTTTACTAGACTCGCAGTTCCAAACCCTATACGCTCGCGAAGAAGTCGAGTAGCCTAGAAAGATACCATCACATGAACATGACTCGAACTTATCTAGGTTTCCAGACTTCAGAATAAAGCACTTGCAACCAAACACATGAAAATGAGATACACTGGGCTTCTGCCCATATCTCAACTCATAAGAAGTGCGGTGCAAGTGTGCCCGAAGAAAAACTCTATTCGAAACATGACACGCGGTCGCAATAACCTCAGCCCAAAACTTCCTTGGTGTAGAGTACTCATCGAGCATCATCCTGGCCATCTCGACCAAGGTACGGTTCTTCCTCTCCGCAACGCCATTCTACTGTGGGACGTGCGGAGAAGAGAACTGGTGCTCTACACCTGTCTCATCATAGAATCTCTCGAAGTAGGAATTCTTGAACTCCGTGCCATTGTCACTACGGATCGCTCGTAAGGCACCCGGAAGCTTAACAGAAAGCCTACTGAAAAGACCTCGGAAATGTGGAAACGTCTCATCCTTTGAGGCTAAGAAAAACACCCAAGAATACCTCGAGAAGTCATCGACCACGACAAGAACATACCACTTCCCTCCTGCTGACTGCACTCGAGCTGGTCCAACTGTATCCATATGGAGCAGCTGTCCTAGTGCATCGGTTATAGTGACTGTGACCGGAGGATGGGAAGCGGTGACCATCTTGCCGTGCCGGCAAGGAGCACAAACTAGATCTTTGACCATCTTGAGTTTCGACAAACCACGAATAAGGTCGTGGCCGCTAACTCGGGTCAAATGGTCAAATCCAATATGACCAAGTCTCCTATGCCAGAAAGAAAGGTCGCGGGACTCAGAAGCAACTAAACACCTGAGAGGATCATCAGAAGACTCAGAAAAATCAGCATGAAAGATCCTCCCAAAACGAGAAATCCCGCAAACCAGACTACCCGAAGAATCAAGAATTTTGCAAGCGTTTTTCTTAAAGCTCACCTGGAAATCGTCATCGGTAAGCTGAGAGACTGAAAGCAAATTATATTGCAGCTTACTAATCAAAGCAACATCTTTCAAAATGAAAGAATCATTAACGCGCACTGTACCTTTGGCGATGACACGCCAGAAGAAGCGTCTCCGAAGGTGATCGTCTCATCACCTGAAGCGCGAGCTAGAGAAGAGAACCAACGTGAGTCTCCGGTCATATGACGAGAACAACTGGAGTCTACGAGCCAAACCTTTCCCTTCCCTGCCCGGCAAACCTGAGTCAACAAGAGAGTAAAGTCTTAGTACTGGGGTAAATCAAGAGTGATTTTGGCACCCAATACTGAGTAACACGTCAAGCAGATGAAGTAGTCAAACACGACTAACCTCTATCTACCCTACGCTCTCTGTTACTCAAAGAAGCAGACGGTCTATGTGTAGACCTGAAGCTGTTGTTGGGCTTGACTGCTATAGAGGAGCGAGTCAAGACACCAGCAACATGCTGATCACGCCGCGGGTAGCTATCTCGATGGGGAAACGAGATTTACCCTCAGGACGGCGGAAGTGACGACCAAAGGGAGCATGAGGACGAAAACCAGAAAACTCGGAAAAACCAAGTCCTCGATGCTGCCCAAACCCATCCAGCTGAACAGTCCTAGACCTCGTGTGGGTCTTAGGGGCACTCAAGGTCTGGGGCTGACCCTGAATACACCTAAGCGCCTCAGCACGGTCTCTCCGCGCGATCTTGGCGTGCCTGAAGCATTGCTCGATCGAGTGTCCATCCTTCTGACAGAAGGTGCAATGATACTTCACTTTCTGAGAGGTTGAAGTAACACGGTGAGGCTTCGCCTTCTGAGAGGCCGAAGCAGTAGGTGGAATCACCTTATTGTCAGAAATCCCTTGGACAAAGCCCGCAGAGTTGAAATGAATTTTTTTCAGTTCTGGGCTCAACCTCGATCACACCTGCGGCTATGGGTCTAAGCACGGCAGGTGGATGCTTCCTCATGTCCTCATAGAAATCGTATCCTAGACCCTGATTAAATCTGCAAATCTTGGATTGGTCTAGAATAAGATTAAGCTTCTTCTTGCCGCCTACAAATCTCTCGAGTGTGTTCATAAGATACTGACACTCCCGAAAAAGAGAGGTGCAAGAAGAGCAGGGAGAAGAAGAGACAGCAGGAGGTAAGGGAGCAGATGAAGAACCAATAGCAGAAGAGTGAATGGCTTGTGCACGCACAGCCGACTCGGAAGGGACAGTCCTACTGCTAGCAGTTTGGTTCACGTCGCTAGGCGTCTCAACCTTACCCTTGGGCTTCTCCCCCACACCAGCAATCACATCACAGTCAATTGATGGCTTCACTAGTTGATCCTTAGTTAGCTTCACACATTTTTCATTCAAAGCAACGAGTTCAAGTTTTAGTTTATCACAACTAATGCATGGTGAGCTAACAGGGTCCTTAGTCACGAACTAAGCCATTTTCTTATTAGTGTCAATCATTTCTTGAAACTGTTTTGAGACAGATTCAAGTTCAGCAGTTAACTTAGGGTAGTTCAAACATGAAGCAATGGGCTCAAGTAGTGAAGCTTGCAGTTCAGCAATTTTATGGTCTGCCCGTTTTCGATTCATCTTCAACTTATTGCAATTTTCACAAGATTCGGGCAGATCTAGAAGCATGGTATAAAGACCTCTAAATGCGTTGTCCTTATCCTCACATGAGGTGCATGCACTAGTCTCAACAGTAGTAGATGGAATAGAAGCAACCCTACTCATTTCTAGTTCAGCCAAGAGACTAATATTCTCCACCTTAACAATGTCAAGTTCAGAGGACAGACTATCATGCGAGGTCCTTAATTTCTCCATGTCACCCAACAGAGCACAGCATGTATCACATTCATCACGAGAGGAAGCAGATGTAAGTGAAGTAAGCTCCCGTGACAGTCTATCTACTTCCTTCTCCAACTCGCTACACCTAGCTCTAGATCTAGCATGGAATCTACCTAGCTTAAAAAAGCATCATTAAGCTGGTCATAGGTGGGGGATACCTCGTCGGAGTCAGAGTACAGCTCGCTGTCGCTCAGTTCGCCCTTAAGGGCCATGAAGCACATGCCGGAGAAGTCGTCGCCACCCTTGGGGTCTTGCTCGTCCGTTCCATCATCGTCGCTCCACCCCTCCACCTCACTGAGGTCGAGATCGTCGAAGGCGGTGAGGACGCGGTGGAAGAGCTTCTTGGCTTTGCCAAGGTCGTGGAACTTCTTCTTGCCTTGGGTGTGAGTAGTAGGCTTCTTGTTGCGGTTTTTGTCGATGTAGTCATTCTTGCTCACACCGCCGTAGTCGCCTTTGCCCTTCCCCAGCTTGGGGCAGTTTGCTCGAATGTCGTTGGGGCCACCACACTCGAAGCAGATCACGGGTCCTCCTCTCTTTCCGTCCCTCCTCCTCTTGTAAGCATGGGAAAATCTCCGAGCTAGGAGGGCTAACTGCTCATCCGCAAGCTGCTCTAACTGATCATCAGTTATGTCACAGAGAGCAGCAAGGGAGAATCCGCAAGTTGACTCGGAAGAAGGTCCAGAAGTGGGATCGGTGACTAAGGCCATCGACTGCGACTTCGCCCTACGAGAGACTATGTCAATCTCGTGAGTCTTGAGGCGTGAATACAACACGTCAAGAGTCAAGGTCAAGAGATCGATGGTGTCCTTGATGGTAGTCACCTTCATCTCCCAAACGCGTAAGTCAAGAGCTGCGAGCATCTGATGAGCGTTGTCCGAGTCGGGGTATGTGAGACCGACCGCTCGGAGGTTGCTCAAGACCTTGTGGAAACACGCAAAACACTCATCAAGGGACCCGCCAGCGAGCATTTTAAACTTTTTGTAATCTCGCTTGAACTGATCCTGTCGGACTGTCTTGATCTGGGTGGTGCCCTCATGGTAAGCATCGAGGGTCACCCAGATGTCGAAAGCCGACGTAAGATGAGAGATGCGGTCAAACTTGCTTCGGCTCAACCCCTGAATGATGATGTTCCTTGCCTTAGCATTCGCCTCAACATCAGCCATGTTCCCGGCATTGATGTTCTCATCGGCAGGAACAGCATATCGTACTTTGACCTTACGCTAGATGGCGTAGCCCTGAGCCTGGATGTAGGTCTCCATCCGGCTCTTCCAGAAGGGATAGTCGATCCCATCGAAGACCGGGGGCTTGGTCGAGTACTTGTCTGTCGCCATGGCACTAGAGACCGGTTAAGATCTATTGAGAAGAGCTAACCGGCTCTGATACCAATTGTTGGACCGAAATGGCGACAGAGGGGGGGTGAATGTCGCTCTTTTAAAACTTGCCCTCAAAAGAACCCCGGATGAAACTCCTCTTCAATAGCTATGAGAGCTATGAAGCTGAGTTCAAAAGGTCCCTGAAACCCTACACTAACAGAGAGAAAAGCTTAGGCAAGACACAACGGAAAGAAACAAGCCAAACAAACTCAGCACAGCCATCAAAGGAGGGGCCGGTCAGACTGCTCAAAGCAAGCCGGTCAGACCGCCTGGGCCGGTCATACCGCATGCGCAACGCCGGTCTGACCGGTGGCTTATGGCCGGTCTGACCGCTTTGTGTTTGTCGGTCTGACCGCCGGCCCTCCTCCGGTCTGACCGCAGTACTACTACCGGTCTGACCGGTCCTCAAAAAATCAGACAGGCAGCAGAGTCCAATTTTCAGACAAACTGAGACTTCCAGTCAGCAGGGAAAATTGATGTTTCCTTCTGGGTTTCTCAGTCTAGAAATACGTGATAACACCATAAATAGCAAGGGAAAGCCAGGGAACCGAAGAAAAACAATTCTAGAACAAGAATTTTAGATTATGGTAAAAATATGAAATCTTGCACGAACCGAGCCAAAAACCAAATTACTTCCCAATCTTTGATCCTTTGGCCATGAAACTTTGAGGATAGCTACTTAATAGCCTCAGGACTCAACATGCCAAGTTTCGTGCCATCTCATGAAGGGAATCACGAATTGCACAAAAACCCTAGAAATGAAAAAGATGAACAGAGGAGTCCAAAGACACAAAACTGGAATCAAAGATAGGCTCTTAGGATTTTAACTGATCAAATGATCTTGAGGCATCATCCCAACATAGAGAAACCCATTTTGGACCTTCCCAGAAAGAAACAACTCAAAATCACGAAAAGAGGAAAATCACCCAAAAGAAGAACGAAGAACAGAGAGGCATACAGGAGACAAACTTCAGAAATTTCATTCCCAATCAAACGAGGATTACAGATGAGTCCCCATACGCATGGACATTAGAACAAGGGATGATTATAGAGAGTCTCAACTCATCCTCTCCTTCACCCAAAACCAAGAACTCACACACTACATGCTTGGAGAGGAGACTCACTCAAGAACACATCGAAGGAAAGAGCAGAACACCCTCTGTCTCCTCCACTCACTCTCAACAACTAAAAACACAAAGCAAAAGCCTTAACCCTTCCCCCCAAAGCCATGAAGACCATGCAAGGAGACACCCTCCTTTTATAGTCTCTCACTAATGGGTTTGAAATTTGCTTTGCCCATTAAGCCACAACAACTCCAATGCTTTATCCATAATCCGCTTCCTTTAGTGTAGCTTTGCGTATTCCCCAAAACGCCCCTCCTGCACCTTCCGGGAAGCTTCCTCATTCCTTGCCTCGTAAGCCTCGCAGCCACCTCGAGTCTCCGCCGTCTTCGACACATCCGACCGTTGAGTGAAATGACATGTCAGGCTCTTGCAGGGAACGTTGAGTGTAGAATCTTCCCGGGGATCATTCCAGGCAACTAGGGAGAAACATATACTCTCCGTGGCCCTGGGAAACAAGGAGCAACCGGGTCGTATGAGAGGCCTTAGGCTTTATGTTCCTTGGAAACATGGTTTCTCAGATGACTCCGAATTGTATCAGAGTAGGAAGAGAACCAAAGCCGAGCGTGAGGCATGGCTACGAGAAGAGATCAAGGCATCTCTTAGAGAGGAGCTAGCTTATTACGTCAGAGATGAAATGCGAAGATAGACAGAAAATCAGCAAGCCGCAGCCGCTCCTGTGCTAGCCAGCCCCCCAACCGTCGGAGTATTTGCGCGTCCAATCCTACAACAAAAAGCGAGGTCAGATTTCCTGTGGATGACATCCTGGTAATAATTATTATCTCTGGAATGCCCGATCCCTTGATAGGCCTATTGGAGTAGCTAATTTTGTATCGTTATGTAGGAGCCTACGAAGTGCAAACTCCAAGTGAGATATGCCTCTGTTCCCTTTGTGCGTTGCTTGGGGCCAGGCATATCCGTCTGCTCACGGGGCCATGATGCACTGTACACCTTTAGCACCAGGCTTCGGAAAAGTTCATGTGGATGGTGTGCATACCAATTTCGAGGTCGTCCCGCTACCAAAGCCCCCCAACGACGAGATCGTGACTCTAAGGAAAGCCATTGGAACATTCATCTAGTGGCCCAAAAGCGACATCTGCCTGTAGACTTGTTCACCGGTGGCATGTCCACAAGGGTAGTATGAACCAGAGCTACATGCACTGGTGCCATCTCCACAAGGCCTATCTCTACCACCGCTACCTGCACTGGTGCCATCTCCACGGGTGCTATTCCCGGTGAAGCAACTTGCTCCGGTGCTACCTTTACAGTCGACTACCATGAAGTCGACCTAAAACCGAGGCAGCAGGGGCAAATCAAAGAAGACCAATGATGATATCCCGTACCTACCATTGGCCCACAAATTCGTGCTAGGCGAGCCAATGATGGTCTTGGAAAAGCGCCTCCTAGCCCTAGGACTTAGTTGCCAGAGATTACATGCTTGGTATATGGAACATGCCAATAAGGCACAGGGAGAACGGCGCTCAAGTATCACTGTCAAATTCAGGCCGTATCATCTTGAAGTTCTCGACGCCTCACTCATTCGAAGTTGGACGATGTAAGTGCGTACAATCACAGTCTCTTTTCACGTAATACCGATATATGTCAAATATAATTTGTTGCTTTTCTGTGTATATATATACATACATGGTGACTGAAGCTAGATCATCCAAATCACCAATTGGTTTTCTGGACCCACGCTTGGTCGCCATAGATACCATCAACGAGGATGCATTCTTCGTCGAGAGGTATATTACAACAACAACACTGCTGGCTCACTGCGATAAGGAATTTCTACTTATGCCCTACAATCAGGGGGTTCTATTTGATTTTAATTGTAATTATATCAAAATAGAACAAGGCAATATACCTTGATTCCCTAAGTAAGAACAAAACCGACTACACAGTTATCGGCCAATTACTCAATAGGTAAGTACATTTTCTCTATATATAACTATATTATACTTTTTCTTTCCTTCCGAATGACTAAGCTAACTTTTTTGAATCACGAAGGTTGTTCGCTACGTACATTGCAGAGACACGTGGCTCGACGGAAGGGGCCAAGCCCTTGCAACATGTTCAAAATTTTCGGGTATTCGCTAGTACACATTAATTAATCATATACAACACTTGGTAGTAATGCCTCTTGAATTAACACATTCTATTTTTTGCAGTGCCACCAGCAGCAGCTGGGCAACACGTGTGGATTCTACCTTTGCCACCATATGAAACTACTACTCGATTTCTCGAAGATCACCAATCCAAAGGTTTGTCAATCTTCCCATAATTATTTCATACTTATTAGGTTATATATGTGCGCACATTGATATCCCTATGACTGCATTGCAACAGCCCGACCTTGCACAAATTCGAGGAGAGTGCGCGTACTTTTTGATGGCTGGAGTCATAAAATCAGGTGGAGAGTTCCACAACGTACAATGGTTTTTTGTTTGGGATAAGATTGACATCGATTGTAATTGTGTATTTGTTAATGGATATTTTATTTCATTTCAATTAATTGATTTGCGAAATGGATGTTTTATGTTTGTGAAATGAATTATGTATACATGTACACGTTGATCTGCTTGTTTCAAAGGGCATGGCTAGCATTTCCTGAGGCTAGCCAATAAACAGAAATAGATTTAGGGGTAGAAGAGAATAGCACAGACGGTTTTTAGTTAAAACCTTCTGTGATAGTTATAATCACAGACGGTTTTTAGTTAAAAACCGTCTGTGATATTTACACCACAGACGGTTCGAAAGCCGTCTGTGATGACCTCATATTATTACTGACCCAATTCAAACGGCTCACAAAACCGTTTGTGATGATGTTTCTGAACCGTCTGTAATATGATTTTCTGTAGTAGTGGTAACAGTAGAGATGTCCTCATGGAGCCATCATGTACGCAACAACTCTGGGAACTTGCCATCGTGGTATTCTCCCATTCTCACTCAAGAGTTTTGGAACAAAGCATAGGACGTGCTCTCGTTGTTGACATTGGCTCAAAGAGCTTCATACTGTACATGTGCATTGGCTTTCAGCAACTCAGTCATGAACAGCTCACCAACTAGCCAGCACTTCTCCAAGTATGGGGTACAGACGTCAATTGCACGATTAACATGGTACAACATATACTAATAGCTCACCCAATAAGAGCTCCACTCGCACGATATTTTTTCTTCTTTCCACAAGAAAGATGGCTTTGCAGAGAGAACAAACACACAAGGTTTCAATTTTTTACCTAACACAAGAGCTACATAAAGACAAGTTAATCAAAGGACACGTAACGGAGGAAATGCAGGTATATGATTATGAACTTACTGGTAGTACTTGCGACAACGTACTTCACAAAGAGAGAACACAGGTTTCAAGTTCCAATTCCTCTCTGCAGTCTCTGGTTCTTTGGTAGGCAAGTGATAGGGCCGACAATCGCTTAAGATCAATCAACTTGACTGAATAAAATTAATTTAAATTGATTAAAACTTATAAGACAATTATAGATGATTCCTACTTTAGGATATGCTTTATTAAGATAGACAATAGAAATATGAGTTACAATTTGGATTGAAGCTTAAGGGGCAGTTATAGATGGCTCCTAATCTAGATATTGCTCTACCAAGATAAGTTCTTTATCTAGTCAATTACAATGTTTAAATAGACTTTTAGCTTAAGTGAGTCACCTTGGAGCTCTTTAGCATATTTCTTGCATGACTTAGTTTCTTAGCTCATTTTATACTTTGCATTGTCATGACTCAAATCAATATTTCTCTAGTTATACTTGTGATTTTAAGATAACCTGGCATGTCGTTAATTCATGTAATCAAATTCTAGCTAGCTTTAGCTTGCTTTGCTATATATATGCTTTTACTTCTTTCTGCAAGCTAATTAGCACGGCTTGGTGAAATACCTTTTAATTGATTTAGATAATTTTCAAAGCTCTTAATCCAACTAAAATCTTAAAATTACAAAAAAAAGTCATGTTTACTTCTTAGTCAACTAAAATATGAAAATTACAAAAAATAGTCATGTTTGCCTCTTAGTCTTCGTTAACTCCTTCGTTTTTTTACTTGATGAATTTATTATCAAATGGGGAGAAATTGTGGTAAAAATATATGAAGTGGACCTAGGGGAGAAAATGAGATAGTTTCGGATTTTTGAGCTTTATTGCTAAACATTGATCTTGCTAGCTTCATCTTACCATGGTCAAGGTTAAATGAATAATTGTACTTTCATATGAACCTAGAGTGAAAACTTTTTAAGTTTAAACGACTTTGGAGTGCTTATTTTGAAAATTTGCTCTTTCTAGTTTCTTCACTCTATTTTCTAGATCACTTGACATTTTCAACTTAAATTCATTTATTGGCAAAATTATTTTCTAAATTCTAAAACCAACCTAACTTTGCATTTTTGGGAAAATTGGCAATGTGTTTAGTAAGGGAGAGATTGAGAGACCATGTAGAAGATCTAGTATATGTTTGTGATGAATAATTGATATTTTGGTTGAGCTGAATTTAAAATTTGCAAAAGTTTCAGAAAATTCATATTCTAGTTTGTACTGTTAGGATTTAGACAGTCTGACAGCCATAGGGTCGACAGTTTGACTGGCAGATGGTCGACAGTCTGACCGCTATGTGGCGAGCGATTAGACCAGCTGTAGATTTTTGGAAATTTTAATAGCAAATACTTGTGTTGGTTTGTTTAGGTATGAGTTTGCACTTTATGTCACTAGAATTGGAAACTAGAGCTAAAACTAGATAGAGTTTAACTGAAATTTCAAAGAGAGTGTTTTCTGGTATTTTTAAGAGGTCAGACTGGCCAGTGGTCGGTGGTCTAGCCGAGGCGGTCTAATTGGCATGGGAATTATGGTCAGACCAGTGGGTACGATCAATGAACAATGTGAGAGACCATGTGGAGGTGACCCCGGTTGTGTGATGAGTAATTGACATCGGTTTAGGAAAGTCGAGTTTGGTTTGTGTGGTTCGGACCATGTCGTTGCGTGGTGCAATCGGCTTCGGTCTGACTTGGTTAAACCTGGTCAAAGTGATTAGGATGCATATTCTCTTGATTCGACAGGTTTTGGCTCTTTCGTGCATAAGTATGATTTGTTATTACTAATTATGCTTACATGTGTCGAGCGGTGCTATTTGATGTGTTTCTTGTTTGTGATAGCTGCAGGATGTCGAGGCGGAGTCGTGGTGAGACACGAGGTGACCGGACTAGGCGCAGGTGGCGCTGAGGTCAGAACGGTCGGGATGTGTCGAAGACGGCGGAGACTCGAGGTGGTTGCGAGGCTTGGACGACAAGAGACGCGAAAGCTTCCCGGAAGGTGCAGGAGGGGCGAATTGGTAATGTCGCGAGGCTGCACAAGCGGGAGCGGGTTCCGTTGGATTTAGCGGGTGTAACGGGTTGGAAACCCGTTAGCCAAGGGCTATAAATAGGAGTGAGTGGCTGCATGTGTTCCCATGGCTTTGGGAGAGAGTTAGGGTTTTGCTTTAGTCAAAATAGTCTTTGGAGAGGTTGTTTGCTTTGAGGCTTTAGTGGTTGAGGGGCAGCAGTGTGTGTCTCCCTCGTTTGTCTTCTCCCTCTGTGTGTTCTTGAGAGATAGAGAGATGGGTTCTTGATCATTCAAGCATGTATGGGGTTGTAGGGATGGTATGAGTTGATACTCTATGTAATCATGTATCTCTCTTCCTCATTATCAATCCAAGATGGTTTTGTTTAAGTTTGATTGAGTCCCAGGCTTTTCTGTTATTTTTGCCTTCGATGCTTTCTAGGCTTGATTTCTGATATTTTCGTTTTTGTGTTGTTTCTTGCTGAGAAGTGCCAAAATGGGTTGCTCTTTGTTGGGATGATGCCTCAAGATCATTTGATCAGTTAAAATACCAAGAGCCCATTCTTGATTCCAGTTTTTGTTTTTGGACTCCTCTATTCATCTTTTCATTTCTAGGGTTTTGATGTGATTCTTGTTTCCCTCTTTGAGATGGCTTGAAACTTGGCATGTAAAGTCCAGAGGCTATTAAGTAGCTATTCTCAAAGTTTCAAGGCCAAAGGATCAAAGGTTAAATGGGAATTTGAGATTTAGTGCTCCTCCCTGAATATTTTCAGTTTTTGGCTCAATTCTTGATTTCTTGTTTTTGAGTTGGTTTCTTTTGGTCTCCTAGGCTCCTGTGGCTATTTGGGAGTTGTCTCTCTGTTCTGGGCAAAGAAATCCAGAGACAAACCTAAATTTGCTTTGCAGTTGGAAGTTTGCATTTTCTCTGAATTTTACCCTCTGCTGTCAGCCCTGAAATCCCAAGGAGCGATCTGACCGGTGGCCATATGGCGGTCAGACCGGACACTCAAGGCCGGTCAGACCGGTGGCTAATGGGCGGTCTGACCAGCGGTTTGGGAGCGGTTAGACCGGCCCAATAGCTGCGGTCTGACCGGCCCTTTGTTGCATGCGTCGTGTCTTACGTTGGTTTTTCGCCTTGCATTGTTCTCTGGTAGGTTGAGGTTCCAGTATGCACATGGCCTCTTCTTCATAGTTCCAGTAACTATTGAAGGAGATTTTCAAGTGGATATTTTGGAGGGTTTAATTTCTTAAAAGTCCACATTCACCCCCCCCCCTCTGTCACCATTTCGGTCCAACACAATGAAACTGGTTTTTGAGTTGATTTGAGTGTGTGCATGGCATGAGTGCCATTTGTTGATTATGTTGTGTTGCATGATGCATAATTTTGACTAACGTGAGTTAAGTGCATGGAACTTGTGCTCAAGATTGCTGCTTGGTCTTTAGATGTGCAGGTGGCTTGGAGAATGTTGGCGGTTGACAGTAATAGATCGGGACTAGACAGGGAAGCTGAAGTCCAAGTGGTTATATAAATCCGGGTGAGACTACGTGGCTCAAACGGAAAGCACATAGAATAGAAGGATCATGAAGACGTTAGTTGGTGCATACGATACACCAAGTGACGAGGCTGATGAATGTAGAGATAGTTTGGGGGAGTCAGAATATATAAAGACGTGATGGCTAATCGTGGGCATTATGGACTACATGCCAAATCAGGCAGAGATGCTTTGAGGTGAAGGTGAAGACGGAGTCATGGGAAAGTGCTCAAAAACTTTGTTGAGTATTGTTGTAGGGGTGGCCCCCACCTAAGCCCAGCAGGCCTGTTAGAAGGCTGTAAGGCCCAAAATGGGGCATGTATAACGGCATAAGTACCCTTGAGAGGGATATTCAGATGTAAGGGCAATATTGTGAAAACACTCCCCATGTGGATATATATATACAATACAGGCCATGGGGGAAATCCTAAGCATTGTTCACCTAACTCTCCACTACCATACCTCTCTCTCTATTTGGTCTGTAACTACAACAGTTGGCGCCGTCCGTGGGGAGGACAGGAGCAAGCCTCAAGATCCGAAGAAGGATAGCACCAAAGAAAGCTTCATCATCGGCAGCTAAGAAGAAGGCGGGCGCAACGGAGTCTCGCGTCAACACTAGGGCTTCGGTGTCGGCAATCGCGAATGTGGACGACGACGTGGGTGTGGCAGCCACGAACATCGGCGCTCATGGCACGACAGTCGACCCCGCCACCGCCGCCACGACGGTTGACCCTGCCACCACTGCCACGACGGTCGACACCGCCCCGCGCACGACGAGCGACCCCGCCGCGGGCACGACGGTCAACACCGGCACACCGACCGGGTGGTCAGGGGCGGTAGCGCTGGTGCCCATGTTGGCATGGCCGCCCTCCCTACACCCGGTGCAGGAGCGACGAGCGGTTCCGGCGGCAACGTGGGCCTCGTCATCGACTCCGGAGTCCGCCACGCCGGCGCGGCGGGCAACCCAGGAGCACAGGCTGTGGTCGCTGCTGTCCCAGTAGTGCGACCGCCTCGGCTATGCCTACAGTGGAGAACACCCTGCTGGCGGCCCTCGGCACGCTCCAGCAGGAGTTAGCGGATAGGCTCGGAGTCAGCAGACCCCACCGGTGGTCGCGCTGGAACCCATGCCAGAATGGGCAGATACCCGTGAAGCCCCCACGTCCAGCCGCGCCCCGTTGCAACGCGTGGACTCGAAGTACCCACTATCTACGGTCCTACAGCAGTCGGCATGGCCGGAGGACTTCAAGTTCCCCAGCGCCGTCGAGTCGTACAAGGGCGACACGGACCCTCGGGAGTTCGTGCGCATGTACGAGATTTCCATCGAAGCTGCAGGCGGAGACGACACCACGAAGGCAAAGGGACTCCCCCTCGTGTTGCAGGGAGTGGCGCTCTCTTGGTTCTTACCATAGAGCCAAACTCCATCTACGCATGGGAGCAGATTCGCGACCGCCTCTACAACATCTTCCAGGGGAACTATATTGAGCGCGTCGACGCGGATTAGCTCTTCGCTGTCAAGCAAAAACCATCGAAGAAGCTTCGGGAGTACTTCAAGCACTTCGCGAAAGTCCGCTGCTAGGTCAAGGATGTCAATGAGACAACCATCATCAACGCAGCAATACAGGGTCTCCGCCCGGGGCCGCTGGCCGAATACAACGTGCGGAAGCCAATCAAGATGGTGGCGAAGCTCTTTAACAAGATGGAAGAGTACGCCACATCGGAAGAAGATGCGTGGCGGCGCCAAGGTGACGACTCCGACACCAATCAGGCGGAGGGCACGACGAAGAATGGAGACTCACCGAAGGAAGGCTCCTCGAAGGGCAAGCGCAAGTAGGAACCATCGAAGGACGCCTCTGAGCGCAAAGAAGCCCAGCACAAGGACTCGTCGGGCGACAAGCCTAAGAACGGCCAACAGAAGTCTCGGAGAGCCCGCTATGCCTTTGACATTGAGGGCGGCTCCGAAGACAACGCCCCCGTTGGCCGCGGTGGCAGGGCTCGCCGAGGTCGGGGGCGGGGGCACGGCCAGGGTCACGATGATAGGGCCCGCGTGGAATATGACGACGAACACAACGGTCAGTGGTGCGAGGTACATGGTCGAGGCAGCCACGACACGCGCGCATGCACCACCATCGCGGCACTTCGACAGAGCGTCGCCAGGGATAAAAACCTTGAGGTGCGGCCGCCTATCGTGGCCCATGTCCAGCAACCCCTGGAAGGCCCCATGCGGATCCAGGATTAGGGAATGCAGCCTCAGGAGGGCCCCCTACGGATCTAAGCCCCGAAGGGAGCCCAGCGTAGGGTCATAAATGTCATTTCCAGGGGCTCCTCGCTGGAGTTCGCTTCGGCACAGCAGCGAAAGGCCTACGCACGGAGGCTACACCACGTGGCAGCATACCTGGCACAGGCACCACCGGACTGGGCGTAGCACGAAATTACCTTCAGGCCCGCCGACGTCGAGGGCGTGGAGTTCCCCCACCAAGATCCCCTGGTCATCCAGGTCGCCATCGTAGGATGTGACGTCAAGCGTGTCCTCGTCGATGGAGGAAGTTCTGCGAACATTTTGTTCGCAGCGGCCTTCGACCAGATGGGGATCCCCCAAAGTCACTTGGGCCCCTCGGGAATTCTGCTGCAAGGCTTTGGAGGTCAGCCTCTGAGGGCGCTGGGCCAGATATGCCTGCAGGTCTCCTTCGGTCGGGACGACAACGTGAGGAGCGAGGACATCACCTTCGACGTCGTCGATATCCCGTACCCTTACAACGCCATATTGGGACGACCAACCCTTAATTCCTTCGAGGCAGTTCCATACCACGGCTTCCTATGCATGAAGCTTCCGGGCCTGCGGGGTATCATCACCGCCCACGATGACCAGGACATGGCCCGGCGCATAGAGCTTGGCACCTGAGGCTCGCACCACGAGGTTCAACGGGACTCCTATGTCGGGCACGCCAGCACAAGGGCACCCGACGGCTCCAAGAAGCATCCCGCCGGGCTCCCATGTGGACCGCTTCCCACCGCACCCTATCTCGCTGTCACGGCAACGACAGTCGCCGCTACTCCGGCCCCCGAGCAATTAGTGGTTAGTACCCTGTCTTTTGTAAATCGCTCTCCCGTGCAAACGGGAATTCAATAAAGTTCACCGTTTGCGAAACTAGTCTTATCTCTTGCAAAAGCGCGTGGAGGCTCGCCCCCGCGCACACTTTCCGTGAGTATAAACAAAGACACGCGTTCGCGCATGCACTCTCTGTGAGTATAAACAAAGACGCGCGGGGGATACCTCCGCACGCACTCTACGGAGTATAAATAAGACGTAGCGTCGAGGTCCGCCTCCGCACGCACTCTACGGAGTATAAATAAGACGTAGTGTCGAGGTCCACCTCTGCACGCACTCTACGGAGTATAAATAAGATGTAGCATCGAGGTCCACCTCCGCATGCACTCTACGGAGTATAAATAAGACGTAGCGTCGAGGTCCGCCTCCGCACGCACTCTATGGAGTATAAATAAGACGTAGCGTCGAGGTCCGCTTCCGCACGCACTCTACGGAGTATAAATAAGACGCAGAGTTGTCCCTGCGCACTCTACCGAGTATAAACAAGACGTGGATGTTCCTGCGCACGTGTGGGTGCTGTCCCTACGCGTACTCCCCGGAGTATAAATAAGACGTGGTCGATGTTCCCACGCACTCTACGGAGTATAAATAAGACGCGGATGTTGTCCCTGCGCACTCTACCGAGTATAAACAAGACGCGGATGTTCCCACACATGCGTAGGTCCTGTCCTTGTGCGTACTCTCTGGAGTATAAAAAAGACGTGGTTGATGGTCCCACGCAAGTGTAAACAAAACGCAGCAGAGGATTGCCTCCGTGCACACTCCGCGGCGTATGCATATGGTGCAGCAGAGGCTTGCCTCCGCGCATAGTCCACGGAGTATGCATGTGGAGCAGCAGAGGCTTGCCTCCGCGCGCACTCCACGGGGTATAGATAAGGCGTAACAGAGGCTTGCCCCCGCACGCACTCTGTGGAGCCCAAAAAAGATGTGTGGACGTTGTCCCCGCACGGGCCCCGTGATAGGAAGTGAAGTAGCTCTACCCGCGGGTTAGCCTCTCTAGAAGACGGAGCGCTCGCGCGTCTATTTTGACTAGGCGCGAGCTCCGCTGCCACCACTTCGAAGGGTAGGGGACGGAGCGCTCGCGCGTCTACTTTGACTAGGCGCGAGCTCCGCTGCCACCACTTCGAAGGGTAGGGGACGGAGCGCTCGCGCATCTACTTCGACTAGGTGTGAGCTCCGTTGCCACCACTTCAAAGGGTAGTGATGTGACCATGCCACCAACACGTACAACCATAGCGGCCAATATCAAGAATGAACTAAAGGTGAATTCGTTTCTTCAACTTCAACATATTTTAAATGAGAATATGATGCTACCTAATGATGAAAATATATATATTTGTAGCACCACATCACTTTGGAACCAATTGAAGTAAGGGTTCAAGTTGGACAGGTTTTGGAATCCAATTCGGTCTCCAGATCAATTCGGATTCAGCTTGACAGCCCAACTTCAAACGGCCATAACGTTTGATCCAGAAGGCTTCTCGGGGCCCGTGAGTACTCGTTGGAAAGCTCTTGGAGTCTACTTTCAGATGGATCTGGTCTCACCTCCAAACTCCACCCGAGCAGATCAAAAACTGTGAAACAAGTCACATCACTTTTCCAGTCCGAGTCAAAGTGGGCCGAGGGCCTTGTAACTTGGGCTATTTGGGCCGGTACTGTTCACATGAACAGTACCACATGCGTGAACAGTAACTAGGAATAGTACCACATCCCTTCTCATTAGATAAGTGTGGCTTCCCCCTCCCCTATTTAAGGAAGCCGCACCCCTTTAGTTTTCTTCGGGTTTTTCTTAAGAGTTTATTCTGCTTAGCAGTTTCGCCGCATGTTCGGTTTGAGGAACCCCAACTTGTGAACTTAATCTTTATTCGCAATACAGATTGCATCTTGTACTCTCTTGCTTGTGTTCTCGATTCGCTTGCAGGAAGATAGCCTTCTTGGCGAGGTCAACCGTGTTCGGCACGGTTGATAACTAACGGAGCAGTGGTGTAGTGATTGCGAGGGGTTTGATCTGTTTTGGTCGGAGCCATTGGATCATCAACGTCGAGATCTCCACAATCGACTTATCAGTACCTCTCGGAAGATCGGGCCATCGTCACATCAGGTAGGGGACAGAGCGCTCACGCGTCTACTTCGACTAGGCGCCAGCTCTACTGCCACCACTTCGAAGGGTAGGGGACGGAGCGCTCGCGCGTCTACTTCGACTAGGTGCCAGCTCCGCTGCCACCACTTCGAAGGGTAGGGGACGAAGCGCTCACACATTTACTTCGACTAGGCTCCAGCTCCGCCGTCCCCTAGTTGGCGGTGGAAGGACGGAGCGCCAAAGCACCCGCCTCGGCCACTAAGCGCGAGAATGAAGGGCCAGGTGTTACAAAGGAACCAGAAAAGAGCGCGGCCATGTGTACGAATACGAATACGGGGACAAGTATTTCGGCTAATCTTTATTGCGTTCGGATACGAATGTGTACAAAGGCGCCTGCCGATCAACACCCCCTAAGATCTAATGCATAAGCGTCCTCAGACATTCGGGAACGCTACTCGTCCGGCTCCACCTTGACGCCCCCTCGCGCCGAAGCCTCACCTGTCGAAGTGCGACTCGCCCAGAAGTCCAGCGAGTCCTCAGCCCGCCGCCAGCGCCAAAGACGTCGCCGGGTTATGACGTCGGGGACTAACAACTGGTCCTTATCAGGCAGCTGCTTGGAACATAGGGATACACCAGTCAGAACATGGGGGGCAATTTCCACTTTATTCATGGAAGGGGCGCGTACACTACAACACACACCAACACACGAGAACCCTGGTGTCACACCTGTGGGTCCGCGCCACGCCCCGAGGCATCTGCACCACCTTCGTCACGCCGGGGGACTTCATCCAGCCACCGGCCGAGGCTCTCCTCGCTGTACATGGTCCGCCGCAGCTCTACCTTCACCGTGGCCTCCCCGATGTACTCTCAAATCTGCTCGTGAAAAACGCGAACAGCGGGGCGCACAGCGCGCACGGCACCAGACATCACCCCGGCCCCGGCCCCGGCCAGCATCTCCAGTTGGGGGTCAGCCAGCTCGTCGACATGCCGGCAGCCCCGATGCTAGAGAAGTGCACACGCCAGGCACGAGGTCATGTAGGAGCAGTGGTTGCCAAAGGACGTCGTGGTGTTGCGAGTGAGGTTTGACGCATCCCCGATCCGATGAAGCGTCCGCGACAGCTCCTCGGGCCCGAAGGAGCGGGGCAGCACTTTGGCGACAAGATCTTCAAGGGCGCTTTCCAAAGCCAGCATGGCATCACATGCGGCCACAGAAGCGTCACCCAGAGTCTGGTCCCGCTCCCCAGGAGATGCAGTGAGGCACCCTGTTTCCTTCTCCAGCGCAGCAATTTGCTGGAGCAGGCTGTCCCGCTCCTCCGTAGCCGCTCGCCGTGCCGCCTCTGTGGTAGCTAACCGCGCCGCCACCACAAGCGCCTCCGCACGCTCCGCCTCCAAGCGTCGGATGCGGTCGTCCTTGGCGGATAGCGCCTCCTCGGCTGCGCAGAGTGCCTCGTCAGTAGTGCACAGCCGATCTTCTAACGCCCCCCGCTCGTGGGCGTGAGCCGCCTGCAACGCCCAAGCAAGGGCGAGGGTCTATATGACAAAGCGGTTAGTAAACTTCTAAAGCACCACGTGTCGCTAAAAGGTCAGTGCTCACCCTCATTTCCGAGACCTCCAGTGCGCCTCTAAGGAGCTCCGACCCACATGTCAGCAGCGCCTGGTGATCTAGGTTCACGGCCGCATTATCCGCGACCCCTTGCCACGCTCCCAGCACCTCTGGGCGAGGGACGAAGTCCGCTAGACTTGGGCGTGCGGCATCCACGATGACAGTTTTGGGAGCGTCGGGCGTCCCTCCCAAAGGAACGTCCCCGGGCCCCGAAGGTTGTCCGCGCTCGGGGAAGCGTCCCGCTGTGAAGTGATGTAGCAGCTAGAGCCCTGCGAACGTACCACAGGATTAGGCCAAAGGAGGTGAGCTTACCTTTGGCATCAGCTGGTGGACTCCTCTGGGATGTCCCCTCAGCCTCCGAAGGAATCGCAAGGGTTCCTGCATCCCCCGACGAAGCTAGTCCTCCAGGCTGGGAGGTCTCCGTGTAAGGGGCTAGTTCCAGTAGGCTCCTGGCCCTAGCAACCACAGACCCGGAGGGAGCTGCGGGAACGGCGGGGCAGGGGTACTCAGCGTCAGAGTCGGAGTCCCACAGAGCCCTGACCTTGGTCGCCACAGCAAACCCCCTCTTTGGACGAAGGGGCGATCGTGTACGCGGCCGCTTCGTCTTTGGGGAGCAAGGCGGGGACCCCACCCTGGTAACCGCCACATGCGAGGGCTCCGCTCCAGTAACCACCGTGGCCAAGGACTCCACTCCGCCATTCTCTGCGGGTGACGGCTCTGCCTCAACGACCACCGCGGGTGAGGAAGCTTCCCCCTCCCGATCGTCCACATTGCGCTCCTGGTCCCTGGCACCGCCCAAGCACAGCTCGCCTTCGTCCTCTGCATCTGCTTCTAGCTCCAAATCGGCATACTTCACCAAGTCGGAGTCGGCGTCTGCCGCACTGTCAGCAACAAGGCCGACAGGACTGGCAACAGGTGCACCAAGAGCGCCCGCGGAGGACCGAGCCCACCGGTGAGACGTCAATCCCTTCCCCTTGGCATCGTCGTCTCGGCGGCGAGGTTGGCTAGGGGCCGGAGTGGCGCGCTCCGGCACGCGAATGTTCAGGACCTGCAGGTCTGCCCATATACGCTCTGGCTACACGCAGGTCGTGCTCCCTACCCATATACGGTCCGAGGAACACGACCACCGCATGCTCTGCGTCATCCAAGAGAGTCCCTATAAGTGACAAGCGGAGGAGTTAAAAAGACAGGGCCCAATAGGAAAAGCTGGAAAAGCAAGACTCCACCAAGACTTACGAGGGTTGGAGGGTCTCAGCAGCGAGGACACGGACGGGTGGACATTGTCCTGCTGAAGGCTCCCAGGCGAGATGCACCATCCATCGGCAAGCAGCGTCATGCCATACATGACGAACTCCTTGGCGAGGTCGCACATGTTGAAATGGGCGACGATCCCCACGAGCCTTCGCACCCTCCCCCTGTCCTCGTCATCAAGCGGTGTGCCGGGCATGGGGTTGAACGCCGCTAGCCGGCCCGAGCACTCGAGGCCGCTACCGCTCGCCACACGGTGATAAAGCCACCATTTCATCCAGTTCGGCTCTCACTTCGCCTGAGTCGAGTTGGCAGGGAAGATCTTCCCGCACGACGACTGCAGGACGAAGTTGATGCTGCTGAAGTTGGAAAATGTCCTGTCCTTCCGCCTCTTTGGCTTGCACCGTGCGTCGTGGAGAAACGCGAACAGCGACATGCTGGGCCAGCATGCCTCCGTACGCAAGGCCCAGCTGTACACGGCTAGGCGGGCTATCGCGTTCGGAGTCATCTGCGCCAACTCAAGTCCGAAGGTCCGCAAAACGGCACCAATAATCATGACGGCCAGGATGCGGAGCCCAGCTTCAAAGTAAGCGACGAAAACGATCGCCTCTGACTTCTCGGGGTGCGTTTTTGTCTCGTCGCAGGCAGGCAGTCGCACCTCCCGGCGGTCCGACAGCTTCCCCTCGCGCAATAGCGTGCGGATTGTCTCCTCCGTCGCGAGCGTCGGGCCAAAGACGCGGGAGCACAGACCTTCCATTTTCTCCGTCGCCACCCACCATTTGTCTACCAGCGATGAATCGCGCGCCCTCGAGCGTGTACGTCACCACGAGCGGCGATGACCGCCAGGAGAACGCGCCCTCGCCGGCTCGCTGACCATGTTCTTCGTCGTGTGCCATCGTTCTTCGGGAGATAGACGACGATGGAGGCAACGTGGCGGCAAAGAAGGCAAGAGAGTAGGGCGCAGGAGAAGCGACCAGAAGGCGTGAGGAGAGCGCAGACGTGGTGCCGCAGGGGGTATTTAAAGCCCCTTCATCTCCCGCACCACCGGAAGCTGTAACCGGCGAGAGACGAATCGCTCGCCTCCCCACGATGGAAGGCGAAGCGGCACAGCCACCCACGCGCATCGTGCCCTGTCAGAAACGGACGCACAACCGCGGCCGTGCGGCGGCCTGACAGTGCACAACGCGCCAATCGCGTCCCACCACGCGTCTGCTCCCTCGGGAATGAATGCAGGTCACAAGACGTGGCGTACCCTCTGTGGTGTGTTGGCACGATTCTCGAAGCCATCAATGCAACATCAGCAAGCCATGGACCAGTCAACCTCGACTGCAACTTCGGTGTGGTTCTCGACTCTGCAGGGTGACCCCGGCTCTGACTCCGGCTCCGCCCCCATAAAAAGGCACCTCGCTACACCATCACAAGTCTGCGTGGCGGGCTCGAGGATCACCTAGACCTCGTTCGTGCGGGTCGATTGGGGCACCTACTTCGGCCCACATTGGTCTAGGCCTGGTGGTCTTCATGAGCCGCCCCTGGTAGGCGGAGCCCAGAGACGTGCCAACACCGGCCAAGGCAACTCTCCGATCTCTGACCTGCGCGAAGACTCAGGAGTCGGCTCCTACCGAACTAGGGAGCAGCCCCGAGGTCGCTCCCCCGGCCAGGAAGCGCAACTGGCGGGAGCGCAACCGGTGGGAGAGCAACCACCGGGAGCTGAGCCATCACGCATGGTCCAGCCCCGCCCACCCAAAAAGGCGCCCCGCTACGCCTTTGCAAGTCCACGCGGCGAGCTCGAAGATCACCCCAACTTCGATCGCGCGAGTGGACCCCGGCGCCGGCTTCGGCCCATATTTCCGATGTCCAGCCGAGCCTCCGAAACGGCCTCACACGCCGGGGACAGCTTTGCGGCTTGACCTCCCTACCCGCAGAAGACCAGCCAGACTAGCCGAAATCCAATTGGCGGGGAGTTCAGCCAGAGGAAGGTCGGCTGGCGAAAGACAGGACGCCGCGCTCAGGACGTTAACCAGTCAACCTCGACTACGACCTCGGAGCGGTTGTCACCCTGCTCTTACAAAACGTCGCACGCGTAAGCACGGTGCGCCGATCCACGGCAAATTTCGACCCGTTCTCATAAATAGGCCTCCTTTCGTTCATCAACGCTCGCTGATATTAGCGTCGGTAGACGCAATCATCGAATGCAGATGAACAAAAGTAGGCCTACTTGTGAGAAGACAACCACGTGTAGGAACAAGGCGAGCGGACGGGGATCAGGGAGGACCACGCCATAGTACCGACATACTTATACCCGTGCTCGCCCGGCGGGGAGTCGTCAGGCTGGCGGAAGGTCAACCGACGGCATTCCAATCGACGGAAGCGCAACCGGTGGGAGGTGAGGCGTCGCGATCAAAATGTGCACACGGCGCACCTGTCCTGCCACACCGCGCCTCCCACGCCCTTGTCAGACGTGTCAGACGCCTCGAAAAACACGGGTCGAAAGGCCCCCGAGTGCGTGCGGGAGGCGGGCCTCCCCACGCATCGTCGCGGCACCCTCGGCTCCACGGCTAATCGGTTCAAGGTCAAGGACAACTTTGACAACAGGTCCGGCTCCATATCCTCAGTACGAACATAAGCTACACTCGTCAGTTCGATTTCGACTCCACCACCGAAGGGCCCCGTCGTCAGGGACGGCTTTGGCAACCCGCCCGACACTATATCCTCGGCGTGAGGTGGAACTACACTAGACAATGACACTCCATCCAACAATACAGAAGCTCATAGGCCGCAAAGGACGGAGGGGGCCAAAGGGCTTGGTAACATGGCTTTGACCTGTGAAGACCTTCACCATGAGAGGCCAAATACTAGGTTGGTACCTTGATCAAAACCGTGACGTGGAGAAACGTAAAAAAGAAATAGTTGAGGTCAAGAAGAATTGAAATTGACAAGAAATGGCGGGTTGGTCTGACACATCGGCACTTCTGAAGCTCTGTTTTTTTCTTGCACTAGAGCACAGCAACTTCTAAGCATGCGGGTGCAGTGAAGAATGTTTGTTAGAAGAATTTGTTCGTCTGTTTTTATGAAAAATTTCAGTTGATAAAAATAGGTATGCCGTATACATCATTGTGTTCTTCATTATTGCTCAATCCGCCATCGAATGTTGGAGCATTGTTGCTTTGTGCTGGATTATCACGAAATAGAGTGGTCAAGGACGCACTAAGTTAGTGAATCCGCCATCGAATGTTGGAGCATTATTGCTCAGCCAGTTAAAGACTTGATGGACAAGTTCACCGTGTCTGTTGATGCGCTGAACGATGGAGTCACGCGATAAATTGGGCCCTCCATAATAGAAGCATTGATGTGGTCTTGCGCGTGGACCGAGGCAATGATGAATTGATAAGGTGAACCAAGCAACGCAGCAAGATATGGCTGCCCCAATCGCCTGCTATGCGCGTGAAGAATTCTTGCCAGTCTCGACTTGTGCGTGTGAAGAATTCAAGATTAATAACGAAGCCTCCTCGCGCGCGTGAAGAGATTATTCTGTAGATCTCCTCTATGTCACGACGACCAAAGACCGAGGACGGCTGCTTCACGAAGGATGCCATGGATCCGCGCGGAATCATTAGCGCACCGAGACAGTTCGTGCCATGGATTCACGAAGAGGCTTCACGCGCGGCCCGAGGACGGATGGAGAGACACCTGTTCTTTCAGCTTCTAAAAGCTGTTTTTCGGCTTTTCTACAATAACTAACTTTTAAACAGAGTATTTTTTTCAAGATAGAGTCTACTAGTTAATTGTAGTACATACTTTACTGACTTCATTTATATCGGCAAAAAACCGCACGTGAATTTCTGTTATTCTACAATTTCTCGTATAAACAGCCCAAAAACCAAAAGCCACAGCTAAAAGCCACAAGCCGCAGCCAAAAAGAGCAGGCCCTTTTCTTCACGCGCGGCGGACACCGTTCGTGTCATCTCTGAACCTTGCTCTGATTCTAATATTGAATTCTTTTAATTTTAGATTAATTTTGTGGAGATTTTTCGGTCTACCCTTTATTTCTCTGTCTTATCTATAGGTGTCGTTCATAATTGCATTATGAGATAAGAGGGTAGAGACCTATTTATAAACTCCATTTCCAGGTATTCCAAAGTGACCCAACAGTTTCCGGTATCCCGTGACTTCTGAACCATTTCACCAACCACGATCAGACAGGCCAATTTTATGAGTCTAAAATATATTAGTCTCAAGCACACATATGTGAATCATGTGCCATGATCAGATTGTTTATGAGATCAATTCTAATCTGATCATGTGGGTCAACAGCCTGCAGAGCTGATCCTGCAAAACAAAACCTAGCTATTCTGCCCTATGCGGTACCCGGGTTAACAAGTGCATGCGTATTAAATTCCAGTAGACTCAATTTCAATAAATATGTCTACTATATTCTAGCACAGCCATCCTCGGCATCCCGAGTATTAATTCCTCGAGTTAAATTTTCGCATCAAAATATTCCCTATTACTTGCATCAATAATATGAATAATTCTACATTGAGTAAAATAGACAATAACCATAAATTAAAAGCCACATAAAATTTGTAACACTGCCGCCCTAATTTTAGTTCAGGTCCATGTGACCATCCGCGGAAATTTTTGTACGAATAATCCATTTTTTATTCGAAATTATAGAAATATACCCGCTGAAAAAAAATTTACAAAAATAGGATCCAGTCGCCCAATGGGGGGGCGACTGGAGCCTATCGCCCAACCAGGAGCCAACACAATCCCGGTCGCCCTACCCTGGAGCGATTGTATCTAGGCGCCAACCTGTTGGGCGACTTTCATGCAGTCGCCCAATGGAGCAGCGACTGGACGTAATCCCCCGTGAATGTTTTAAATTTTGTCAATTTTGTAGTTTTAAACTGGTAAAAGATCTGCTGAAGTTGTAATAAAAGTTTATGTTCATTGTATGTTGTAGGTGCGTAAATAATTTTGGAAAAAATTTTTATGAACGATTGACCGT
Source organism: Dendrocalamus latiflorus (assembly GCA_017311315.1). NCBI lineage: Eukaryota > Viridiplantae > Streptophyta > Magnoliopsida > Poales > Poaceae > Dendrocalamus > Dendrocalamus latiflorus. The sequence goes on from CM029655.1 coordinate 21,853,534, forward strand.
AAAACGATTTATACATATGATGGTAAGTGATATTTTGATGTTAATGAGTAGGTAACGAGGAGTATAAGCACGGCACAGTACTAAAAAGTTCACATCATTAAAAAAACGTAAGCAGTACATGAAATAATGGTGTACAATCAGGCGCCACCCTGCCCTACCCCATCTCCATGCCCGTGTCCTCCCGTACGGCCCCGCTTGACTGTCCTCCGCTGTAACGGGTTACGACGCTCCGAGAATGTAAAACGATCAGGAGCGTGTCGCACCCAACTCTGAGCTGATGGAGTCAACTGCACCTCTGGCTGTGTTGCTCCGGTGTACCGGGGAGGGCACTGCCGGAGAGTACCTCTAGTGCTATGTCAGGAGGTGCAAACCTAGACGATCTGCCTGACCCACTTAGAGAAGTATTGGTCCACATCGTCCGGGCTCACGGTGGGGCCGTGCCGGGACTCGGACTGGAAATGACCTGCAAAAATAATATCGTTAGTTTCAGATGTAAAATATTGTGATAAACAGAGATCGTATGATACGTACCCTTAGTGAAGGTCATCGCGCCTGGAGAAGGGGCATATGTCGAGTACACCCCCTGTGTGGGTAAACCAGGGACGTACGGAGGACGCGAGAACAGCTGACCTGGCGGTGTACGAGGCCGTCCCCAGGCAGATCCTCTAGCCTGTCCGGGTGAGGTGCTAGAGGACATGCCCATGTAGAGCCTCCAGAGTACTACCACGCCGATCGGGTGGCACCGGTGGCCGAGCCGTCCGTGTGCTGGGTGTGGGCGTGGAGAGGCCGCTGGTAGCCTCGTGTAGGACAGTAGGTGCACGACACGTGTACCCCACTCCTTGAAACAATGGTACACGCTGATGTGCTCCTCGTGGCCCACCTCGGCACCTACGGCGAGCCTGTGCAGCATAATCTCGGCCTCCGTGATGATCGAAAGACCCACGTCAGACTGAAGGAAAAGACATAAAATGGTTAATTATCCAAGGTAGAATTGCCAGTAGGGAATGTTCGAAAATACGTGTAACGTACCGCGATGTGCGCATTCCGCGCGAGGTGCGCGAGATACGGTCTGTCGGAGCGGCGAGGTGTGCGGGGGGCGGGTCCACGACATGTACGAGCCTCGTACGTGTCCGCGTATTGGTACCAGCACAGGTACGCCGTGTACTCTGTGCTATCGTAGGGGCGGTCCTCATCAACCACGTCGTCAAGGGCACCGTCCCACTACGCAACCCACCCCTTTATCTTCACCGTCCAGTCTGTGCCGCGTTTCACTCCCTTTCTAGAGTGCCTGCTTATAGGACCACTTCCTTAGTAATTTCCAATGCAATAGTAAGTATGCAAAATTTTATAAGACATGGGTACTCACGCGTGCACAGGAGGCGGCAGTGCAGGTCCGACAGGTACCGGGACAGCCTGGCGGAGACCAAACTGTCGCATCACTCGCTGCGGCGAGTAGTCCTCCACGAAGATGTCGTAGACGAGCTTCCGGCGCGTCAGCCAGAAAGCCCGGTCGCGTCAGTACAGGCTCGACAAATCCATCGGGAGCACGGTCCTCTAGTGCCGCCTATGAGTACGGCTCCCAGCGCACGTCATCGGCCGTGAGGCGGTCGATCTGCTCAACAAAGGGCAGATACGCCCCGCGTGACCTGGACATGTGCGAACTGCACCTGCAAGGACGAATAGATGTTACGTACGACCGTCATTAGTATAAAGGAAATAACTAATTGACATATGACTTACCCGTCGATGACACCGAATAGAACCCATCGTCGGCTGGTCGACGTCTCCCCCCGGATACATGTCGGGCCCGTACGGACCCACGTCGTCTAGCAAAGGTCGTCCGAGGCTGAAGCGCTTGAACGACCACAGCTGCAGTAGTAGGGGACAACCCGCGAGGACCGAGTTCGCCTTGAACCTCCCGCACGCATCGCATAGTCCACGGTAGGTTGCGGCAAGTACGGCCGATCCCCAGCTGACCTTGGGGGCCTCACCGTCCGTGATCGCCCTAGCATGAGCAATGAGGCACGCGTCGACGGTGTTGTCGTAGCTGCTGGTGAAGAGCACCTAGCCAAACAGTCACAGAAAGTACGCCTCCAACTGGCGTGAGACCTGGTGATCGTTTGCCTCTGGGTCATCCGCTCCACCTGAATGCAAACAAGATGTTATTAGTCCATAATAACGCAAATAAGAGCTTCGACAACACGATCGATTGTAAAGACCACGTACCCAAAACTGTGCGAGCCACCTCAGCGACGGCCCGTGGGTCTGAGTCGTCGGGAAGATGTGGTACTCACCCACGGCACCCGGTGGAATTACCCCCTCGAATCTGCCGAGTAGGTCATCACGCCACTCGACTGGGGCCTCCGGTAGGAAGGCAGTGCCTCCCGCGATCGGAAGGCCAAGAAGCAGGGACACATCCTGCAAGGTCGGCGTCATCTCCCCGAATGGGAGGTGGAAAGTGTGCGTCTCGGGCCGCCAACAGCCCACCAAAGCCGTCAGCAGGGAGCGGTCGAACGGGAAGCGTCATGATCGCTCCACGGCCTCGTCCCCGCCCACGGCCAAGGCGGGTCCATCCTCCTTCGTGTCCTGCACCATCTGGGCAAAAGGGAGTAGCCCAGCATCACGCAGCCTGCAAACAAAGTGAAAGTCAGTACGGAACATTCTTACGGCAGCACTAAAACACTGGCGTAGTGCAAACCTGACTGTCCAACGGGGGTCGAGTCTCCAGGCCACGCGAGGTGTGCGTGTCCGGACCACTCCCACCTCAGCCGGCTCGTCCGCGCTCCCCGGTGGCGGCACACGATAGGAAGCGCAATGCACGCGGTCCACGTGCTCGTCCAACAGGGGATGCTGCCAGTCACGTGCCATACCTGCATGCAGATTTCATACGCATGTTGTAAATTTTGTAAAACTACATGTTTAATAAATTTAGTATAACAAATATTTAACTTTTTGTAGCTAGATCTACACCTACAGTTGCTTTCTATACAAAAAAAATTCTATACTAAAAATTGTACTAAAATCTCTGTACTAAAAATGTTCCATACTAACAAATGTATATTACAAATTTTCTAAACTAAAATTTCTATACTAAAAATTATACTAAAATTTTCACACTAAAGTTTCTACATCTACAATTTTTACTACCACTAACATTTCATACAAAATTACGTTAACTAAATTTTCTATATTAAAAATTGTATACTACAAATTTTCTATACAAAAAATTCTATACTAAAAATTGTACTAAAATCTCTGTACTAAAAATGTTCCATACTAAAAAACGTATACAAAACATTTTCTAATTTCTATACTAAAATTCGTATACTACAAAATCCTATACTAAAAATTGCTATACTAAAATTTCTATACTAATATTTCTATACTAGAAATTTCTATACTAAAATTTTCTATACTAAAATTTCTATACTAAAAATTCCTATATTACAAATTTTCTATACTAAAAATTCCTATATTACAAATTTCTATACTAAAATTCCTATACTAAAAATTCCTATACTAAAAATTTCTATACTAAAAATTTCTATATTAAATTTTTTATACTAAATTTTCTATACTAAATTTTCTATACTAAAAATTGTATTAAAATTTCTATACTAAAAATTCCTATAATAAAATTTTCTATACTAAAATTTCCATACTAAATTTTAATACCACGAAAATATATTACAAATGTAATATACTAAGAAAACTTTCGAAAAAATACCTAAATCTGAAGATCTCGCGCTCTCCTCTTCTTCCCCTCCTCTTCTTCTCCTCCTTCCTCCTCTTCTCTCCTTTCTCTTCTTTCTCCTCCCCTTTCTCATATCGCCGAACGAAATCGCGAATGAGCAGCGGCAACCGCGACCGAGCTCGCTACAGGGTTTTAACCCATTGTTGTCGCCCGAGCGTTGGGCGATAGGAATAGCTGTCGCCCGAGCGTTGGGCGACAGGAATAGCTGTCGCCCGACAGTAAAGCGATTGCATGTCAGTCGCCCAACGGCTGGGCGACAGCAATAACTCGCCCAACCGTTACCAAACTGCCGAGGTGTCGCCTGTCGATTGGGCGATTAGCTCTAGTCGCCCAATGGTGGGCGACTGGAGCTTGTTTTTATAAAACATTTTCCCGCGGGGCGACTGAAGCCTATTTTTGTAAAAAAAAATTCCGTGGGTATATTTTTCTAATTTCAAATAAAAAATGGATTAATTGTACAAAAAAATTCCCATCCGCGAGAGAGAGAGAGAGAGAGAGCGCTGATGGTGAGGCCGGCGAAGAGCGTCCCAATTTCACTACCTCGTGTTTGATCGTGTCGTGCGAAGCGGCCGCCCGAAGGCGCACGCCCGGGCGTGGGGATCGTGTTGTGTTGCGTGTATGTGAACTCCGGACCGTGTGATGCGGGACGGTGGCCGGTGCTTTCTCACTTCCTTGTGCCGATCCCAGCTTCATTGCCTAATGTCGCGCCTACCATACCATATGGGCTTCATGGCAGTTCACACCGTTTCACTGCTGACTGGGGTTCCTGTACGATGTACATGCCTCCTCCATGTCATTTCCACGAAGCTTTGTGCTGGACATCACGAAATAGATTGGTCGACGACCCACTAAGCTAGTCAATCCGCCATCGAATGTTGGAGCATTATTGCTCAGCCAGTTAAGACTTGATGGACAAGTTCACCGTGTCGGTGGATAGCAACAGGGCACGCAATGGGAAGCAGCGAACTCTGCTGCGTCTGCGTGTAATAAGGGTGGGTACAGTGGAAAGGTACGTTCAGATTGATAAACTATAAAGCGAGCAGAGAAGTGAGTCCCTGGAGTTCACGTATGGCACACCAATATCCTTGTTTACCCCATCCACACTTCTGATGCTCTTTTTTTTATTTTCACAAAGGGCACTGCCACTTCTAAAATCCAACTAAAATGAAAATCAAGCGTGCTGCTCTCCCCGGCTTCAATCTCTGACAGAAGTCACTGAAGCTACTTCATCTCCTGCTAAGCAAAAGACTAAAGACCTATAGTCGTCTGTGACGAATCTGAAAGGTGCGTGCACACATAAATGTTTTTCATATGGATATATTTCTTTCTCCTAGGCTTCCTCGTATATATTTTTAGTTCGAATAAAAAAAGAGAATAATCGGCCACAACAAAACTATGAATCTCTTGCTTGATTTGGCAGTACAATGAGATCATAGTGTTTTACACCTATGGTATTTGTTTCTAATCTAATGTTGCCACACCCTAGATGCATTGTCCATTCTTTACAACCACTTACAGAGCAAGCAAATATCATTGAGCTTGAATGAAAGTTTGCCAGATTCGTACAGCAGAACAAATCTGCATACGACTCTTGCCTTCGTTGAGCTTCCCCGGCCCTATAGAACAAATATCATGTTATGAGAGTTAATGCGAAGCCCTGAGAATTGTTCAAAAGGACATATCAATGTTTTCATACTTTTTGCTTTCTCCGAAGTCGAGTAATCTTCAGTAGACAAAATAGCTCTATTCGCAATTTCACATATGCAAGGGCGAGCATCTTTCCAACAGAAGTGGAATTAGCTCTCCAATCCTATTATATTCTTTAGCCAGACACCAAGACTACCGTGTGTTGGAACCGGCTGCAGCACACCACGAGGAAGAAGATTATAAGAGCACACAAGAGGCACAAGGAATTGTTTACGAGATTTGGCAATGCGCCCATGTCCTTGTGAGCTGAATCATGACAGCTTCATCAATATGAAGAGCTTCTTTTTCTTTCATAATTAGAGTTACAAAACATCACTAGTATATTTTATACCTCTGTTACATAGTTCGACTCTGTATCATGGGGGCTCCGCCCCTCGTGACCCCAGTCCACAATACTCTATCGCCCGATATAATTGTGCCTCTCCCTGTAGGGCACAAGTCCTTCCTTTTACCTTGTCATGCACAACATATCTCCACCTTGACAAATACACCACCTTGAAGGAAAAAAAAAGGAACACTCTAAGATTCCTCGAGCATCTATGGACTGGGGTGGTTACTTTCTTTCTCAACAATTTGTGACTCCCAACGAGTTAAGGCAATACTCAATCTTCTTAGCGATGATGGGTTTGTTTAACATATCAACAACATTATCGTCAGTGTGTACTTTCATCAAATCAATCTCTCCAGAGTTAAACTCTCTAATCCTGTGATATACACAAATGCGGTTTGTCCTAATATAACACATCTGATTCTTAGCCAAATAAATTGCACTCTGACTATCACAATGCAGCTAAACTCCACTTGGCTCAATGTCTAGTCCCTTTACTAGTCCTAGAACCAATAACACTTCCTTAGCAGCTTCTGCCACAACAGTGTACTTCGCCTTAGTTGTAGGCAATACAACAATAGACTTAATTGATGAATTCCAATATATAGGCCCTCTACCTAAAGTAAAAACATACTATTTAGTAGACCTCCTATCATCCAAATCACCAACATAGTCCAAATCCACATATCCCATCACAAAAATATTACCTTATTGTCCACCAAAAACAATCCCATGGCTTGTACTTCTCCAATAACAAATATCCACTTGACAGTCTCCCAATGTCGCTCTCCTAGTTTAGCCATAAACTTGCTAACCTGACTAACAACATGCGCGAAATCAGGCCTTATACAAATCATTGCATACATTAAGAAGCCAATTGCATTAGCATAAGGAACCTTTGTCATCTCTTCAATTTTCTTGTCTGATTTAGGACAAAAATTAGAAGAATGTTTAAAGTGTTATGCTAATGGAGTACGTACTAGTTTGCCCTTGTTCATCTCAAACTGTTCCAAAAGTTTTTCAACATACTCCCGCTGAGACAACCATTGTTTCCTTAAGCTTTTGTCCCTTTGTATCTCCATGTCCAAAATTTTCTTTGTTGGTCCAAAGTCATTCATATCAGATTCCTGACTTAGCAAACCCTTCAAACAAATCAAATCATGCATGTGCTTTACAAGAATTTGCATATCATCAATATATAATAACAAAAAAGAATCATCATTAAGACGTTGAACGTAAACACAACAGTCATACTCACATTACCTCTTTCTAATCTGCAACATGTAGGAGTCAAAATACTTGTACTACTGCTTTAGAGACTATTTCAACTAATGATTTCTTTAACTTGCAAATTAGGTGTTGATTTTTAGATTCAATGAACTCTTCTGCTGGCTCCATGTAGATTTTCTCATCAAGATCATAATTCAAAAACATCGTTTTCACATATACCTATTCCAAGTGCAAATCCCAGCTGGCTACCAATGCAAGAACTACCCTTATATAAGTATCCCTCATGACTAAGGAGAATACCTCATCATAATCAAACCAATCTCTTTTGTAGACCCATTTGCACCCAAGGGCCTTCTTATCCTCAGGAAGATGAACACATCGGCTTAACAAATATACAAAATGTCACCTACAACTACAATCTTGTAGGACCCAGATTTTACAATCCAGAGTCCTCTGTGATTTTCTACTCTATTCCCTGGATCAATAGATAATGCTCACAGATACAGTACTGAACATCAAAATACAAATCATGCAGAAGCATAAATTTAATAGTAGGCTTACTCATGGGCCGATCAGGCCGAAATCAATAAAATGCAGTAGCAGAAACGAAGCACACAGGTGGGACCCTCAGGACGTGCCCACAGGCAGCCAACTAGGGGTACGCGACCTAGTTCTTGACACCTTCATTTTCCTTGCCACAATGTCCACGTGCATTGCTGAAGTGTAATGATTTGACTCCTGATTCTAGATTGATTGAGTGAGCGAGGGTGAGCACAAACCACCGTGCTCCGCGAGCCAATACACAGGATGCAAATAAATAACATGCAAAGCTTATCAAGGAAAGGCTCGGGTTATTTTAGTTGCCATAAATTTCCATTTTAAATATGATACATAGAAATTTCCTAAGACCTAGAAGTTTGAACTAAAATCATAACGTGTGAAAGAATGCAATAATAATAGCGATCCAGATTCTACACACCATTACATGGTTTTTGCACTATATGCTAATCTTTTAGCATTATAACCGCTTACATTATCACTGGGCGACACCTAGAGCAACACAAACCAGGGCCTTTTTCTGCCCTCCACTTTTCCAGTTCCACCCATAAAGTTTTGAAATAGAACTATATCTAGTAAGATTCCCATGTTCGTCCTTGACCGTGGGCATAGCTATTCAAATAGTTTTCACTCTGCAAAGTTTGTACACTTTACCCACAAGAGATAATCCACCCATTGCTCCACATGATTCCTTAGTCATGCGGTTGAGTAGATTATCACAGGACCGTTACAATGCATAGTCCTAATATGGTTACGCCCGCTAAGATCTATCTTATGTAGGATGTGTCCATCCCTCGTGAGCCATCACAGGCAAAGGTAGGGATGAGACTATCCATCCCTTTGCTCGTGTTCACACCTTCACGTAACCACTTTATGGCTACATAAATTAGTTAGCCCTACTGTAGGATCGGATATGGCAACAAAGGGGGGTGAATGGTGCCTCTTTAAAAATAACGCCCCTCAAAAGTATCCACAAATGAATCACCTCCGATAGCTATGATAAGCTATAAAGATGATTCATGCTTACTGCCAACCAGAGAAAACAACTCGAAGAAATAAAAAGGCAAGATCACAGAACAGGACTGAAAATACAAAGACTAGACTTAGTCTCAGGGGGCCGGTCTGACCGGTGTGCGCTGGCCAGTCAGACCGCCCGCACACCGCTGGTCTGACCGGACCCATAACGCCGATCTGACCGCCTTGCTCTGGCCGGTCAGACCGGCCCCCAACAACTGAAAACAGCAGCGATAGATTAAGGCTTTGAAAATGCTGAAACTCTCAATTTTACTGAAATTTGAGAGAAGCTGCTGTTCCTTGCAAACTAAAGGGTCAAGACTAAGTTCTAAACATCAGAGAGACAACAGGATTTGAAATAATTCATCACAAGAGCAAGGAATCTAGTTTTTGACTGAAATCTGAAAATGAGATGAAAGAAGTGCTAACTTTCAGATTTCTCAAGATTCATCCAACCTTTGCTTATGAGATTTTGCATTTCACCTGGAAGGGGTCTCACAACACAAAAACACAAGTCTCAAGCCATCCCTTGAAGGAAAATCAAAAGAACCAAAGTTCCCCTGACATGAAACCCTAGATTCCATGAAATAGAGGAAATCTTGAGCTGAGCTAAGAAGAGAATCTTTGATCTTTCCATTGAGCTCTTGGGAGATTATTTGACCAAATGGTCTTGAGGCACATTCCCATCACAGAGCAAACCAAAAACCATTTCTCCACACAAGATTTGCTCAAAATCCAGAGAATCAACAGAGAGATGCAGTAAACAGAAACGAGCAGAAAACTGAAGATAACTCAAATGGATTCATTTGCAAAGAAATGAATGATTACATAGTGATTACAAGCATCCCACTACGTCCCTATACGCAGTTGGATAAAGAAAATGCTACCTCCTGACTACATGCTTGAGAGAGGTGCTCACACATGATGAGAACACTCAGGAGCTCACACAAATACTCCTTCTCCACTAGAATGAGCTCTCTAACCTGAATGCCTGCTTTGCTACTGCCTCCATCTCTCCATATGAAGGCCAAGGGCACACCCCAAAGAAGCAAAACAAGAAATGGCATACAACATCCACTCCTCCACCTCACACACCATATGAGGCAAGGGTCAAACCAGATTTTTTTGGAGGGAAATCAGCCTCCACCTCCATTGCTTGAGTCAAATTACCAATTTGCCCCTCAAACACCTTCCCGGAAGCTTCCCGCAACCGGCACCTTTGACCGACTGGACCTCGACTCCTCCCTAAGTCTAGTCCGATCCGCTTCGCTGCATACGACCGCACCCGGCATCCTGACCGTCTGGACCTCCGACTCCTCCCTGAGCCTAGTCTCGATCCACTCACCGCTGCCCGTCGTGTCCACCCGACACCGACCGAGACCTTCGACTCCACCTGAGTCTAGTCCGGGTCTGTTTCGTTGCACCTGACTGCAACCGACCTCCAAACCGTCTGGACCTCCGACTCCTCCCTGAACCTAGTCCCGGTTCTCTCGACGTCGCCCGTCGTGTCCGTCACCGGTAGCTCCAGCTCCTGTTCCTCGTCTCCCGACTCACAACCACCTCACCAGCCTCGATCATCTTCGGCATCACCGACCGTCTGGACCTCAACACCTCCTATGCCTAGTCCCGGTCCTCCTCGCCTCACCATGACCTAGCTCCGAAGTCCCGCAGTCACACAGACAAGCAAACCGTCACATAGCACCGCACGAAATAGCATATCAATAATAGCATATGTAAAAGGTACTCAACCCTAGAATACCCAAAACAAACTCAAACTCACTAAACCAACCGTTAATTCCTCATCACCAACATGGGGATACCTTCACATGGTCTCTCACCTACCTACAATTAGCCAGCTTGTGGTTGTACTGTTGTACACCGGGAGGTCGTCACAAGATTCGGTCCTTAGGGGTATCTGGGCGGTTCTACCACTAACCACACTCTCGTGCACTACTGCACCATACCCCCGAACCATCTGCCTAGATATTTAAGCAAGTTGGGGGTTTTTGGGAACATAAAATATCCTTGTCCAAATATACCAGCCATTTTCACCATGACTTCTCAAATCAATTTCTCATGATTTAAAAGTGATGCTTGGGTCATTTTGGTGCCCCGAATATCTAAGAAATACTAAGCATAGCAAATAACTGTAGACATATTTTCGAAAGTTATAGTATTATAGTTTTCGCTCAGGTGACAAGGCTCAGATATTCAAGGGTTTCAAATAAGAGTATTACTAACAAGATCACTATTGGGTATATAGTTAGCAGCTTGAAATCGAATATAAATTTGCACATAAAATAACAGCATGCAATTTGATAATTTAAAATAGAATTAATTTGCAAAAATGTAGGTTCAACATGATCAAAGTATTGACTCGCCTCGCGTGGTTTACCACGGTCTTGAGCTCACTCAAGGCTGCCTCATTCAATGGGCTTGAGCTTCTGGTCTTCCTCTTCACCTTGCTATTGATCTCGCTTGATCCCTGGATTCTTCAAGACTCCAATTTCTAATTACGTGCTAAACAAATAAATCTAAATAACTCAAAAAAGCCCAAATAAATTTGAATAAACTCAATTAGCTTTATTATGAGTTAATGGGTGATTCAAGGCAAGGTCGATAGGGCGCAAAATATTAATAGAGTCAAACGGAGCTTGGGCAAATTGAGGAAATGACAACAGGGAAATCCGCCGAGATGGATATTAAGGAGGGTTCAGGATATAGGAATATTTTGATCCAGACTTGAGGATGGCTAGGCATAGCCGATGGTAGAATACAATGACTCGATCTTTATATTAATAACTTTCTTTTATTATTTTTATATTTATTAAGGAAGTTTCATGAGTTAGGTTAGACCTACGGACAGAGGTATGTGTTTAGTTTATTAAGCTAATCTTTAGAGTTTGTATTCCTAGCAATTTAAGCGGTGGTATTTTATGGGATTTTATTTACCAAGGGTTGAACTTGCTATACAGGGTCATATCTCGATATTGATATTTAATTAAATCTACCACTGAGATTTATTTAATGGCGGCATGTTAAATGTTAGGGCATGTATTTTAATTATAATTAAGTGTAATTTTTATTAAATCTGGACATTTAACCAAAGTCGTTTTTCTTTATTACTGCCTTTAATTAATAATTAGTCTTTTAGATAATTATTCAAACCACATTAATTATTCATATATGATGACTAATCCAAATTTAAATCTTAAATAATCTCATTTTTCATCCTAGTTAAATTTATTAGCTTCCCTAGTTTATATCCTAATTTTCCTTAATTTTTCTTAATTGAAAAGGATTAAACAAAATAAAATGAAATGAAATGAAAAAGGGTGCGGCCGACAGGATTTGAACCAGGGACCTGTGAACTACCAAACGGCAGTGATAACCAACTGGGCCGAGGCCTTGGGCTGACACAAAGAGGGGTACATAGTTAGAAGAGGCAAGGAGCTATAGGGCCAAAACAGAGGACTCAGGCGGCTTTCGGCGTTGAACTCGCCGGTGGTAGGCGGTGGCTGGGGAGGCGGCAGTGACCGGCAAAATGGGTTGCTCAAGGGATGAGGAAGCTATGGGTGGCGGCGCATTGGCCAGAGCGGTGGCTAGGTGGATGGGCGGCAGCTCAAAGCGGCCGGCAGCAGGGTGGGCTCGGGGCGACAGCATCGGAAAGGACGAGGGAGTAAAATAGGTTGGGCATGAGCAAAAAGGGGTCTAGGGAAACTCACCAGTGGTGACGGCTTGGCTGGCAAGGCACCGAGGTGAGCCGTGGATAGCGCGGGGGAGGCTCACACAGAGGGAGGAGCTCAGGCGAGGGAAGGCTTGGGCAACAGTTGGGGGAGCTCGAGGGTGTCGAGGAGGTGCTCCGAAGGCAAGGAATCGGGCAGCAGTGCTCCGAGGGAGAAATGGTGGCGGTAGAGGCTCATTCGGCTGGCGGTGAGGAAGAGGGGCTTTCTGGCAAGCTCGGTGCAATGTTTTTCAATTAGGCCAGTGGGGCAGGACTAGATGCTCGGGAATACAAGGTGGTATGCTTGAATTGGAGGGGACACACCGGAGTGCCGAAATGGCGAGGAGGCAGCGGCGGCGGCTCATGGGCGTTGGGTGGGACAAAAGACAGGGGAGGAAGGGGAGCGGCGCGGGAGCTACTTATGGCCAGAGGGTGTGACTGTGGAGACCGTGGGCAGCGCGAGAGAACCGTGGGCGACGGCGGGAGAGCTGTGGGCGGCGGGGCACATGTCTGCCACGGGGAAGAAGCGAGCGCAGAGCAAAGAGGAGACGGGGAAAAGAAAAGAATGGGAGGAGGGAGAAGAAGAAAGGGAAAGGAGAAGGCGGGCCCATGCTCATGGAGGGAAGAAAAGAGAGAAAGAGAGAGAGGAAGGAAGAGAGAGAAAAAGGGGCTAGGCCCACATGGAAGTGAGGGGAAAAAGAAAGGGAAGGAAAAAAAGGAAAGGCTCAAGCAGGGTTTTGAATTTTTAGATTTTTAATTTAAATTTTAAATTTTCATTAGGATTCATTGATTTTTGAGTTTTTCCAAAATTTTAAAATTCAAAAATTGAAATTTCCAGTTCAATTATTTAGATGCAAGTGTTTGCTTCTTAGCCTGAGTTAAAATTCCAAATTTTGGTTTAGATTTAAATGCAATTTAAAAATTAGTTTAAAATTTTTAATTCCTTGTATTAAATTATTTGCATAACTTTTAATATTTACATGATCATTATTTTCACTTGGGATTATTTTTCATAGCGCAAAACTCAAAAAATCTCAAATAGACATTCAGAAGAAATTCGAATGGCAGCAAAATGCAAGAATATTTTTTAAAATGCCATATTTTTGAATATCCAAATTTTGGGATGTCACAAATCTCTACTAATTTGAACTAATAAACAAACATTATCAACATTAAGTTTCAAGAATCAACATTCAACATGAAGTTAAACATAAATTTTAGCAACATGAAAGACATAAATTGAATTTAATATAAACCAAATAATTACCAAATGCATCATAAATAAGTTTTAGTTAAGGAACATATCATTTACCAATATTACAAACCATAAAGAACTAAGAGAAATAAAAAACATTCCAATTATTACAATGAATGAGGCTAAACTACTTATGACCAAAAGTGATGTATTGATAGGTGAAGGGAAGAACTATAAAGTATATTAATCATGTTCTACATCTACCGATGCATGTTGACTTCATCATTCACCTAAAAATAATAAATAAAGCAAGAGTGAGTCCATAACTCAGTAAGTACAAAGCAGAATAATAAATGTGGCATCAACTTATGAATAATTCATACCCAATTACCATTAACTCAATTTCTCATAACTATTCTTACCAATTTCCGTTCACGTGTTTCATTATCTCAAACTACCATTCACTTTTCATGAATGCAATACAATATTCATGCTCATATCTCATCTTCTGTTTATACCAGTATAGCGGAGTGCAACACCTGTCGGTGTTCACTCTTACCCACACTCTTTAGGGCAGGGACCAATTGCTCAACCATTTTCATACGATACCTCATACATAGCCCATATCATACATATGGAGACCTCATTTCACTCCCGTGGGTCATATCTTTCCTTCATAAATGCTCAACATGCAATGCAATGAATATTATCTTTCATCATCAGCAATTGACATACTCATCATTTTTCTATAGTCATCAACATCATCATCAATTTATCATAAGCTGTGAACAATATAAAAAAAGAAATAAGTATATAAATTATCAAGGCAAGTATTTAATCAATCAAACAACAATTTTAACACTCAAGTTAACATTCTACCATGCACTTACCTTTCTAGTTGGGACGACTAGGATGATTTGAAGGTGACAGCACACTCGAAGCTACTCCTCCTATAGTAAATATTTAATCACAATACCAGCCACTGCAATACAAGACAACACTTAATCGACAACGATCCTACACACTTCCCAAATCCACCATTTCCACCTTTATCTGACAGTCCTCTTTGCTATCCCGGTACTAAAAATATCACACCTCTTAGCTCCCACATCGTAAAATAGCAAATCATACTAGTTCTAGAATCTATACAAATTCTCTACGTTTTCTTATTTGGCCAAATGATCAAATTAAATCCTCTTAACCCCCATTTTTAACTCAGAAGACAGATATGTTATCTCATGGACAACAGAATTAATAATTTTATATCTTTTAATCTACATGTGCAAATATATCAAACAATGACAAACCTACAGGAAATTATCTACCACTTTTTAGTTATCACTAAAATTTAATTTTGGCATTAAGTTTGTCAAGTTAATATTTTTCCATGACTATGTCTAGCAGCAACACGGTACTGGACAACAGCCTCCTAAAATTCATATCTTCTATTTCACTTATTTAAAAATTATGTTCTTGGACTTTCTGAAAACTTGAAGAAATTACCTACAATATTCATGTTGACCAAATCTCCAAATTAGTTCATTTATTATTTTTAATCTACTAATTACTACATGCTGTCAAAACCCAACAAATTTACCTGACAACAGGATTATAAAATTCATATCTCACAATGTACTCATCCGATTGATAAGAATAAAAATTTTATAAAAATCCATCAAAATCATCTATAACTTTCTAGTAGACAAAATTATCATATAATGATTATACGCTACCTGTAAAATAGTACAACAATCTATAACTTCCTGGTAGACGAAATTCTCATATAATGATTATACGCTACCCGTAAAATAGTACAACAATATAGAAGGCCAAACCGATATACCAATCGTTTTTCCCCTAACAAACACGCACAACCTCTCTCTAATCTGAATTCTAATCTCTTTCGAAAATAAACAAAACAGAGAAAATTAGCTAGGTACCTAAAAGACGAAAGCCAAAACCCACGATTCCTTCCCTACTTTTCACTTCTTTCTTCTCTCCTGGTCTTTGCCCCTACAGCTCTCCTTTTCTTCAGAGATCCTTCGTCGTACGTGAACGGCATTGCACAAGCAACGACTAGATAATCCGACTTGATAACCATGCACGCATCTGCGTGTGCTCATGTGCATAAACTCGTGTGGACTAACGGCAGACAGCCAGGAGCTGGCGCACTGTTGGTTGGTGGCTTCGGTTGGTGTGACCACGTCGTGGTGCTCCCAGGAAGAACATGCACCTGTGCTTCAAACCTGGCACACGGGAGAACACTCGGCAGGCGCGTGGACTGCTGCACTCGGTGAGGTGGCGCGTTACGTTAGCGAGCTGCGTCGGCAGGGCCACACGGCACACGCGCAGCAGCAGCCGAACCCGCGCGCCGTAATCCCACCAACTGCCGGACTCAACTAAGAGCAAGTTTAATAGTATAGATAGCTGCTACCTTCAATACATTTCCATGTCATCAAAAGATAATGATGCAGCTAACTCATACAATAAGCTGGCTATAAGTTGTCTCCACAAGAGCTCTCAATCATTTAATACATACATGGGTATTGATAATTTAATACATGCATGGGTATAGCAGTTAGTTCTATTGGTACATGTATGGATAATGTCTCTTTTCCTGTGCTATAGCCTGACTCTTGCATGGGAGCTGGCTTGGCTCTCTCTCTCCTTTTCTCTCCCCTCCATATAGGACTATGCTGACATGGATTCCCTTGTAGCTAGCACAATCAGCCTTATTAAACTTGCTCTAATGCGGGCTTCTGGAGCCTCGGCGAGTGGCGCACGGGGAAAGGCAGCATGAAGGTTGGCGTTGGAGAAGACATCGCAGCGCTTGGCGACCCGGCGGACCACCCAAGCCATGTCTCCCACCATGCACGCGCTGTCGCACGCTCGGATTCGACCTCGATTTCTCTGTCTCAGAATCTCTACACGAAACCAATGAAACTACCATCAAACTTTAGCACGTATCTAACACGAATGACTCCGAATACTCAACACTCACGTGATACTTCAACTCCTACTCACTTCCCGCTCTAGTTGATGCGACCCAGTACCTTAGCATTCGTCAACATCTTACATCTCAGCACTAGTTCCGACTCCTGCAAACCTCGCACTAGATAGATCTCAAAGGTAAGATCTCACTCAATAGTCAATAGCTCTATCGATATCTCGTGCTACGGTTTTCCCCAAAATACTCTATGACACGAGACGGGGGACACATTGTGCACAATACACATGGACTCATGAAGGTCCAATTGATAAGTCAGTTCTCAAAATGCCAACTCGGGAATGGTTCAACGTATCTCGACTAAGCTTTCCCTTGGTACCGAACCTCCTAATGTCTTTGGTGAAAGATACCCTTAAAAGTCCTTAGACACCCACCTTAGACTACAATACCCTCCTTCTCATCTCATCAAAGCTCTCCTGAGTGCCTAATTTTGTTTGAATAAACACAGCTGTCTAATCTTCACTAAACCGCAAAGTCTCATCCTAATCTCCGAACTAGGTAGAAATTAACTTAAAGAGTTCATGCATCTATGGTCTCGCATTCCTAAACTAAGCTGCATATTTTAAACTTACCTTTCAGTTTCATATTCACCAAAGGTTTTGGTTATTACACTCTTTCCTCCTTAAGAATTCGCTTCTATATTCTACGATAATCCATTCCACTCACAACAACTGCAACCCATCAAA
Organism: Dendrocalamus latiflorus; assembly: GCA_017311315.1. NCBI lineage: Eukaryota > Viridiplantae > Streptophyta > Magnoliopsida > Poales > Poaceae > Dendrocalamus > Dendrocalamus latiflorus. Next base: position 21,870,737 of record CM029655.1, read on the forward strand.
CAATTTTTTCCTTGGCACAAACTTGCCTTGGGAAATAGAAATCCGAGAAACAATTTAGAAAACCAAAAGGTCATACTTGCTTTCTATAACACAAATGCCCCAACTCTCAACAATACCAGAAAATCTTCTCTTATCTCATATGATCCCCTCACTTTGCAGGACATATCCCTTTTCAACACGGGGAAAACATATACCATACTCCTTAAATTAACTCTTTTTCAAAATAATCTACTTGGCAAATAACAAATAATTCGCTAAAAAATGGTTCGACTTCCAAATAAGAAATAAGCATTCAAGAACCACATAAACCAAAGGATCAAATCACTCCAATGTGCAAACTAACAATCCTTTTTTTCCTCTAGCAAGGAAAAGGAGCACCCACAACGCTAAAAAACACTTTTCTTTTCAAACGGCAATGAACAAAACACATAAAGTAAGTAAGAACCAGAAATGCATCTCACTACCCCAGAAAACGCACTTTCCCATCTTTAAGATATATTTTTTCTTAAGCCATCAATTTCCAAAACATCACATATTCTGCATACACATTTTATTTTAATTTGCCAAATTCGAGTTCATACTTACCCTCGTTGTAACACCACTACAAATCTAGAAAAATTTTAGTGGCAAGGTTCCCACACAAAAGTACCATTTTTTCTTTTCAACTGCACTTAAGTGTAGATTCCCCATTGAATATCATCAGCTTAGTTCTTTTAAAAGACAAATAACTAAAAAATGCTCACACATAGATATCACAACACAACAAATTCCATCAATGATCAACGGAAGTCCAACTTCACTTGTTATTACCAAAAATCACATCAAGATTGTAACTTTGAAACCTTGATAACATAACACATTACATGCCACCACAATAAATTTCACCGTTTAGTCTAGCTAGACTGAGTTACTAAGTAATATCACCTCATAATTTTAATCTCATAGACTCCTACAATAAAATTTTAGTTATAAATGATAGATAAACATTAACAAGTTCATCCAATCCCCACAACTACCTTTAAAAGATATCCAACTTTAAAAAAAGGTAATTCACCAAGAAACAATTCATATATCATAACAATAGTTCAACATTCCTCACCATTGAATTTACTACCACGTTAAGTAGGTGATTACACTAATTTTTCTGTCATTGGATAACATGATCAAGTTACACCCAAAAAATATGATAATGTATATAATGATAGTAATCTTAATAATGCATCAAGTTTGCATACATTTGATAAATTCAATATTCCACAAGCATATGTAATGAAAAGATAATAAAATGATAGCCCACATAAATGCTCTAACACTTGGCAATGAGTTCACTCACAAGACATATATTTGCATCGCTACAAATATTTTATTATTTTTTTTGGTTTTATCATTATTATTTTTCAAAGTAACGCTACCATGAATGCAGATGAACCCAAAACAAATTATGCAATTAGCAGTTTAACAAACTCTTAACAAGAATTATCAAAAGTTACCTTATATCTTTAAGCATTCTAAAATCAAACTGAATTGCATCATAATATTTTATTATCCCATCTTAAGTTTTAAAAAAATTCACAAAGCATCATAAGATTACTGCGACAACCATAATATTCTAGCAATACTATTTAGTCAAGGACAACATAATACTCAACAATATTTTAAACATTTATTATACTTCATTCATTCAACTCCTAATGATGCTCAACACCAATTCTATTACGCATTAATTATACTATACTGATTCTCAATTAACTCACCTCTAACATCCATATCTAAGGTTATTGAAGAAAATCTCATCACTAATCATTTACCATGCACTGTGGCACAACATAGCCATACCCACGGCTACAACCACGACCTCCACCTCTTAGCACTATTGTCCAACCCAATTACACAACCATTCAATACAAATATAGGCAACATCTCAATACTTCGTTAACAATTGTACAAGCTAACAGAAGCGTAAATGTAATAAATGACCTAATCCCATCCTACTATGCACCAATGTGTCAAATTTCTATTTTAAGTTAATTATCCTAAGTCAAATTTTAGCAATTAAGTTTTTCTAACTTACTTATTATTATGGATATTATTTTCGTTAGGTTACCAATCCTATGTCAAAATTTTAATTCATTACCATGTAAGTTACTAGTTTATTCATCATGGATTTAACGCTCCCTCTGAAACCAACTGTAACACCTCAACTTAATAAAAGGCCAAGATGTCACCTACAACTACAATCTTTACCAATTTTAACCAATAAACAAACATTGGCAACATCAACGTTCCAAGAATCAACATTCAATATGAAGTTAAACATAAATTTTAGCAACATGATAGACCATAAATTGAATTTAATATGAACCAAATAATTGCCAAAGGCATCATAAACAAGACTAAGTTAAGGAATGCATCATCTAGCAATGTTACGAACTATAAGGAACTAAGAGAAACAACAAACTATTTAATTATTACAATGAATGATACTAAATTATTTATGATCAAAAGTGATGTATTGCTAGGTGAAGGGAATAACTATAAAGTGCATTAATTCATGTCCTATGTCCACCCATGCATGTTGCCTTCATCATTTACCTAAAAATAATAAATAAAACAATGGTGAGTCCATGATTCAGCAAGTACAAAGTAGAATAATAAACGAGGCATCAACTTATTAACAATTCATATCCAATTATCATTAACCCAATTTCTCAAAACTATTCTCATCAATTTCTGTTCACGTGTTTCATTATGTCAAACAACCATTCACTTTTTATGAATGCAATGCAATGCTAATGCTCATGTCTCATCTTCTACTTATACCGTATAGCGGAATGTAACAACCGTCGGTATTCACTCTTGCCCACACTCTTTAGTGTGGGCACCAATTGATCGTCCTTTTTCATACGGGTACCTCATTGCCCATATTTTACATATAGGAACCTCATCCCACTCCTGTGGGTCACATATTTCTATCATGAATGCTCAACATATATTGCAACGAATATTATCTTTCATCATCAACAATTGATATACTCATCATTCTTCCATAGTCATCAATATCATCATCAATTTATTATAATTGTGTGAGCAATATAAAAAAGAAATAAGCATATAAATCATCATGGCAAGTATTTAAGTAATCAAACCACAATTTTCAACACTTGAATTACCATTTTACCACGATCAAGATAATTTGAAGGTGAAAACACTCCTGAAGCTACTCCTACAGTAAATGTTTAATCTCAATGCCATCATTACAATACAAGACAACATTTAATCGACAACACTCCTACATGCTTCCAAAATCCACCATTTCCACCCTTATCGGACAGTCTCCCTTGCTGCTGTAAGATCGAGGAGGCCGAGTAGAGGGGGTGAATAGTTGTTTATAAATATTTTAATTAAATTCTATTTAAGCTATTTGGCTAAAACCAAGTATATAATGTGGAAGCTTAAATCAATTTGGTTTAGCATAAATAAAGTCTAAATCAACTAGGTTCATCTAAGTACACCAACAACTTAAGTGTTGTCAAAGGTTTGCAATTCTAGAAAGATAAGCAATCAATTTAATTCTTTGAATGCAAATTGCTTGAATGTAAATTGAGCACACGAAAATAAACCACAATTGACATGATTTCTTTTTATTGTGGTGTTCGAAGACTTGCTGGTCTCCACTAGTCCACGTTGAGGTTAGCCCAAACAAATTGGACTGGCTCTGCGAATTAAGCTAAAACACCTCAATCCACTAAGGTTACTCTTCCTCCACTCCGGAGATGGCAAGCAACACACCACTCACAATTCTCCAGGACTTCTCATAATCTTCTTTGAGAAGCTTGCCGCACACGACGCCTCTAACACCGTCTAGGAGTTAGCAAACTCTAAGAGTAATAAATCAAGCCTCTTACTTGGGTCTCACTACGTGCAATGAATGCACAAGCTCAACATGGACACTAAGTTTAATTCTAGATGCAACACATGCACTCTAGATCACTCTCCTTGCTTATAAGGTGCAACACATGTACAATAGAGAGGAAGACCTCACACTAACTCAAGAGAATAGAAGTAGGTCAAGCAACTCTATCTTCAACCGGCCACAAGGGGGTATTTATACCCCACACAAGAAAATTAGCCGTTGGAGCCAAATCCCTAAAAAATCAAGGAAATCAGAAGTACCATCGTTATAACGCCGGTACTTTCGCTCCCCTCACAACGGTCAGAAAAACTCGCTGTTACAGTCAAAATCGGAAGTTTCGCCATTCATTTTCCAGTACTTCCGATCATCGGAAGTACTGCTCCACATATGTGGAACTACTGCTCTCGTGGGGAGGAGAAGACCACCATATAGGTGTGTCTTTAGAAAAAATGTACTGCAAAAAAATCCGGAACTTCTGAAGTCCAGTAGTACCGTGCAACACATGCTGGTACTTCCGCCTTCTGGTAGTACCGCTCACACAGAGCTAGTACTTCTGCCGGCTGGATGAACCGTGCACACAGAGCCGATTGGACCACTTGCATCCGGTAGTACCGCGCAACACATGTCGGTACTTCCAATGTCCAATAGTAGCACTCACACAGAGCATTCTCAAAACTTTGGGATGCTACATTACTACCATACAAATTGCAAAGTAAAATCCATAAATACGAATTCCAACCAAAAACTATAAAATATCCATGTCATATGCAATAAAAGAAAGAAAGTTTGGAACAAATATCAAGGGAGAATTAGTGATTTAATTTTTATACAATTTCCAAAATAAAATTGTAATAACATGAAAAATATGAATAAATGCCAAAAAATTATAATTAGGGCATTAATTGGTATGAGCCTTCTCGACCTCATGTTTTATTTTGTGATTATTCTCTACCTCATGTTTTGTTTCTGTTTTTTTTAATATGTCATGTATGAAGGTCGGATGTTTTTCTTTATCACACCGTTAGTTGTACTACATGCATCACGTAGTTTTGTTGTTTGTTTGGAGAAAAAGAAGATAACTAACCATACATATGGTTATTAGAAATATGTAGAGGAGATGAAGAGGAGCTAACCATATACATGGTTATTAGAATATGTAGAGGAATCAAATTTGGTTTAGAAATTACTATATGAACTATTTGCATGCCACATTAAGTCACCTACTTTTTGTTCTTAATTAGTCATGTACGCAAAATAGCCTTTCTACCGTATCTCTAAATGATGCTTTGGTTTCTTTCTAAATGATGCTTTGGTTTCTTCCGTTTTGCATGAACACAAATGTTGTTGAGTTGGCGTATATCAATTTGTTAATTAGGGAGCACTTTCTGTCATTTGTAGAACATGGACATATTCTCAATCATTCAAAGTTAAAGTTAAAATCGAAAATAGAATGTGCTTTCTACTCTGAATAAATTTTACATTAAGTATTATTTTATCTAAAATTGTTTTATAATCTAAAATCTTATTATTTTATCTTTTGAGATGAAGACTAAGTACTTTATCTAAGAAGTTAGCCGGTGCGAATACATGGGTTGCTGACTAGTCTCTCTAATAGATGAAAACAATGTAAAGCAGAAGAGACCAACTAAAAGGATAACAAATAACGCCGCCACGGAACCAAGGAGAATTAGGCCCTATGCCAAGCTGGTTGTGACCCCTGAATGATCATAACCAGGGAAAACATTTTCGGCTGAAATTTTACGAATTTCGGTTTTTTCGGCAGGGTCTGAAAATTGGTCAAACTGGTGTATTTTCGTTAGAAATTTTATGTTTAAATATATTTCGTAACTAATACTAGAAAATAAACACTTAGCTAGCCTAGTAGTGAGGGATGGTGACAGGTGAGCATGAGGTTGTGGTTCAAACCCCAAAATTGGCACTATTTTTTTGTTTTTTCATTTCTCCTCAAAAATTTAGATTTGAAATTAAAAAATTCGAACGAATATTTTTGTATTATCTGAAATTTCCGAATTTTGAATTTATCGAGGGTGGGGGGGTTTCTTTTTCTGAGAATGTTTTCGCTGACCATAACCTTGCCATAGTAACAGTGCCTCCTAGGTCGTGTGCTGTAACAAGCCATCCTTTTTTGATTGTTCACAGCTTGATCTTCACATAGAAATGCCTGCACTGAACCTCCAAACTTTTACAGGTTTCTGAAGCGTGGAACACTAGTGCTGGAGATGGGCCTCCTTGCCGATGCAACCTTCTACGTGCTCCCGCTTGCACTACTGTGGACACACAGATGGTGCAGCAGGCGTCCAGCGTCCTGAGAAGCCAACATCTGGATAATGGCACGGTTTCCTCCACCACGGCCCTTGCCGGTTGCCGAAATAGTTGTGGCGATGTAAGAGCAACTCCAAGAGAAGAGCTAAATCATTTTCTAAAGGTAAATTTGGCTATTATTGGAGAAAAAACGTCTCCAATAGACTCTGTAAATGACTCTCCAAATTTAGTAGCTCTCCATCCCTCCTCCTTCGCTCTCTAATTTTGGATAGCCTACCTCGCTCACCATCCAGCCTCTTGGCGCGGTCGGCGTTTCCTTCCCGCACGCTGCGCCCCATTCCCGCGCGTACGCGACCCACCGCGCGCCCTCTAGTTTAGATAGCCTGTTGGAGTAGTCTTGTTTTTTTGGGTGAGATTCATTTTAGAGAATAGCTAAATCACTAAATTTAGTTACTTCTTTTGGCTAATCTCTTGGAGTTGCTCTAACCTTCCAATATCCCTTTGGCATTGGTGGATCTGACTGCTTCCGCAACCCTGACTTCAAACTTATTTGCGACGACACCAGTCACAAGCTCTTTTTAAATGACGGCACCAGCCAGGTTGTCGAAGATATCATTACCGATGACACCCAATCAATTTACAGAGACACGACCCCGATTAGAGTCAAATTTTCCCAAACGATCCCCATGAGATCCGGTGTTGATGTTTACAACATGTCCTGGACAGCACCGGGTATAGCATTTTCTCTTGGAGACACCGTTCTAAGCATCATCGGTTGCAATTTTGATGCGTACTTGGTCGATCACAACTCAGGTGATCTAACCATGCCGCTTTGCACATCTGCTTGCACCAGCACAGACATCTTGGAGACTGTGGCTAGACAGAACTGTAACGGCTCTGGCTGTTGCAGCACCGAGCTATCCGATGTTTTTCATTCCTTTCATCTTAAGTTTGTCCGGCACAGCAATGGCAGATTGGAAACACGTTCCAATAGAAGCTCCTTATGGGATGAGATCACTGTAGCAACTGACGCAATCCTCGTATGGAGTATTATGGATCAACCAAGCTGCACCAGAACTATGGAGAACAGGACAGGCTATGCCTGTGTCAGCAGCAACAGCAGGTGCATGGACGACACCGGCACTTTGGGGTACTACTGCAAGTGCACTCCAGGCTACGCAGGAAACCCATATGTTCACCATGGGTGCTTAAAACAGAAAGGTACCACCTACATTCCAACTAGCCAACACTAAATATAGAGTGCATTCACTTTTACGGCCAGCAAAAATGGATTTGGGTAGACTGGGGTGTTTAAGTCTTGCTACAAAAATAGTCACGAATTGAGCCTAGCTGAGTTGGGTGGGGCGTGGATGTACAGCCCCACCACTCGGGCCTTTTCCTGCTTATAAGTGTTCCATTTTTTGTTTGCTGCAAAACAGTCCTGGTGAACCATATTGATGACAGGTCGGCTGTGAAATTTTTTTGAAATAACTAATTTTGGCTACAAATTTTTTGCAAAGAGACCTGTTTTCAGTGATAACTAGCAAAATTTATCGTGCAACTGCGCACCTAGATACTACAGTACATATGCTCTTATATGATTATAAACTTGTATTTGTTTTCAGCTTTAATAGTTCTAATATATATCTGATTAATCTATACCATTATATTCTAGACCCACCAAAATATTCAGTGTAGATTTTTCTCTTTTTCTCTAATTAATAAGAGAATTTCTATCATCTCAGATCAAACGTGGTGCTTCTTTTTGTATCATTTTAATAAAGTAATAGATTTGTGAGTGGCATACCTTTTCAGTGGCACAGATGTCTAATTTTCCTTTACTTTAATAAAAAAATTCCGGAATCAAACTTTAAAATTTTACTGTAATGCTCATGAATTAGGACTATTCACTACTACAGAGTATAATTCAAATCAAAGGAGGGCTAACTGTGACCAACGTTGTGGAAACATCACAGTGGAATTTCCATTTGGCTTGGAAGAAGGTTGTTTTGCAAGGGAAGAGTTTCACCTAAACTGTACAAATACGACAGCATCACCTTCCCTCCAACTGGACAGTGATATGGTGGTGACTGAAATAAATGTTAACGAAGGGAATATCAAAATCAGAGAACCTGACAACCAAGAGGGGTCTGTATTAGACATGTCGAGAGGAGAAAGTCTTTATGTTCTGGACGGGGCAATTGGTTCTTTGCAATGGGCAGTTGCCAACTTAACCTGTCAGGAGGCAAAACGGCATAACTCATATGCCTGTGTTGATGACAGGAGCACGTGTATACCAGTCTATACGACAGATAAAAAACACATTGGTTACAGGTGCAAATGCCCCGACGGCTTCCAAGGAAATCCGTATGTGAAAAGTGGTTGTAAAGGTTCTATCACCTAAACATAAGTGTTTCTCTACCAAGTACCAAAAAATAGTTATGGAATTTGCTTTAATTTATGCCTTACCATGATATTGGTAATTTGCAGATGTCCGACAGTGCTATCATATCGAAGGATTTGGATGTATAAAAAAAAATCTGCTACTGGGTAAGCCTGCCTTCTAGGTATCTCTATGATAAGCACTAGAAAAAACACTTACTGAGCATATAATGATTGTAGGTATTACCATTGGTGCTAGTAGTGGTGGCTTTGGAATTCTATTTAGCTTCAGTCTGATATTCCTCCTTCGTAGAAGGAAAAGATATGTCCAAATGCAAGCAAGAAAGAAGTACTTCCGGCAAAACCATGGCCTTCTCCTACAACAACTACTATCATCGGACCAAAACGCAAGTGAAAACACAAAGATTTTCTCATTAGAAGAGCTAGAAAAGGCAACCAATAACTTTGATGCCACTCGCATCCTAGGGCGTGGAGGACATGGCATGGTATACAAAGGTATTTTATCCGACCAACGTGTGGTGGCCATAAAAAAGTCCAAGGTTATTGAGGATGGTGAGATCAATCAATTCATTAATGAGGTTGCAATTCTCTCTCAGATCAATCATCGGAATATTGTGAAGCTCTTTGGATGTTGCCTTGAAACTGAGGTCCCATTATTAGTGTATGATTTTATCTCCAATGGTTCATTATTTCAAATTCTTCATGCTGATTCAAATAATGGATTCTCTCTGTCCTGGGACGATTGCCTAAGGATTGCTATTGAAACTGCGGGGGCTCTCCATTATCTCCATTCTGCAGCTTCAATATCAGTGTTCCATCGTGACGTAAAGACCTCTAATATACTCTTGGATGAACACTACACTGCTAAAGTTTCAGATTTTGGTGCTTCAAGGCTGGTCCCTATTGATCAAACTCATGTTGTTACAATTGTGCAAGGCACATTTGGGTACTTAGATCCTGATTATTACCATACAGGGCAACTAAATGAGAAGAGTGATGTCTACAGTTTCGGTGTGGTACTTTTAGAGTTGCTTTTTAGAAAGAAGCCTATTTTTACAAGTGAATCAGGTTCAAAGCAAAACTTGGCCAATTACTTCAACTGGGAAACAAAAAGGAGGCCAATTAATGAGATAGCTTCTGCTCAAGTCCTTGATGAAGCGACTGAGGAAGAGATCAAGAGTGTTGCTTCTCTTGCAGAGACGTGCTTAAGGCTTCGAGGTGAAGAAAGACCAACTATGAAACAAGTGGAGATGACGTTACAGTCCTTGAGAATGAAAAGATTGAACTCACGCGACCTCGCCCCGGGAGAAAATGAAGGGATGCAACCGTTGATGTCGGCAAGGCCTAAAGCTAATTGTCATTCATTAGCCATTGATTCAGGTGATAAGGCTAATTTAACATATCAACAGAGCCAAAGCTGCGATAGTCAAGAGCAAGAGCAAAACTTGGCCAATTACTTCATCTGGGAAACAAAAGGGAGGCCAATTAATGAGATAGTTTCTTCTCAAGTCCTTGATGAAGCAACTGAGGAAGAGATGAAGAGTGTTGCTTCTCTTGCGGAGACGTGCTTAAGGGTTCGAGGTGAAGAAAGACCAACTATGAAACAAGTGGAGATGACATTACAGTCCTTGAAAATGAAAAGATTGAACTCATGCGACCTCGCCCTGGGAGAAAATGAAGGGATGCAACCGTTGATGTCAGCAAGGCCTAAAGCTAATTGTCATTCATTGGCCATTGATTCAGGTGATAAGGCTAATTTAACATATCAACATAGCCAAAGCTGCGATAGTAAAGACCAAGAGTATCTGTCATCTATTGGTCTACCACGTTAGCCGCTTGGTGTGTAATCCGGTTCTCAGTGTTTAATTGGTTGTGCTTTTTATCCTTATCAGCTCTTGTACACTTGATCTCTCTTGCTAGAGAGAGTATTGTAGTGTGTGTGCTTTAGTGCTGTAATCGTCTTCAGATAATGGACTTGGTTCTTACCTCTAAACAAATAATTGCAATAAGATAAGTGTGGTTAAACCTATATATCCGTGAAAGTGTTGGGGCTGGGAATGAATGCAAAATGTTTTTCTCTTCAAATTCCCATATCAGATCTGGTTTTCAAAAACAAAACTGTGGACTTAAGTTTGAATTTAGGGTTTTTAGGGAGAATTTAGGATTTTGAATTGGGTCAGTTTTAAAAAGGATGGAAGGTGTTTTTAAACGAGATAATGAGTTCTGGGAGTTAAAAAGCAAAATTAACATACATGGGTACTTTGACAATAGAGGGGATCTGAAATGCTAAAGTACCCCTATATGTTACAGATGAAGCTCTACGGAATCTGAAATGCATATGACTTCAGCTAAGTAATGGATTGTTCTAAACATATAATTGCATCGACATTCATCATTCATGTGAATGTGCTTCAACCTATACATTTTCCTCTGAAGAAAAAGATCTACTATACATTTTGATGTTTAAGGAATCAATCAAAAAGAAGCATTAAGCCCAAGCAACCAAATGTGAAATACCACAAGGTAAAAAGACCTAGAAACTAGAAAGAACGTCACGTCCTTGGCGATGTTGTCTCCACATTGCATCTCTGTATCGACTTACGCCAACCTCCAGTTGTCGACCTCCGCTCTCCCCGGCGCGCGCGCACGAGTTGCCGTCGTCGGTCCGCAGGAAACAGCCGTCGTCGCCCAGCACTGCAGCCCACATCCATCATCTTAAGTTGTTAAACCGCTACCAGCGCCTGCCGGCTAGATTGCTGGCGCACCTTGGTAGAGGCATGGATTTGCTGGATGCCGCAGGGGTTCTTCGAGTTGGGCTACTGGCATTTTGTTCAATCGGGGCGTAGAACATGTTTTCGGTTACTTTCTTATTCAGGCCGTCAGTTATTCGAGTTTTCGCTGGCGTTTTCAGTTATCTGGATTGGATGGGATCGTCTCGAGACGAGGGAGGACTCCTCCCTGTGTTTGGTTTGAGGGATTAGGAGGGGTGGATTGATCCCGTCTTAGGGAATATTTTCTCGTCCCGGACGTGGTGAGTGTTAGGGCGTGTTTGGTTCCCTTCTCAACCCAGCCTGGCTCGCACGAGCCAGCCAGGCCACCGTTGGCCAGGCTTAGTGCATGCAAGTAGGGCGTGTTTGGTTACCTGGCTCGTTGCAGCCAGGACAGAAGCAGCTGGTGTTTGGTTGCATGCATTTGCATCAGATTCAAAATAAAAAGCTGCATGAACCTTGTTTGGTTGCCTGCATACAAGCTGCATGGCTGACTAGTTTTGTTGTAGTGGTAAGATTACCACTAGCCAGTCCAAGAACATATTGTAGCATACAAGTTTGTTTGCATTGCATATTACACCGATTTGGAAAGCAAAATTAGGATCACTAAAGCCTGAACTAATATTATTGCACCCTCCACTAAAATAACAATGTCTTTCCATTTGTGACCTCCCATCTTAATTTTAGGTACTCCAGGCTCTACTAAAGCCATGTCCTTTGGTCCAGGCTGTATTTTTTTTGAAGTTGTGCACCATTGAATGCCGTAAAGGCTTCTTCTCTTGTCTTATATTTCCTATAGCTAGCTCCTTTGAAGCCGATTACTTGCTCATGGCATGCCTCCCATGTGGAAAACACACCTGTTTTGCGGCCAGCATGCACTACGTACCAGTTAATAGCTGCCTAAAGTGTTTGAAAACATCACAAACGCATAATTAAAAACCATCAGTGGCCGGGACATGTGCTCAGTAGAAAAAAACCATACATTAACAAGAGGCATATGCTCAGCTAGTTGAAAAAACAGAACCAAGACCAACATTGTACATGAGACATGTGCTCAGTATCAAATCATACAACGACAGTGGCTTGAGGCAAAATATGCTCAGTATTAAAAAAAACACAACATCAGTGGCTTGAGGCACACATGCTCAAAATTAAGAAAACAACATCACTGGCTGGAGGCATATGCTCAGAATTCAAAAAACAACATCAGTGGCTTGAGGCATAGTATGCTTAGTATTAAAAAAACACAACATCAGTGGCTTGAGGCATACATGCTCAGAATTAAGAAAACAACATCACTGGCTGGAGGCATATGCTCAGAATTCAAAAAACAACATCAGTGGCTTGAGGCATATGCTCAGAATCAAATCATCTAGTCATAGGCAAGCAGGCCCATGCTCAGTTTAGGTTAACAGCATCAAGGTTCAGATGAATAAGAAGGGTCTGGCTTGGCACTACATATGCCTAAGGTTGCAGAAGTAATAGTGGCACATTGAAGTCACTAACTATATGTTAGTGTCAGTAAGAAAGCAGGATCAGGTGAACTGCACAAAAGTTTGGTAAACCCACTGCACAACCCAAAAGGAGCAAATTATGCACAAAAGAAGCCACCACTGCACAACAGAAGCCTCCACCTTGATAGGGGCAGGCATTGCACCTCACTTTCCTTGAGCCCAACCACTGAAGCAGGACATGATCCAAGGCCAAGCTAAGCAACAAAAGTCCACTTTAGGAGGGTAGGCACTGCACAAAAGCCTAACCTGCAGCTCCCATGCACCTCATATGTAGTGCTTAGCCAAGAAGGTCCTCAGCCACAGCACACGATGGGAGTCAGACATGTGCACAAATGCAGAACCCAAGGCCTTATTGTCCAGCAGATGCCCATATGCAACCATCAGTGCTTCCTCACTGAAGCCTGGCACAAACATGACAGCACCATACAAGTCTAGATGAGAATCCTCAACCTTGGTAGAGTGAATAGCATCTGCAACATTATTCACTGCATCTGCCATGCCAGTGAACAAAATCATGTCCTCCTCTGACAGCAAGGACCTCTTCCTCTTGGATCCCACACCCCCCTCTGACTTGGTTCCCTCAACTGGTTCAGTTTTGCCACTTTTGAGATCCTCAGGTGCGTCAGTCTTGAGTGAGCTCTCAGCAAAGTCAGAAGGAGAACCAAGTGGCTCATTTGACCCCATAGCATATTTGCCTATTGCCTGACCATTGCCAAAGATGATCATCATCTGCTTGTAGTGCTGGATAGGCTTGTTCAGGAAGTCAGCATCCTTGGGGTGTGCCTGCAATGACATCAGTAAGTGTTAGCAACTAATGTTGAAATATTTAAAAAGGCTATTGTTCTATGATTACAGAATACAAACCTTGATATGGCCATTGTAGTGCTCCTCCTCAAGTACAATCATGGAGTTGTCCTCATCCCACAAAGCTCCACTAAGCTCTCTCAGTTTTGACAGTCTCATCCACCTCTGCCTCCACTTCCTTAAGTGGTTGTACACCTGGGTACCAGTCACTTCGTTGCCACTGAACTCATGTAGAGCCTTTGCAACCTGGTTCAGGTGTACTTCCTTAAATCCCTTATCAGTCCTCACACCAGTTGAAATAAGCTGGCACATGTGGCGGAGGATAAAACCAGACATGACATCAGTCCATCTCAAAGCAGGCCTCTGTTGACCAGCAACAGAAGCTACTGGATCAGCACCAGCGCTGGCAGCAAAGTTCCCAGCCCCAGGAACATTTCCAGCAACAGAAGAAGCACTACCAGCGGCACCAAAGTTCCCAGCAGCAGCATTGACAGCAGCCCCAAGTTCAGGTCCAAGAAAGACAAGCTCATCAGCAGCAATGATCTCCTCAGCCATATCCTAATTTCAGTGGCACACCCCACTCAGCTATATCTCACTCAAGTATAGTATAATAGGCACATGCCTCAAGCCTCAAGTTAACCCAACTATAAGAAAGAAACATCACTGCATATGCCTCAAGCCTCAAGTTAACCCAACTATAAGAAAGAAACATCACTGCACATGCCTCAAGCCTCAAATTTACCCAACTATAAGAAAGAAACATCACTGCACATGCCTCAAGCCTCAAGTTCATGTGTAGTACCTTAGAAAAATATTAATCAACATTACATTTGTCCAATGCCTCATATGAAGAGTAGGTCAAACTGTTTATGGAAGCGTACAAGAATGGACCAAGAAAGACAGAGAAGTTTACCAAACACAGAAAAATAAACTAAATGTGAGAGGAACCCCTATTAGCCCACATGTGATTAGCCCATTCATCCCTAGTAAGAGCCCAAGCAGCATTGTCATCCACCTGAGTACCTTGGGCCTGACTTTCAGAGTTGTTTGGCACCCAAGAAAACTCAGCTGGAACTACCTCATCAACCCCATGCCCAAGAATCCAATTATGCAGTATGCAGCAAGCAAGTACTAACTTGACTTGTGTCCTGAATGGATGGAAAGGTTTGTTATGAATGATGCGAAAACGATTCTTCAAAGCACCAAAAGCCCTTTCAACAGTTACTCTCAGACTTGAGTGCCTCAAATTAAACAACTCTCTTGGGTTGGTTGGGTAGTTCCTACCACCATACTCTCTCAGATGGTATCTAGTGCCACGATAAGGAGGAAGGAATCCAGGCCGACATGCGTATCCCACATCTACTAAGTAGAATTTGCCTACATCAAATATGGACATGCATTAGGTTCATGCCTCTGCATTTACATGTTTTATTTGTGTAACCAGTTTATTTAGTTACCTGGTTCAACCCTTAACCCATCCTCTCGGTTTAGTGCATCAGCAAGAATGGTGGCATCATGTGCTGATCCCTCCCAACCAGCCAAGACATATGTAAATTTCAAATCAAAGTCAACTGCGGCTAGCACATTTTGTGTGGGGTAGTGCTTCCTACCCCTAAATGCAGCTTGGATCTTGGCTGGGACTTTAGCATAAATATGAGTTCCATCTATTGCCCCCACACAGTCCTACATGGCACCCAACATTTCATTGTTACTTGATATGCACCTAGGCATGCAACAATATCCTATAAACTAAATGACAAGTTATTTACCTTAAAGTATGGATACCATCTTGGGCTATTGCTAATCTTAGCTGGTGTCTCATTAGATGGAGGTCTAATCATCTCTTGTCTAAGTTCACCAATAGCGTACAACACCTCTTTGAAATGGCGGTGGACTGTCTCTATAGACCTCCTCCAGTTTTGATGTATCACTCTAAATCGTTGGTTATGGCCGACTATATGAAGGAACATTGCAACTTGCTCTTCTACACAACTATGTATGGTGTCTCTGAGCAAATTTCTTTCCCTAAGCAAACTGCATAGCCGGAAAAAGGGAGCCCTTCTCATGCGAAGCATGTTTACACACTCTACATCATTATAGTTGTAAATCAAGTCCAGATTTTTTTGGCGCTCTTCATCCATCTTGCTAAGTGGCCCATAAGTGAGCTGAGGCCGTGAACAATGATGCAGTCTAAACCTAGTAAAAATGAATGCGTACATGGCTATGATAAGAGCAGCAGCTCGAGCAAAAAGCAAGCGTCTCTTCTCTTGCAAATCCATCTATACAAAGAAAGGTATTTGACAGGACTGAGTAACCACGAATTCAAGAACAGCATAATTTTTTCTAAAAAATAACAGGACCACAACATTTGAGTGCAATGGAAAAAATGCTCAGATTATAATAGCCATCATCATAGACTTGGACATATGCTCAGATTATAATAGCCATCATCATTGACTTGGACATATGCTCAAATTATAATAGCAATGATCATAGAGTTGGACACATGCTCAGATTATAGTAGCCATCAACATAGCCATCGACATATGCTCAGAAAATAACCATAGACATTCTCAGAGACTGATCTCGCTTTCTCATTCACGGGTAATCAAAGGAAATGGAAGACATAGCATGAAATTTTGGCTACCGCAACATATACAGAGTAAAGTGGGGACGAGAGAGGGGATGGGATGTCTCATATGTACCGAACGCGAACTTGCAGGATCCCTAGCAAAAGTGCAAGAAGAAGTACGGGAGGACAGATCTGCAACTCTACAAACACAAACAACCGAAATTTTGCATACAGATGTTAGGTTAGGTCATAGAGACAAAAAAAACACAAAGAACGCAGAACAAGTTGGATCCGTACCTGATTGGCAACCAAGAACTCAGATCTGGTGAGCCTGAGGCGAGATTGCTACAAAAGGTGAGTGATGGTGTCATCACCAAGCATTAGGGTTACGAGATCAAGAGAAGAGAGACAGGGAAGGGGAAAATCAAAACTTGCCTGTGTATGACTTAGATCCAGAGCACCTCGAAGACAACGAGACAGAGAGGGGAAGGATCAGCTCGCCATGAATCAGTAAATAAGAGCACAAAGAAGAGGAGACCGAGAGTTCGAAGGTGGATGTCCTACTTCCGAAGTCGACGGGGAGCGAACCGAGGGGATGGCGGCGGGGGAGGGGGATATATACGCGGTGAGTGGCGCAAAAGGGGGAGCGAACCCTAGCAAGTTCGTGCCATCTCCCGGCGGCCAGGTTTCGCCCCGCGCGCGCGTCCGCGGCTGCAGCGTGAGAGCCAGGCCGGGGAGAAACGCCGGATTTCTGCGTTTCCACAGAGCCTGGCCGAGGGGGGCATTTTGCACGAGCGGGGCCTGGCCGAAGCAAGGAGCCAGGCAACCAAACACAGGTACCCTGCATCCCGCCAGCCTGGTTAAGGCGGGTGCAGGGAACCAAACACGCCCTTAAAGATAGGAGTCAGGATTCTGTGCAGGTGGTAATCCTTATCTCCATCGCTAGCTAATGATAGCTAAGGGCATGTATAATAAGGTGATATAAGCTGATTATAAGAGATGCCACATATGAATTTTGGTGAGATAGATAAAAGAGAAAGAAGAGAGAGGAGGAGGTCGACTGTAATTCTATAAATGATCGAAACACGAGAAAATAGTCTATTATAGATGGCTTTCGTGCTATTGTATCAACATTGTCTATATTTTACAGACAACCTATTATAGGCAACTTACAGATAACCTATTACAGAAGATGTCTATAGTGTTGTGTACAAATGACATGGAATAATACTATAGATAGCAACTATCTGTAGCACTGTACAAGCCCTAACTGAAGATATACTAGGTAGATATCGTTAACTGAAGATTCTGTTGTAATCTACTTTTCTGTTTCCTTTCTGTTGTCACTAACAACTATAGCCCGTAACACAACTCTTTGTATGTCGTATCAGCAATGTTCTGCGGCTTCTCTCTAAATTTGATTCATTCACTCCAAACCTCTCTAAACTCTTTCATGGTATCTGATCCATTGATCCATTGTGCTAGCCATGTCAACTTTCAGCGACGTCTCTCGGTCTTCCATTCCTGCCATGACAGGAACTACAAACTCAACGTTCGCCGGCATTCTCCCGACTCCCTTCTAATCAATGTAAGGTTGAGTCCAGAGAACTATCTTCTGCGGAAGGCACAACTCCTTCCATACCTGTGCGGCCAACAACTCTTGGGTTATGTGTATGGGTCGATCACTTCTCCAGCAAAGACCATCTCACAAACAACTGAAAATGGCACCATAGTTGTTTCCAATCCAGAGTATGTTCAGTGGCTACAGAAGGATCAAATGGTCCTCAGGGCGATCCTTTTCGGCTCTTTCAGAAGATGTGCTGGCCGGCGCAAGTGATGCTCCTCTCCACAGCTCGTGAAGTATGGGAAACCTTGGATTGCATATTCTCCTCTAGTGGTTCTCAAGCCTGAATGATGCAGATCCGATGTCAAACTTGCATCTCTGCAGAAAAGAGACATGGGAACTGCTGAATAATTTAACAAGGTGAAGAAGATGGCGGATACTCTTGCTACCCTTGGTTAGCTGCTCAATGATGTTGAGTTTGCAACATTTCTTTTCATTGGACGACAATGACTATGATCCGCTGGTGACTTCCTTGACCACTCGGATTGAACCACTCACTCTCAATGAGGTATATGCTCATCTCATGAGTTATGAGATGCATCATGAGTAGAACAATGTCATTTTCTAGGGCCAAGGTGTGTCATCTGTCAACTCGGCTATCACCACCCGCCATTTAGTCAATTCGGTGTCTAGAGGCAATTGTGGTGGCTGTGGTAGGTACCGTGGTGGCAGCAATGGTGGACGCAACCCTCCCTTCTCTTCTAGTACGGGAGGGCCTTGACAATTTCAGAACTTCAGAGGAAACAACTGCCCAACTTGTCACATTTGTGGCAAGATTGGACATATGGCAATGAAGTGCTACCAAGCTGAAGATGGCCGTGTTGCAGCTGCTGCTTCGACTCATACCTATACCATTGATACAAATTGGTATACGTGCACTGAAGCCACAGATCATATTACTAATGATTTTGATTGGCTCACGATGAAGGAAAAATATGCTGGCAAAGATCAGGTACAAGTTGTGAATGGCACAGGTATGCCCATCTTTCAATTAGTCAATCTAAATTTCATACCCCACAATAAACCTTACATCTAAGTAACATTCTTCATGTTCCTAAAGCTTCTAAGAATCTTTTATCTATGCACAAATTTTCTAAAGACAACAATATCTTTTTTGAGTTTCATCCCGATTGTTTTCGTGAAAAGGACTGGGCACAAAGACAACGCTCCTTTGAGGGTAATGTGAGGGTGGCCTATATCCCTTAGTGTTGAGCCTATCAAATTCTGTCTCCATGTCAGCCTTTTCAACTTTTCAAGCGACAAACGAACTCAAGATTGGTGGTATTGCGGATTAGGGCATCCATCTACCATTATTCAGCATGTTCTTTAGCAAAATAGGTTACGTTGTTCTAGTAATAGTTGGATCGAAATGGCGACAGAGGGGGGGTGAATGTCGCTTTCTAAAATTAAATTCGCCCCTCAAGAATCCACACTTATGCTTCTTCTCCAATAGCTATGGAAGCTATGAAAAAGGAAGATAGGCACTACTGGAAGTCACAGCAACAAGGCTAAACCAGATCCAGAAAGAAGCATTCACAAAAAATGATTTCAGAGCAGGTCTGACTGCAAGCGGTAGTACCGCTGAGATGAGCGGTAGTACCTCTGAGCGGTAGTACCGCTGAGCCGAGCGGTAGTACCTTTGAGCGGTACTACCTCTCGAGGAGTGGTAGTACCGCACGAAGAAATCAGCAAACAGGATTTTCAGACAGCAAATATTCAGATCTTTGAAAAACCATGAGAATGATGGAATTCTTCCATTCTTTTTGGCTCAAAACATCACCAATACATACTCAATAGCAAGGAGGCTCTAGAGAACAAACAAATTAACCCTAGAAACAAGAATTTCAGATTATAGTAAAAATCTGAAAACTTGCAAAAGCTGAGCCAAAAACCAAATTACTCCCTAATATTTGATCCTTTGGCTATGAAACTTTGAGGATAGCTACTCAGTAGCCTCTGGACTCTCCATGCCAAATTTCAAGCCATCTCGCGAAGGGAATCAAGATTTGCATTAAACCCTAGAAGGAGGAAATGAAGAACAGAGAGGGCTCAAGAACTAAATCTGAAATCAAACTCGGTTTGCTCTTGGGATTAAATAGCCAAATGACTTTTGAGCATCCCCCATGTCATAGCAACCCATTTTGGCACTCCCCAACAACAAACAACAAGAAATCACGAAACTCAAAATCAAGCCAAAAAGGTGAACGAAGGAAGAACAGAGAGCACGGGAGAAAACTTCATATTTCCATTCATTGAAGCAAAAGGATTACAGAGGAGTCCCGATACGCATGGACATTAGAACAAGAGGAATGATTACAAGACTCTCAATCCATCTCCTCACTCTCCCTCTCCATCCTCAAGATCACCAAGAGCTTCACATGCTTCTTGGGAGGAACACACAGAGAAGCTACGAAGGGGACAAGCTCTCAACAGAACCCTGCCTCTTCTACCAACTAAAGCCCAAAGCAAAACTATCTCCTAAAGACTCTTTTGACCAAAGCAAACTCTAACTCTCTCCCAAAGCCATGGGGAGGCATGCAGCCCCCTCCACCTATTTATAGCGCTTGGCTAACGGGTCTCCACCCTGTTACACCCGCTAAATCCAACGGAGCCCGCTCCCGCTTGTGCAGCCTTGCGAATTTACCGATTCACCCCTCGTGCACCTTCCGGGAAGCTTCCGCGCTCCTTGTCGTCCACGACTCGCAACCACATCGAATCTCCGCCGTCTTCGACACATCCGACCGTTCTGACCTCGACACCTCCCTGTGTCTAGTCTGGTCACCTCGTGTCTCACCACGACTCCGCCTCGACGTCCTGCAGTAATAGAGACAAAAAACACGTCACATAGCACCGCTTGATACATGAAAGCGTAAATAGCATAAGCACATCATACTTACTCATGACGAAGTCTAAACCTATCGAATCATCGGAATATGCAACCTAATCCCATACGACCAAGTTTGACCAAGTCCGACCGAGCCCGTTGCACCACGCAACGACATGGTCCGACCACACAATCCAAACTCGACTATCCTAAACCTTTGTCAATTGCTCATCATTCACATGGAGTCACGACCACATGGTCTCTCAATCTCCCCCTTGATGAGTATATTGACAAACGCAGGAAAAGCATGAAGTTGAGTTTGAGTTTGAAGAGTCCAACATGGTCCAAAGAAAAAGAATGAAGCTAATGACCATGTTGACAGAAGGAAACACTAGAGCAACAACTGAAAGAGAAAATTGTTCTCCAAAGCTCTAAAATGTTCCCACAAGACTTTTTCTCCTCTATTCTCCCCCTTTTGGCAATAAACACATCAAGGATGCAAAGGAGAGAATATGACATGTCAATGGATGAATATGGCTGAAACTTGTTTATTCTAAGTATTTAGAGCCATGAGAATTATCCAAAATGACCATAATGTATTACACCAAGCCATAGCTCAATAAAAGGCTATCTAGATCATGACAAGACATGTATAAGCTAGCTAGAACATATAGATGACAATCTGAAAAGTAGTGCGTTTTAGTGAGCATGTCAAGTCATCAATGAGCAAAGTCTAGCTAGAGGTATCCAAGGATGATGCAGGCCATGTCAATAAGCTAAGCGGAACCAAGAAGCTAATATTGAGTCCAAATAGAGTGCTATACGCTCAAGAATGAAACATTGGGGCAAGTACTTGGTTCTTTTTATAGTTCAAGCAAATTGAGCACAAATGACATATTTTCTTTTGAAACTTATGGTTGTTTCCAACCACATTTTTGTTTAGTCATGTGCTAGATCTCAAGCCTTATGCGATCATGCCAAGCAAGAAGCTTAAGACAACGATCTTGGTCATCCAAAACTCCCCCTAAGTTCATGCCAAGTGCAATGACAAGCGGTCTCATGAGAAAGGATTGGTGAGATCAGTTTTTTCGCACAAAAGACATCTTTTTGCATTTTAACATGTTGTACTAACTCATGCTGCATCAAGAGACTAAAATAGCTCAATCTAAGACTCAATAAAGATTCAAACGCCCAACTTAGCCTAATTGACATGGCATGAATCATAAAAGGATAACTAGAGAAAGACTAATCTCAAGAGCTAGCATGACAAGTTTTAATTCAAGTTGAGTAATTTTAATTAACTTATCATGGCAAAAGCTAGTCTACACATATGAAGTCATGACCAATCTAGCAAATAAGCATGAGTCATGGCAAGGTGTAATGCATTGTAAACATGTCATCAACGGATAATAATCAAGGCTCAATGCAGGTATATTACAATGCGACATGCTGAAATGCAGGAAAATCCAGCTCCCCCTCAACATGTGATGCAACTTTTAGTTCGAGTAGAGTTATGTCAATATTAAGCTCCAAAAGCTCCCAAATGAACTCCCTTGAATTAAAGCAGTAAATACGAGAAGTTGGCAATAAAAACAGAAATGGCAGTCCTTAAAGCATAGATAAGATATAGAGGAAACTATGGCTCAAACTGACTCTCATTTACCCCATATGACTCCGGGACTATCAGCTGGTCTACTAACAACCTAGGGAGCAAACACGTACCCTGTCTACCAGAGGGTGACCCAACCCTCGCTAGAACCCACTAGAAGTGAGTAAGCTCCACCTAGAGAGACGAAAAACAGCTAATACGCAGCATCCTGGAATCACAAGATAAGAGTAAGAAGTCTAAGCTAGGCAAGAGAACCACTTTAACCTATGCTAGAAGGGCTAACCCAATGCACCCAAAATGCAATGCAACAGCAAGAAGTAAGAGCATAATCAATATAGTAAAGCAGTAAAGCACAAACTCCCCCTCACAACAGTCCACAAGGACAAACCACCCCGAGCTCTCCCCGTAGAGCTGAAAACCTAGAGCTATCCAAAGGCTTGGTGAAGATATCAGCCAACTGGTGGTCACTCTCCACAAACTGGAGCACTATGTCACCCTTCTCCACATGGTCTCGAAAGAAGTGATATCTAATATCAATATGCTTGGTCCGAGAGTGCTGCACTGGGTTCTTAGGAATGTTAATCGCGGAAGTGTTATCACAAAAAAGTGGAACACTATCTATGACTAACCCAAAGTCCCGCAGAGTCGAGGCCATCCAAAGCACTTGGCTGCAACAGCTGGAAGTAGCAACGTACTCGGCCTCTGCGGTGGACTGTGCAACACCGGACTGCTTCCTCGAAGACCAAGAAACGAGAGAAGTGCCAATGAACTGGCAGGTGCCAGAAGTGCTCTTCCTATCTATCCTACAACCGGCAAAGTCTGCATCCGAGAAGGCTCTCAAGGAAAGACAGGAAGAGAAAGAGTACCAGATACCATAGTCAATGGTAGCTCGGAGGTACCGAAAGATGCGCTTCACCGCCTGGCGGTGAGATACGCGAGGAGAAGCCCGAAACCGAGCACACAGACACACTGAGAAGTGTATGTCCGGTCTCGGGGCAGTGAGGTAAAGAAGGGAGCCGATCATACTTCTGTACTCTTTCTGATCAACTGGCTCGCCATCCTCATCTGGGTCAAGATAGGCCGTAGAGGCCATCGGAGTTGACACAGGCTTACCATCACTCATGTCGAAGCGTCTCAGGAGGTCACGAGTGTACTTGCCCTGATGCAGAAAAGTACCCTCCCGAGTTTGCTTAATTTGGAAGCCAAGCAAGAAAGTCAACTCACCCATCATGCTCATCTCAAACTCGGTGCTCATGACCTCCGAGAATTGTGAAACCAAAGCATGGGAAGAGCCGCCAAAGATGATGTCATCGACATAGATCTGGACGAGCAGAAGGTCATTGCCAAGCCTACGGATGAACAAGGTCTTGTCTACTTTACCCATTTTGAAACCATGACTCAACAAGTAGGACTTAAGCCTCTCATACCAAGCACGAGGGGCTTGCTTAAGTCCATACAGAGCTTTGGAAAGCTTGAATACATGGTTTGGGTATTTGGGGTTCTCGAAACCTGGAGGCTGTCTGATATAGACTTCTTCCACAATGAAGCCATTAAGGAAGGCACTCTTGACGTCCATCTGGTAAAACTTGAAACCCTTAGAAGTTGCAAAGGCAAGCAGAATTCTAATGGCTTCAAGTCTAGCTACAGGGGCAAAGGTCTCCTCGAAATCGAGACCCTCAACCTGAGAAAACCCCTGAGCTACCAGTCTAGCCTTGTTTCGAATGACCACCCCATCCTCGCTCTGCTTGTTTTTGAACACCCACTTAGTCCCAATAACATTGTGACCTCGCGGGGGCTCAACAAGCGACCAGACCTTGTTTCTCTCGAAATTTTCCAACTCCTCATGTATGGCATTGATCCAAGACTCATCAGAAAGTGCATGACACACATCCTTGGGCTCGAAGGAGGCAACAAAGGCAGAATGGAGACAGAAAAGTGACGTGGCAGACTTTGAGCGTGTGACACGCTCAAAGAGGTCTCCAATAATCTGCTCGGAGGGATGAGCTTTTTGGATGTGTGATGAGGCGATGGGGTCCCGATCTTCCGATAGGATGATAACTATCGATTTTGGTGGAGATGACTCTTGCGATCCGACTACAACCGTACGAGACGTCACTTGCGCCTTAGCAATCGCTGAACCACACCCAAGTCGTTATCAACCGTGCCAAGAACGCGGTTGACCTGACCACGAAGGTCTATTCCTGCATGCAATCGAAGAACAAGTAAGAACAAAGATAGTGAGCAACCTAAATTTGCTAGATATAAAAGTCGCACAGGGATAGTTGAGGTTCTGTAACACGAATCTGTTGGTCTAGCCGACACAAGAGAACGTGGAGTTTGCACAAGGGGCTAAACTGATCTAAACAAAACCTAAGTCATAGAAACAGAGGCGGCGGCTCCTATATAGTGAAAACAACCAGGGGAGGCGTCCCAAAGGGTACACCCTAGGGTTACAAGGCCCATGGGCCCAAGTGGAGGTGGCGCAGCACCCTTTTGACTCGGACTCAGAAACCTACGTGAATTGTTTTGATGATTCCGGCCGGCTCGAATGGAATTTGAAGATGAGGTTGGATCCGTTGGAAAGTAGACTTCATAAGCTTTCCATGAAGTACAAGAACGTCCCAAACGGAGTCCGTATGAGGAAGTTATGCCCGTTTGAACTTGGTACCATCGCAGCAATCCGAGTCTGATTCCAAAACGTGTCCAACTCGAATTCGTGCTTGACTTGGTCCCAAAGTGACGTGGTGACCTCCATTATTCCTTCCATGCATGTCCAGGACTCCATGTCCCTTTCCTTCATCCTTTCCCAAGTTCCTAAGCACAATTAAATCACTTGCATTAGGTAGCGGTCTATTCTTAGTAACATATGAAGGCTGAAGAAACGAATTCACCTTTAGTTCAATCTTGATATTGGGCGCTATTGTCGTATGTGTTTGTGGCGTGGTCACATCATCCTCCCCTTCTTGATAGAAAAACCGTCCTCGGTTTTAGCATATGTGTAGCCTCACGTATTGCATGATCTTCATCATAAATGTCGGTACATAATAACAAACGCAACAAACTCTCATTATGTAATGTCATAAGTTCTTTGTCAAACAAAGTGAAGCCTCTTTGAAACGAGCTCACCTTATAATTTAAGCGATGCGTAGGAACTCTTGTAATTAGGACAACAAGCATAGCAAATATGGTTGTATCCATAGGGGTCATGTCCTCATCAATGTGTCTAGGAGGTCCAGGATGAGTTGAAGAAGTGGCCTCTACCTCATGAGCTGACGAGGTAGGAATAGAGCCACTAGCTCCAGAAGAAGCAGAAGGCATGGGCTGATCGCCTCGAGGTGCAGTTGAAGAAGGCACCTCGAGGGGTGGCTGAGGAACTGGATCGGGTAGACAACCCTCATCTCCATCATCCTCATCATCCACAAAGATGGGCTCGGACTGCTCTAAAGAACCTGAGATATCAGGCCTAGTCCCTGGACTGGCCTCGTCGAAGGTCACCTCACAGGTCTCTACCACTTTACTAGACTCGCAGTTCCAAATCCGATAAGCCCACGAAGAAGTCGAGTAACCTAGAAAGATTCCATCACAAGAACGTGACTCGAACTTGTCTAGGTTCCCGGACTTCAGAATAAAGCACTTGCAACCAAACACACGAAAATGAGATACACTGGGATTTTGCCCATATCTCAACTCATAAGAAATGCGGTGCAAGTGTGCCCGAAGAAAAACTCGATTAGAAACGTGGCATGCGGTGGCTATAGCCTCAGCCCAAAACTTCCGCGGTGTAGAGTACTCATCAAGCATCGTCCTGGCCATCTCGACCAAAGTACGGTTCTTTCTCTCCACGACGCCATTTTGCTGTGGGACGTGTGGAGAAGAGAACTGATGCTCTACACCTGTCTCATCGCAGAACCTCTCAAAGTAGGAATTCTTGAACTCCGTGCCATTGTCACTGCGGTGCCATTGTCACTGCGGATCGCTCGTAAGGCACCCGGGAGCTCAACAGAAAGCCTACCAAAAAGACCTCGGAAATGTGTAAACATCTCATCCTTCGAGGCTAAGAAAAACACCCAAGAGTACCTCGAGAAGTCATTGACCACGGCAAGAACATACCACTTCCCTCCCGCTGACTGCACTCGAGCTGGTCCAACTGTGTCCATATGGAGCAGCTGTCCTGGTGCATCGGTCATAGTAACTGTGACCGGAGGATGGGAAGCAGCAACCATCTTGCCGTGCCGGCAAGGGGCACAAACTAAATCTTTGACCATCTTGAGTTTCGGCAGACCATGAATGAGATCGTGGCCGCTAACTCGAGTCAAATGGTCAAACCCAATGTGACCAAGTCTCATATGCCAGAAAGAAAGGTCGCGGGACTCAGAAGCAACCAAACACCGGAGAGGATCACCAGAAGACTCAGAAAAATCAGCATGAAAGATCGTCCCAAAACGAGAAATCCCGCAAACCAGACTACCCGAAGAATCAAGAATTTTGCAATTGTTTTTCTTAAAGCTCACCTCGTAACCGTCATCGGTAAGCTGAGAGACTGAAAGCAAATTATACTGCAGCTTACTAACAAAGGCAACATCTCTCAAGATAAAAGAGTCATTTACGCGCACTGTACCTTTGGCGATGACGCGCCCAGATGAAGCATCTCCGAAGGTGATCGTCTCATCACCTGGAGCACGGGCAAGGGAAGAAAACCAACGGGAGTCTCCGGTCATGTGTCGTGAACACCCGGAGTCTATGAGCCAAACCTTTCCCTTCCCTGCTCGGCGAACCTGAGTCAAACAGAGAGCAAAGTCTCAGTACTAGGGTAAATCAACAGTGATTTTGGCACCCAATACTGAGTAACACGTCGAGCAGATGAAGTAGTCAAGTACGACTGACCTCTATCTACCCTACGCTCTCTGTCACTCAAAACAGCAGAAGGTCTGTGAGCAGACCTGAAGCTGTTGTTGGGCTTGATTGCTACAGAGGAGCGAGTCAAGACACCAGCAACATGCTGATCACGCCGCGGGTAGCTATCTCGACGGGGGAAACGAGATCTACCCTTAGGACGGCGGAAGTCACGACCAAGAGCAGCATGAGGACGAAAACAGGAGAACTCAGAAAAACCAAGTCCTCGATGCTGCCCAAACCCATCAGAAGCAAACCTGGACCCCGTGTTGGTCTTAGGTGCACTCAAGGTCTGGTGCTACCCTGAATGCGCTTAAGAGACTCAACACGGTCTCTACGCACGATCTTGGCGCGCCTGAAGCATCGATCGACTGAGTGTCCATCCTTCTGACAGAAGGTGCAGTGATACTTCACCTTCTGAGAGGTAGAAGTAGCACGGGGAGGCTTCGCCTTCTGAGAGGCCAAAGCAGCAGGTCGAGTCACCTTGCTGTCAGAAATCCCTTGGACAAAGCCCGCAGACTTAAATTGAACTTTCTCGGTCCTGGGCTCAGTCTCGATCACACCTGGTGCTATGGGTCTGAGCACGGCAGGTGGATGCTTCCTCATTTCCTCATAGAAATCGTATCCTAGACCCTGATTAAATCTGCAAATTTTGGATTGGTCTAGAATAAGATTGAGCTTCTTCTTGCCTCCTATAAATCTCTCGAGAGTGTTAATAAGGTACCGACACTCCCGAAAAAGAGAGGTGCAAGACGAGCAGGGGGAAGAAGAGACAGCAGAAGGTAAGAGAGCAGAAGAAGAACCAACAGTAGAGGAAAGAATGGCTTGTGCACGCACAGCCGACTCTGAAGGGACAGACCTACTACTAGCCAGTTGGTTCATGTTGCTAGGCGTCTCTACCTTACCCTGGGGCTTCTCCCCCACCTCAGCAATCACATCACAATGAGTTGATGGCTTCTCTAGTAAATCCTTAGTTAGCTTAACACATTGTTCATTCAAAGAAACGAGTTCAAGTTTTAGTTTATCACAACTAATGCATGGTGAGCTAACAGGATCCTTAGTCGCATACTGAGCCATTTTCTTGTTGTTGTCAATCATTTCTTGAAACTGTTTGGAAACAGATTCAAGTTCAGCAGTTAATCTAGGACAGTTCAAGCATGAAGCGGCTGGCTCAAGCAACCAAGCATACAACTCAGAAATTTTATGATCTGCCCGTTTTAGGTTCATCTTCAAATTATTACAACTTTCACAAGTTTCGGGCAGATCAAGGAGCATGGTATAAAGACCTTTAAAAGCATTGTCCTTATCCTCACATGAGGTGCAAGATGTAGTCTCAACAACAACAGATGAAACAGGAACTACCCAACTCATCTCAAGCTCAGCCAAGAGACTAATATTCTCCACCTTAACAAGATCAAGTTCAGAGGACAGACTATCATGCGAGGTTCTTAGTTTCTCCATGTCACCCAACAGAGCACAGCATGTATCACAATCATCACTAGAGGGAGCAGATGTAAGAGCAATAATCTCTAGTGACAATCTATCTACTTCCTTCTCTAACTCAGTACACCTAGCCCTAGCTCTAGCATGAAATCCACCTAGCTTAAGAAAAGCATGATTAAGCTGGTCGTAGGTGGGGCATACCTCGTCCGAGTCGGAGTACAGCTCGCTGTCGCTCAGTTTGCCCTCAAGGGCCATGAAGCACATGCCGAAGAAGTCGTCGCCGCCCTTGGGGTCTTGGTCACCCGTCCCGTCGTCGTCCCTCCATCCCTCCACCTCGCTGAGGTCGAGGTCGTCGAAGGCGGTGAGGACGCGATGGAACAGCTTCTTGGCTTTGCCAAGGTTGCGGAACTTCTTCTTGCCTTGTGTAGGAGCTGGAGGCTTCTTGTTGCGGTTCTTGTCGGTGTAGTCGATCTTACCCGAACCGCCGTAGTCGTTCTTGCCCTTCTCCAGCTTGGGGCAGTTTGCCCGAATGTGGTTGGGGCCACCACACTCGAAGCAAATGACGGGTCCTCCTCTTTTTCTGTCCCTCCTCCCCTTGTAAGCATGGGAGAATCTTCGAGCAAGGAGAGCCAGCTGCTCATCCGCAAGCTGCTCTCACTGATCATCAGTTATGTCATAGAGAGCAGCAAGGGAGAATCCACAAGAGGACTCGGAAGAAGAAAGACCAGAAGCCAACGTGGGATTGGTGACTAACGCCATCGACTGTGACTTCGACTTGTGAGAGACAATGTCAATCTCGTGAGTCTTGAGGCGCGAGTACAGCGCATCAAGAGTCAAAGTTGAGAGGTCCATAATGTCCTTGATGGTAGTCACCTTCATCTCCCAAACACGAAGATCGAGTGCAGCGAGCATCTGTCGAGCATTATCCGAGTTGGGGTATGTGAGACCGAACGCTCGGAGGTTGCTCAAAATCTTATGAAAACGCGCAAAACACTCATCAAGGGACTCGCCAGCGAGCATTTCAAACTTGTTATAATCTCGCTTGAACTGGTCATGTCGCACCGCCTTTATTTGGGTGGTGCCCTCATGGTAAGCATCGAGGGTCTCCCAAATATCGAAGGCGGACGAAAGATGAGATATACGGTCAAACTCGCTACGACTTAGGCCCTGGATTATGATGTTCATTGCCTTAGCATTTGCCTCAACATCATGCATATTTCCAGCATTAATGTTCTCATCGGCAGGAACAACAAATCAGATCTTGACCTTGCGCCAGATGGCATACCCCTGAGCCTAGATGTATGTCTCCATTCGGCTCTGATACCAATTGTTGGACCGAAGTGGCGACAGAGGGGGGGTGAATGTCGCTTTCTAAAATTAAATTCACCCCTCAAGAATCCACACTTATGCTTATTCTCCAATAGCTATGGAAGCTATGAAGAAGGAAGATAGGCACTACTGGAAGTCACAGCAACAAGGGTAAAGCAGATCCAGAAAGAAGCAGCCACGAAAAATAATTTCAGAGCAGGTCTGACTGCAAGCGGTAGTACCGCTGAGACGAGCGGTAGTACCTCTGAGCGGTAGTACCGCTGAGCCGAGCGGTAGTACCTCTCGAGGAGCGGTAGTACCGCACGAAGAAATCAGCAAACAGGATTTTCAGACAGCAAATATTCAGATCTTTGAAAAACCATGAGAATGATGGAATTCTTCCATTCTTTTTGGCCCAAAACATCACCAATACATACTCAATAGCAAGGAGGCTCTAGAGAACAAACAAATCAACCCTAGAAACAAGAATTTCAGATTATAGCAAAAATCTGAAAAGTTGCAAGAGCTGAGCCAAAAACCAAATTACTCCCTAATATTTGATCCTTTGGCTACGAAACTTTGAGGATAGCTACTCAATAGCCTCTGGACTCTCCATGCCAAATTTCAAACCATCTCGCGAAGGGAATCAAGACTTGCATTAAACCCTAGAAGGAGGAAATGAAGAACAGAGAGGGCTCAAGAACTAAATCTGAAATCAAACTCGGTTTGCTCTTGGGATTAAATAGCCAAATGACTTTTGAGCATCTCCCATGTCATAGCAACCCATTTTGGCACTCCCCAACAACAAACAACAAGAAATCACGAAACTCAAAATCAAGCCAAAAAGGAGAACGAAGGAAGAACAGAGAGCACGGGAGAAAACTTCATATTTCCATTCATTGAAGCAAAAGGATTACAGAGGAGTCCCGATACGCATGGACATTAGAACAAGAGGAATGATTACAAGACTCTCAATCCATCTCCTCACTCTCCCTCTCCATCCTCAAGATCACCAAGAGCTTCACATGCTTCTTGGGAGGAACACACAGAGAAGCTACGAAGGGGACAAGCTCTCAACAGAACCCTGCCTCTTCTACCAACTAAAGCCCAAAGCAAAACTACCTCCTAAAGACTCTTTTGACCAAAGCAAACTCTAACTCTCTCCCAAAGCCATGGGGAGGCATGCAGCCCCTCCACCTATTTATAGCGCTTGGCTGACGGGTCTCCACCCTGTTACACCCGCTAAATCCAACGGAGCCCGCTCTCGCTTGTGCAGCCTTGCGAATTTACCGATTCACCCCTCGTGCACCTTCCGGGAAGCTTCCGCGCTCCTTGTCGTCCACGACTCGCAACCACATCGAATCTCCGCCGTCTTCGACACATCCGACCGTTCTGACCTCGACACCTCCCTGTGTCTAGTCCGATCACCTCGTATCTCACCACGACTCCGCCTCGACGTCCTGCAGTCACACAGACAAGAAACACGTCACATAGCACCGCTCGATACATGAAAGCGTAAATAGCATAAGCACATCATACTTACTCATGACGAAGTCTAAACCTATCGAATCATCGGAATATGCAACCTAATCCCATACGACCAAGTTTGACCAAGTCCGACCGAGCTCGTTGCACCACGCAACGACATGGTCCGACCACACAATCCAAACTCGACTATGCTAAACCTTTGTCAATTACTCATCATTCACATGGAGTCACGACCACATGGTCTCTCAGTAATTCCAATAAAACAATTGTGTATGGCGCTTGTCAACAAGGCAAAGTCATCAATTGCCCTATTGTTCTTCCAATAGTTTCTCTTCCTCTCCCTTGGAGCTTGTATACTCCGATGTTTGGGGGCCAACATTGACTTCTGGAGGAGGCTTCAACTACTGTGTTAGCTTTATTAATGATTTCAGTATATTCACATGGATCTACTTGTTGAAAAATAGATCCAAGGTTTTCTCTGTTTTCATACAATTTTAGACTCATGTTGAACTCTATTGAACAAAAAGATAATTAGTGTTCAAACTGACTGGAAGGTGAATATAGAAAACTTCATACCTTGTTTTATCGTGTTGGTATATCCCATCATGTTTCTTGCCCCTATGCGCCTGAACACAAATATCATCATATTGTTGAAGTTGGTCTTTCTTTGCTAGCTCATGCTACCATGCCCATTAATTTTTGGGATGAGGCTTTTATCACGTCTTGTTTCCTCATTAACTAAACCCCCAACAAGGTCATCGATCTTGTCACACCTCTTGAACAATTGCTTGGCCTCAATATAGATTACACCTCCTTGAGAACTTTTGGTTGTGCATGTTGGCCGAATCTCAAGCCATGCAACAAACATAAACTTGCTTTCCCACCAAATGTTGTGCCTGTCTTGGTTATAGACCAATTCACAAAGGTTACAAGTGTTGGATATTTTGACCGATCATGTGTATGTTTCTTGAGATGTTGTGTTTGATGAGAATATGTTTCCATTCTTAGGATTGTCTTCCACGTCGGCTGGATCTTGTCCTTTTGAATCTTTCTTCCACCCTCATAGTTCTCTCTTCCTTCACGTTTGGTTGTAGGGGGGGTGAAAATGTGACTAGTGAGTATGAGCATGATCATTCTTGTTTGCAGCAATCTAATCCTATTTTGCAAAATCAGCAGCAGCAAGCATCACCAGGATCACATCCTGCATCCTAAGGTGATGAGGCTTCAGAGGTTCCTTCTACTGATGCTCCACCTAACCAGGTGCATCCAATGATAACCAGATTCCAAGACAACATTAGGTAGCCCAAGCAATGCACTGGCGGGACTATGTCTATCATTTTGGCCAGAGGGTTCTTTTGGCTGCCGTTGAACCTTCATCCTATCAAGAAGCAATGGTATATGATAAGTGGAGGCAAGCCATGAATGATGAGTATAATGCACTTCTCAAGAATGATACATGGCAGTTGGTTCCCTTCTCTAGACAACAGAATGTTATTGATTGTCGCTGGGTTTTCAAACTCAAGAGGAAGGCCGATGGACCAATTGATAACTATAAAGCCTGAATGGTTGCTAAAGGCTTCAAACAACATCTTGGCATCGATTATGAAGAAACGTTCAGTCCCATGGCGAAGCCAACTACCATTCGCCTTATACTCTCACTAGCAGTGTCTCGTGGGTGGTGACTTCAACAACTTGATGTGCAAAACGCCTTCTTGCATGGTGTCCTTGAACAAGAGGTGTACATAAGACAACCTCCTGGATATCTATATATGAGGTATCCTAGTCATTTGTGTAAGTTAAAAAAAAGGCTCTCTACGGGCTAAAATAGGTGTGTTTTCAAGGCTAAGTTCTACACTTTAGGAACTAATTTTTATACCTTCCAAGGCAAATGCATCACTTTTTGTCTATAGTCAACCTGGACAGATGGTCTACACTTTAGTCTATGTGGATAACATTATAGTGGCTAGCTCCTCATCACAAGTTGCAAGAATGGTGATTGAACAATTGCAAGAAGAGTTTGCAGTGAAGGATTTAGGAGATGTGGATTATTTTCTAGAAATTAAAGTTCGAAAGAGTGTTGACGGTTTGATTCTAACTAAGAAAAATATATATGTGATCTCCTTGGTCGAACTAACTTGAGGAATTGTAAACCAGTTGATACTCCTATGTCATTAGTGGAGAAACTAAGACAGAACAGAAGGCAAGTTGTTGATGGCTCAAGAAGCCACAACATAGCGAAGCATTGTAGGAGAACTTCGGTACTTGACCCTAACACGTCCTAACATAGCTTTTTCGGTAAACAAGGTATGTCAATTCCTTAGTGCACCCACAAGTCAGCACTGGATAGCAGTCAAGCGGATCTTGAGATTTCTAAAGATGTCTTCTTCCACTAGACAGAGAATTAGTCATTCACCTTCCACCTTGGTGAGTGCTTTTTTAGATGTCGACTAGGTGGGAGGTCCGGATGATCGTCGCTCAACTGGTGGATTTGCGGTCTTTTTTGTGCTAATTTGGTCTCCTGAAGCTCCCAGAAGCAAGCAACAGTCTCACGGTCAAGTATCGAATCTGAATATAAAGCTTTAGCCAATGTCACAACAGAAATAATTTGGATTCAATCATTACTAGGAGAGCTTGGTGTTTATCAATAAAAATCTCCATGTTTATGGTGTGACAATTTGGGAGCTACTTACCTCTCGGTGCATCTTGTTTTTTATGCAAGAACAAAGCATATTGAAGTGGATTATCATTTTGTTAGAGAACGTGTTGCACTCAAACCTTTGGAAATAAGGTTCATCTCCTCTCAAGATCAGGTTGCAGATGTGTTTACAAAGCCGCTCCCGAGGCATCACTTCTTTGAACTGAGTCACAATCTCAATCTTACCAATTGTGATTGAGGGAGGGTGTTAAAGATATGAGTCAGGATTCTGTGCATGTGGTAATCCTTATCTCCATCATTAGCTAAAGATATCGCTAACTGAAGATATACTCAGTAGATATCATTAACTGAAGATTCTGTTGTAATCTGCTTTCTGTTGTAATTTGCTTTTCTATTTCTTTTCTGTTGTGATGGACAACTGTAGCACGTAAGGAAACTCTTTGTAAGCCGTGTTGGCAATGTCCAGTATCTAAATTCGATTCATTTCCTCCAAACCTCTCTAAACTCTTTCAGTGAGATAGGACGAGTTAATCATGACCATTAGCAATTATCAGTGATAATTAGCAAGTTTTAGTGTTAATCAGTTATTCGCGTTGATATGTGATAATTATTTGTAGTTAGTGTTAGTGGGTATTAATTAGTGTATGATTAAATGTTATTAATGAAAGTTAATTAATTTGTAAGTTACATTGATCTTGCATCATCACATCCTCTCAACCAAACATAATTCATCATTCCTAGCTAAACATCATGCTCGGACCATCCATCCCATCCTAAAAAAGTAGGACCATCCTGTCCCATCCTATCTCGCCCGCAACCAAACACTACCTTAGTCCCTTCTATATTTTCTTTTATATTTAATTAGTCACTCACCGGATTTCTTGGGTTTTGCACCATATCGCCGGCTAGACTTGCATGACAATGGCAACGTCCGCACTTGAGATCATCGTTGGGCTGAGCTGTATACAATAGTTTTCCTTTGGACGAACAACACCACTAGTGAGGTGGAGGACCTATACATTACGATCAATGGAAATCATATCACCGACATAAGATTCGGAGTCCCCTAGGAGGAAGGTGAAAAAGTAGTAGGTACTCTAATATGCTTTGTATAAATCAAATGATCTTTCTGAAAATGGCTTTTTTTTTAGAACCGTGTGTATACTAATTCCCTTCTGAGCCATGTTATGGGCAGCATATTATAAGATCGCATGTACAAAAAATAGGTTGAATACGCCAGCATTGCTCCTCCAATAGATGGGAAAATTAGGTGCTTTCATCTAGGGTGAGGGTTCCAGGGACCAGTCATACCAGAATCTTACTTAGCTTCCATTGCCAATTCTCCATACCAAGCTATGTTTCAGTAGCTCAACTCTACCTGCAATATGCTCCTGCGGGTATAAAAGCCAACTATACCATGAGCTAGACTACTTGATTTATAGAAATTTAGAAAGTAAACATGGACAGCAAAATGTAGTCATGCATTGAGCACGCATGCTCCAACCTGGACTGCAAAATGGAGACATGGACTGATGTCCTGAACAACACACTTGAAAAAAAAAATTCTCGGAAATAGTCCAGGAAAATGTTCCAAGTGAGTCATATCTGTGAACTCTAACTACGACTACATGTATGCATAATATAATCCGGTATGGTCATTTTTTGACGTGGGAAATTAGGATATGATTTAGCTGACAACCAAATCATGCTCATCCAAGCAGGCCCTATACTAGAAAGAAATCTTTGGTCATAACACATCCACTCACAATCAACTTCAGCAAGGACCATGGCTAATGACCTACCTAGAATACAGTCATTCTGTGGACCATTCCAATACCCCTTGCACATTGCAGGATATGAGCCATGTGCTACTCTGCATATATCTTACCAAAGCGAAACTACACCTGTGTTTGGTTTCCGGGATTAGGAAGGATGGATTGATCCCGTCTTAGGGAATATTTTTTCCACATGGACACGGCGCCATACCTCAAATTTGCCGGACGAGGCGAGATAGGACCAATTAATCATGACCATAAGCAATGATCAGTGACAATTGGCATGCTTTAGAGTTAATCATTTATTAGTGTTGATATGTAATAATTATTTGTAAATAGTGTTAGTGGGTGTTGATTAGTGTACGATTAAATGTTATTAATGAAACTTAAGGGTGTATGGTTTAGTTGATTTGTTAAATGTTATTAACGAAAGTTAATTAATTTGTAATTTATACTAAATTTTTAATTTTTCTCTAGCCTAATTTGGTAAAGTAAACAATGTTTACATTGATCATATATCATCCCGTCCTCTCAACCAAACAAAAT
Organism: Dendrocalamus latiflorus; assembly: GCA_017311315.1. Lineage (NCBI taxonomy): Eukaryota > Viridiplantae > Streptophyta > Magnoliopsida > Poales > Poaceae > Dendrocalamus > Dendrocalamus latiflorus. The sequence continues at coordinate 21,907,160 of CM029655.1, forward strand.
TCATCATCCCATCTAATCACCCTGCTTAGACCATCGCATTCCATCCTAAAAAAGTAGCACCATCCTGTCCCGTCCTACCTCGCTCCCAACCAAACACCACCTTAGTCTCTTTATGCTTTCTTTTATATTTAATTGCTTCTGTCCATTCGTTCTCTTCTTTGTTAGTCATTCACCGGATTTCATGGGTTTTGCACCATATCGCCTGCTAGACTTTCATGACAATGGCAACGTCCGCACTTGAGATCATCGTTGGACTGAGTTGTATACAATAGTTTTCCTTTGGACGAACAACACCACTAGTGAGGTGGACGACCTATGCAAATCATATCACCGTCACCAGATTCGGAGTCCGGCCCCTAGGAGGAAGATGAAAACGTAGTAGATACTATACTCTAATATTGTGCTTTGTATAAATCAAATGATCTTTCTGAGAATGGCTTTTTTTTTAGAACCGTGTTTATACTAATTCCCTTCTGAGCCATGTTATGGGCAGCATATTATAAAATCACATGTACAAAAAAATAGATTGAATACGCCAGCATTGCTCCTCCAATAGATGGGAAAATTTGCTGCTTTCATCTAGGGTGAGGGTTCCAGGGACCAGTCATACCAGAACCTTACTTAGCTTCCATTGCCAATTCTCCATGCCAAGCTATCTTTTGTGGCTTTTGGCTTTTCTACGGTAAACACTACAACAAAACATCCGTAGGGAGACATCATATTTGTAGGTTAGAGACGTTCTGTTTCGTCTCCCACAGACAACTGAGGCGCTTTTATAAAGCGTCATAGAAACGTCTCTACATGAACCGTCTCAAAAATATAGAGACGCTCTCTAAGGCGTGCCTATATTATTTGAGACGTTCATTAGAGACATCTGCATTGTATCCCTATAAAGTTAGAGACGCTTTTATAAAAACAGCTGCACCACGTCTCAATTAATATAGGCACGTGCGTTGAGATGTTATGTGCCGTCTCAAGATGTCCTATGTAGTATGTATTTTTTATTTTGATTGGTATATATTTTCTTCTATACACACAAATACGTATCCGTATGAGAATATAGTATTCCATATATTTATTATATATACATGTATATATAATAATTTTATAGGCAGCACCATAATATTGAGTACATATTTTATAAAATATAAGGAATGGGCGTAGCACAACAGATATACCGTTATAAGAAAAGCAAACCAACTACAACTGGAACCAAGCCACACCCCGGGCAAACCATTGGCAATTGACAAATTCGTCACCATTGCACCCTCCAAACCCCAAAGAAGTTTACATAAGAGAGGTTTACAAATAATTATAGCATCCATTTAAATCAACAGAGTTCACAACTAAATAAAAATCTAATATGCGATAAACACATCGGTAAAACATCCTCCAATTTGACACACATCTTTTTTTAAACTGCTATAATAAATCATCAGGTCTATTTCTTCAATCAGAAAATTGTGCATCAGGTCTTCCACTCTGCATTTCTTTTCATAGTCCTCCATATCCTGCAAACATAGCAATATATGTAACAGTTGATTCACTTGAAAGAGCAGCACATATGTCAGTTGATTCATATACGGATGTACAGGAGATTCCTATTAATGTACGTAATGTACATGTAAGAAAATACATATAAGGAATTCCTATTCTAACAAAGATTATTCAAACATGGATGATGGATGGCAGAAACATGCAAAAATTCTGAGTCATTTTGGTAATCAGATAACATGGTTAATCATTTTTATGTTAACTACCACCAAGAAAGCAAAGAAATGGGCTTAAAATTAATGTATCAGAACTTACATTTGTGGCATGGAATTGCAGCCGAAATACAACCTTAACTTTGGCCTTTTCGATCTTCCATTTTGGAACCCTTGACATTGTGCCAATATTAAGACAATTCCCAGCAAGGGCAATCTTTACAATTCAAACATCTCTCACTTCTAAAAGGATCCACATTCTTTTATCTGAAAAGCAAGAGGCAAAGGTACCATAAGCATCCTTACATCCACCTCATCAAATAAATAAAATTTCTAGCGTTTTGACTTTCAGTTCAGGTTTTCCATTCAAATCAATATTGCTAGCATATAGGAAAACAATGAGGCGTATAAATGGGTTTAAAAAATTGTAAAAGTGCATAGCAATGACATACAGATCTACAACAGAATATAAGAATATCTTGCGAAACAGAATATAAAATATCTTGTGATTGAACCACTTAACTGACTAGCATGCATTTCATCAAAACATATATGTATTCTACTGAACTTTGCCTCCTCCCATATATTGTAATGTTCTTCTCCTTTCTATTAGACTAAACAATTTGCACAGTGTTCAGTGGTTTGCTACAAACTTGATCACCAAAACTAAAAATTCCAAACTATGGTGGATAGTGCAGAATTTCACAACCTGTGTAGATTATGCATATATTTAGTTTGACCACGAAATCAAAACCCCAATCTCCCACAGCAACATACACAACTAGAGACATACACAGCAACATAAATTTTACTGTGTTTCTAACCCATTTGGAGAAGGCTTCGTTTAATCCCCCACAACTAGCAAGCCAAGTCTCCGAACACAATTACAACCATGCGAAATCAAACAAACAATTGCACTTGTATTCTGTTTACATAGATCCAAGTTCAACAAATGCATTGACAAAGTAATAATCTAACAATAGAAAGTCAGGCACCTTCTAACCCAATCAGCGCACGACCACCCGCCAAATCCCGCCTCCCTTTTGGAGGCAAAGCTAATTCGCACAAGACATATCAGAACCAAGGCGAATATGTCCACATTACTTCTAAAATCCAACTCCCCACCCATCGGCGTCTAAAATCCGCAACTCCCCACGCATCAGCGCCCCAGATCAAACAGAGAATCGGAACCTTTTCAGGACCTTACCGAGAAGATCCGAAGCGACGGCCCGCGAGACGACAGCCTCCACAAGCACCTCGTCGGCACCCTCGGCGCACTGGTCCGCCGTTCGTCGCGTCAATCTGCCAGATGCACCCCACCAAAGAGCACGATTAGGGCATGGCCCGTGGCGATCGGTAAGGTGCCGAGCAGTCGGAGAGAGATCCGCCACGCACCTGCGGTGTATGAAGGCCTGGACCTTGACCGCCGCCGCCTCCACCTTCCCCAGCCGCGATCCGGGTTTGGTTGACGCGAGATCGGAGGCGAGATCGGAGATCGGAGATTCGGAGGGGAGGAGATGACGAGGCGAGACTGCGAGATCGAGACTCGAGAGGCGCCGCCGCGCTGGCTAGGGTTTGGTTGTCTCGTTGCTTCTGCAGTTTCGCGTGAGGAGGTCGTGTGGTCGCGCCGGGCCGGCGGGCGTGTCTGCTGATGGACCGAGGCGCCGACTTCGGATACGTAATCGGGTTCTATTCGGATAATATCCGAGAATCCGAATACCGAATGGATTCGGTCGGATATCAGTAAAACCGAATCTGTTACCGAATCCATTTACAAATATTCGAATCCGAATCCGAATCCGACCGGATACTACACCATTTTACTGAATTTGCTTCCAGCCGGATTCGGTACCGGATCGGTCGGAACAAACCCGACCCGTTTTCACCCCTAGCTGTATTGAAAGACTGAAGTCGTGGGCCGAGCGCGTGGAGTCGCGGAGATAGTGGCGGCCAGCAGTAAAATACGTTACGAATCTGGGCTGAATCTTACCAATATTGTCCCGAGCTGGATTCAAATTATCTGGGCTATATACTACATACATTTTTATACCCCGGGCTAAAGCCCACCTTCCCAGGGGCCAATTCCGCCCCTGTTAATGTGTGAACATTCTAAACCTTAGGTTGAGAGTTCGAACCCTGGGATTGATATTTTTTTATGTTTTCAGCCACTGGACAAAAGCGAAAGAAAAGTCTCAGGTTGTGAGTTCGAACTTTGAGATTGATATTTTTTATGTTTTATATATATACCGTTACTTACACCATTTTCTTTTTTTAATATTCTTATATGGAGATAATAGATAAGACGTCTCAAATGTTAAATAAGGCATCTAAAATTTCGTCTCTATACATGAGACGTACTCCAAAACGTCTCAGCAGCCGTTTTAATAGAATTTAATAGCGTGCAACCCTTTAGAGCGTCTCAAACTGCGTCTCTATTTCAATTGTGGTTCTAAAAAGAGAGACATGATTCAAAGCGTCTTAAACAAAACGTCTTAATATGTTCATTTTGTTGTAGTGAAATATCTTTTAAATAGAGTATCTTTTTAAGATGAAGTCTACTAGTTCATTATAGTACATACTGTACCGACTTCATTTATATCGGCAAAAGCTGCACGTGAATTTCAGTTACTCTATTATCTCTCACACGAACAGCCAAAAGCCACAACCCACAGCCACAAAAGAACAGGCCCTATGTTTCAGTAGCTTAACTCAACCTGCAATATGCTCCTGCGGGTATAAAAGCCAACTATACCATGAGCTAGACTACTTGATTTATAGAAATTTAGAAAGTAAATATGGACAGCAAAATGTAGTCATGCATTGAGCACGCATGCTCCAACGTGGACTGCAAAATGGAGACATGGACTGATGTCCTGAACAACACACTTGAAAAAAATTTCTCAGAAATAGTCCAGGAAAATGTTCCAAGTGAGTCATGTGTGTGAACTCTAACTACGACTACATGTATGCATAATATAATCCGGTATGGTTATTTTTTGACGAGGGAAATTAGGATATGATTTAGCTGACAACCAAATCATGCTCATCCAAGCAGGCCCTAAACTAGAAAGAAATATTTGGTCATAACACATCCACTCACAATCAGCTTCAGCAAGGACCATGTACAGTCATTCTGTGGACCATTTCCAATACCCCTTGCACATTACAGGATATGAGCCAGGGTCCTTTTCCTTACAGCAGCCATGCACATACTAACATGGGTGAACAAAAACACAAGGGCCAGGCTAGAACTGAATTTCCGAATACCAAGGTATGAGCCAGGGTCCTTTTCCTTAGCAGCCATACACATACTAACATAGGTGAACAAAACACAAGGGCCAGGCTAGAACTGAATTTCCGAATACGTTCCATGCCATCGTCTACTCAACAACACTTTCTTGTAGGTTTCTTGCAATTGGCCATCGTCAACTTCTCCCATTCTCATTCCAAGAAACCTACAAGAAAGTGTTGTTGACTGTATTACACTAAACTACTGAAGTGCACTGCTTTTATGCTTGTAAATGTAGATTGGATGCAGACTGGCTCACCGATGAACAGTTCACCAACCAGCCAGCAAGTTTTCAAGGATGGAGTATGGTATCTTTTAGTTCTACAGCAGGTCGTGTGGCACAATCATATGACACCTTCAACAAAAGTACAATCAAATGGACCAACACTTCCATCTTCATTGTTCTGTTTTCAAAAGGAACACCAGTTTACAGGAGGAACAGTACAACATGTTCATTCGTTCTGCGTATAAGCACAAATGCACAGTGGCACCTTTGCTGTTCCTCTTTCGGACCCACTTCAAAAATCTGCAACTTACCACATATACTTACATATTTCTGCAGATAAATTTACTACCCGAGATTTGATAACCGGGAATACATCTCAACGCATTTGAACCATAGTGAAAATATAGGCGGTAAACCGCCACTTTTAAAGTGTTTATGGGTATTTGCAAAAGCTCAATAGTACGCACATGTTCAGTTCAATCTTTTTCTTTTATTTTCATATCTAATGAAAACTTTGTGCAATTTGCTCATCATATTTGGAGTAGCATGTAAGTAGTCCATATTTGTAAATTTACCTAATATCGCCTATGGATTCGTGTGCTACTCTGCATATATCTTACCAAAGCAAAACTACTATAACACCCCAACTCTACATGAGCCCAGAATGTTACCATTAACTCGACTCCTTCCCAAATTAAACCATTTTTATACAAACTACTAATATCCATATATTGACCAAACTTTCATAAATACTCACTTATAAACATGACGATATTGAATAAAAAATCTTAACATTGATTTGAAGCAATAACAATTCGAAGATAATCCAATTATTGAAACTAACCGTTGATACTTAGCCAATTGCAAGAGTTTATATAAACCAAATCACTAATAAAAAAAGTTTATTGTCTAATGTGACAAGTGAAGCAATGACAGTGCACAAACTGATTATGAGCTATTTTCCCCATACATATCACCTTCATCGATCACCTAAAACAACAACATAAGCAAAGATGAGTCTACGACTCAGCAAGCATATAATAAAATAATAAATGGTATTAAAACATGTTAGCAAGTAGTCATGTCAATTTACCACTATCTCATTTTCATCTATCCTTTTATTAGTACCATGTACATTTCTCGTCATCTCTTTTATCTTTTCATTAATGCCATGCACATATCTCATCATGTCTTTTATCTTTTCATTAATGCCATGCACATATCTCATCATCTCCTTTGCTTATATTGGTATAGCAGAGTGTAATACCAGTCGGTGTTTACCCATACACGTCCTCTTTCATGCGGGGATATCAATTCCGTCTTCTTTCATACGGAGACCTTAAGCTGCCCTCTTTCATATGGGGACCTCATCTCCACTCCCATGGAGTGTCTATCCAAATAGATTTTACTCTTCCCACTCCCGTGGATCACCCACACAAAATAGACTCTAGAGGCTCACACAGGTCATCTCTTTTCATCATGAATGCTCATTACGCACAATGCAATGGTTCTCTCAATATTAATCATTTATCAACATTACTTACTTATTATCATCACCATTTTATCCATCATCATATGAGCATTAAAGAACATAAGTGTAAACATGTAAATTAGCATGTTAGGTACCTTATAAATATAAAACAATAAGAGCAAACCATCCGTATTACCATTCTAAATGCACTTACCTTTTCTAACCACATGGGATGGATTGATGTGAAGACGACACTAACTATGAAGTTACTCCTTCTATAGTAAATACCAGTCTCAACAACATACCATAATAATACATAAACATCAATCAAACAATGTTGCTTCTACATGTTTCATGGTCCAACAATCCCCCTTTATGAGGCAATCCTTTCCTGCAGTCCCGGTAATAAAAATATTATAACTCTTGACTCAGAAGTCCTATCATAGCACTTTAGAAACATAAAAAAATAAGAGCAAACCATCTGTATTACCATTTTACCTTGCACTTACCTTTTCTAACCACGTGAGATGGATTGATGTGAAGACGACACTAACCCTGAAGTTACTCTTTCTATAGTAAATATCAGTCTCAACAACATACCACAGTAATACATAAACATGAAATAAACAATGTTGCTTCTATGCATTTCACGGTCCAACAATCCCCTCTTTACCAGGTAGTCCTTCCCTGCTGTCCCGGCAATTAAAATATCATAACTCTCGACTCAGAAACCCTATCATGGCAAACCATATAAGTTCTAGAATCTAAACAAAATTTTCTACACTTTATTAGTTGGCCACCAACCCTGATTAATCTAATTAACCTCTCATTTTTAACCCCAAAGAATGTTCTGTTATCTTACTAGACAGCAGAATTAACAATTTTATATCTACTAATCTACCTGTCCAAACATACTAAAACATACCACTTCCCAAGTCTACATAAAATTATATATCTTTATTTAGTTATGCCCATAATTTAATTCGGTCATTTACTAGGCCCAAACTACAAATTGCCACAACTGCGTCCAGTAGCAATCAAATTTTGGACAACAGTCTAAGGCCACAACTTCCAAACCACTCAACTAAATCCCATGTTCTTGAACTCCATAGAAATATTTAACAATTGTCTACAACTTTGATATTATTCCAAAGTTACAAAACAGGACATAGCTACCCAAAAACTTGCCTAAAATACATAATAGCAAACCCTAACGAACAATGGTACTCATAAATCATCTCTAACACCTCTCTTCTTTCTTAACCAGAACTAGCATGATCTCAAAACCAATATACTATGGCATAAAATAGGGAACACAAGGTTTTAGACAATTTTACCTACAACCCAACGTTCTTGCCGGCACGACGAACGAACATAGAAATGGAAGTCTCCCTCTTTCATCTTCTTCTTTTCTCCTTCCCCTTCCCCTTCACTTCTCTAACCGGTCATTTCCTCCTTGCCATTCTTCCCCTCCTCCACCAGCAAGGTGGCAGCAACCGCAACAGTAGTAGCAGCAGCAGGGCAACAACGACGACAACAGTGGTAGGGCAGCACTGGTGCAGCAGCTGAGAGGCAGTGGAGTGGTAGTGACATGGTAGCTAGGTGGCAGGATGCACTGCTAGGGTTTTAGGGGGATGGTGGCTAGGTCTACTCTATCCCCTACCCCTGCCATTCCTTAAAAAGCCCAGCACACTTCCCCCTCTATGACCAACTCGGTCAAGAAATCAAACTAAACTCCCCCCTTTCCCCTCAATTTTGTTTCCCTTTAATACTTTTTTGAATTCACTAATGGGTCCCTAGGAGAGTTGGTTTTGGAATATTACATTCTACCCCCTAACAGAATTTGACCCTAAATTCTACACGAGAAATAAAACAGATTTTCAAAATTAAACTTTAACACATACTAGTTGCGAATAAGTTCGGATATTTTTTACGCATGTGAGACTCCAATTCCCAAGTCACTTTTCCCTTGGTTTGATGCAACCAAAGCACCTTGATATACTTCAATGTCTTATGCCTCAACACTCGCTCCGATTACCCTACTATCTACACTGGACGGGATTCGAAGGTAAGATCTTGCTCGATGATTAATGGCATTAAGGGTATCTCATGCTCTGGATCCCTCAAGTACTTCCTCAACATGGAAACATGGAACACGTCATGCACACCATGCATGGACTCAGGAAGGTCCAAATGATATGCTAGTTTCCCAATTGGCGCCACTATCAGAAATGGTCCAACGTACCTTAGGATAACCTTCCCTTTGGTACCAAACAACACAATGCCTTTAGTGGGAAGCCTTTAGTGGGAGACACTTTCTGGAGCACCTGGTCACCCACCGCACACTCCAACTCCTGCCTTCTTATATCAGCATAACTCTTCTACGTACTCTTAGTGCCCAATAGATTCTACCCACTATCTGCCACTCGGTCAATAGTCTCCTGTACTCAATTGGGATCCATAATTGCCTTCTCACCTATAGCGCCCAACAAAGTGGTGACCTACACCTTCGCCCATACAAGTCTTCAAATGGTGCTGCTCGAATGCTGGCATGGTAGATGTTATTGTAGATAAACTCTACTAGTGCCAAATGATCCTCCCAACTTCCCTTCCATGACAAGACATAGGACCTAGTGTCTAGATGGTGCGTTCGGACTACCCATCCGTTTGCAGGTGAAATGCAGTGCTAAGACGAAATTGTGTGCCCAACACACTCTATAAGCTTTCCTAAAACTTAGAGACGAACTTTGCATCTCGGTCAGAAACAATAGTCTTGGACACACCGTGCAACCACACAGCATCCCACACATAAATAGGAGCCAAATCACTCGCCATATTCATCGTGCGAATGGGAATAAAATGTGCAGGCTTGCTGAATCAGTCCACACTACCCAGATAGAGTCCTTCTCTCACTCTGCGTAAGATAATCCAACCAGAAAACACTCATATCGAGTGCACTTGGTGGTTGTGTACTTCTCCTTGAGTCTCTTTGCATCCTTGGCAGTCTCCATATCCGACCTAGGGTACTTCTAAGTTTACTGTCTAGATTTTTATCGTTGATAGGGTTAGCCCATGTTAGTGAATAAAACCAAACTAGAGGTGTTGGTTATGGTATCTTGTAAGTCTCTACTATATAAAGAGGTGAGTTGAGAGAGTTAAGGGGAGCTCTCTAGAAAGCGAAGTGGAGGAGAGTTAGTGTTCTTTAAGAGAACACTTGGGAGATGGGTTGTGGATCTTTGTCTTAAGCTTTTTTTTTCACCCTTAGGCTTTGTGGTTGGCTAGAGAGTGAATGTAAACATTCATCTTCAAGTATCAATAGATATCAAAATTCATCAAAGTCTTTCTCCTCTTTACTCAAGTGTTGAAATCTTAATTTAGCTTATTTTTGGTGTTTCCTTTTCCCTTCTTGATATTGCTTTTGTGCTAAGAATGTATAAGTGATTGAGATACCTTTTGAAGACTAGATCCCATCCATCTAGGCACATCCATAGCAAGTTATTATAATTACCCGATTTTGATTTAAGAAAGTGTGATTTTGGGGTTTTGATCCTGAGGGATTTTAGCTTGGGTTCTTGCTGTTGTTAAGTTTGTTAGGGTGTGTGGGAGTAGATCCAATCTTGACCATCCTTTACCAATGAGTAAGTCTTGATTCAAGTTCTTATATTTTGCCCAATTTTGGTGAACCTTCCTTATAAATAGAATAAATAAGAACTTTGGCAATGATCTACTTGATCTTTGATAGTAATAGGTCCTGACATCCTAGATAAGGTGTATGCCAAATTTCAAATGATTTAGAGCTATGGTTTGAAAGTTGTACAAGTTTCTCTCCCTAACTGTTGTGCTGATTTTGTCAAGAGGGAAGACCGCCCATGTAAGAGAGATAAGACCGTCGAGAGGAGACGTCAGATCATCCCTACTTGGTCAGATTGCCCTTTGTACTACGGTCAAACCGCCCAAATATGTCCAGCCTCATTTGGCTCGATTTTTCTTAGAGTTTTTCTTATGGGTGCTTAATCTCTGATCTCTATAGTTTCATATAGCTATTAGAGTGAAGAGCTCTCATTTTACTTTAGGAAAAGATTTTTAAAAGGCTTTTAATAATGTTGGCTCATATTCACCCCCTCTAATCATTGTTGACGGTCCTATAGATCTTTAACTATATCACATAAATAAATAGAAATAATCCAAACCGATAAATTAGCGAACTTCAGCAATATTTCATCCCAGGGCACAGTGAGCTAGCTTCAGCATGACGGGCTTGGGGAGACCACAGCTATGGTGGCATGAGCCAGATATTTTCTCCCCAAAAGCCACACCCAAGCTACATTGGCCCTATTTGTTTAGACTTAGGCTTTTTGGTTTTTAGCTTAAAGTTAGCTTTTTGGCTTAAATAGCTTATAAGCATTATGCTTTTAAGCCAAGCCAGTGTGTTTGGTAACCTTGCTTTTCTGACCTCCTAAGCTATGGCTTAAAGTTGAAAAGTCCGTAATACCCTAGATACAAGTTACCACTTATTCATTCACTAATAAAGTTATTATCATCTATTTCAAACTTTCATTTGTGTTGCATTCCTATCCATATTACTCTGTTCCTTAGTACTCATCAAAATCCAATACAAACCGTATTTGTTCATGAATAACAAACGAGTGAATTAGCCAGCGTATTTGTCATGAACAACAAACGAGTGAATTAACCAGTGTATTTGTTGATGAACAACAAACAAACAATTGATTTTATTAATGAACAACAACAAATTTGGGGAATAGTAGGAATTGAAACCAATTGACGAACAACAAGCACCATCCATAAGAACAGAGCCAACACCATCCACAAGCACCATCCATTGGATCCAAGCATCTCTCAACAAATTAATTAGGTGCAACAAATTTCATCCTTAAGAAATTTCAAGAAAAAATTGAAAAATTAGAAAAGAATGCAATGATTCCCATCTTGTACAAAAATTCTAGAAAAGGTGGAAGAAATTGGATGATGATGACAGGTGAGAATGAGGTGACGAGGGACTGCGGCGGTGAAGGCGATGGGGGCGGTGGTGTCGGGGGAGAAGGATGCGATGGGGGCGGCAGTGTTGGGGGAGGAGGTGACGAGGGGCCGCAACGGTGAAGGCGAGGGGGTGGCGTTGGGGGAGAAGGAGGCGATGGGGTGGCGCCATCGGGTGAGAAGGTGGCGGCAAATGAGGCATGGTGGAGGTGGCGGCAAACGAGGCATGGGGGAGCGGCTTGGGAACCCTAGGTGCTGGGTGGGTTCTGGACGATGGGAGATGAGATGGAGAATTATTTATATGTGGTAGAAGCCAGTAATTTTGGCGAAGTTCAGTGGCAATGGGCTATTTCCATCCCACAAAAGCCAAAAATAGTACATCAAAGCTGGCTTTTAGTTATATGGTGACCTGACTTTTTTAAAAGCTCAGTAAAAAAGCCATTCGCTTGTTTACGCTTAAGCTTTTAAGCCAAAGAAAAAGCCTAAACAAATAGGGCCATTTGTGGACCTAGGGAGGGGGGTTGATCTACAACTAAAATTTCCAATTTGAGTAAATATTAGGTGTGCCTGCTCTTTATATTTGTAATGTGTACTGGTTGCATATTTACTCACTCATAAATAGTTCCCCAATATGGTATCGTTTACTTCCATAGCAAATACGGTGCAAACATCCGGACATTTTTAAGAAAAAGTAGAATTGGATGGACCGACACTTCATTTTTGTTTTCTTTTCAAAACAAGGACTAGTTTATAGCAGGAACAAATACATGATGTACATTTATCCACACATAGGCACAATGCACAGCGGTACCATTGTTGCTCTTTTTGCCGTAGGTACTTGTACTTCAAAAACTAGCAACATCCTGCCACCTATATTTTGACACATAAATTTACCACCCAAGATTCAAAAACCAAGTGTAATTTTAAACACATTTGCACTAAATTGAAAGCACAGTGGTAAATTACCACTTTTAAAGTATATACATGTATTTACAAAAAGCTAAATAGTATAGCATGTCCGGTGCAATTTTCTAGTTTTAATACCAAATGCGAACTACTATGTAAAATGTGCTCATCCAATTTGGTGTAGCATTTAAGTAGCTATACCATGTGTTATAAAACGTATGTCAAAAATAGATGATTAAAAGAACAAAAGATACAAATTTAACGTGAAAAACCCTTGTGAAAAAATCACGGATGCATGGGGGTAGAATTTACTTTATAAGGAGAGATTACAATGAGACTCTTATTCTTCTTATGGATTAAAAGGGTATATTTATAGTCTAGGGATCAAAGTCCTGGACGGAGAAGAAAATCGAATCAGAGTCGGATGCGCTAGTTGTTGCTACGTTTGACATAGCTTGGCGTATGCACTGCAATCTCCACCTTAAAACGAATTTGGTCCGGTAGTCAAAAATAAATCTCCTTAAAGCAAGTCTTCATCAAAAGACCTTGTACCTCAAAAGTTTATTAGACTAATCTTTAACAAAAAAAAACTAGAACAATCTTATCCAAACACTTATTGCAAAACAAAATTGAGCAAATCACCAATAGGTTCAAACATACAGGTATCAACAAAGTAGGCGGACAAATATGGGTCTTCAATAATTCCTAATCCCAGCAAAGTCTAAGTTCGTACAACTAACCTCTTGATCAAATGTTCAATCATTAAAACGGTGTAAGCCAAAACATTACCTGTGGCACTAGATAGATAGTGAAGAACTCATATCAAGGAATTTGACATGCTCTACCTGAAACATAAAACTCGACAAACAATGCTCATTAAAAAAGCAACTTACATGTGTGTGCCCATCACGTACATTAAACTTTCAGCTTTAAAGGTAACTGAATTCGTTGTTCTAATAAGAATAGCACTAATCTTAAAGTACACAAAGGGGTAAGTAATCACTATCCATCATTCAGTTCTGCTTTAAAGGTTGTACAAATCACTTTGAAGAAAGCATTGAAGCACCTCCCAAGAAACTCATGTGTCGTCCATGAAGTATAAACTACAGTAGACTCTCATATCGATGTGCCTATGATAACTAGACAAATGTTGTAGTATCAACGCAAAAAACTCTTTTATGCACTTAAATCCTACATTTCAAACTAAAATTGGAGCATAACCTTTACTTTCAAACAACAAAACTCCAGAGAGCATTAGGGGTGGAAACGGATTGGATACGGTCGAATAGTCTCAAATACGAATACGAATCTATATTTTTCAAACGAATACGAATACGAATTCGAATATTCTCAAATACGGATATGGATATTATCGAATACGAATACGGATATTTTCGAATACAGATTTTCTCGGATACGAATATCGGATAAAACGGATTCCTAGCGGTTTTACCGATTTTTTACCGATTTTTGACCGGTTACCGGTTTTAAACTGCCTAAATTCAAATTTTGAATCACAAAATTTGTACGAATTTTTCATAGGTTCTAGAAACGAATTGAATACGAATCGAATAGTCTCGAATACGAATACGGATACAAATATTCTCGAATACGAATGCGAATACAAATACTCTCAAATACGGATACGAATATTCTCGAATACGAATACGAATATTTTCGAATACGGATTTTTGCCTACCACATTTGTGTTTTCTCGGATACGAATATCGGATAAAACGAATTATCCGTTACCGTTTTCCACCCCTAGAGAGCATCATGGTAGCTACCATCAGGATGTTATCAAATTTATGAAATTGAATGTTACCAAAGCCTCCATATTGGCCACGCAAGCGATCCAAATTGTAACATATCCAAACAGTGAGCGAAACACAAAATTCAATTAACCCTAGAACTAACATTGTTTTTTTTGGAGTCACATCAATTAAGCATAACTCAAATTAACTCAATATTAGTGTTATGCTGAAAGCCTGCAATTCCACCTTAGACTTTATATATGTAGATCTTGCCGCAATAATCCATAGTAGATGACAGATCGTCAAAGAAATCACCAATGATTAATTCCGTATGGATACCGTCTATAATAGGTACAACGGTATGAATTGCAATGAACTGTACCTAAAAAAATGCAGAGCTAATGATACATTCTCTTGATGGAAGGTGACGATCAACTACGTTCGAAGATCGTTAACAAAGATGGCGTAGTACGACACCAAAGCATGGTGCTGAGCAACATGAGCAATGGTGCTGGTAAATCTAGCACTGGAATATTTGCCGAAGTAGAGTATGGATATGTTTGGTATGGAGTCGAGTTATGAAACAGAGTCGAGGCCAACTAGTGAAAATCTTCTGGTACACAGATTAGGTGCACTTAACAAATTTTATCAAAAAAACCCAAAAAAGTTGAATCTAACTGGTTGACAGCTTGCGTGATTCCATTTTCTTGTCTTGGTTTCGGTTGTATCTTGCAGCTCTATCGTGTTTTTTTAAGTGAGTACAGTAAAGATGCACTCACGTACGTCTATGCACATAAATATTTATGTAGTTGTTTCTAATAGACACGTTTTTTAAAGATAAGACGGAGACGCAAAGCTCTCAAAGAGCACAGGTATACGTCTTGACTACTGATATACACATATACTCAAAATAGCACTGTTTGTTTATATAAATAGTACCGTGTGAGCGCGCGCCGAGCCGAGCTCAAACGCGCCGGGCAACGAGCGGCCACGCGTTGTTGCTGTTGAGGAACCGATGCTGGAGACCAGTCCGAACGATTCCTCTGCTTAGAACAAGAACGAATCAATCACAGAATCACAGAGAGAATAGATTGAACACACAGAGAGGTAGAGAGAACTCCCGGTCTTTCTTTATTGCTTTTCTTTCATGCGTACATAATGAGGGGGTCTAGGTCCCTATTTATAGTCTACGGTGGGGTGCCCAATTAGATCAGGACTCTGGATAGAGTCCAGGTTTCCTAACACTCCCCCTTGGGCACTCACCCAACATGCTCATGCCTCGTCAAAACTCCATAAAAACCCAGTGGGAAAAATTTGGAGAAAGAGTACATGATACATGTGATGCTGCGATGCACGAATTGCCTCGTTAAAAACCTTGGTCGAGAAACTTCATGGAAAACTCGTCAAGGGAAAAAGAGTACAATTCACCCAAATTCATTTAGTCTGCAAGACTTTATTTTTGGGTACTTAATCTTCATGATCAAGATTTATTAGCGGGCTTGTGAGAATTCTCCCCCTGAATTCTGCACTTCTCTAAGTCTCATCATTTCAATTCCACGCACGCACCTTTCAAAGCTAGATGCGCGGAGTGACTTAGTGAACAAGTCTACATGACTTAGTGTGCAGTACTTTAATCTTGTCCATCTTTGCAATTCACGAGCATAGAGGAAATTGGGGTTGATATGCTTACATAGCCCGTCTGCACTAGTGCAACGCAAGCTGCATTATCTTCATGGATAATTGTGGGGGTTTGCACAATGTTCATTCCACATGACTGCCGGATGTGGTGATCCGTTCAGCGGAACCAAGCGCACTCTCGTGCGGCTTCATACAGTGCTATAATTTCTGAGTGGTTCGTCGAAGTAGCTATCAGGCTTTGCTCAGACGATTTTCATGAAATTGCAGTTCCACCACACAGAAATACATAGCCTGTTTGTGACTTAGCGGTATGCGGGTCCGACAGGTGCCCAGCATCTGCATAGCCAATCATGTTCAAATCTTGATTCTTTCTGTAAAACAATCCAATGTCTTTTCTTCCTTGGAAGGTGTCCTTTATGCCCTGCCAATGCCTTTTGGTGGGCTCTGCACTGTACCTTGCTAACAAGTTCACGACAAATGCAATGTCTGATCTAGTGCAGTTTGCTAAATACATGAGTGCTCCCACTGCACTCAAGTATGGGAATTCCGGTCCCAGGACTTCCTCCCCCTCTTCCCTTGGTCGGAAAAGATCTTTTTCTTGCTGTAAAGACCTACCGATCATCGGTACTTTCGAGGGAATTGCCTTCTCGAAGCCAAACCTTTCAAGCACCTTCTGGGTGTAGGTTGACTGATGTACCAAGAATCCTTCAGGGACATGCTCAAGCTGCAAGCCTAAGCAAAACTTGGTCTTGCCCAAATCTTTCATTTCAAATTCTGACTCCAAGTAGGAGCTTGCTTCTTTTATGTCTTCGGCTGTCCCGATGATATCCAGATCATCTACATACACAGAGATTATACAGAATCCATTCTGGGATCGCCGTATAAATACACAAGGACAGTCTTCATTGTTCGTGTAGCCTTTCTTGCAGAGAAAGTCGCTCAAGCGATTATACCACATTCTTCCAGATTGTTTCAGTCCATACAGTGACTTTCTGAGTTTCACACTGTACAGATTTCTATTTGCTCTGTCTTGGTTCGGGAGAGGAATTCCTTCAGGGACTTTCATGTAAATCTCCGAATCCAAGTTACCGTAAAGGTATGCAGTCATAACATCCATCAATTTCATTTCCAAATTCAAGTTCACTGCCATTGAGATCAAGTATCTAAAGGTAATTCCACTCATGACTGGGAAGTAGGTTTCTTCATAATCAACTCCAGGACGTTGAGTGAAACCTTGGGCTACCAGCCTTGCTTTGTATCTCACTACTTCATTTCTTTCATTTCTCTTTCGAACAAATACCCACTTGTGCCCAACGGGGTGTATGTGGGGAGGTGTGCGGCATACAAGCCCAAACACCTCTCTTTTATTCAGAGATAGCAATTCAGTTGCTATTGCCTTCTTCCAATCTTCCCAATCTGATCTTTTCTTACATTCAGCGAGCGATGCAGGCTCGGGATCAAGATCGATGATGGTGGCAATTTTCTTTGCGAAGTAGATATCGATATTAGCTGTTGTCCTATTCAGGGACTCTCCCGTGTGCACATAATTTATAGCTATTTCTTCATGAGTTGCTTCTTCTGGAGTGATTGCTTCTGCTAGAGCTTTACCTTGCACATCGCTTCTTTCAATTGCGGAGGCAAGTCCCTTTAGTTTTTCGGCTCCGATGTGTGCGCACACATCCATGCCGATGGGGATATTCAGATCCGGTATGCCCTTTTCTGAAGGTGTCATACTTGTGCCAGGTCTCAACTGGCTCCCCTTCTCATTCTGGGGGACTTCAATGATCGGCTGTGATAAATCTCTCTTATCCTTTTTCACCAGCGTCCCCGGTTACTAAGGATTCGAGGAACCGGAGTTCTCGTCCTCTTTTTTTTCTGAGGCCTCTGGACAAGATTAGGGATACCTTCTGCTTTCTTAGGTATTTCAACCCTCTCCGGTGCAGTGCGTGCAGGCACATGCGACTTAGTCACGCTCTTTAAATCACTAAAGTGATTAGGCAGCTGATTTGCTAATTCTTGCAAATCAATTGTCTTCTGGACTTCTCTTGTCTTCTGGACTTCTCTTGTTGCTTTACTAATGTCTTCTGGACTTCTCTAGTGCGCGGGTCATCTGCATGGATTCCCCAGGCTTACCACGTAATTTCCCGACATTCTTCATCAAGGGGTTGATTTCCTCCCCCTAATGTTGGGAAATTTTCGGTGGTGGCCCTTGCGCTGTTGCATAGGTGAATGGATGTTTTAGGCCGAAGGTCTAAGATTGATGAGATTTGCTGCATGTAGGACTGTGGGTCCCCAACATGTAGCTAGCAAATTACAATTATGCAAGAGGGGTTGGGCAATAAATTTAATTCTCTTAATGAAATCCTCTGCCAAACCATTCTAGGTATGGACATGCGGTACCGAGTGCTCAACTGCAATTTCCATCGCCATGCAATAATCATCAAATGCCTTTGAAGTAAATTCGCCGGCGTTGTCCATTCTGATGGCCTTGATGTGATGATCAGGAAACACATTTCTGATGCGAATGATCTGCGAGATCAATTTTGCAAAGGCGTGGTTTTTCGTGGACAACAAACCCACATATGACCACTTCGAAGAAGCGTCAATGAGCACCATGAAATACTTGAATGGCCCTGAGATGGGCTGAATGGGACTGCAAATGTCTCCCTGGATGCGTTCCAGGAATGCAGGGACTTCATCCTTCACTTTCAGAGTGGAGGGACTAGTTATTATTTTCCCGGTGCACATGCAGGGCACACAAAATCTTCATGATTGGGAAATTCTTCATTAATATTATGCCCATGCGAGTTATTATGTTTCTCATCATCCTAAGACTTGGGTGGCCTAATCTGTCATGCCAGAGACAGAAGAGTTCAGAGCTTCTAAGTACTGTCTTCAGGACAATGTACGCTGCAGGCGCCTTAATGTTGGTATAATATAGCCCAATTTCTAGTGAAGGGAGTTTTTCTGATTCCATTCTCGTCGCGCTTCGTAATGAGCAGGTATTCCGTACCGTACTCTTCTTTAGTCTCAACGTGGAAACCATTTGCGCGGATATTCTTAAAACTTAGGAGAGTTCAAGTCGATTCTGGGTACAATAAGGCTTCTTCAATGACCAAAGTTGTGCCCATTGTGGCTCTTCTGGAACCGATCATACATGCATCGCTTCCAGCGATTGTCGTGAGGCTGCCAGTGCTCTTACGAATCGACTGAAAATTCTTAATCTCTCTTAAGATGATATTCCTTGTGCTGCTGCTAGCTAAGCACACTTCCATCATAGGGCGCTACACGTGTTCTAATATAGGGTATTTATTAACATGTATGAGAAGGCAATCAACACATAAATAAAATACTCCAATATCAGAACATATCATGCCATCATAAACTGAATAAATGAATGAATTCTTCAAATATCATCCAACCATCACGAGAAGATAACAATTCTTAAGTACCATCCATGCAAATTCTAACATATTCTTCCACACAAAATAAATGACAATTAAAGTCGAAATGCATTCAGTGCACTAGACTTCTTCTGCTATTTTTTTTCGGGTTGACATTCTCTTCAAGAGAAATCATGGCATTGGCTGCTTCTAGGTCGAGAGGGGTGCTGCTGTCGTAATGGTCTCAAACACCATCAACGCAGGCAGCTGCTCAGAATGCTCCCCCTCAACCGATGCAGAGTGGACTTCATGTGCCCTTTACCATCCCGTTTTGGCTTGCTAGCCTTATTCTCACGTGGAGCATCTAATTTTGCCTTTCTGGGCTACGGCCATACCCCTCCTTCCCGTTTTCTTCATAAAGGGCTTTCGCACCTTTTAGCTCCCAGCGTTGGCTTCATGGCCAGTGGAGCTCCCAGATGGCTGAGTGACTTAGTTCTTGCGGAGAACTTCATCCTGAGCCTCCGCAACTGCATCATATCAATCAATTCGGCGTATTCCTCATAGCCATCTTGACGATAGTTGCGTGCGGATTGTACTGCATTGGGGTGGAAGGATTATCTCAATTTTCTGTTTTCGGGTACAAATCCTGTGCAAGGCAGAATTGTTTGCCCTGACCGTCTTAAAGTCGGCAAACCTCAGTCTGATCCACTCATACTCTGCTTGAGGAAGAATGATGTACTTTAGCCTCTTAAACCGCTTCTTGAGTGCGATCCAGAGTGCTAGCGCGCTTTTCTCCACCATATACTCATTCTTGAGAGTTAGGCAGAGGTGGTGCCTGAGAAAATGAAGTGCCTGATCATTCTCTTTAGGCATGGGTTGGGCGTCATTCAGTCCACCAATCCCAATAGTCGCGCGGAGCTTCCTGACTCCAAGCACAATCTCGACATCGGATGCCTACATCAGATAGTTTTGGCCATGCTGGGCCAGCTCCTCGAACTGCCAGTTCATAATGCTAGTCATCTAAATGTGTATAAGTCTACTACTGGTAGACATGCACGGAATAATTCACTGCGGGTAAATAAATGGTACAATAGATTCTCGTAATTTTTCAGAATTTTCTTATGCATTCTCTATAATTTTACTGCTAATTTCAGTGATTAAAAGCAATTTTCAGCAATTACAATTAACCAAAACAGTAAATAAATACAGAAAATACAAAAAATAATAATGGCATAAATAAATAAACTTCAAATGCTAAAAAAATAATTCAAAATTCGGATTCCCGAGGCACTTTTATGCTAAAATATGAAATTTCAGCAAATTCTGCAATTCCAGGGGGTTTTAGCGCAAAAATATCAGTTCAGAGAAAATTCGCGCAATTTTCTGATTTACCAAGGGGTTTTCTGCAAAATTCTGGACCCACTCGTAAATTTGAGGGCTTATTCGCAATTTTCGGAACTACGATGCCTTTTCTGCAAAAAATGGGACTCAAATTAAATAATTAAGGGCCAATCGGTAATATTCAGGACTTCGGGTCCTTTTTTGCAAAATCCAGCGCCCCCCACCGGCCTGGCGTTTTTTTCACATTTGGCCCACCTCGTCCGGCCCACCATCGGCCCGCTTTGGCCGGTTTTCACGGGGTAGGGGTAGGGTTTCCCCTACCCCTGTTCACACGGGGTGGCGGCGCAACATGCCCGAGCGGCTCGGGTGGTGACCGGCGGGGCCAGCGCGACGGGGGCCGGCGGCTACCGGCCGCGCACGAGAGTAGGCGGCCCGTGCGAGGGCGAACGCCGGCGCGGAGGCCCAAGCGGGGACCGGCGGTGGTGGGGAACCCGGGCGGGCGGCGCGCGGGCGCATGCAGGCGCCGACGGGGCCGCAGCCGGGGGCGGCGCATTCGGGGCCGGGGGGCGGCGCATTCGGGCGCCGGTGCGGAAGACGAGGCGACGGCGGACGGAGCACTGGGCGCGTGCGTGCTGCAGGTGACGCAAGGCGCGGCGGTGGTCGGGCTCCGTGCAGCGGCGCGAGGAGCGCGCATTCGGGCGCGTCGGCACAAGGCGGCGGCCAGCGAACACGCATGCAGGCATGTCGGCACGGGGCGGCAAGGCCGGTGCGGTCTGCGGGCCGCGGTGGGGCGGGTAGCGGCGGCACGGGCGGCGCGCGGGGAGATGCCGGCTGCGGGCGGCTCACGGGAGAAGGCGCGGGCGACGCCCGTGGAGATTGCGGCCGGCGGTCGCATGCGGGCGACTCGCAAGGTGAGCGGAGGCGGCGCACCCCGGGCTGTGTTCTTCGGCGTGGAGCCGTGCGGCGGTGGCCCGGGACGAGCACGTCCCCCGAGCGGCGCCTACCGGCGGCAAGCGGGAGGAGGCCGGACATGGCTCGGAAGCCGAACAGCCAGTGGCACGTGCGGGCGCGATGGCTTCATTAGCGGGGTCGGAGCGGCTGCAACGTCGGACGGCGACGTGCGTATGTGGCTTCGGCCGGTCCTCCTCATGCGACGCGCGTGCAGGCGCAGTGAGGTCGAGCGGCGGAGAGCGCGCGTACGGGCGCGAACGCGCGTGCAGGCGCAGTAATGCCAAGCTGCAAGGGCCGGCCTTGGTGGCTCCAGGCTGGTGATGGATTACAGCGATGGCTTCTGGCCACCGCCCGATCTTTTGTGTTGTATGTTCTTTTCGTGCAGGGGCCAAGCAAAAGCCAAACAACAAAAGAACAGATGCAAGTTTCCATATAACGATCATACAGGATCAAACAAATTAATGCAAAATTTTCGTTTCCAATCTTCGATGCAATCGACATCTACCCCGTTTCGCAATCTACCGATCGACATTGTGCCGGCGATTTCAGATCTGCTCGCGGTAGATTTAGGGCGGATTTGCATCGTTATACAGCGCAATCAACATCTACCCCGTTTCACAATCTACCGATCGGCATTGTGCCGGCGACTTCAAGTCTGCTCGCGGTAGATTAGGGCGGATTTGTACCGTAGAATTTCAATCTAGAACGCGGAAAGAAAATACAGATTCAAAAGCGATCTAGAAAATTCAATCTGTGCTTCGATGATTACCTCGTTCACCGGAGCGAAGTTGTGCTGATAACGTGTTGAGGAACCGACGCTGGAGACCAGTCCGAACGATTCCTCTGCTTAGAACAAGAACGAATCAATCACAGAATCACAGAGAGAATAGATTGAACACACAGAGAGGTAGAGAGAACTCCCGGTCTTTCTTTATTGCTTTTCTTTCATGCGTACATAATGAGGGGGTCTAGGTCCCTATTTATAGTCTACGGTGGGGTGCTCAATTAGATCAGGACTCTGGATAGAGTCCAGGTTTCCTAACAGTTGCCAGCTCTGAGCTAAGCTCAGCTGTCTGCTCTGTCGTGTTTTTGTTCCTGACTGCTGCTCTCTTTCTCGTACATGTGCTGCTGCCAATCGACTCCCTGCCTCCTTGCGCGAGCGAACCGCAGAGAAAAAAAAAATGCGCTGGTGCCTTCGGGATTCATCGCTTGGACCGGAAAGCCTCTGCTGTCCTCGCCTGCCTCGGGTTCTGTTTGATCTGCCAAAGCTGATGACTTGGACCGAGGGGAGACGTTGTGCCAGCTATGCTGCACCGAAGGACGCCTGCTCCTTGACCTGACGTGATGCCGACTGCTCTGCCGAAAGCGAAGTCTATGTTTTTTGGGTGCGTTTATTAGAAGGTAGTTTATAGTTTATGATTTAAATATTTAAATTTTAATTATTTATAGAGATAATATATAAAAAATAGTTATATGTTATTTTTATCGGTATAGCTGAACTCAATATATTTTTTACTATAATCTTTCTATTGACCATATCTTAAAAAACACACCGTTTAAAAATTATTTACTGTAGATAATACAAGCATAAGTTGACTTTAAGCCAAACGAATCCATCCAGTTCAGAAGTAGAAAAAATAAAAATAAAAAATAATGTTCTAGTAGTTGTTGGTATTTTCTAAGATATTTAATTAAAAATAAAAAAAATAAAAATACTGCCCGTTCAAAAGTAGGGTGGCTTTTGGTTTTGGTAGTTGTTAGTATTTTCTAATATATTTAATTAAAAATAAATAAAAATAAAAAATACTGTTATATCTTTACAGATAATATAAAGAAAAAAGTAAAAAGAGAAAAAAGAAGGAAAAAGAAAAAAAAGCAACGGCTAACACATTACAAATAATTTTGGGCTTATGAAGTTAGAAACTATTTAGAACATGCCTTTACTGTGTGTTGCGTCTGTCGCTGGAAAATGAGGAGCAAAGAGACAACGGCTGCTGCTATTTTATCGTGCATCTGGTTGGCTCTAGCTCAAAGACGGAAATTGATCCTGGCTCGGATTCGGGAATTTTTTAGAAATAAACCATTTTTTATTCGAAATAACAGAAATATACCCGCGCAAATTTTTGTAAGCCAGCGGCTAGAGTTATTGAGGGGAGAATTGGGGATTGACCTCTTTGCAATTTAGCCCTCTAAGTTTTTATATATTGCAAACAGTCCTTCTCTATGCTGATTTCTTCTAATTTAGACCTCCTAAGCTCTGTTTTCTTCGCAGTTTGATCCAACATGTCCGATCAAGGAGGGGATCGAGATAGAAAAGGGAGAGGAATCGGTCACCGGCTAGCCAACTCACAAGATAACACAAAGACAAACACATAAACTACTCATAATCACATATGCATATCAATATCAAAAATCTAAAGGATCACATCCACCATTAACTACTATTGCTAAGAATTAAAAGAGATAAAAAATGACAAGTGCTAACACATATTACTAACAAGCTGACATCTAACCACTGCACTAAACATCACCAAATATCTATAATTACTAAACAACATCAAAAGTTCACATTCATACATCACAGGGCACAAGGCATAGCTAACAGACCATCCATAGTGCAATAAAGAGTAACAATTAACGATTTACATCCATAGAACAATTAACAGTTTATTAAAGTTAACAATAGCAATCACTAAGCAGTAATTAAGAATACTAAAAAGAGGAGGGGAATGGGAAATTAACCAAGAAATGGATCAGTAGCAGGGGGAAGCATGGAAGAAGGTGAGGCCATTGGTGAAGTGGAGCCGAGGAGGGAGGGGTCACCGGTGTTGAAGATGAAGTGGAAGCCACGGCGGTGAAGAGGAGGACGGCACAGTGGAGGCAGAGGGAGGAGATGGGGGTGGTGAAGCCAGCATCGACATCATGGTAGCAGGGAAGGATGGTGCTATAGCAGTAAGATGGCAGTGTAGTGGTGCCACTAGCGAGCAAGCCGGCCTCACCGGTGTCATGGCTAGAGAAGAGGGGAGGGAAGAAAGGGGGCTAAGGAAAGAAGAAAATTGGACTCGATTTGGGATCTAGGTGGCTCTGAGGTGCGGTCAGCTAGTTGTGGTGCGGTGGAGGGCACAGTGAAGAGTAGAGGAGGAGCAAAGGGGAGGCAAGGGAAAAAAGAGATGTGGCTGTAACACCCCAGGAACCACATTACCCTAGGATGCTACCAAACTACAATTACGACCAACTAGATTACAAAGAAAACCTGACAACATAATATATAATGGGAGATAGTAAAACAACACAAGAATATAAAATTGTGCACTAACATCCTTTATCAACCTAGCTTTGAATGCTCAAACCCCACTAAAGCCAACAACGGTCTAGCATTAATAAGATACAATGCTCAACGACTGGGAGAAAGAAATGATTAAAAAATCCTCCAACTTATTACAACATAACTCATGAAGACTTGTGTAATGGTGCCGTGATGCTCTACCCTTTCCAAGCATGCTCAAGGATCACCTAAGAGAGAGAATACAGGGTAAGATGAAATCTCAACAAGCAAACTGTTTAACAAATTAATTAAACTATGGATGATTAAGCATCAAATTAGCAACTTGTGATACAATGATAAAGCATCAACAATTAATTCTCATCATTCTCACTGTAGCCTCATTCATATCCAAAACCACATCTACTACCCACAATAACCACAAGAAAATACCCCATGCCACAAGTGACTCTCACAAGCCAATACCTCTTATAACCTCAGAACAAGGATTGTCCTCATGAAATGCATATGTATACAAATGATCCATTAAACTCTTACTTGGAATGTAAGAGTGTGCATCATACTACGACAATGTGCGATGTTGTACTGGTACGGACGTGGCTAAATGCGGCAACATAGCTTCAATGCAAATGACACACTATGACATGCATGATATGGCCACGATTGATTCATTAGGAATATAACCACATGGACAATAATATGTAAAATAAGGCAAATAGCACAGCAGTGCATCTTTATTTAAAGGTGGATTAATTACCAAACCTCAAAAATTATGGTGAAGGCAGTTAATTTAATAAGTTAAACTGTAGCAACAACCGCTACGTTTACCTGCCTCTACCAAAGGGGCAAAGCGCTCAAGCATGGTTAGAAGCAAAGCCACCTATTCACAAGTCACCACTCAGCACAAAACCTCAATATAACATTCATAACTGAAAGGTAAAGCACCACTGCGCCCAAAACCCGACAACTCCCTCTCAACTACCGTTCCGATGATCAACTCACTGCAACAACGCTACTTGTCTTTTTTCATATCTTTTTATCCACTAAATGGACCATAGAAACAAATAGCATTTTTTGAAATCTACAGAACAAAAAAGCTACAACTTTCACAAATACACCATAATTTTATTCTATCATTAAAAGGGCGTAATTCATAATGGAAACAGAGGACAGAATCTGCCTCTAAGTTCTGACCAACAAACTTCTGCAGACCACCACCGATAGTACACTACTCCAAAAAGTATAAACTTTTACAAGCTATATTACAACATTATCTACAACTTTTGTTATTATGAGAAAATTTATAAAAATCATTAAAGCCTCTGAATTTGCCCACCAACAGAAACTGAATCTTGAAACCAACTTTGCTACATAGCAGACTTCCAAGCTCTATTGCGCCCAATCCACTCGACTAGGTCTCTGTGTCCTCTACAACTTTTCTATTCATGGGTTCTATAGGAAAAATCGCCTTGGTCGCCTAAACCACCCAAACAGCAGCACTGCCTGATCGAACTATGCGCAGAACACCGATTAAGCGCGATACGATGGTTTGCACTAGATGATCTACCCCTAATGATGAGCCAAATGCCTAAGATCATCCTAAAACAGAGAGGAAAGGTGAGAAATCCAAACCTAGGTTGTCCACGCAAGAAATCCTTTCCTCCCTCCTTTATCCCTTCTTCCTCTCCTTCCTTCCCTTCTTTCCAGCATGGGGAGCAGTAGGGCGCAGGGGGAGTGGACGCAGGGGAGAGAGGGACGCAGGGGGAGAGGGGTGGCGGCCATAGGGGGGCAGCCTAGGTTTGGGGAAAAAATGGGCTGTTGGGCCTTAGGTTGGGCCGACCTGGGCCAAGGTGGGAGGTGGAAGGTCTAGCCTTCCTCTCTGGACAACCCACCAACCCTCCTCTTTCTCTTTTTTTCTTTTTTACACAAATTCGTAGCCCACATCCACCTTCCGTGATTCAATGAATGAAAGAGAAATCTCCACGAATCTGTTAAATACTTTTGAAAATGCCGAATTGACAGCCAAGAGGAGGTAGCTGCGAAGGAGCTGAGGGCACCCGGTGCGCAGGAGGAGGATTCAGTGGCGAGCGATAGCATGGAGTGGTGGCAGCTAGGGTTAACCAGGCAAGGGGAGAAGAAAAGGATTAACCAAGCTCAAATTCTTCCATGGCTGGCGGCTAGGGTTATTGATGGGAGAATTGGGGATTGGCCTCTTTGCAATTTAGCCTCCAAATTTTTATATATTGCAAATAAGTCCTCCAAAGCTTTGTTTTCTTCATAATTTGATCCAACACCTCCGTGACAACACGCACATATATATGGAGCTAACCCGATAGTCTAGATTTGAAGATTATGTGCCTCGACATGCCAGCCTATAGAAAAATTTAGAAAAATATAAAATGGTACATTTGGAGCAATTAATTGTACAAAAGCATGTAAATGATAATAAATGGTCCCAAAATGCGAAAAATAATAGGGATAAATGATTGGAAAATATATGCAAATATGATGCATGTCATAGATTCAAAATTTCAGAGAAGGATTAGAAGAACAGGCACCGAAGAACATGGTGCTAAAGAAGGCAACCTCGAAAACTTAGATTTACATGACTGCAGGGGACATTAACTCTCTTTCAACTTCTTAAAGATGAGTCATTGAATAGATCCACTTCCCTCATTGAAACTTCTCTTCTGGTCACCACCAGAAGCACTTGAACAACCAGAGGTTTGCAACCGCTTAGTGAGCTGCATCTCCAACTCCATGCCCCTGGCTTATTTGACCAAGGAGTTGAAGTCATGGGGCGCTATAGCTCCCATAACATGCTGGAACTCTGGGTTGAGTCTTGGCGAAACCTCTTGGCCTTCTCGCGATGAATGGCACGAAATGAATCAGGTTATTGAACACCACCTCATATACCGCTACAGTCATCTTTCCCTGCATGAAGATCGACAAGGCAACCTCCATCCTCTCCATAAAAGACTCCAGTTAGTACTTTGCCTTAAACTATTTAACAAAATTTTCCCAAGTGGCTGGGCCTGAGCAGGGTTCTTAGCGGAAAGATCCCCTTCCCACCAAATATCTGCCTGACCCTTCAGCTAAAAAGCCACAAAGTGAGCCCTCAATTGTAAGGTTGTCTCTAGGGCCCTAAATTGCCTCTCCATATAGTGCAACCAATCCGCAACTTGCATCAGTGTACCTGACACATCGAAGGTATCTAATCACAATGCCATCCACTCATGGAGGCCCATCCTTGCCTCTGGTGTGACCAGAACAGCAACAACCACCACAGGGGTAGCAATAGGTACAGCAGTAGTAGGAGCTACCAACACTTGATGGTGAAGCGTGCGAACCTCTTCTATAAACTCTCGCAACAAGGTTGAGGACCTTGTAGGATCCCCAACTATGGACTATTTAGCAAAAACAACCTCTACGTTAGGTACTTTCTGTTGAACCTCTGGCGGTGGCCCCGCTTGGCCACAACCTCGGCCAGCACCATGATCACGACCTCTACCCCTTGCATCTATGTTCATGTTACACAAGCATTCGCACCATCAACTCACAAGAATCCACCTCATAACAGTACAAGTCAACAATATAACTAGCGGAAACATAAATGTAGTGCTTGACCCAAACCCAATCCAATTGTACGCCAGATTGTGTGTCAAGTTTAAATATTTTAAGTTGCTAATCCTAGATCAAGTTTTAGCAATTACTTAACCTAAGCCGAGTTTTAGTTTAATAATCAGTCCTAAGTCAAATTGTTAGTTGATTAAGGTAGCCTAATTTACCAATTTATCCACGACAGATCTAACGCTTGCTCTGATACCAACTGTTGCATCCCAGGCCAACCTTTGAGCCATGTTGGTTGAGCCCGAGATGCTACCACTATTTCATAACAATGTAAGTTTAAACCATCTAACAAAAAATTTTGGTAATACTTTCTTGACCTAATCCTCCACAAAGAACTAATTCATAATAAACATGACTCAAAATAAAACTTGGGTCACTTGTGCCCAAGAATGCTCGAGACCACACGCTCGAGAATGCTCAGGACCATGTGCCTGAGAACGCTCAGGACCCCGCACCTGAGAACGCATAGAACCATGCATCCGAGAGCATACTTAAACATGTAAATAGAACATTATTGAGGAAACATACATTAGCATAAAAACAATCTAAAGTTCATCCTCAGTTTATAAGAGCATTATTTGCTAAGTTCCAGATTAACAAGCTACTTTACTAAGGCAATATTAAGGAAAACAGAGGTAATGCTCTAGATCATTATTATTGGATGTGATGTAGATGTGCTACTCCTATTCCCGATGCATGGCGTCTCAATGGCCACATAAAAAAACAACAAAACAAGCGTGAGTCCAAGATTCAGTAAGTACATAGCAAAACAGTAAACATACATTCTCATTAACCATTCATTATCTATTTACTCTTTCTTTTTCATTAACCCTTTCTCGTGCATTCACACATCCTTATCACAAAAATAATGCAATGCACATATCTCCATCTTAGATCACATTCTCATTAATTGGTCATTATCTGTCAACTCTTTCATACTCTTTAACACTTTCGTCTGTATCAGCTTTTCATATCGTTAATGCAATGCAATGCAAATGCACATCTCTACTCTTTATTTAGCTTATAGCGGTATAGCTGAGTGAATACCCATTGATATACCACCCTCCCATTATCTCCATCCTGTGAAGATACTTTTCCCTCTATCCCATGGATGTGTCTACCGAAGTAGGTTTTTCATGTCTACCAAAGTGAGTCTCTTTCATGCCATAATTATGCACTTAATGTAATGTAAGTTTTCATCACTCTTTACCATTCTCTTTCTTCATCACTTAGCCATCATCATCATTTAATCATCATTGAAATAAGAGTAAACATAGCAATAAAGCATGGTAATTATTGCATCCAGTTTAACTAGTAACACCCATCAACCTAATTTACTGTTTTACTATGCACTTGCCTATTCAATCGTGGGGATAACATGTGGGTAGCACTGATCCCAAACCTCCACCTGGACAAACATCATCTAATCTCAAAAACACCATAGAACTATATACACACATATGGAATGGCATCGTGCCTAAACTCGAAGCTCGGACTCTCTCCTATTAGGACTCACCCTAACCTCCATGAAATCGATAAGCCAACATAGGGAAGGGATTTCATCCATTACCCTAGAGAGGAATAACTAGATCAGGGCATCTTCTCTTCTATCGTCCCTTTCTTCCTTCCCTCCTCTTCCTTCTTCCTTTCCTAGAGCAGAGCAGTATGACCGGCTACCCAGGAGTGGTCTGACCGGCAGTAGAATGGCGGTCTGACTGATAGCAAGGGAGTGGTCTGACCAGTGAGTAGTATGACTAGGCCCAAGAGTCGTATGATCGTTCCCCTACTCCTAGAGCAGAAATCAGCCCAAATCCTAATCACATTTGGTGCAACTCCAAAAATCCATAACTAAAAAAGATACAACTTTGTACACACCTTACTAAGGATCTTGGGAATCTATTCCATCTAAGGATCACTTGAATCCTTATCAAAGTTTAGGCCTTTCTCGAGAATACGCAAAGTGCACTAATACCAAGCAAAAAACCAAAACCTCAAAATATGACCTGCTTGTGGGTAGATGATGGTCAAGATGGCTCTAAATTTGTTTTCATATATCACAACAAGAAAGAACACAAAAAGATTCGAAGCAAAAACCTTGAGATCAATAAACATCAAGATGAGACCAAAATCATGCAAAACCAGGCAACATTGAAATCCTTCAAGACACGGTGCTTAGATGGATGGGATTTGATTTTTATGAGTCATCTTCATCACTAACGCATCTTTGGCACACAGTAAGATCAAGAAGGGGAGATAAAAGATTAAAATCATTAAGAACAAGAACAAATCAACCAAAACAAGAAGACACCATAAAAGATAAATAAAGTTGATATATTTCTACTTGAGGATGAATACTTTATAGCCACTCCACCTGAAGGACAAGAGAGCACACAATAGCACTCACTCTTCTAATCCTAACCCTAGAACATAATGCTGGAATGAGACACGGTTGGATGGTTCATTTGCAAGTTTCCATCCCAACTTGTTAAATAGATGACAACTAGCACACATCTAATCCTAATGTATACTATCCACTAGTACATCTTGACCCCACACAACACAGGTTTTATTCATACGCTTAACTCATGCACACTTTTCAAAGCATATGAGTTTGAATCGGCTAAGTCCTTAGCTTTTGATCCACTTGATCTTCTCAGCATATCCTTGATCGAAACCACTTTCCCAAGCATCGCTCAGGCGCTGCAGTTTTGATCTAATATAGTTTTTGTTATTCCACAAATTAGCAAAATACCCTTGTCTTGGCTTGGTCTTCATCTTCCATTGCAAGTAATCACCATGCTTGCCACGGGCAGGTGCACTAATGACTTGCCACGCATTAGTAAGTCTCTTCCATTTTGATTCCATCAGACCACGCCTCACTTGAACCTATCAAGCCACTTGGTGCAACCCGTCACTAGAACTTTCCCTTCAATATTTTTCATATTTCTTGTGCTATGCTTGAGCTCAACCATAGTTTTGGGCCACTTGGTGCAACCCGCAACCTTGATTGTTTTGGGCCTCGGCTCCTCCATGAGTGTAGCTTCAATTCTCACTATTGACCATAGTTGACTCCAAAGCACGACCACGTGTATGACCACGTGTAGCCTGATATAACCAGGTCCACAGTATCGTCCATCAATAGCTTCAGCGAAGCTATGATATTCGCAACTACAAGGTGACTTATCAAGCTATCTATGAGTGATGAGGTCATATTGCAGTGCCCATGCAGTAGCTTTGCAAGCTCACAGATGTGGTCCTTGACCACTGTTATTCAGAAGTTCATTGCTCCACCTTTGAATCTATGCGCACATACCTTCCCGAGACAAGTGCCATCCAGACACTTCACCATGTATGTATTGGGGTTTGACTTGTGCACCCGATATATGTGGCTTATGTAGAT
Source organism: Dendrocalamus latiflorus (assembly GCA_017311315.1). Classification (NCBI taxonomy): domain Eukaryota; kingdom Viridiplantae; phylum Streptophyta; class Magnoliopsida; order Poales; family Poaceae; genus Dendrocalamus; species Dendrocalamus latiflorus. The sequence continues at coordinate 21,939,136 of CM029655.1, forward strand.
GGCATATCTTGCGATGGCTTACTGTGTGGCACTCTTGTTGGGGAAGCGTTCAGACGACAATATCTTCGTCGAAAGAACATTCAGGCTCACTTTTAGACGACACAACTAGGAAGGCCAAGGCAACAAAATCCAATTTTGAGGAGACGTACTCGACATCGGTGCACACAATACTGCCCCACCTCTACCTACACAAGCCTTGTCTTCACTGCTGGCTATGTCGGCATCCTCCTTCTTACTAGAATGGCTCCCATCTGATAGCCCTTTTAAATATTCATGACAGTCAATATGTGCTATCCACCATCCCTCTACATCTTCTATTGGTTGAAAGTTACAAGCCAACTTGGACAGTCATCCATCATCCCGGCCGGTACTATGTTTCACCACAACACTAGAACCAGCAAGTTCCACTTCACCGCCACCATCCCCAACTACACGACGCTCCACATTACCACTCCCGCCGCCCTCACCCCCTACTCGACACCTCTGCCCTCTCCAAAAACTATGCATACACCATTGGCATGCAATATATCACTGCAGCCTAAATGCTAGTGATCTCCATGTACTGTTGCTAGGCGACGTTGCTAACCACCTTCTTTGACTCCTAGAAACACTACCTCGAATCTCTAACCACAGTGGCTGTCACTACCTCAATAACGAGCTTCTTCCTAGCAACCTCCCGATCAAATGCACTCTGCACGCACCTCCGGAGCTCAGAGAGACCCATCTTCTTAAGTCCTAAAGCCTCGATTATGGTCCTTTTACAATTTTGAAGGTTCGCCCCAGATGGCCCATCCCATATGACTCCCTCCCCATAGAACACAAACAAGTATAACATATCTGATAGCAGGTACCTACCATCAATGCAGACGAAATGCACTTATTTCAGATGATGCTACATACCAATGAACTCTAGCTACCTTTTTTAATAACAGTGCACAAATAATAACAATGCAAAAATAATAATAGTGTACAAACGATAATAGTGCAGAAATAATAATAGTGCATAAATAATAATACTGCGTAAATAATAATAGTGCAGAAATATTAATAGTGTACAAATGATAAAATTGCATAAATAATAACATTGCACGAATAATAACAATGCACAACCAATAACAGGGCAGAAATAATAACAACATACAAATGATATTAGTGGAGAAATAATAACAGTGTACGGATGATAACAGCGCATAAATAATAATAGTGCACAAACAATAATAGTGCATAAATACTCAAATAATAACGGTGCACATACAATAACAGTGTATAACTAAGAACGTTCGTGTATTAACAAATAATTATTAACACCACCACTAATCCATCACTAACATGGGCAATTTTTTTTAAAAGGTCCACACGAATTAAACACATACGTCATCTACACATTGTTACCTAGCACATTCTACATTATTGAACTACTGTTAAAGCTAATGAGACCTTAATAAAACATACCTCTTTGTGAAGGTATTTACCGGAACCACACTAATTCCACCTGCAAAATCCTCTAGATTGCAACAAAACTACATTCAAAAACCAATTTGAATTCTGCTCTACTCAGCTACATGGCTTCGGATGAGTTAGCACAGAGGGAGATGAGGCCTTTTATACGCGCGGGGAGGCATTGCTGACTGATGGACCCATGTGGGCGTGTGGGGCAGTAGCCGCGTTCAGCTAAGAGCCACGGGAATTACCATCGTATCACATCATGTCATGTCGCGCCCACGTGGTTAGCCACCGAAGCCAACATGCCGCCACACCTGTCGAACCAATATTACCAAACCAATGATACCGTATTTACCGAATATACCGAACCGATTCTACCGAAAATACGGAATGCACAGCCCTAGCGCCTGGCCTCTAATGAGCTACAACGGTGCGACAGATGACACTTGTCGTCTACCACGCCTTCCAAGCTTGGGAGGGGGTTATTTTTGCCAAATAAATGCTATGGCCAAAATTGAACAAAAAAATATTGCTACTGGGTGATATGTGTGAACAATTCCTTTTTACGGAAAAAGTGGGTCGACATCCTGGTAGCAGCGTGTGCCACTTGTGATCTTTTGAGAATTTTGCTTTGTTATTTTGTTTCTTCTATTTGGGTGATTAAATGAAAATATATTGTCTTATTGTAGAAATTATCTATGGAGAAGAATTACTTGTCGTTACTACTTGTCCTTTGCATCAAGGAGAATTGCATAACGTTATTGATTTATGGTCATTTGACTCGTGCGAGGAAGCGCTTCATGAACCTTGACAAACTTCCTGAGTTGCACATATTTTAGAAGAGGATAAATTACAGAAATGGAGAGATTGCCTGTACACACCACACAGGGGGATGTCAGGTGTCTAACACGCACCGCAAATGGTAAACCTATCCATAGTTTCAGCCGAAGGCTGCTATACTCTGATACCCCTCGTTATATGTAGCAGCTCTTAAATCGGATTAAAGTTACGAGATACGGTACAAGCATATACGGTATTAAAAACAAAGTAGATAAATCTTTATAGAGAACCAAAATAACGATGCTAAAATAATCGCAATGAGAGAGACCACCGCAAATTCCATAATCATAGTCTTAAAAGAGTATAAGAGATGTTGCTCTCTCATAATCTCTTGAATCTTTTAGAACCGACGGATCCTCTTGTATGAAAGAATAACCTAACATATAATCCTCTCGTGAGTCTCTTACTTTAGATGAGTTGGTTGATAATTTAGGTTATTTGTGACTAGCTTTCATAGCTTTATATATTGCCCCTAGTTCTCGTCAAAGAAAAGTAGAAAATCCTAATCTTATAGAGATTCGTATTATAATCTTTGTAATATACCTCTCCAAATCGACCAAATTTTTTAAGCCATTTTCGGCTGATTATCTGAACCCTGGTGCTAACCATCAGCGACTGCATGTCTGCTGAGTTGGCCAATGCAGCTATTCCAGCATACACATCAGCGCAGTCAAAACTGCTATAGCTTCGTGCCAGAGTTTGTCATCCGTCAGCCTACCTCGTTACATGTGTTTATCTTTAGTTTTACGAGGGTTAATACTCAAATGTGTTTATTTGGTTTCCGATTGTTTGACATCGATCCTATACTGCCTATAATCAGGTTGTGGTGAAACTATTCTATCTATATATACCTATACTAATACCTAATTCAATATAGCTGTGAATCTGCAAGGACGCTCTAATAACATGTAAGTTGATAAATGCACATATGAGAAATCCTCATGAAAATTGCATGCATATAAACTGACTTCTAATTAATTATATTTATCCAAGTATATCATAATTATAGCTTCCTGAAGCCATGCATAAGAGCAGAGAACTAAAGACAAAATAAGTGTACATATAATTGGAGTACCAAGGAAAAAGGAAAAGACAAAATATTACTAGATTCTCTTAATTCCTCCTTTCTTAATATTCCCCGTTAATGTTCTGGTATAAACAACTCTGTTGAATTTTGTTTTGTTGTCTTCCATCAAGTATAATTTGCGCTTTGTTCCATCTCCAACCAATAGAGCAATGATGACACGACAGACTTGGCTGTGCTTAATTACTTTGTAATCAAATCTGGACACCTAACTAAGGTGATTAATTCATCCTTTTTTTGTATTTTTTATTTCACAACCATCCAGAAATGTGCGTTACAAAATTGACCATAATCATATTTATCTTATTCAGCCCTTCGTAGCTTATTCCGTCTAAGCTTCTAAAATGTTATGTATGATAATAGCATTTGCAGAAATCATGTGTAATTTGTATCGGCAGGAGCTATAAGATATCACTACTACAGAAAAGGTCATCACAGACGGTTCAAAAACGTCATCACAAACGGTTTTGTTAACCGTCTGAATTTATGGGTCAGTAATAATACGATGTCATCACAGACGGTTTTCGAACCGTCTGTGGTGCAAATATCACAGACGGTTTTTAACTAAAAACCGTCTGTAATAATTATAATCACAGACGGTTTTTAGTTAAAAACCGTCTGTGATATATAGTTATCACAGACGGTTCTTAACTAAAAACCGTCTGTGATATTCGTCTGTGATATGTAAATATCACAGATGGTTCTTAACTAAAAACCGTTTGTGATATTTATAAATCACAAATGATTTTTAACTAAAAACCGTCTGTGATTATAACTATCACAGATGATTTTTAGTTAAAAACCGTCTGTGATATTCCCTTCTACCCCTAAACCTATTTCTGTTTATTGGCTAGCCTCAGGAAATGCTAGCCATGCCCTCTGAAACAAGCAGATCAACATGTACATGTATACATCCATATATAGAATCATCTGTGATGAATGAATATCACAGACGGTTCTATATATAGAACCGTCTGTGAATTAGAGCACAAAATTTTATATACCGATGCAATATAAACAACTAGTCTGACAAGATAAAATAGCAAAGTTTTATATAGCTTATATATACTCATTTGAAAGGTTCCGATGAGATCTACAACGTTTTAGTTGAAGCAAAATCCAAATTCCAAAAGGAAGACCAAGAAAAAGGGCAAAAACAGAAACCAAAAACTTGCGACACAGGTTAGGTGCAAAGATGGCCGATTTTCAGGGTCTTGGAGGGCGACTGGCACAACCGAGTCATTTTTTTGGATCAGGCTCGTCGTTAGCTTTCCAACGAGTACAAAAACGTCGAAAACGGACACCGTATGCAAAAGTTATGCCCATTTTACTGAAGATGTCTCAAAACTGCATCATACTCGGACTTAAGCGGGAAAATATGAAATTTTGAAGGATTGCAAGACGGGAAACGTATCACAGAAGGTTTTTATTATAAAACCGTCTGTGATAATCTGGAATACCGTCTGTGATATTCCAGTATCACAGACGGTTTTATAATAAAACCGTCTGTGATAATCTGGAATATCACAGACGGTTTTTATTATAAAACCGTCTGTGATATTCCAGTATCACAGACGGTTCAGCGGTAAGACCCGTCTTTGATACTCCTTTTTCCCACCACAAATACCGCAGACGGCCTCCACATTAAAACCGTCTGTATAGTGTACATCACAGACGGTTTCACAAAACCGTCTGTGATTTGGCATCTAGTATTAGGCTTTCTGTAGTAGTGTATTGCTTTGTTGAGATCTATTAAAGTTCGTCGTCCAAGTGTGGCGTGATGCACGGGTTATATTACTCCAGTTAAAGCAGTTTTTAAATTAGTTTTATCATTTTCTTTTCTTTGAGATAAGAAGTAACTCAAGTCGAAGTGTAAATAAAATTACCAATGCGTGTTCTTGGAATTTTAAGAATTACAAAACCATCTATTGACATATAATAACTTACCGAGCAGGTGCATAGGTATATTATTAGAAATTCACTCATTAATTGAGAGAGAAAAAATCTAGCCAATTGGTAAATTAAGTCATAACAGCTCGGAGGTAGAACCTGTTTCAGTATACATATCTCCTTAAAGTAAACATAGCAGGAACTTTTTTGGGAATGATCCAGACTATTTCTTTCATATAATAAGTGTATAGTCCCTCTAACCCAAAATATATGTTGTTTTTGACTTTCCAAGGTGTCCAATACAAAAGAAATTGAACATGGTCTTATATCATAATATACTGGTAAAATTAATATAAATTATGTATATTATGAAATGAAAGTATTTTGCAGGGCCAACACCATAACATTATTTATATGTGGACAATGTATATACTTTGGTGAAAGTTTCGAAACATTGATTGTACGGATTCTATGGAAACCATTAATTAAAGGAGGGAGTAAATACCTAAGCACATAGGCATGAGCTATTAACATATACTAAATTTCTAGGCCCATTTACATTTCACTACCACAGAAAAGGTTATCATAGACAGTTCAAAAACGTTATCACAGACGGTTTTTGACCCATCTGAATTTATATGTCTGTGATAATATGTGGTTATCACAGACGGCTCTCAAACCGTCTGTGATAAGTTACAACACAGATGATTTGAGTCATAGACGGTTCTAGTTTAATATCATAGACGGTTCTAATTAAGAACCATCTGTGATTGTGTTTTCACGTCCTCATAAATAGGCCTCTTTCAGCTCATCAACGTTCTCTAATTGCGCTATAAAATAGCACAATCAGAGAATGCAGATGAACCAAAGCAGGCCTATTTATGATTGGCGTCGTGTCTTTGGTGGCTCGTTTAGATTGTAGGTGCTGTTGTTTTGTTGCTTTGATATGCTATGGTCGTAGGCACGCGGTCATAAACCGAGGTAGTATGTTGTGGTCGTAATCCATAGTCGTATGCCATGGTCGTAAGTGCGTGGTCGTAAGTCGTGGTCATATGCATCTAGTCTGTTAGCAGTCATATGTACCACATCAATAAATTCTGTTAGCAAATTGTAACATCCCATTTTCAAAGTTGTGTGTTAATGCAAAATTTCAAAGTTCATGTTTCAATTTCAAAGAAGGTTATTTTCCAATCTAGTAATCCTTTTGCCATTCAAAGAAAAATAAAGAAGTGCATAATTTGATTAAATAAATATTTTTCTATAACCCAAGGGAGAATTCAAAGCCATCCTTCAAAATTAGAAATTTCAATTTTTGCTTTTATCTTTCAAAAAAGAAAATAAAGAAAATAAAATCTCAACCATTCTTTTCCTCGGCTCCTTCCTCCTTCCCGCAATTCCTTCCCCCTCCTTTCGTCATCTACCGCCGCTCGTCGCCTTCCCGCTTTCTCCCTCTTCCTCCTACCACCGGCGACTGGAGAAGACGTCGACCGCCTTGCGTTCAGTGCCGGCGTACTTGCCTTCAGCGCCCCGCCACGACAATGCCTTGGGCCTGTCTCCCTCGTCTGCGCATAGCGCCGCCATGGTCCAGCCCCTGCCCGCACGTCGGCTCGCCGTCCCTTGCTACTCGCCCCGTCAACTCCTGCACTGTGCTTCCCCTGTTCCTGTTGACCCCTCGCGCGGACTAAAGCCCACCTCGGCCATGCACCGCCTTGTCATCATCCTCCCTCGCTGTGCCACCGTGGTCCTGCTTTGCCTCCTCTGCGCCATCGCGGTCACGCCAGTCCCGTCAGTGATCGCCTCGGCCATGCTTTCCGCGCCGCCAATCCCTGTGACCGCCGGGCCAAGCGTCGCTCTGCTAGGACTTCACTCGCGCCGCGACAAACTTTGACTATTGCGCCCCTGTCCATAGCCTGCTCGAGGCTAACGCCCGCACGACCCGCGCCGTACCGCCGAGCCTCATCAGTGTCTCTCTTCCTTCCCCGACCCCCTATAAAAGGGCACCAAACCTTGCCTCACACCCCCACCACCGCTCACCGAATTTTCCCATTTTGCTGCCTCCTCTGCCGTAGGCGTTTCTCCGGTAGTCTCCGCCGCCAGCGCCACCCGGTGGACTTGGGACCCATTGGGCTTCATCCCTCTACTGCCCCATCTAATCGGCCTCTCTTCCCCTGCAGGCCGCCGACGAGCTCCTCCTTCACCAACTCCAGCACCGAAGCTCCACGGTGAACCGCCGACCTGATTGCTCGCACTTGAAGCACCGCCTGGCCACCACAAACCCAATCCCCACCTCACCGAGCTCCATCTCCCATGAGCCAGCATTGTCGCCCTCCTCGCCGCCAAGGCCCTCCTCACCGCCAGCCCTCTCGGCTCTACTCCGACCGTCGCTCAGGCCCAGGTGAGCTTGCGACCGCCCGTAGAAGCTCCTGTGCCAAGCAATCAACCTCTAACGACCTGAGTCACCGGATCCTGTCTCCCCCTATTCTAGCCACCGTCGGGCCAAATCCGGCTGCCCCACTCCCTCCCGAGGTGCGCGCAAGGCCACGGAGTCCATTTTGGCAGACGCCGTCGCGCCACCGTGACCCCTGCGCTGCCGATCAGCTCTGCCTTCCTCACTGCCAGGACGAACCAGAGAGAGAAGTTAATTAGCGCTTTAATTAAGCTAATTAAATGACCGTCCAAAGCCAGCCGTTAACAGTTAATGGTACTGTTAATTGTGGACCCACCTGTCAGTCACGGTAAGGCGGTAATAAATCAAACTGTTATTTAATTCCTCCTCGGGCCCCACCTGTCAGCGAGTCACACTCTCTCTCCCTTTTTATTTTCTGGATTTTCCTGGAAATATAACTTTGAAAGGCTCATTCTCCCTCGTCGTAACTCCAATTTAATGAAACTTGTTTTTAAATTTTTCTAAAATCAAGACCTATCTATTGGTTCTAGTTTGGTTCAATTTTCAGTTCATTTGAATTTTGTTTTATTTGGTATTTACTTGCTTTCTCTTGTTTGCGTTGTTTTTCCGGTGCGTTCTTCCAAGTATAGCTCGAAGAAGTGAACGGGCCTCCGATTTAAGCAGCACAAGACCCCCAAGCTTTTGATCCAGGTGAGTCAATACTTTGATCATTTTGTGCCTATATTTCATGTGAAACTATGTCCATTTAACTTGTCAAAATTGCATGCTTTACTTTGTATGCAAACGTATGCCACTCTTAAGGTAGTTAAACATCCACTTGTCTACCTAGTAATATGATACCCCATCCATGATTCTTGAATGTCCATGAACCTTGTCGCCCTATATTATACTATTAATATTGATAGCTATAAGTTAAACTTAGATGCCATGCTAGTCATGTCTAGAGTCCAAGGCACTAGTTGTCCCAATCATCACTTTTTAAACATGAGAACTTGTTTTGGGCAGTCACGGGATGTGGCTGAATAATTATGGTAACTTATGTTATGCTTCCCAAAACCCTAAAAATCTGCTATACCTGTTCGGGCGGATGATAAGAATGGTGGGTGTGGATGTAACACAAGGTCTGTGGTTAGTGGAATGAACCGCCCGGACAAATTAAGGACTTAATCCTGTAATGACCCCTCCATGTACAACAGTGCAACCACAAGCTGGCAAAATGTAGGCTTGGCTGAATAATTTATTAGACTCTCTAGCCATCTCAAGGAGGACGTGTGTAGGTGGGTAATAAAAGCCCCACGTGGAATGGGACACCGGATGGAGGTGACGTTGCCAGGGCTAGCGTTTGTGGAGAGTGAAGTCTGGCTGCACTAACCTGTGGTAGACATCCTGCACAACCTGTGGAAGCAACACCATAGGAGTGAGATGCTAGAGGGTGAGGTATTGTAAAGGCCTTGTGATAATCTCTCAATCTGCATGGCTAAGGAATCATGTAGAACCATCGGGATGATTGTCTCTTGTGGGTAAAGATGTGCAGTCTCTTAAGAGTATACAACTATTCTAACAGCCGTGCCCACGATCAAGGGCGGACATGAAAATCTTCCTCGAGTTAGTTCTATTTCAAAACTTTTGAGGGTAGGAAGGAAAACCGCCAGGCAGATGTAAACCTGACTTTGTAAATTTTTTCTAGAGGGATGTACTCCAGTGTTCACAATAAGGTGGAAGTAACCTAATGAGCAAAACCTAGCATAGGTGGATGTAACCATAAAATCGGTGGATGGAACCTACACCGCTATAAATATTGCACAATTTCAAACACCTAAGCATATGTTTTTGTGAAATGCTAGGTCAAAGGAACTTTTAGCTACAATTATTCCAAAGGTCGCTTTAAGCAAATAAAAGAACCCGAGCCACCCTTGTTTAACCTTGCATCAGTAACTACCTGCATTCTGCGTGTTGGCTCACGGAGCACGTTTGAATGTGCTCACCGTCGCTCTTAATCCCCTTCAGAGGCCATAAATCAAGGGCACTATGTCTACTATGAGGACCAGGACGATGAAGGCAATGAAGATGGTGGAGACTAGATTAGGCTTCGGTAGTCTTGCCCCTCGCTTCAGTCCAGTTGACCAAGCTAGTTTGTGGGTGTACCTGTTATTAGTTAGGCCTCTGACTAATATCAGTGAACCTAGGTTGTCTCAGTCACCTGCCTGTGGTGAGATGAGCTCCATCACGTTTATGTATGTTTCCGATTCCGCTCTTTATGTATTGTAAGCATTTGGCCTGACGGCCCTATTGTAAACTCGACCCGACGTAGTCTATTTGAACTCTAGTAATGTAATGTATGGTATTGTCGTGTATGAAATGATGCAGCATTGTATCTGTGAGCACTATCTACTGATCCAGGGAATAGTGTAGTAAAATCAAAGAGGGTTCCATGTTAGTAAACTTGGGGTCTGACACAAATAGAGGAAACGATCTACGGTGCAAACGGAGACAAATTTAAGAGCTAAGAAAGTAAAATGCAAGTTCTTGGAGTAAAGTGGTAAAGGATATATCACTGGCGATGCAGGTTTAGGGAGACAAGATGTACATAGCTAAAATCCTAGCCATCCAATAATTTTGTAATTTCATATCCAAGCATCAAGGAAGAGAGGGGGGGTGGGGGGATATGTCACCGGCGATGAAGGAGAGGTCAGCGGCAGCAACATCACCATTTACTGCACAAGACACTCTTACGACAAGAGTGTCTTATGCAGTGAACCATGTCATCACAATCGGATGCGGAGGAGCATAGGAAGGTAGTCGCCGAGCCTTCTATTTTTAAGGAAAAATTTGGTAAGGAGAAGTGAGAAGAGAGAAGAGGAGATGAGGAGAAGGGAGAAGGAGAAGGGAGAAGAGGAGATGAGGAGAAGAATGGTCGAGCCTTCTATTTTAAAGAGCAAATCCAGCGAGATGAGCAGTATATTCAAATTTAGTGAGAGCGGATAAGTTGAGATATTATCACAGATAGTTCTTAGTAAAAAACCGTATGTGATAATTAGGTCATCTCATACGGTTTTTATTCTGAACCATCTGTGATACATTATAGGGAGTTTGAAAAAAACCGTCTGTGATAAGTAGGTCATCACACACGGTCCTTTCTATCGCAGTGAACTTAGATAGTCTATCTTATAAAATCGTCTATGGTAACTTTATCACTGACGGTTTGTGTTAAATCGTCTATGATAAGGCGTCGAAGATAACCCTTTTTGTAGCTGTAATTTGATTGTGTAGTAGTACTCTTCTTTTACATTAGATACCCTTAATTTTAATTAGTACCCCATAATTAGTTTGTGGTGTGTTGGGGTGTTCAATTATATCCAGATTATCCATTTTATCCGATATCCGTATCTAGACTATTTGATTCATGTTCAATATATTATGACTCAAGGAATACCAACCATATCTTTATTATCTGTTTTATCTGACATCCGTATCGAGACTATTCGATCTGTTGACACTCCTAGAGGTGTGGCATTACCTTTTTTTTAAGTGATATTACTAGGGCTTTATCAAGGAAGGGGTTGACTGCATGCATAAAAACCCACGTTAATGTCTCCTGTAAGCTCGGATGATGAGTTGGATAGGTTACTAGAGTACGAGACATGCTCAGTATAAGGTACATGGAGATCTCTACAAAAAGTACCACTCACGCATGGGGTAAAAAGTTGATGAATTTTTTGTACAGATAATCCATTTTTTATTCGAAATTACATAAATATACCCGCGGAATTTTTTTTTACAAAAATAGGCTCCAGTCGCCTAATGGTTGGGCGACTGGAGCCTTTCGCACAACCAGATCGCGACAATTAATGAATCTACCAACCATTCAGCGAGTAAATAAAGTCGCTACACCGTTGGGCGATTTGAATGCAGTCGCCCCACCGTTGGGCGATTGGAATCCAGTCGCCCAACGGTGCGGCGACTTTGGGCGATATAAAACCCCGGCCCCGCGGCCGGCAGCGATTTTCATTCGGTTCATTCGCTTCGGCCGCGCAGAGGGAGAAGAGAAGGAGAGGGAGAAGAGAAGAGAAGGAGAGGGAGAAGAGAGGAAGAACGTGATTTTCAGGTATTTGTTGTGTTATATTTTTTGTTAGTGTTAGAAAAATAGTTTAGAAATTTAGTGTAGAAAATATAGTTTAGAAATTTAGTGTAGAAAAATTAGTTTAGAAATTTAGTTTAGAAATTTAGTGTAGAAAATTTAGTTTAGAAATTTAGTGTAGAAAAATTAGTTTAGAAATTTAGTGTAGAAAATATAGTTTAGAAATTTAGTGCAGAAAAATTAGTTTAGAAATTTAGTTTACAAATGTAGATGTACTGTAGAAATTTAGTTTAGAAAATTTAGTTGTAATTTAGAAATTTAGTTTAGAAAATGTAGTTGTAATTTAGAAATTTAGTTAAGAAAATGTAGTTGTAATTTAGAAATTTAGTTTAGAAATTTAGTTTTCAAATTTTGATTATTAGTTTAGAAAATTTAGTTTAGAAATGTTGATGCACTGTAGAAATTTAGTTTAGAAAATTTAGTTGTATTTTAAATTTTAGTTTAGAAAATTTAGTTGTAATTTAGAAATTTAGTTTAGAAAATGTAGTTGTAATTTAGAAATTTAGTTTAGAAATTTAGTTTTCAAATTTTGATTAGAAAATAAAGTTCAGAATTTTAGTTTGGAAAATTTAGTTTAGAAATGTAGATGTACTGTAGAAATTTAGTTTAGAAAATTTAGTTGTATTTTAAAATTTAGTTTAGAAAATTTATTTGTAATTTAGAAATTTAGTTTAGAAAATGTAGTTGTAATTTAGAAATTTACTTTAGAAAATGTAGTTGTAATTTAGAAATTTAGTTTAGAAATTTAGTTTTCAAATTTTGATTAGAAAATAAAGTTTAGAATTTTAGTTTAGAAAATTTAGTTTAGAAATGTAGATGTACTGTAAAAATTTAGTTTAGAAAATTTAGTTGTATTTCACAATTTAGTTTGGAAAATTTATTTGTAATTTAGAAATTTAGTTTAGAAAATGTAGTTGTAATTTAGAAATTTAGTTGTAATTTAGAAATTTAGTTGTAATTTAGAAATTTATTTTACAAAATTTAGTGTCGAAATTTTGTATAGTTTGTTATGTATTATTGTAGAAAATTCAGTGTACAAATTTAGATATAGAAAATGTAGTGTACAAATTTAGATGTAGAAAATTTAGTGTACAAAATTTAATGTTGAAATTATTGTACAAATTTTGCAGGTATGACTCGTGCTGGACGTGACTCCGAGTGGCGGTACGCGCTGTTCGATGAGCACGTGGACCGCTCTCATCGCGCTTCCCGTCGTGTGCCGCCACCGGGGAGCACGGAGCCGACTGAGCTAGGAGTGGTCCGGACACGCACACCTCGCGTGGCTTGGGGACTTGACCCTCGTTGGACTGCTAGGTTTGCACTACGCCAGCGTTTAGTGCGACTGTAAGAACGTTCCGTGCTGACCTTCACTTTGTTTGCAGGCTGCGGGATGCCGGGCTACTCCCTCTTGCCCGGATGGTGCAGGCCACGGAGGAGGATCACGAGGCGGGCGGGGAGCGATCACGACGCTTCCCGTTCGACCGTTCCCTGCTGACGGCTTTGGTGGACCGTTGGCGGCCGGAGATGCACACATTCCACCTCCCATTCGGGGAGATGACCCCGACCCTGCAGGATGTGTCCCTGCTCCTTGGCCTTCCGATCGCGGGAGGCGCTGTCTTCCTACCGGAGGCCCCGGCCGACTGGCGCGCTGACCTGCTCGCCAGATTCCAGGGGGTCGTTTTGCCGGGCGATGCCCACCACATCTTCGGAGAGGATTAGACCCATGGGCCGACGCTGAGGTGGCTCACACAGTATCGGGTACGTGGTTTTTCAAATCGATCGTGTCTTCAAAGCTCTTATTTGTGCTATTACATACTAATAACAACTTGTTTGCATTCAGGTGGAGCGCATGGATCAACACGCAGGCGATTACCAGGTCTCGCGCCACCTGGAGGCATACGTGCTGTGGCTGTTTGGTTGGGTGCTTTTCACCACCAGCCACGGCAACTCGGTGGATGCGCGCCTTATCGCCTATGCGAGGGCAATCGCTGACGGCGAGCCCCCAGGTCAACTGGGGATCGGCCGTACTTGCCGCGACGTACCGCGCACTGTGCGATGCGTGCACGAGGATCAAGGCGAACTCGATCCTTACGGGCTGTCCCTTGCTGCTACAGTTGTGGTCGTTCGAGCGCTTCAGCCTCGGACGACCTATGCTAGACGACATGGGTCCGTACGGGCCTGAGATGTATCCAGGGGGAGACGTCGACCGGCCGACGATGGGTTCTCTCTGGTGCCATCGACGAGTAAGTATTATCACAGTCAACTATCTTTCTTATTAACGATCGTCATACTAAACAACTTGTCTTTCTTGCAGGTACAGTTCGCGCACGTGCAGGTGACGCGGGCGTACCAGCCCTTTGTGGAGCAGTTCGACCGCCTCACAGCCGACGACGTGCGCTGGGAGCCGTACGTAGATACGGCAGTGCAGGCGCGCGCTCCTAACGGGCTGTCCACACTTTGCTCGCATGACCGGGCTTTCTGGCTCACCCGCCGGAAGCTCGTCTACCTTATCTACGTGGAGGACTACGCGCCGCAGAGAGTCATGCGGCAGTTTGGGCTACGCCAGGCGCTTCCTATACCGGTCGGACCACCGCTTCCGCGGAACGTGCACGCGTGAGTGATCGTTCGTGCTAAATATGTACATACTTACTACTTTGTTCGCAAATACTCACATTACGTAATGTTTCTGTACGCAGGCACAACGCGAAGGGAGTTAAAAGAGGCACGGACTGGTCGTCGAGGATGCAACCCTGGGTCGAGCAGTGGGAGGGTGCGCTCGACGACCGCGTGGAGGAGGACCGCCCGTACGACAGCAGCGAGTACGCGGAGTACCTGCGCTGGTACCAGCCGCGGACCCGTACCAGGCTCGTATATGTCGTAGACCCGCCTCCTGCCACACACGTCGCCGCTTCGACGGACACGTACCCCGTGCACCTCGCGCGCGACGCTCACATCGCGGTACGTTACATGTCATTTCAAAGATTCTCTAATGGTAATGTCGTTTCGATGATCGACCATTTCATGTCTTTGTGTCCAGGCTGACGTCAGTTCTGCCCTATGGGCCGACTCCGGCTCACTACTCGAGAGGGTCGCCACTAGTGCGCAGCTGACCCATGAGGAGGGCGTCAGCTTTGCGCGTCGGATGCACGAGGGGTGTAGACGTATTGTTAGCCTACTGTCCTGCACGAGGCTACCGGCGGTCTCCACGCCCACCGCTCCGACTGCTCGTCCACCAGTGCCACCCCGACCAGCGTGGCACAACTCCGGAGGTAGTACATGGACACGTCCTCCACCACCTCACCCGAAGCAGGCAGGGGGTTCAGCCTGGGCACAGCCTCCTACACCACCTCACTTCACGCATCCTCAGCACATCCCCTTCCACACGCAGGGGGTGCACGCCCCTCCTCCTACCTCGATGGCGCCAGCTACGGGTACGCATCGTCTGATCTCGTTTTTATCCCAAGACGATATGCAACGAATTAACGATATTACTATTGCAGGTACTTACCAGCAGCTCGGCGTCTCCCCGGCCTAGAACGATGTGGACCAGTTTTTCGCGGAGTGGCCTGAGCAGTTCTCCGATGCAGCACCGGAGGTTCTCTCTGGCAGTGCCCTCCCCGGTGCACTGGAGGGCACACAGCCAGAGGTGCAGCTAACTCCACCAGCGCAGGGGCGGGATAGACACCCTCCTGCTCATTTTACTTTTTCAGAGCCCCGTAACCCGTTGCACCGGAGGAGGGCCAAGTGGGGCCGTATGGGAGGACGCGGACGCGGTGACGGGGCACACCAGGGTGGCGAGTGAGGCGTGCTGCAGATGCTATATATGTTATGGATGTAATGAAAAAATATGCGGCATGCTACTCACAGTTATATTATAAAGTTTATTTAAATTTACATCAATCTATCATCTCTTCTCCGCACATAAACTATCTCACTTAACAGTGTATATATCGATCGTTCTCTACTCAATCTTTCATAAAAAAAAGTTTCTAAAATTTTTTACACACTTACAATATACAATGAATATAAACTTTTATTATAACTTCACCATATTTCTTACCCGTTGAACATTACAAAATTCACAAAATCTAAAACAATCACGGGGGCTAGTGCAGTCGCCATGCAGTCGCCTAACGGGATGGCGATTGCATGCTAGTCGCCTAACGAAAAGGCGACAACTTGTAAGTCGCCGTACGGAACAGCGACTAGATACAGTCGCTCCACTATGCAGCGACAGATATTGTGTCGCGGTCTGGTTGGGCGAAAGGCTTTAGTCGCCCAACCATTAGGCGACTGGAGCCTATTTTTGTAAAAAAAATTTCCGCGGGTATATTTATGTAATTTTGAATAAAAAATGGATTATCCATACAAAAAATTCAAAAGTTGATTACATAAGGGTGTTAATTTTTCTAAATATTATATTATAAGTTTACTGAAAGTTTTATGTTCATCTGGTAGTTGACACCAATTCCTCCTGCATGCAGTGGATACGATCAGTTGATATTGAAAAACAAAATAACTCATGGCATTGTTGATATATATCGATGGTGACCAATGCCAAAATAGATAAAGTAGACGGAGCATTAATTTTGATACCAAATTTCACCCATCATGGAAAAGAGTATCAATATATATACACTTTGCAAGCAATCCTTTTTCTATTCTTGATTAATGTAGGAATTTATGTAGTTTTTCTTCTCCCCGGGAGATCCTAGCGTTAACAAAAACTGACGTTTCGAAAGTGAAATAATTATTTAGTAGCACCATAAATTAAAGTAGTGTGGTTTTTATAATTACAGGGGAAGCACCATCGGATCTGTAAGGCACATGATTTCTCACGTCACTAACTGATTTGTCCTAAACAAGCATTGAGTCGAGATTTATGTGATTCAATCTACTCTGTTGTAATTTTCCAGGAACGGATAACAAAAAAGCAACCAGACAAATCTGTTAAGCGCTGTGAGGTAAAAAGTCCAAGAAGAACCTGCACCATCACCGACCTTCCAGCTCTTCATTTTCGTGGTGGCTGGCGCTCAGCGTCGGTTCCCTGAGAAGCAGCCCTCGAGAGCATCCAGCCAGCGATTGGTGCCTTTCGCGGATCAACCACGGAGGACAATATAGGAACCGCCTAGCCGGCGCTAGCTTAATGTGGAAGGAGGTGGATTAAAATTGGTAAAATTGGCTAGACGCTCTGGCCTTCACTAAAGAGGATAGGCACCTAAGCCGGTCCTAAGACATGAACACGGGTTTGCAGGGATGTCAAACAGCCTCCCTACTACTAGGCCACTGGACTGTTCCCAAAAAATTGGTCAGATTTCTCTTGACCAATACTAGTATATGGGACTAAAATTCCCAATATCTTCCACTCCCAGTAGCTACTATCATCTACATAGCTTGAGCAAGTCGCCATCGTCGTCTTCTCCCATTCCCACTCCAAGAAACTGACAAACAAACTGTGTGCTTCTATTGTTGATTCTACGGCATGCTCTAAGTGCAGCTATTTATGCGTGTAATGTGGACTGGCCACAAATTTACTCACTCATAATCAGTTCACCAACCAGCTAGCAGCTTTTCAAGGATGGAGTACAGTATCTTTTAGTTTTACAGCAACCTTGGTACAACCTTACAAGGCACTTAACAAGAGCAAATTAGATGGACCAACATTTCATTTTCATTGATTTATATGTGGAAGAAATACACGATGTTAGTTCCGTTGAAAATGTGAACAATATTTTAATTCTAAATTTTGCTATGAGACAAATACAGTAAATGACTAATGATATAATAAAAGAATCTAACGGTAGACTACCCATTGTACTTCAGAAAATAGATAAGAAAAATATTATAATAAAGTCGATCGATCGCGCAAACGACTTACAGTTGAGCTTGCTGAAGAACGGGAAGCAGTGCAGGCTCGATGCAGTATACAATGTAGATGAAGCAGTGAAGCGAGCGGTCGCGCAGATGTGTATTGCTCAAAAACCTTGTTAGCGCCATGTGTACGTGTTCTCTACGGTAACGACTTGGAGATACCACTTACCCTCCTTCCCGGTGCATGCCGAGGAGGAAGGCTAGCACAGTTCAACTACTCAACATAATAGTACAACTCTCCAGCGAGGAGAAACAAGAATGGAGAAAAAATTCGGTTGTCCTTAGGCATGGACATCTCTAGATCCTTATAAAGATGTGCGGCAATTACTCACTAGTAACTAATCGCATTAACTCAATTAAAATCGATTAACTCACTAGTAACTAATCACATTTAAATAGAATAAACAAGAGATATAATTCATGATTCATCACAACAAAAGGTGGATTTAATGAGCCAAGACACGCTATGATACGGTGCGGTCAACAAAATAAAAGGTGGATTAATGTGCCAAGAGACGTGCTACGACACGGCACAGTCAGCAAAATAAAATATGGATTTAATGTGCAAGGAGACACGCTAAGTCACATGTCACACGGTGTTTCATGCGAAAATACAGAAATACGCATGCGCGTCCGCGCTTGTGTGTTTAGCCAAAGTTCTTCTACTACCATCCTCATGCTATGTGTCATATATTTTAAGGAGTGACAAAAACTCCACCTTATAAATTATATTTCCTCTATTTTGTTAGGTAATATGATATTAAACCATGCATGCTTTGGAATTTCTATTGGTAATGGGCCTTAATTCATAGGCAAATGTCCAACACATTCCTCTACATTACTCATATAAATGCACTCACTACTACAGAAGAGGCTATACTGGACGGCTACATCACAGACGGTTCATACGGAATCGTCTGTAATTAAACTGTCACAGACGGTTTATACTGGCAACCGTCAGTGATATTTTCACAGACGGTTATTAACACGAACGGTCTGTGATAAATGAGACATCACAGACGGTTCGTATTACTAACCGTCTGTGAAAGTTCACAGACGGTTATTAACACAAACTGTCTTTGATGTCTAAAATTATCACAGACGGTTTCTGTTAATAATCGTCTGTGAAAATATCACTGGCGGAAGATCTTGCAATACTGTGGAATGAAGGGGTACATGTGTGGGATGCAGACAAACGAGAGAACTTCACTCTACGCGCCATGTTGTTCTGCACCATTAATGATTTTCCTGCCCTTGGTAACCTGTCAGGGTTGAGTATAAAAGGAGCCAAAGTGTGTCCGCACTGCTTAGATTATACCGAGAGTGTGTGGTTGAACAACTCGCGAAAAACTGTGTACATGCGTCACCGTAGGTTCCTTCCAAAGTATCACCCATACCGCAAGATGAAGAAACAATTTGACGGAAAAAAAGAGGATGACTCAGTACCAAGACCTTTTAGCGAGAAAGAGGTGTATGATATGGTCAAGGATATAAATGTTGTGTTTGGAAAGGGACGTAAATTGAGGAAGAACATGTGGAAAAAGAGGTCAATATTTTGGGACTTGCCTTATTGGGAGCACTTAGAAGTTCGCAATTTCATCGATGTCATGCATATAGAGAAGAATGTATGTGACAGTTTGATTGGTCTCTTACGGAACATTCCTGATAAAACAAAGGATGGTGTTAACGCAAGGCGTGACTTGGTCGCTATGAACATCAGGACCGAGTTAGCACTGATAGAGACTGATAAAGGCCGGACGTACATTCCCCCAGCATGTTACACTCTGTCTAAGTCCGAGAGAACTGAATTGTGCCAGTCCTTAAATGGTGTGAAAGTTCCATCCGGTCACTCCACAAGCATGAAGAAACTTGTTTCCATGGAACATTTGAAATTAATTGGCATGAAGTCTCACGACTGTCATGTGCTAATGACTCAAATGCTACCTGTTGCAATTAGAAGTATTTTGCCGAACAAGGTTCGAGTGACAATTATAAGGCTATGTTATTTCTTCAACGCAATTGCTCAGAAGGTCATTGATCCGGATGGACTAGATGCTCTGCAAACCGAGGTGGTGACAACTCTATGTCATCTAGAGATGTATTTCCCTCCATCATTTTTTGATATCATGGTCCATCTCATTGTCCACCTTGTGAAAGAGATAAAAATATGTGGCCCCGTATTTCTACGTCATATGTACCCTTTCGAGAGGTACATGGGAATTCTGATGTCCTATGTACGCAATCGATCTCGACCGGAGGGTAGCATCATCGA
Source organism: Dendrocalamus latiflorus (assembly GCA_017311315.1). NCBI lineage: Eukaryota > Viridiplantae > Streptophyta > Magnoliopsida > Poales > Poaceae > Dendrocalamus > Dendrocalamus latiflorus. The sequence goes on from CM029655.1 coordinate 21,959,081, forward strand.
AGGTTATACAACAGAAGAGGTCATTGAATTCTGCATCGGCTACATGGCTCAGGTAGAGCCGATAGGTGTACCTCTATCTCGTCACGAGGGGAGGTTAGAGGGTATCGGGACTATCGGGAGGAAAGCAATAACTTCGGATCAAAATACGTATGCTCAAGCCCATTTCATGGTTTTACAACACATGACTGAAATGACCCCATATATTGAAGAGCACAAGGACATGCTACATCAGGAGAATGCAGGCCAGTCAGAAGTTTGGATCACGAGACAACACAACCGTCAGTTCAACGAATGGTTGAAGGCGCAATTGACTAGAAGGTCGTCAAGTGAAACACTACAATGGTTGGCAAAATGGCCAAAATTTACAATTGTGACATGGCAAGGATACGACATTAATGGCTACACATTTTACACAACAGATCAAGATAGAAAGAGCACAGTGCAGAACTCAGGTGTCCGCATAGATGCCTATGATGCGCACGGCAGTACCGCTGGCCCAAGCTCGTACTACGGGCTTGTAGAGGAGATTTGGGAGCTTGACTACGTAATTTTCAAAATTCCTCTATTTCGGTGTCGTTGGGTCCAACTCCCACGGGGTGTAAAGGTTGACAAGTACGGCGTCACTACCGTGGACCTCGAATGTGTAGGATACAAAGACGAACCATTCATACTCGCGAGGCAAGTTGTTCAAGTATTTTATGTAACCGACCCGGCAAATAAGAAGCGCCATGTAGTTCTTCAGGGAAAAAGAAGGATTGTCGGGGTTGAGAATGTTGTGGATGAGGAAGAGTACAATCAATTTGATGATTTGCCTCCATTCGGAGACGGCATCAGGCTCGAGGAAGAACAAGGCGATGAACCAAGCTATATGCGTGTCGATCATCGTGAAGGGCTTTATTTAAAATGATATAGCCAAAGTGTAATAAATGATATTGGTTATGCTTGTGTTTTTCATAAATGTATGTATGTTCCATTGTAATTGTAAAATGACTAAGGAACTAAGAAATAGTTATATTTATGGTTATGCTTGCGTTTTTCATAAATGTATCTATGTTCCATATTGTAATTGTAAAATGACATAGGAACCTAGCTAGCTGCGGGTATTTATAGTGAACTATCACAGGCGGTTTATCAAAAGAAACCGTCTGTGATAACACATCACAGACGGTTCTATCGATATAACCGTCTGTGATAATATGGATATCACAGACGGTTATATCTATAGAACCATCTGTGATAATATGCGTATCACAGACGGTTATATCGATAGAACCGTCTGTGATACCTCTATCACAGACGGTTCGTTTAAGGAACCGTCTGTGATAGCTTATCTTTAAATACCCGCAGCTAGGTCTGCGGAGTCTGCTCTCGTGCAGTCTCTTGTCTCCACTCTGCAGCGCCCCTGCTAGCTAGGTTTTTGTCCCTCCCACCGCCGCTCCCTCCTGATGCCGGTCCCTCCCGACGCCCCTCCGACGCCGCTTCCTCCCGATCGACGCCGCCGGTCCCTCCATCCGCCGCCGCTCCCTCCGAGCTTCACATGTATTTTATGTTATATGCTTCACATGTTATATGCTCATGTTATATGCTTCACATGTTATATGCTCATGTTATATGCTTCACATGTTGGAAGGCCCATGGCTCACTGCAGTTAGTTAATCGTTAGAACTCTGTCAAAGGGCATAAAGCAAGTGACACACTCCAGTGTATCTTGTTCAATGAACTTGATGCACTGGTTTGTGTCACTTGATTCATAGAACTTTGACAAGCTGGGACCATAGCTCACTGCAGTTAGTTTTTTCTTAGAAGAGAGATGGCGTCCACACAGTCTTCGTCGTCGTCATCTGGTCTCACGCTCCCAAGATTGCGAAAACTAAACGTGGCCGAGGAGTATCGAAAAGGCCAGAGGGCCGAATGACCATCACGGTGGTCTCTCCGAATGGGATCCCTCTGGAACCGACAAAAGCAGCGTCATCATTTCGGACTACCTGCGGGATAATTGGAAGGCAACGGGTCCCCATCACCATAGCAAGCTGGAAAGATTTGACAAAGGATCACAAAAATCAGCTATGGGAGGAAATTACAAATTCGTTCGAGATCCCAGCAGAAGTACAGGGACTCGTGCAACGACAGGCGCTCCTCGCGATGGGAAAAGCATGGAAGAATTTTAAGAGCACTCTTGTGACGAAGTACGTGTCCAAGGATGTCACGCCCTTCACGAAGTATCCTTTCGTGTCGCCGGAAACATGGGAGGCCTTTGTGCAGATGAAGACGACGACCGAATTTGAACAACAAAGTGCAACGCACAAGGCTCTCCAGTCACAAAATACGCACCCTCACAGACTTGGCACTGCTGGGTACGCAGGTAAAATCCCGCAGTGGAGGATGCAGGATGAGGTCGCAATCCGATCGGAGGCCTCTCCGCCATTTGCCGGGATCGCAAACGAGCGCGCTCGAAACTGGTTAAGAGCGAGGTCATCAACCACATCTTCGGGTGTCTCTTTCAAAAACCCCGCAGATGAGGAAGTGTCCCAATGCCTGGTAAAATATGTTAAACAACATAGTTGTTAACACCTCTTGAACTTCATGGGTTCAAAAATAACATGATTACTTGCCTCTTGCAGCAATCATTGACTACTGAATCTTCTCGTGGCTCCTTTGAAGAATGTAGGGAGATAGATTTACTATCACAGGCCTTGGGAAACAAGAAGCACCCAGGTCGCACACGAGGCATGGGGGTTTATGTACCTTGGAGGCACGGATTTCCAGATTACTCCGAGACATATGGAGTAGGAAGAGATCCAAGGCGTACCGCAGCGAACAAATAAAACAGGAGCTTCGTGCTCAACTTGAGGAACAACTATCTGCCTCACTTCAAGAGCAGACTGCCTCACTTCGAGGAGAGATAGATTCTTTGCGGGAAGAACTGAGACAAGTCCGCAACCAATCGCAACACACTCCTACTACTGCGGTACCCAGTCCCCCTCAACGTCGCAGTAGCTGCGCGTCCACACCAATTTCTGAACATAGCGACGCCCACTTACCTATTGATGACATTCAGGTAATGTACCTCTTTAGAATGGTACATAGATCTCTCTGGTGGATGCCTTAACTCATCTTGTATCGTTATGTAGGAGCCCATGCCTTGCAGCCTCAAAGTCAGGCTTGTCGGCTCTATTCCCGTTGATGCTGGGCGCGGCATGGTGTATCCATTGCTGCCAGGAACGCTGGTGCACGGTGTACAAGTAGAAACCAGTTTCATAAAGGTCCAGGTGGACATGATTAATGATATTTTTTAGACCGTCCCTCTTGAGAAGCCCCCAAACGAAGAGATTAAGACATTAGGGGATGCCGTCCACACATTCATTCAGTGGCCCAAGAGGGACATCGTCCTCGACATGTCCGTGCCACAATCTTCACATCCAGTGGCCCAAGAGGGACGTCGCCCTGGACCTGGCACATCGGCTCCGGTGGCTCCACCTCCACCTCCAAATCCAGTAAAGTCTGTTGCATCGGCTCCCGCCGAGACGCCACCGAGAACATATCATAAGCGAGGCTCCAAGGCCTCCAAGGCTCATGCGAAGAAAATTAAGCCGCGTCCCGTGTCATGGAAGTTTACTCTAGGAGTGTCGTTGGTGCCCGAGTCACAATTATCCCAGCTTGGTTTGATTTGCAATACATTGCATGCCTGGTACATGGAGAAGTCCAACATGAACCAATCCGGCAGAGTGCATTCACTCTGAAATATAAGGAGACGCATTTCCTCCACGACTCGGGCTACATCGTCGTGACATTCGAAGATTTATTCTTACTATTCAATCTCGACGAACTCGACGCCTCACTTCTACGATGCTGGACACTGTAAATGTACTGTACAATGAATACATTCACGTTATACAGATAAATGTCATTACTCTTTCTTTATGTATAGATACATGATCCAACAAGTCCGGCGATCGCGACGACCAGTGGGTTTCCTCGACCCTCACTTGGTCTCCGAGCAATCTATCAACACAGATGCATCCTTCGTGCAAGGTTACATAACGAGGGGATTGATTGCTCACACCGACAAGGAGTACGTCATGGTACCCTTCAACCAAGGGTAAGTGCTTCACTAGTTGCCACACATATGTTTCATTTGTACTTTACATGCAGCATGAACTTAGGATTAATCACTATGGCGACACACATGACTAGGCATCACTGGATTTTGATTGTGATTGTACCAAAGTGGAGCAAGGTAATATACCTTGATTCCCTCCTTAGGAGCAACCACGACTTCAGTCGTGTGCAAGAAGTACTTAACATGTAAACTCATTTCCTCCATACATAATTCTATTGTAATATTTCTTTTGTTTGCCACGGCCGAGGCTAAATTTTTTGAATCACATAGGGCGTTTGCCGATTATGTTGCCCAAGGAGGAAGACACGACAAATCCAGTGACACGCTACGACACAACACGCGATTTCCGGTACCCGCTACAACACAATAATCCTATATCATACTTTGTTATAAATGCCTCTAGAATTGACAATACCGATGTATGTAATTCTATTTTTGCAGTGCCACCAGCAGCTACAGGGCAACGTATGTGGATTCTACGTTTGCCGCCATATGAAGGAAATCATGGATACTAAGATCAATGATCCAGAGGTTTGTCAGGTCCTTCCAATAATTATTATTTTCTGATTATATATATGTAGTTATATTACACACACATGCTAATTAATGACTTAACATTGCTCCTAGCGACAGCGGGTGGACTTCGACGAAAGTGCATATGATCTTGACAATCTCGTCGACATTCGTGCAATCATCTCCCAATTCTTGCTAGCAGAGGTCATAAATAAGAGGGGAGAGTTCCACGCCGGCAATGGTGATAATTAGATGTTGAAACATTGGATTCAATTGTACAAATCAAACAATTCCTTCAATTGAATTCATTTGTCAGATTTTGTGTAACGATTTTCATTCTATATATGTATGTGATCTGCTGGCCGTTTGTTACATTCATCTGTGTATCGAATTTTGTTGTAATTTACTATGAGTTGCAATTAACTTATATCTGTCATTTATCTGTAATCTGCTTGCTTGCTTTCAGAGGGCATGGCTAGCATATCCCACTTGGTATCACAGACGGTTCGTTGTTAAAAACCGTCTGTGATACAATATCACAAACGGTTTCAAAGAGTGCCGTCTGTGGTGTGAATGATATCACAGACAGCCTTTACTACTAACCGTCTGTGATATTGTGTATATCACAGACGGTCTTTATTACTAACCGTCTGTGATAGACGAGAATCACAGACAGTTGTTTATAAAAAACCGTCTGTGATAGTCTCGTATCACAGACGGTTTTTTACAAAAAACCGTCTGTGATACGAGACTATCACAGACGGTTTTTTATAAACAACTGTCTGTGATACTCGTCTATCACAGACGGTTAGTAATAAAGACCGCCTGTAATGTGAGTTATCACAGACGGCTCGGGAACCGTCTGTGATAACCACCAACTATCACTGACATCTAAACACTGACGGTTCAGGAACCGTCTATGATGACGGTTCTAAACCGTCTGTGATAGGGCTATCTGTAGCAGTGACTCAATGAAATACAGATTTATACTTGTAACAAAGAAATTGACAAAGATGGTACAACTTAAGTACACCCCATTCAAATCCCAACGATGACCTTCCCGGTTTCTACGCATGCTCTACGCCTTCTTAGAAAGATGGCTGAAGTCATTTGCCCTGGCATTGGCAGTGGACGAAACTGATGGATTAGGGAGGCGGTGGTCAACGAACTAACTGATGAGCAGATTCTGCAGCACCAAGGAACTAACTGATGAGCAGACTTGTACACTTTGCACACACTGATACACAAGATGTTTTCCCGCTAAATGTTACAGAGTCTAAATACTAGAAATTATCTATAGAGAAGAATTACATGTTACAAGTTGTCTTTTGCATCAAGGAGAATTGCACAGAGCTGTCATTTCTGTTCCCAATTTATTCGTTTGAAAGTGTGTGCCACCAACGACAGTCTTGTTTATTGATTTATAGCCATTTACCTCATGTGTAATGGAAGGGCTTCATGAACCTAGACAAACTTCCCGAGTTACAGATATTTTAGAAGATGACTTACAGATATGAATTGGTTCTGTACACATTACACATAGACATGTCAGATGTCTAGCATGCATTAGAAATGGTATATCTATCGATAGTCTGTGTCAAAGCAATTGCCCATAACATGAAATCTGTTAGGTCCTTTTTCTCAGTTGCCATACCCATACTAACGTAGGTAAACAGAGAACAACAGATGGGTTACAACTGAAATTCCTATTGCCTTCAATTCCTAATAGCTACAACAATCTACAGAACTTGGAAAATTGGCCATCGTCATTTTATCCCATGTAGACTGGAAGAAGAACAGTGCCTCTATTGTTGAATCTACTGCACTGAGTTCCTAGTATTTACCCTTGCAATGTAGACTGGAAGAGTGACTCGCTCATATACAGCTCACCAACCATCCAGTAGCTTTCCAACGATGAAGTACGGTTAGTCGGTTACGGTATCTTTTAATTGTACAGCAAGAATGGTAGAGCCGTATATTCTTTTGACAAAAGTACAATGAAATGGACCAAAGTTTCTTTCCATTGTTTTGTTTTCATAAGAAGACCACGTTACAGAAGGTACAAATATAGGACGTTTTATATTTCTTTACATATATATGCAGAAATACACGAAGGAATTAAAGTACTTATTGAAATACAATTGTATATGAACTTTTATACATGTAGCAACCAAACTAAAAGATGTTAGAACAGAAGCACCTCCAATTCACAATTTCACATGTCAATGATGACCTTCCTATCTCTGCATTCTCAGACAGAAAGCATGTCAATGACCGTTTTGACCTTTTCCATCCTTCACCAGCTCCAGCACAAGCTTCATCTCATCCTTCGCAATGATAAAATCACCATGGTTAACATATTCTTAATTTCTACACAAAATGGAAGGTAGGCAAAGTAGAAATCCTCAATTCAGCCATTACATCTTCCCAAAATTTAACCATATTTAGGTGCATCGAGACTGCTCAGTAGCATCATTAGGCAGCTTTGCATTGACCTCAAGTTCAAATTTGTCCTGACATCAAGTCTTGCCTTTCATTAACCCCACTAGTTCAAATAAACGTGAACTCATGATCGATCCAGAACTGAAATTTCCGGTGCCTCCCAGATCAATAGAGCCACCATCATCTGTGTGCAACTCAGTCAATTTCTTTTTTACTTCCTCTCCCATTCTCATTCCTAGACTTTTATGAGAAACATATGGTGTGCTCGTGTTATTCATTCTTGCTCAATGAGGTCCATGCTATTTATGCCGAAAAGAACAGGCCCATAACTGCCCACCAACCAGCAAACAGTTTTCCAAGGATGGAGTACAGTATATCTCAATTGCACAGCTAACACGGTACATATACACAAGCTAGCTCTTTCAACAAGAGTACTATCAAATGAACCAATAGCTCATCCATAATTTTATTTTTCTTCTTTTCTAAAGAAAGACCACTTTTTTTTAAAAAAAACACACACACAAATATAAACGGATATGTCATTGCATTTGTTGCACTGATGATATCATGAATTCTCCCACCAAGCTATAGCAATTTCCACTGTGTTGAGATGCTGAAATAGCTATATGCCTATATGGCCCAACTCAGTAGACAATCGCTGACGGTTAGAACTAGCTCTTGTAGTTAGCAACGTTGCTCGGAAGGTACCTTAGCCGTCTATTAGTTGCAATCTGATGATCCACAATTAAACACCTATACAAAGGTACTTAAACTAGTGGGCCGGGTATTAACTTGAAGATTAGATGGAAGGTTGGATATCCTTATCAAATCAGAAGGAGAAGGGTAAGTTAGTAAAAGCACATTTCCTTATAATAGTTCAAACCATGGTATTTATCATTTGCAATTTTTAACTTTCCTTTGCATCGACGGCGGCCGAATGTGGGAGAGAGACGCTATAGACTATGTAACTAAACAAGACTACATAACTGAACATTAAACTACGTAATTTAACATGATTTACATAATTTTCCAGGACTACGTAACTGATTATTATACTAAGTAATTCAACATGAGTTACATAATTTGTCCATGGCTTTCCAATTGCTATAGAGGTAGATGGAAATTGACAAGATGGCAACTTTCCCTTGTCGTATGAATGAATAGGAGTCCTAGATCTAACTCTGCATGAGTGAAAGGGGTGCCTGTAGAGGAGGGAAAGGGGAGGAGCCTAGGGGAGATCCAGTGGAGAAGGGAAAGGAGGAAAGTGCGGCTGTTTTAGAGGATTGCAGTGGGTTTGCAGATCAAAGACGGCGACATGCTAGCAGAGACGAGAGCTAGGGCAAACACCAGGCGAGAAACAGGGTTAGGTATAAGAATAATCACTGAATTACCTATGTTTACAAAATTTCCTCTTCCTAAGTTGCTCCTATGCAAATCAATGGTTGATTTTTTTAGAGCGAAGGTATCTCATGCATCTTTCGTTTCTACACAGTTATTTGTCAATAAAACTGCTATAGCTTGGGTGCGGCTTCCATCGATGATCAGAGGAGAGCATAATGTGTGCTGGGCCGGCTAGTAACGTATTCGGGCTACATAATTTAGAAAAATAAAACAGAGTTCAAAATGTAGCTCTAGAGGACGCATGCCAGCAGTAATGTCATGAACAACACACAGGGGAAAATTCTCGAAAATATATAGTCCAACAAAGTGCTCAAATGAGTTCCATGTCTTAACTACTACATGTACATCATCAATGCATGAAACAAACCAGAGCCCTCTTTCTGCGTGGATCATCAGGATTGGGCTAGGAATTAAGTTCCCAATCCAAACTGACCAGAGCACATCCCAAGTCGCCGGCAGATGCAGCATGTCGAGTCCTTTTGTGGCCGAACGAGTTCTTGGCTGATGGTTTGCCTACAGATATTAGCATTTGGTGGACCTCAACAAACGTCCGTTCTGCATTACATGGTCTTAGGCAGAGTCCCTTTACTCGACAGAGCTACTCGTACCAACAAGCATGTACGTAATTTTAGTGCTGAGTACCTTTCATTCCCAATATATAGCTACCATCATCTACACAAGAAAAGCAATTTGCCATCTCCCATTCTCACTCCAAGAAACCTAGAAACAAGTAGTGCGCTCCTGTTGTTGATTCGAGCGCGTGCACTCAAGTGTCCCCTATTTATACAAATGAAAGGGTGGGCAGCTGCTCATATGGTCAGAAAAAACTGCATTCTCCGCTATTTAGGCCTCGCTCTAAGTGGCTTTGGCTTTCCAAAGTCAAAAGCCACTTTGGAATATGTTGGCTTCTTAATTTTGATTCTTTTTTTACTTTTTCGGCTTTTTTGCGTTTGTTTTTTCCTTTTTTGTTCATATCGCCTGTGGAGATATAATAGTGTTTTCATTTTTTTTCCTCATTTTTTTCATTTTCCTTTAATTGAATGACTCAGAAAAAACTAACAACCGCTATAATGCTTATAATGTAGACTGACTGCAGAATGACTCACTCATTAACAATTCACCAACTAGCAAACAACTTTTCAAGGATCAAGTATGCATGGTATCTCTAATTCTACAGCAAGCATGGTACAACCGTACTATGCTTTTAACAAAAGAAATAAGTCCATTTTACATCCCAAACTATCAAAGAAGTTCATTTAACACCCCCAAGTAAAAAAAACCAGGTTGTTTAACACTCCCATCTATTCAAACTAGGTTACTTAACACCCCATGGTAGTTTTACTGACGTGGACTGTTCCAAGGTGGTTTTGCCCACATGGGCAGGCACAGGTGGCAGGGGGCGGGTCAGCCGATGGCGCGAATAGGGATCCCAGGGTGCGAAGTTTTGTGCGCATTCGCTCATAAGGTGCATTATTTGGTGTGTAGTTGCCCTCGCTCGTTACCCCCACCGAGCCTAGGAGTTGCTACCATGGAGGGGATGAGCGCCGGGAGCTTTGGATATTCATGCACACCCTCGTCTTGGTATCAAAGGAGCTTAGATGTGCCGCACTCACCAGTGTTGTACAGGGAGAAGCCGATGGAGCACGAGTCGCCCAGGTATTGTCGGTGTGGGATGAAGGCGCCTAGGTGGCTTTCATGGAGTCAGGCTAATCTGGGGAGGAGGTACTACACATGTGCAAGAGCTCACGTAATCTCTGTTTTTTTTTTACTTTGTTTGGATTTTGGTCTAATTCGGAATTTGGTTGGTGGTTGTGTGAGACCATATGGAGATCACCTCATGATGTATAATAAGTATTTGACCTTAGTATGCAAATATTATCGAAGCTTGAGTTTGATTTTGGGAGTTTACAATTTCAGAGTTGTTGTTAGGTTTTAACCAGTCTGATCGACAGCTATGGAGTGGTTAGACCGACATATAATTTTTGGAAAATAGATGTCTTTGCACTAGATGTCACTCAATTTAGAGTTTTGAGTTAAAATTAGATAGAGTTTAGCCGAAATTCCAAAGAGAGTGATTTCTAGTACTCTTAAGCCGTCAGACATGGCGGTCGTTAGACCCAATATGGCAATCAGAGAGGGGTGGTTGAATGAAGCCTTCAAATTCAACCTTTCAAATGGTATTCTAAAACTTTCACTCTACTAGCTATTGTAATCTAAGAAGGTCACATTTGCTCACCAACAAAGAACTCACAAAAGAGCGGAAGCAAACTGAGTTTTACTCCTCTGGGCAGTTGGACCGCTATGAGGGAGCGGTTGGACCGGCCGGTCTGACCAGCCTCTGGTCGGACCATAAGCCTAGGTGTGGTCAGACCGCACTCCTATTCTCAGAACTAAGAATCAGTTCGAATCTCCAAAATATATCCAAATAATTTGAAACTTTACACACACGTTGTTGAGGATCTCAGGAATCTAATCTATGCAAGGATTGAATGTGTCTTGGTTAAAGTTTCAATATTTCTTCAAGACAAGCAAAGTTGCACTAAAACCGAGCAAAACTCAAGAACATGATATATAATTTGCTCGTGGATTGAGGATAGCCAAGATGACTCTACATAAGTTTTTTCATATTATTGTAAGTAAGAGCACCCAAAGATTCGAGATCAAGACCTTAGCAACAAGATATCACTAGAAAAACTCCAAATCAAACTGAATCGGGCAAGAACCTTACTATAACTGATTCCTAGGTAGATGGAATATGATCCTCATAAGGTATCTACATTACTTACACATCATTGGAACCTAGTAAGATCAAGAGAGCAGAATTGAGGGTAAAACACCAATTAAAATAAGTGTAAAATCAATAAAAACAAGAATATACCGGGTACGATGAATAAGAGTAATCTATTGGAACCTATAGATATAGGTTTTACACCTTCCACATAAAGCTCCCTTGCTGGGCCACGCCCCACGCGGCTGGGCCGTGTGCCTGAGCCGAATTGTGCATGCATTTAAGTAAGGTTTGAATCACCAGTTCACCACTGTTCACTGAACCGAAACATCGGAGCAGAGCAGAGGATCATGTGATTGCAGTTGCATGGTTACATGCACAGTTGCTCGTAGCCTCGTACTCACAGTGCTTGCCCTTAATGACAGATTCCTAATCCAAGGCCGAGGGATCCAGGGATCAATCGTCCCAATCCAGAACCTTGCAAATTCTCAAAATCAAGCCGTGCAAGTACGGTACACAGCTTGGATGAGGGGTGATGGCTACAACACATCACAGGATACGAGCCATGGTCCTTTTCCACAGTAACCACACCAACACTAAAACATGGTTCAACGGAATACCAGTACTAGGCTAGGACTATCACCTACACAGCTTGAGCAATCTGCCATCGTCGTCTTCGCCCATTCGCACACTACGACCCAACAGACAGATTGTGTGCTTCTGGTGTTGATTCTACTGCATGCTATTTATGCTTGTAATGCGGACTGGCCACAAATTGACCCACTCATAATCAGTTCATCAACCAGCTAGCAGCTTTTCAAGGATGCAGTACAGTATCTTTTAGTTTTACAGCAACCATGGTACAACCGTGCAAGGCATTTAACAAGAGCAAATTAAATGGACCGACACTTCATTTTCGTTGATCTGTTTTCGAAAGAAGGACCAGTTTACATGAGGAACAAATAGACGATGTGCATTCCCTGCATTACTACATACAAGCACAAACGCATGCACAATGGAACTAATTAGAGCACTCAAGTTTATACTTGTAACAAAGAGAGTGACAAGGATGGTACAAACACAAGTACACTCCATCACATCCCAATGATGAACTTCCACTTCCCCGTTGCTACCCATGCTCTTCGCCTTCTCGGGCAGATGCTGAAGTAAATTACCATCTCGTTCTTTTCTTTCATCTCCAGCAGTAACTGCATTTCATCCTTCGTGGCGACAGTATCTTTATTTTTCCATTTGTTTACTACGATTAGCTTCAGCATGGTTACCAATGCATGGACCGCTTCCCATGGAAGAAGCACATCGTAGACATGATGTTTTGCCTTTGAGTAACCCTACGAGTGCAACTAAAGATGAACATTCTGGCAGAGTTTAGCTATAACTGAAATTCCTAGTGCCTTCCATTCCAAGGGACAACCATTACCTGCGCACCACAAAAAAAATCTCTTTGATGTCCTCTCCCATTGTCACCATTCTCACTCCTAGACTTCTACAAGAGAACGTATGGTGTGCTCTTGGTATTGAATCTGGCTCAAAGATGTCCCTGCTATGCTATTTATATATGCACAATGGCTAAGTAGCTCCGTCATAAACTATTCACAAACTAGCCAGCAGTTTTTTTCAAGTACTAGGTACAGTACTTTATCTTTCAATGGCACGGCTAAGAAGGTATGTATATTCAAGCTAGTTCTTTCTACAAAAGTACTACGAAATCAGGACAAAGAGTTGATCTCCATAATTTGTTTCTTCCTTTCACAAGAGAAGTCACTTCCTAGAAAGAACTAGTACACAGGCTTCATTTCTTTACATTTACACAAGCAACATAAGTACTTAACAAAGATAACGCGACAAAACAACAGTGAAGTGCAGGGAAATCATTTTTGCAAATTCGGATTTCTCGGTCCACCCCGAAAAAGGCCCATTCCGGTCAAAAATTGGCCCGTTTCGAATTTTTTTCAGCCCAACCCACTGCACAGCGCCTCCCTGACTCCCTCACGTGATGGGCTCTCGGCATCCTCACATGATAGGCTCTCGGCGCCCTCGCGCTAGGGTTCTCTCACATGAGAAGCGGCAACACGGGAGAAGCGGTGCTGGGGGAGGCGGCATGATGCTGGCACGGGACGGGGGGCGGCAGTGGCAAGGGAGGGGTGGCGACTGGATGCGGCGGCCGCCGCCGTTAATTTTGGAATATATTTGCTTTTCTTGAATTCAAGTTGTATTTTTGAATATTTCGACTGAATTTTTCTAAAAGATCTGAAATTTTTGAAATTTCCGAATTTCGGTTTTCTCCGAGGGTCCGAAAATTTTCTAAACCGAAGTTTTTCCCTGGTAAAGTGTACATTTAAGATGCCCTGTTTGGAAGATTGGGATTTTGGGCTAGATTCAGCACCCAACTAAGTCCTGCTCGTCCATTTCTTTGCACATCCCAAGTCACTGTCAGCTTCAGCACGTCGGGTTAGAGTTGACCATGGCTGATCATTTTGTGAACCTCGACGACAGCACTTCCACATTACATGATATGAGTCAGGGTCCTTTTCCTTAACAGATATACCCATACGGACATAGGTGAACAGAAGACAAGAGTTAGGCTACAACTGGATTTCCCAAGACCCTCCATTCCTAATAGCTACATTCATCGACACAACTTGAAGAATTGTTCGACGCCATTTTATCCCATGTAGACTGGAAGAGCACTGTGTGCCTCTATTTTGATTCTACTGCACTTGAGTGCCTTATATATTTATGCTTGCAATGTTGGAGGATTGACTCACTGATAAACAATTCACCAACCAGCCAGCAGCTTCTCAATGTTGTATGGTATCTTTTATTTGTACAAAAAAGCATGGTACAGCCATACATCGCTTGGAACAAAAGTACAATGAAATGGACAAAAAATTTATTTCCGTTGTTTACGTTTTAAAAGAACGACAACTTTACATAACGAATAAGTATAGCATGTTCAATATTGCTCTATATATATTACCACGAAGACAAAATGGAGCTAAACCATTTAATAAAATACAGATATATGAACTTTCATAGTAGCAACGAAGAAATTAACAATGATGTCAGAACACAAGAACATCCAATTCACATATCAACGGTGATCTTCCTTGCACCCATGTTCTTCACGTTTTCGTACAGATGGCTATAGTCATTGACCGTCTTGAGCTTACCTTCTTTCACCAGCTACAGCACAAGCTACATCTTATCCTTTGCAGTGGTAAAATCACCATGGCTAGCTTATTCTTTTGTTTGTTTGTTTTTTTTTTTTTGCAATTACAAAGAAGACGCATACGTATACATATCACCATGCACGCACACCACACACAAGCGAGTATGTTTTTTAGCATACGTCTAAAAAGACAAAGATCAAGGATAAATCTATAAACCCACAAAATTCCTAATAAAACGTAGGATATATGAAATCTGGTGGGTGAAGTTGTACCAGCCTATCAAGAGGTGGTTCCCCATGGCTAGCTTATTCTTAGCTACTATACAGAATAGACTGTAGGAAAAGTTGAAATGTTCAATTCAACTATTACATTGTTCCAAATATTTGCCATAATTAGTTGAAAACCGTGCATGCGAACGGGCCAAATGTTCTCAAATGACAATACCAGACTTCGTAGCTGGCGTCAGAAAAATATTTTTTATTTCGAACCGTCGAAGGGTGATGCTTTTATTGTAAATGAATTTTTACAAATTTAGTTAAACTATGAATTTATTTCATAGCATAGTTTTATTTTGAACAGTAGATTCAAAAGTTAAATGTACTAACTTTGAAAATTCAAATTTTTGTTTTCTAATTTTAATTATGCATCCACAAATATTTGGATACCACACTGCTTTTAAATTTTTTTAATTATTAATGTATATTTTTATCCCAATTTCATATCTATCTACATACCATATTGTTTTGGATTTTCTTTAAATTTTGCATTTACGTATATATCTATGTCACATTAATCCGTTTGGAATTTTCACTTTCGTATTTGCCACAATTATTTTCAATTTTTAACTCTACATTTATATATATGGAAATGCAAAAAAAAACTATTAGTTTTTGGATTTTTTTTTACTTTTCCAAGTTGGAGTTTTTTGTACCCTTCTATATACCCTTAAATACATGGCAATAGTTAATGCTTCATTGTAAAATTCTCTGTTTGTAACTCTCATCGTATAGTCCATCATCACCTTGGCGTGTTCATGGTTTTTTTTCGTTTTCGGTTT
Source organism: Dendrocalamus latiflorus (assembly GCA_017311315.1). Lineage (NCBI taxonomy): Eukaryota > Viridiplantae > Streptophyta > Magnoliopsida > Poales > Poaceae > Dendrocalamus > Dendrocalamus latiflorus. The sequence continues at coordinate 21,974,533 of CM029655.1, forward strand.
TCTCATGTGTTCTTGATTATATTATTTGTTTGCCAGGTGTTTTCTAACATTTGTTCGTCCTATATAGGATTAAACGTAGGGCTTATATGAGGAATCCTTTCACCAATAAATAAATGTGGTAGCTTTAGATTTTTTTTCCCTCCTAGATTAACATGGTCTTCTGGAGGAGCATCCATTAATTCCCTCCAATAAGTATAAATATAGATAGAATCAAATGCAAGCCATGATAATTATAGGGTCTATTCTGTCGACAAATTGAAAATTTTCTCACTCCTATTAGCATGTGAGCACTTTTTTGAGTCAATTCACATGCACATATTATTTGTGTCTAGCACCTGTACACGAAAATTATTGGCTAGACGGCATGACGAATGGATGGATTTTGCAAATGTCTTTAGAGAGCTAACCGATCAATGACTCAAGAAAACATAATGAAATCTGCGCAACTGTTGACCGGTCAATATGTACAGGCCCTATGGAAAGCAAAGGAGCCTATTTGTGCCTGTATCAAAATCTGGTGTCCTTCTGCCTTCCTGGTTTCGCCTTTCCTCCTGTGGGCCCAACCTGTAATTAATTAAGGCGGCAATTAGGGTCCAATTAATTTGCCTCAACGCACCCGTGTGGCATTGTTTTTTAAGCGTCCGATTTGATCTCATCGTAGCCGCAAATTAGATTAATACATAAATTAGATGGTTGAGATGTTTAATTTTTGGATTAATGTGAGAGTTCCTAGCTATTTTTTTCTTTTCTTCATTAATATGGTAATTTCTAGCTTTTTCTCTAGAATTAATGAGACCTTCTAGAGGAGCCTCAATTTGGATTAATGCGGAATTTTCTAGCTATTTTTTTGATTAATATGATAATTTCTACTTCTTTCCTCCAGAATTGATATGAGACCTTTTGAATGAGCCTAAAATTAATATAGATATAAGATGGATAAGGTTCATTAATATAGTTCAGGAGCATGGCTACGCTAAATGGCTCTCCCACAGTCGTCTAGTCGACCGGTTCGAAGAATTCCTGCACATCACAAAACTGACAAAAGTTTCGTCCTTCAGTAGCCCTGCAAGTACAAGCAAAGGTGTACACATAGATATAAACGGATCGAATACAGATAGATAATGTCTCTATCATATTTGTTTTCATATTCTTTTCTCGAATACGATACGAATACAGATACCTCGGATACGAATATAAATACAAATAATATCGAATACAGATACGAACGAATACAAATCAAAACGAATATAGCCATGAATATTTATCGGAATATGAAAATTTCTTAAACTATACATCTAAAATCAATAAAAACACATAAATAACTTATCTTGTCAAATCATTCATAAAATCTAAATAAGCATAAGTATTTTCATCCATAATAAAAATATACTCGATAGTCGATCAGTATATAGTAAGCACCAACAATATGTAATTTATGAAGCACACATGATATCAATTTAAACAAGCATAAAAATATATCATAAATACTAACACATATATACTGATACATGCTTACTCTAGGCGCATGGCATCTGTATCGTACTCTACTTATCTAGGAAGAAGGCTCATGGTTGCTCAACTTGCGTCATCCGCACCCACGCAAGTTCGCTGCTCCTGCTGTGCCACATAGTGTTTAATCATTCGGTTGTAAAAAAATTTCGACTACAGGCGAAAGGACCGAATGAACGAAATTCCGTTCATTTCGTTCGAAATTCGGATAAAAAAATCAAAATTTTGATGAAATTTAACTAAAATTTGGATAAATTTTAAACAAATTTTAAATAGGATCAAATTCGGCCAAATTTTAGCCGAATAAAACCTGTTTTGCTGGATACCAAAAGAGATGAAATTTCATCCATTTCGCGAAATTTCGGACGAAATTTATAACCCTACTGCCACGTCACCCTTGCGTCGTTGGTGGTCGTTTTGCGCGAGCCGAAGCAGAGGGGGAAGCGATCGAGCAATCCTGTCACTCGGCCTTGCTGCCGCAACCTCACTCTACCTGTGCCAAAGGAAGGCACAGCAGCACCGCAACATCCTCGCCGATCAGCCCGTCCAAGCGCGCGTCGCCACCTCGGCCCCATCTGAAAAGCCCCAAAATTTCAAACCAAAAATTTCCAAATTTTTGCTGCATTTTTGAGTGAAATCTGAAACCTTTCCTTTTCTGGAAAGTCCCCGGGAAAGGCGCTTTCCTTTTCGGGCGCTGTCGCCTCCCCTTTTTCGCTGGCGCCCTCTCCTTTCCCGCTTCCCTTCTTTCCCTGGTGCCGCTCCATCCCTTTCCCGATGGCGCCTCCTCCCTTCCCGTTTTCTCCTGTGCCCGGCGCCTCCCTCCTTCTCCCCGCTGGCGCCTTCGTCCCTCCCCGCCTTCGCCCTCGCACAGGCGCTCGCGCCGCGCGCTGCGCTCCGCCGCATCGCCCTGGCGCCGGCTCGCCGTCGCCGGCCTTTCCCCCAACCGCCTTTGTCCCGGTCCTCGCCCTCCTGCCACCCGGGTCCCGCCTGCCCGCCTCCCCCCCTTTCCCCCTTCCCCCGCAAGCCGCATCGTCGCCCAGCCACTGCTCACCTGCTCCCGTCCCCTCGCCTTAACTCCTGGCAGCGCCCCGTCACTCTCCATCGCGTGGAGACGACGCCGCGTCAACTCTTACAGCACCCCCGCGCGTCAGCAGCTCTGTAACCCCGCCCACGCCCCACCATTTCCACCCCCGACCTGCCCCGGCTTGCCTTCCACGTTGCCAGCCCTCTCCACCCCTTTTTAAGCCCCACCAGACCCGGCATTGCGCTCCCCTTGCTCCCAGGAAGCTTCCCGTGTAACCAATTGAGCTCGGAGCCTGTGTCTCGCCGCCGATTAACGCCTTCACCGCCGGTGAGCCCCCGAGCTATTCTCCCTCCTTTCTCGATTAAAATCCAATTCCCTTCGCTGACACGATCTTCTTTGCTCCCCGAATCCGGTGGTGGACCTCCCTGGCCGAGAGCACCTCCCCTCCGCGTTGGCATCGAAGCTCGCCATCGGCCGAAAAGGGGTCGCCGTGGCCAGCTCCCTGTGGATCTCCCCAGCTCGAGCCGCCACCTCCCCCGAGTTCTCCAAGCCACAGAGATGCTCCCACCGCCGCCATTTTGCCTGGATCGCCGCCGTTGGCCTCCGGTGCCCGGAAACCGCCGCTAACTTCTCTCCGGCATTGTGCCGCCATCAGCCCTTTCCGTGGCTCCCAAGGCCCAGAAACGGGTCCCCCTCGCCGAGCCCTACTCCCTAGTGCCATCCCTGACCGCCGGGAGTCCTCGCTGTCGCCGGAGAGCGGAGGCACCGCCGTCCCCGCTCCTCTGTTGCGCGCGCCCGGCGGGAGGAGGAAGACGATGACGTGGACGCATCCCCGCCGTCCGTCCCCTCCTGTGCCGTCTAACCCCCACCGCCGAATGGCAACCCATCTCAGCCGTCCGATCCTTATAAACTCGTCCCCTCTCGGCCGCCCGATCCAGCTCCCCGCCTCGCCCGCCTTCACCGCTTCACCGCCGTCCGATCACCACCCGTGCAAATCCGGGCCGCTCCCTCCCTCGCCTTATCCACCATCCGCCCGAGCCACGCGCCAGCCATCCGGGCAGTGCGGGCGCGCGTGCGTGGGCCGACTCTCCCCGGCCTGTTTGTCGCGCGGTGCGCGCGCGCGCTCGTGGGCCGTCTGGCCACTCGGCCGCCCGGGCCGCACAGTGCCGGGCCACACAGTAGTTGGGCCGGCCTCCATACTGTTCATCCCGAATTTCTAACTCTTTTCCAATTTCTAAAATCCCAGAAAATTCAAATAAATTCTAGAAAATCACAGAAAATCCCAGAAATTCCCAAACTTCACCACCTTGCTCCAAATAATATCCTGGACCCATTTTTGGCCTCCACTTCCACAAATTCATTCCAGATAAATTCCTCATTTGGAGATTTATGCTTTTTACTCCTTTTTATTAGATTGTTTTTCCTCGCTTGATTAGGCTCAAGCCGGATTTATGTTATTTTCAGTGTTTGCGCTAGTATCGAGATCCCGGAAGCTCAAGTGCAGTCGCAGGATCCAGGAGCTTCTACGTTCGTGCTAGCTGAGATCATCCGGATTGTCGGCAAGTTCCAAATCCTTTGATCATGTTGCAACCCATGTTATTTAATTATATTATTATGCTATTTGCATTGAGCTAATTCTGAAATGTTAATTCAAAGTAAAAATAAAATGTTTGGAATGACATGTTATGTAGATAAACCTACCACCGACAAATGCCATGTTAAACTTGTAGCCATGCCTTTGTAACCCTAGAAATAATTATCTGTTAATCTAGATAATTGTAGGCTATTATTATCATGCAAAGTCTTACACTAATAAGGTCGTGGCAGCGAGCCAACAGAATTTGTAAAACCCGACTCTAGGGTAGGGTGGTATGGGACACCGTGCCCTAGAGCGGAGAGTGCCGGCGTGCACAAGGTAGGGTAAGGGAGTTGTGGGGAGTCGCGAGACGGCCTTCGCCCACCGCTTACCCTAGGTTGGGGGTCGCGGGCCTGGCGAGGTTGCGGACCCCGGATAAATAAGGACTAAAACCCTTACGCTGAGCAAATGTCACAGTGATCGCTCAACCACAGGAGTTGACTTGTCAACACTTGTCTAGTAGCTGCTCAACTCGATTGAAACTCTACAGGAGGTTTAGCAGTGAGGTTAGGCAGGCCGTGTTGTGGGTGCCTAACAACGGTAGAGTTCACTCGAAGCGGCACCGTTTTCTCTTGTGTGTGTGTGTGTGAGCCAGACCCGAATGAATTCTACCGGGTAGAGCCTATATAAAGAGTTGAGTAGTGAAACAACCTGGCTTTCTTAACTCTGTCGCGGGAGTTAAGGGATCGTGTGGGTAAAGCTGAGCAAACTCTGCAGAGTCTAATAAATGGTATTCGAATACGCCGTGCTCCCGGTTATTGAAGCTGTGTCACTTGGGTGATTCCAGCAGCAAAGCTTAAGTAGTTTTGTACATGTTTAAACTTGACTAGTTGGTTAATGAACTCTTCATGAAAAACCCCTGAGATCTTGAGGAGTAGTTTTGGGTCCCTTTTATAAAATGTTTGCAAATAAAACTGCATCCACTCAAATTAATGAACCAAGTATACTCCCTTCCTTTGATGTTCCGTGCATGTAATAAGTTAGGGTCCCTTTGGGACTTGCTGAGCCGGTTGATTGGCTCACGGCTTGCTTTTGCCCTTCTTTAGAGGATCAAGACGAAGGTGAAGGTCTCCCCGTTGAGGAAGCCCCGGAAGGTCTCTTCTTCGACGAGGACCCGTGGCTTTAGGTCTTGGCCGCGCTCAAGCGGATCTTGGAGCTTCTGTAATGTAATTATACTTTGGGCTTGCACGCCCCGCTGTTGAAAAATGGATGTTAATCCGTATGTGAAATATATGCTGGACTTTTGTCATAAGCATGCAATGGTATACTCTTGCGCGACATTCCATAACTGTTTATGCGTGAATAGTTGCGGAGTGTCGTGTCCGTACGCGCCCCTGGAAATGGGGGCGTTACAAGAAGTGGTATCAGAGCAGGCTCTTGACCGTAGGTTGAGACCTAAGGCAAACTAGGAAGCGATTTTATCGCAAAAGCAAATTTAAAGCCACAAAAACGATTTACAAAAAATATAAGTAATATTGCTGTCTTTTCCTCTCTTGTTGCTACCTTACCTACCTTAGTTTATTTCTGCTTAAGTTTTACTTTCGCAAAATGTTTACTGCTTTGCTCGTCTAGCTTCAAAATTTCGGTCCTCGGTAGTTGGAGGAGTAGCGATTGTTCGCTAGATTAGATTGACCCTGAGTGGTAGTGGTATTTCTTTGTAATGTAAAGCAGGTGTAATCATGAACCCTAAGTGGTTTGTGTACCACCTGCATATTGTAAATCTATGTTCTTTATCCTTGTATATTGTTTGCTTAATTATCAGTAATTCCCCTGTGTTCAAAGTTTTCTCCTGTCCCTTTCGCTCTCGTTCTTACCTTATTCGCCCTACACTTACCTTGCAATTCGATGTCTTACTTATCTACTCTTATTGTCCAAAGCCGCTGCAAAGCTGATCTCATGTTCCCAATTGGCAGATGGATCCAACACAGCAGAATGGTCAGACCAACAGGCAGGGTGCACCTGCTACAGACCAAGCCACACTTGCCAGCATAATAGCGATGATGGAAAAAAATCGCTATCAGGGAGAACAGAATGTTCTGCGAGTGCTAGATCAACAGGCCCAGTTGCTTGAGCAGATAGCAGCCAGATCACCCAGTGTCAAGGTGACACCCGAAGAGTCAGTGTCAGCATCAAGCGCAATTGCATTGAAGTTTACAGCATTCCTGCAAACTCAACCCCCAAAATTCCCTTCAACCACAGAGTCACTGAATGCAGATAGCTGGTTACAAGATATTGAGAGAAGAATGAATACTATCCAGTGTACAAATAAGGAGAAGATTCTCTTCGCCACCTATCAGCTGTCCGAACTCGTAATTTCTTGGTGGAATGCTATCCAGTGGGTACACCCTAAGGAGGAAGATATTACATGGGAAGACTTTGTGAAGAGATTTCGTAAAGCCTACATTTCCCCTGGAGTTTTCACTGAAAAATATCAGGATTTTCTTGATCTACAACAAGGAGAGAACTCCATCACAACATATCTACAACAATTTTATCAGTTATCCCAATTTGCTCAAGAGGAAACTAACACTGAAGCTAAAAGGATGGAGTACTTTATGAAAGGTCTACAACCCAATATGAGACAACGCCTTCAGGCCATGAAGTTTTCAAGCCTATTGAGCCTGGTTGATCGAGCTCTACAGATAGAAGAAAGACCAGGTTACGTGAAAGTCATGAAACGAAAGAAGCCTTCGCCTCCATCACCAACGGCTTGTTTTCACTGTGAACAGGATGGGCATTATCGTGACCAATGCCCACTGAAGTTCTTACCCGGAGAAGAAGCTAAAGAGCAAGCAAAGAGGCAGACATCATCATCCCGCCTGCCACCGATGGAAGAAGATGAATCCTACCCTAAGAGGACCAGAATGGAGGATGACGGAAAGCGTAAGTCAGCGCACAAGTCTCAGTCTTCACACAATGCTCAGCAAAGCAAGACCACGGGATCACCCTCATTTCGATCCCAACCCTTCCGTCAGTTTGTGACGATACCGAAGACCCAGTCTGAACAGTCTCAGCAGTATGCCACTCCCTCACCACTCGCCATCAAGTGCCTCACCTGCGGTGGCAAGCATCTTGCTAGCAGCTGTCCACGAAGGACAGATGCATGTTTCCATTGTGGAGAGATTGGACACTACAAGCATCAATGTCCCAGGAGGAGTTTGTCATCAGAAGCAGCTAAACTCCAAGTCCAGAATCAGCAGCAGCAGGGAGCAAAGCACACAGTCAAGAAGATGTAAGCTATGCAGAACAAGAAATGAGATGATGTACTTTTGGTTATCCTTTTGTAAACCAGTTGGAAGAACTTAATTGTTTGTCTGTAAATTACTTTAACTAAGGCTTGTGGCAAGACTATGAAGATGTATGAAGACCATTTGTGTAAAGTGAATGGGTGTGATGGTCATGTTGTAATAGAGTTAATCTCAGCAGACCAAATCATATCCGATCTTGGTACGACATGATTTATCCAAGTGGGAACCGCACCACACACGCCAGGATGATATACAGGTGCAAGTGAAGAGGAGTCAAAGTTAATCTAGAAGAGGTTGAAGCAGTTTTGCTACAGCCAGATATGCGAGGGTTAGATGTCATTTTGGGTATGAACTGGCTAACCCAGAACAAAGGCAAGGAATATTGTGAGATCAAAATAATATCATTAGTCAATCCTTGAAGGTCAGAAAGTGGTGGAAAAAAAAGAGAAGTATTGAAGGATGCAAGAAAGCGCATGATCAACATGCTAGCAGTTATACCAGATCAAGTGCCAGTAGTACAAGAATACCCTGATGTGTTTCCGGAAGAATTGCCAGGCAGACCCCCTGACAGATAAGTAGAACTTGCCATATAGTTGATTACAGGCACAAAACCAATTGCCAAGCATCAGTACAGGGTGTCAGCCAGTGAAGTAAAAGAGCTCAAGAGACAGTTGGATGAACTGCAAGAGAAAGAATTTCAAACCTATTGTGACGCTTCAAAGCAGGATTTGGGATATATGCTGATGCAAGATGGAGAAAGTGTTGCCTATGCGTCAAGACAATTGAAACCACATGAAGAGAACTACCCAACACACGATTTAGAACTAGCAGCTGTAGTGCATGCACTCAAAGTTTGGCGGCACTACCCGCTAGGGAATCGTTGTGAGAACTTTTCAGATCCCAAGAGCTTGAATTACCTGTTCACACAGCCAGAGTTAAACATGAGATAGCAAAGATGGCTGGAATTGATTAAAGATTATGATGTTGATCTCCAATATCCTCCAGGCAAAGCAAATGTAGTTACCGATGCCCTTAGCAGAAAAACTCATCCAAGCAAAACCAATATGACAGAGTACCCACTAGAATTGCAAAGAGATATGCTACGACTGAATTTGGTGATCACCGAACAAGGCAGTATGGCAGCATTAGAGTTTCGACCGTTGTTGACAGATCAGATTAAAGCAGCACAAGATGAAGATGAAGAGATTCAAAAACTGAAAAAGAAGATTCAAGAAGAAGATTCAATAGAGTATGCGATACACAAACATGGAATCCTTACTTTCCGTGATCGCTATAGCATACGTGACAAGAAGGAGCTAAGAGAGTTAATCCTATCTGAAGCTCATTCATCTCAACTCTTGATCCATCCAGGAGGTACCAAAATGTACCAAGACTTGAAGAAGAAGTATTGGTGGAACCAGATGAAGAAACAAGTGGCAAAGTATGTAGCTAAATGTAGTGTTTGCCAGCAGATCAAGATTGACCACCAGAAACCATCGGGATTGTTGCAGCTATTGCCAATACCCGAATGGAAGTGGGATAGCATTGGAATGGATTTCATTACTAGACTTCCCCAAAACCCGTGAGGGATATGATGCTCTCTGGGTCATTGTTGATAGTTGACCAAGGTGGCTCATTTCGTCCCGATCAAGCAAACGTACGGGAAGGATAAGCTTGCCGAGCTGTATTTGACCAGAATGGTGACATTTCATGGAGTCCCAAAGAAAATTGTGTCAGATAGAAGAGCACAGTTCACGTCTAAGTTCTGGGAGAAATTACATGAAGCTATAGGCACCAACTTGAATTTCTGTTCAGCGTATCATCCCCAGACAGATGGACAGGCAGAGAGAACAAATCAGATTTTAGAAGATATGATGAGAATTTGTGCAATTGAGTATGGGGCAGTATGGAACACTTGCCTATCATTCGCTCAGTTCTCTTGCAATAACAGCTACCAAGCCAACATCCAAATGGCACCGTTTGAGGCACGTTATGGCAGGAAGTGCAGAACCCCACTGAATTGGACAGAAACAGGAGAACGACAACTTATTGGCCCCAGATTGCTCAAGATGCAAAAGCATATGTCAGAATTGTCAGGGACAGACTCAAGAGTGCACAAGACCGACAGAAAAGTTATGCCGACAACCGCAGAAAAGACTTGAGCTTCGAAGTCGGAGATTTTGTCTACATCAAGGTCACACCATTCAAGATAGTCAAGAGATTCCATGTCAAGGGCAAATGGGCACCCAAATATGTGGGACCGTTTCAAATTATCGAAAGAGTTGGAGAGGTTGCTTATCAAGTGCAGCTCCCGCCCAACTTATCCAGGATCCACAATGTGTTCCATGTCTACGACAGCCGACCGATGAAGTACCATTGTCCGATATTGAATTGCAAGATGACTGCACATATGCTGAAAAACCACTACAAATACTTGAGACTTCAGAGAGGCAGCTCAGATACAAGAATGTCAGATTTTGCAGAGTGCAGTGGAAGAATCACACAGCGGACGAGGTCACCTGGGAACGAGAGTCATACTTGCAGCGAGATTTTCCCAACTTACTCCCTGGACCAAGTAAATCTCGGGGTCGAGATTCTTTTAAGGGGGTAGGTTGAAAAGCCCAAAAATTTCAAACCAAAAATTTCCAAATTTTTGCTGCATTTTTGAGTGAAATCTGAAACCTTTCCTTTTCTGGAAAGTCCCCGGGAAAGGCGCTTTCCTTACGGGCGCTGTCGCCTCCCCTTTTTCGCTGGCGCCCTCTCCTTTCCCGCTTCCCTTCTTTCCCTGGTGCCGCTCCATCCCTTTCCCGCTGGCGCCTCCTCCCTTCCCGTTTTCTCCTGTGCCCAGCGCCTCCCTCCTTCTCCCCGCTGGCGCCTTCGTCCCTCCCCGCCTTCGCCCTCGCACAGGCGCTCGCGCCGCGCGCTGCGCTCCGCCGCATCGCCCTGGCGCCGGCTCGCCGGCCTTTCCCCCAACCGCCTTTGTCCCGGTCCTCGCCCTCCTGCCACCCGGGTCCCGCCTGCCAGCCTCCCCCTCTTTCTCCCTTCCCCCGCAAGCCGCCTCGTCGCCCAGCCACTGCTCACCTGCTCCCGTCCCCTCGCCTTAACTCCTGGCAGCGCCCCGTCACTCTCCATCGCGTGGAGACGACGCCGCGTCAACTCTTACAGCACCCCCGCGCGTCAGCAGCTCTGTAACCCCGCCCACGCCCCACCATTTCCACCCCCGACCTGCCCCGGCTTGCCTTCCACGTTGCCAGCCCTCTCCACCCCTTTTTAAGCCCCACCAGACCCGGCATTGCGCTCCCCTTGCTCCCAGGAAGCTTCCCGTGTAACCAATTGAGCTCGGAGCCTGTGTCTCGCCGCCGATTAACGCCTTCACCGCCGGTGAGCCCCCGAGCTATTCTCCCTCCTTTCTCGATTAAAATCCAATTCCCTTCGCTGACACGATCTTCTTTGCTCCCCGAATCCGGTGGTGGACCTCCCTGGCCGAGAGCACCTCCCCTCCGCGTTGGCATCGAAGCTCGCCATCGGCCGAAAAGGGGTCGCCGTGGCCAGCTCCCTGTGGATCTCCCCAGCTCGAGCCGCCACCTCCCCCGAGTTCTCCAAGCCACAGAGATGCTCCCACCGCCGCCATTTTGCCTGGATCGCCGCCGTTGGCCTCCGGTGCCCGGAAACCGCCGCTAACTTCTCTCCGGCATTGTGCCGCCATCAGCCCTTTCCGTGGCTCCCAAGGCCCAGAAACGGGTCCCCCTCGCCGAGCCCTACTCCCTAGTGCCATCCCTGACCGCCGGGAGTCCTCACTGTCGCCGGAGAGCGGAGGCACCGCCGTCCTAGCTCCTCTGTTGCGCGCGCCCGGCGGGAGGAGGAAGACGATGACGTGGACGCATCCCCTCCTGTGCCGTCTAACCCCCACCGCCGGATGGCAACCCATCTCAGCCGTCCGATCCTTATAAACTCGTCCCCTCTCGGCCGCCCGATCCAGCTCCCCGCCTCGCCCGCCTTCACCGCTTCACCGCCGTCCGATCGCCACCCGCGCAAATCCGGGCCGCTCCCTCCCTCGCCTTATCCACCATCCGCCCGAGCCACGCGCCAGCCATCCGGGCAGTGCGGGCGCGTGTGCGTGGGCCGACTCTCCCCGGCCTGTTTGCCGCGCGGTGCGCGCACGCGCTCGTGGGCCGTCTGGCCACTCGGCCGCCCTTTTATAAAATGTTTGAAAATAAAACTGCATCCACTCAAATTAATAAACCAAGTATACTCCCTTCCTTTGATGTTACGTGCATGTAATAAGTTAGGGTCCCTTTGGGACTTGCTGAGCCAGTTGATTGGCTCACGGCTTGCTTTTGCCCTTCTTTAGAGGATCAAGACGAAGGTGAAGGTCTCCCCGTTGAGGAAGCCCCGGAAGGTCTCTTCTTCGACGAGGACCCGTGGCTTTAGGTCTTGGCCGCGCTCAAGCGGATCTTGGAGCTTCTGTAATGTAATTATACTTTGGGCTTGCACGCCCCGCTGTTGAAAAATGGATGTTAATCCGTATGTGAAATATATGCTGGACTTTTGTCGTAAGCATGCAATGGTATACTCTTGCGCGACATTCCATAACTGTTCATGCGTGAATAGTTGCGGAGTGCCGTGTCCGTACGCGCCCCTGGAAACGGGGGCGTTACACCATCGTCGTCCTGAGATCCGCTGAGTCGCCGCCTATTTCTTCAACCACCACCAAAATCCGTCGAAATTCGTCGTCTTCTTCACACATCCCTCCAAATTGTGCTTTCCCTCGTCTCTCACTCTTCCTTGTAACCTCTCCCAGCCTCCCCTTCACCAGCTTCGTCGCCGGGACACCATCGTCGGCACGTCGCACCGCCCGCCTCACCACCGTACACGCGTCCCCGCCACATCTCCACGCCACGCTGCCCGCGTCACGAGCTCCGCCCCAACACTCCGGTGCTCCCCGTTACCCCTCGCCGCCAAGCTCCACCGCCGTCCCCATGGCCATCGCCGCTGCCGGCCTCACTCACGCCACCTCGGGCCAAACCGTCGCCGCTGGAGGGTAATACATATCCACGCCATGCTCGAGCGCCCGCCATTCATTCTGGGAGATCGTCGGAGTCCGCCGTCGATGAACTCTCTCTCTCTCTCTCTCTCTCTCTCTGCCCCCGTGGCCATCATCCTTCTTCGCTCCGTTCCGTCCTCCGTCGTCATCCCCATCCACACGCACTGAACGCCTGAACGGCTGAAGTCCTGAACCCCTGATGGGCTGCTTGGGCCTTGGGCTCAGACGCTTAGTACTTATGGGCTATGACCAGTGGTCGGATACCCAGATTCCTTCATCTTCGGATAGTCCGAGTCTATATTTGTATTCGATGAATAGTGCACTGCTATATTCATATTCATTTTTTATCTGAGATTATCCGTCAAAAATCCAAGCCGAGCCGTTCCGTATTCAAAAATTATCCAGATCGATCGAAAACTATCCGATCCGTTTGCACCTCTAGTGAACACAATGTAGCGGTTGAGGTACAACTGAAGTTCCTCCCGCCACAATGTAGTGGTTGAGGTGCAAACGGAGTGAATAATTTCCATTTGACCGACTGACTAACTGAATGCTCTAGAGCAAATACGGAAGAGGTAAATAGGTATCCGTACTATCCGTGTCCGACTCTGACTCTGAGGAAAAAAATATGGAATAGGATACGGGATGAGTGATATCCGTTCGTATATATCTGTATATCAAGTTATATGAGGAATTCTATTGTGACTTCACTTATGAACAAGATAACAAATAGAGGAGTTGCCACATCTAAACAGGCGGGGAAAACTGAGTGATATTCTTTCAATATCTCGGCGATTAGTCTTTCTATATTCGCTATAATTGCACACTACTATTCAATATCCTATGTAAAGAAGCGAATAATTTTCATCCGACCGATCGTCCGAAGACTTATGAAATGAATACGGAATAGAGAAATTGGTATCTGATAGTATCCATGTCCAACTCCAACTCTAAAAAATATATAGAATATGATACAAGATAACCGATATCCATTCGTATCTGCTCCGATTGCATGTCTAGTGCTCACCCATTATCAGCCCTAGACTTTTACAAGAAAACATATGTTGTGCTCTTGTTAAATTTGACTGAAAGAGGGGCCTGCTATTTAACTATGCAATGGAGCAACAGCCAGCCAGCAGTTTTCCAAAGATGGGGTACAGTACTATCTTGCAATTGCACAGCTAACGAGAGCTAGCTCTTTCTACAAGAGTACTATCAAATAAAAAATGACTAAGAACTCATTTCCATAACTTTTTTGGGCCTTGTTTTTACAAGCTATAACACTTCGTAGAAAGAACAAGTACATAAGGTTCATTTCTTCACATTTACACAGGCAACCTAAGTCCTAACGAATGTAACAGCGCAAATTAAAACTGAAATGTAGATGTAACTCACATGTCAACTATGACCTTTCCCGTTGCATGGCTTCCCATGCTCTTCTCCCACGCGTCCGCCACCTTCTCGAATGGATGCCGCGACCGTCTTCAGCTTCCCTTCCTTCACCAGCTCCAGCAGAAACCTCATGTCTTCCTATCCCGGAGTTAGAACCACCATGGACAGCCTCTTCTTGGAGAACAATGTCAGAATGGACGCACAAAAAATATCGCAACCTGCCGAGAAAACAGTTTCAATGCACAAAAATATCGGAACCGCCGAGAAAACCGAATTTAGAAAATTTTCAGTTTTTTCAAAAAAATTTAATCAAAATTTCCAAAAGTATAGTTCAAATTCAAAAAATTCAAATATATTCGTAATTTCCTTGCCGGCGCCGCCTTCCCATCCCCTGCTCGCACCACCACCCGCATCCGTGCGCCCCTCTCCTCCCTTGCAAGCACCCCTGCTCTCTCTTCCCAGTGTCGTCTTCCCGACCCCGTCCCCTACTCGCACCACTGCCCATATCCACACCACCTCCCCTACCTTGCTAACGCAGCCTTCCCGTCCTCTGCTCAGACCACAGCCAGCATCTGCGCCGCCTTCCCCTCCCTTACTTTCATGCGCCACCCTCTCCTCACAGCTCACATCCGACGTCGCTCAATCTGGATTGGGTTTCAATTTTGGATGCTGTATGGGATGGGGAATGCGAGAGAGAGATGGAGATATAGGGTGAGTTTGTTTTGGTTTAAAGTCAGTTTATGCTTGTACTATCTATAGTAACTAGTTTTTAAAAGGTGTGTTTTTTAGACGGGATCAATAGGAAGATTGTAGTAAAAAGTATACTGAGTTCAGCTGTATCAGTCAAAATCGCATGCAACTATTTTCCTATGTGTACTACCTCTCACGAATAGCTTGAATTCAAATATTTAAGCCATAAGCTATCAGCTCAAAAGACTCACAAGACAATGGCCAGAACGTGTTGTGTAGATTGGTGATGGGCTGGAAAATTTTAAAATGGGCTGAATATTTTGGTTGCGCTTTTTTTGGAGTGGGCCTAGATAACAGCCGAAAATGTTTTCCTTGGTCATGGTACCCAAGCATGGCGAGCTGCACGGCGTATGTGCCGATGCCACCGGAGGCGGCGGTGATCATGACGTTGGCCTTCAGGGCCTATAGAGTAAAATTTTTGCTTTTTAGTCCAAAATTTGAAAGTTTCTTACATATGGACCCCTGGAGAAAAGATTTGCAAAAATGGACCCTTAGCATGGCGCCAAAGCATATAGCGCCCATGGTACATAGCACGCCGCCATATGCTTTGGCACCGTGCGTGGACACGTAGAATCCACGGTGGCACAGAACGGAGCCAAAGCACATGGCGCCGTGCCATGCATAAACGGCGCTAAAGGCCGTGGCGCCGTTTCCTGGGACTTAAGCCCGAGCGCAGCCCCCGGCCCCCACCCCCTCACTCCTCTATTCGAACAGACCGAGCAAAGAGCAGCCGCCGCCGCCCGTCGCTCCCCTCCCCAAATCCATCCCAATCCATTGATTTTTCTCGCGATTTTGCTTCCAAACCGAGCAAACAAGGTTAGCTCCCTTTCCTCCTTTGATTTTTTCGAGTAGATATGGATTATTTGAGGTACATTTTGTGGGGCAAGATTTGAAACCCTAGATGAAATTAGTTGGATTTGGCTCGGTTTTAGGTTGGATTCGCAATATATATGCGTAATGTATTAGTAGCAATGTGTATAGATCCGTTTTTAGGTTGAAATTAGTTGGATTAGGGTTTGATTTGGGTAACTAGCGAACCTAGGGTTAGAAACGATAAAAATCATAAATCTTATTCATTTCCCATTTTAGGTTGTCATTTTAGATTTGCGTAATGTATTAGTAGTAATGTGTATAGATTCATTTTTAGGGTTTGATTATTGTACGTAATGACTGAGGTATGTTTGTTTGTTGTGCTATAGATGGATAAGCTTGTGACTTTGCACCATGGTGGTACTGTGAAGAGAAATGCCAATGGGGGTGTTGATTTGGAAGGCATGGAAGAGACCACGTTGCTTTTAAGTTCATGTCCGTCGTATGGTGAGGTTATTTGTCGATTGAAAGAGAGGTTGGGATGGACAGATGAGCATGGTGATGTCGTTATGCAAGGAATGATTGATGTTGGGTCGTCAAAGGGGCCGCGTATAAAGAGATTGGTTTCGATTTGCAGCGACGGTGAATGGGATAACTATGTGGCCATCGTTTTGGACTCAGAGGTCAGAGCACCTGACTTGTTTGTGCAGAGGGTGGTGAGAGATCAATCACCTCCTAGGGCTGCATTGGATCCCAATGACTCACCGTTGGTTGGGTCACCGGATCATGAAGAGGTCGAGGTGCAAGTTGTATCCTCGGCTCAAGTATGTGAGGTTCCATTGACTCAGGTAGAAGCTGACTTTGAGGATGTCGATGACCGCTTTGTTGGTGGATTCGACGAGGAGATAGTGTTTGAGGAACCCATGGTTTGTGTAGCATCTAACAGGGTGGATGTACAGCTTGCAGGAGACGAGGCTGCTTATGAGGATGCGAGGGCTGTGGACTCAGATGATGATAGACCAGTCACAGGTTTGACGTCTAGCGAAATTGAGATGTTGAGAAGAATGTTTCCTGGCCGTGATCCACTAGTGTCCGATTATAATGACCTAAGCAACGCACATAGGGCTGTCGCGGATGGAGGGCAAATGCAGATGGACGTACCTAGGCCTGGGGCTAGTATCATAATTCAGAAGGGTCATGTCTTTGAGGATATGTCGGCATTGAAGATGTGGTTGAAAGAGTACTCAATCGTGCACAACCGTCCATACCGGGTTAAGAACTCATACGCCAAACGTCGGTGCACCATCAAATGTGAGAGCATAGGGTGTGCATGGAAAGTCTGTGCCAGGAAGGTGAAGGGTACGGAGAGGTTTAAGATTACAACTGTGGATGGACCGCACAGCTGTGGGTCTTCCGAGCCCAGCCAGAAACATCGTCAGTTGACTTCTCGGTTCATTGTAACCCGCCTGTACCCCATGATAAAGCACATGCCGACGATGCGCATGGCAGCAGTGATAGAGGCCGTTAAACTAAAGTGGCACTACACAATCAAGTATGGGAAAGCATGGAGGGCGCAACAACGTGCTTTGAAGTTGATTAGCAACATGGGAAGGAGGTATGGATTCATGACTAGCAACATGGCAGAATGCTTCAACGGGCTGCTTAAGGGGGCACGTGGATTGCCAGTTACTGCAATTGCGGCGTTCACTTTCTAAAAGTGTGTTGCATGGTTTGTCAACTGGCACCGGGAAGCCTCAGACATGTTAAAGGCACATGCACGTTGGCCACCTCGTCCTTACGGCTTTATTACCAAAGCGAATATGCAAGCCAATGAACAGGAGTACCACTGTTTTGACCATGTGACGGGCACGTATGAGGTTGTTGAGGGTGGAGGGACAACCGAGAATGGAGAGCTCCGAGAGGCCCAAAAGCATAAGGTCGTGATTACATCCTTCACATGCACATGCGGTGTTCCTGACAAGTTCCATTTTCCATGCTCCCACATGGTGACTGCATGTAGGGCCCGGAATGTCGATGTTGAGACCAAAATCCCGAGACTATTTAGCGTTGATGCGTTGGTGAGGACATGGGCCCCACGATTCAAGCCATATCGTGATAAAAGCGAGTGGCCACTTTACTCGGGTCCTAGGTACATAGCGTACGAGGGGTTACGTTGGCACAAGAGGGGCAGCAGGAAGCGGTCAAGGTACAAGATGGACATGGATCGGATACCTGGTCGCACCAAGAGGGGTAGGGCAAATCCCTTCGTTGAGGACCCACAGGAGACACACTGCGGTATGTGTGGTCTGATGGGTCACAATTCACAGACGTGTCAACATCGTTCCACTCAGGTTAGTGGCGTTAGGTCTAGAGAGCATAATTTTTAGATATTTTGTTATTCTTATCACTAACGTAATTTTGAATGCACAGGATGGCGAGGTACCGGCTGGTGGACGAGTTCTACGACAGAGAGCACCGCGGCAAGCTCACGATGATTCCCATACTGCGTCCTCCAACCCATGATGATGAGAGGTGTGTATATGTGTATGTGTATGTGTATGTCGGACCTCGGGTTAGCAAACCCAGATCCTCTGTGATTCCACCGCACTATTCCCTAGATCAGTAGATAGTGCTCACAGATACATTACTGTATATCAAAAATATACCATGCGGAAGCGTAAATAATACAGTAATACTTACTCATGGGCCGATTAGGCCGAAAACGATAAATAGCAGCGGAAACTTCACACAGGTGGGACCCGCAGGACTTGCCCACAGGCAGCCAACTGGGGTTCGTGACCTAGTCCATGGCCTCATCGTCTTCCAGCTCTGTCAACCCTTTTTAGGCATCGCAGGGCTTGACTTTATTTCCTTTCTGACTGAATGATGGCAATTAAGCCAGAATGAGTACGATGATACTCAGCAAGCCACCACACAGGATGCAGTAATATTAGATGCAAAGCTGTCAAGGGAGGCTTGAGTTTCTTTTATTTGCTAAAAGCATTGTTTTGGAATTACATTAAGTAAGAAAAATCTCCTGAGACGTAGCAATTTTAACTGAAACATGTTTTATAAAATTGATAGTGAGAATGCGATTATAATTGTAGTGTAGGTTACATCCACCTTTTAAAGTCAATGGCTACCTCCACCAATGCTAGTTTTCACCGCTGGAGTACATCTCTCCAGGAAAAGTTCAAAGTCAGAGTACATCTCTCTGATAGGTTTTATCCCACCCACAAATGTTTTTGGAAATAGAACTAACTTGAGTAGGTTCCCATGTCCGCCCTTAACCGTGGGCACGGCTGTTCGAATAGTTTACACTCTGCAGAGGTTGTACACTTTCACCACAAGAGATAAGTCATCTTAATAGCCAACATGCTTCCTTAGGCATGAGACCCAGATGGTTTACCACAAAGCCTTTACCTTACTCCGATTTAGCTAGATACCACCCCGCTGAGGTTTCACCGCTGAAGGGTTACATCCGCCACAGTCAGAAGCCCCCTCTTGCGCCGTATGAGTAAACCAGTGCTCTGGCACCCATCTTCCGTGATGATATCTAAACTAAACCTTTGCAAGTTAATCAGCTAGGTCGTACCCATATAGACTTGTGGTTGTACTGTTTTACACCAGGAGGTCAGTACAAGATTCAGTCCTTAATTCGTCCAGGCGGTTCTTTCCACAAACCTCAGGTTCTCGTGCGACATCAGCACCATCCACTCTCACCAACCACCCGAACAGGTAAAGCAGATTTTGAGAGTTTTGGAGAAACATAAAATAAGTAGCCACAAAGTATTCAGCCACGTACATCCCGTGACTGTCCCAAAAAAAGTTCTTATGTTTTTGAAGATTGATGATCAGGGCAACTAGCGCCCTGGACTTGACAAGACTAGCACGGCATTTAATACAACTTATAGCTAGTAAAGTTATCAATAATATCTATGGTGACAAGGGTCAGGTGATTCAAGTTCCAAAGGATGGCATAATAAATTTAATACAACAAGTGGGCATGTAGCTACCTTAAGCTTTGACATATATTTGCATAACAAATTAGGCATGCAAGTTGATAGGTTAAAAGAACATAGTTTTGCATAAAATGTAGGATCAATATGATCAAAGTGATGACTTGCCTTGCTTGGTGTACTATGGCCTTGATTGCCCTAATTCAAAGCCTTCTCAGTCGTTGATCTTAATTTTACTAGTCCTCGCTTTTACCCGAGTCTTGATCTTGTTCGAATCCGTCGTCCTATTGAGTCTTCAGATTCTAATACGCGGCAAAGAAAAGAAAGACCAAATAAATCCAAACACTTTAAATGCCCAAGTTAATTTAAATTATACATTTATTACGATTTGATAATAGAAGGATGAGTCGGGTTAGTGTGCCGTAAGCACAGCGGAGGATGAATTGGGCGAAGGAATGAGGTGGCGGAATAGCTTTACCGTGAGGGAAAATTAAGATAAGAAGGGATTCAAGATGAAGGAGTATTTTACAGGAATTACCTGCTTTGGGGAAAGAAGGTGGCCAAACACAGCCAATTGGGGAAGGGCGAGGCTCGATCTTTTATTTGGTGACTTTCTCTTTATTACTTTATACTTATCAAGGAAGTCCCGTGAGTCAGGCAAGACTTACGGACAGATAAAAAGGGGTTAGCGAAGATAGTAAAGAGGAATAGAACTTCGTAATATTAGGATGTGGAAGCTTTACAGGAGATGAGTATAATTTTAATTACTCGGTGTAACTTCGATATTTCATGTGGCAATACTAATTTGAGATTGCGACTGCCAACTTAATGAACCCATCTTTTAATAGTTTTATTGAAGTATGGAGTTGGTCATTTTAGCCCAATTTATAAGGTTGATTATTCTGCTTAATTAACAAGGTTATTAGAAATGGTCGTTGATTGTGATTTGCTGGAGAGGGGTGTTATGAATCAATAGGGATCTTCTTAATAAAGCTATTTCTTTCATTGGTAATTATTCTCAACCATTAGATTTAGATCCTGAGATAATGATTAGAGATTTGGGTGTGAGATGAAAATTAACGATGGCTCTTTCTTGTTCAAGAGTTCTTAATCGTATTCATATGTCATGTTAAATCTTAGTATTTTAAGATAGATGTTAGAGTATTTACAGCAAATATTTTTAAGCATTTTTGGAAGGAGAGTTCCCATGGTGTTAGGGATGAATAAACCACACTTGATATTTTATGTGGCTTGCCAAGATTATTTTAAGCAATAATAAGAGAGATGACATGATCTTAGAGATGAGCAATTTATGGTCAATATTTTATGTGGCAAAATCTTGTTAAATTGATTTATTTAGTTTGCACTAGTGGATTTCAATTTGGATCAAGAGATGGAAGATATCACTTAGATCACTTAAGATTTTAGGAGGGTTAAAATTATTATCCGAGTTTCCAGAGTAAAGTTTGAAAAGATTGAAATTATCTTTATAAGGCTTCAAACATGCGTCTTCAATTATTTAGGATTAACTTCTATCACCTTTGATTTGTAAAAGATGACTTTTTAGTTAGCTTCACATATTAACTTTAATATTAACATTGAGTCCAAGATACTTACTTGTCATATGGGATAATAGTTCATGGTATAGATTTAGCTTGATAAATCTTGTACATGAGGATTAACTTACTAATCATGCTTGGCATATAATTTGCAAATGTGAAGTTGTTAATTTATTTTATAAATCTTTTCTTTATGCACTCATAAGTAAATTTCTTATTTTTATTATTGTTCCCAATTTATCTTGGCTGGAGATGCATGCATGAATATTCCTTTTCATATTATTTCACCATTCAGCCAAAAGAGTGTAAAAAGGGGTTGCACTTCCGCTGGTTGGGCCCACAGTCATATAAAGAGAGACAAGAGGAAGGAGTCGGCTCAACAGAGAATAGAGCCAGGAGGGGGTTCTTCCAGCTGAGGCAGACCAAAACAGAGGAGAGGGGCGCCGGGGCTGGGCGGCGGCGACGCCGGCGAGGAGTGGCCAGGGAGGCGGCGGCGACTAGAAAAATGGAAAGCCCAGGTGACGACGAAGCTCACGGTGGCAGGACTTCAGCCGAGGTGGCGTCAAGACGGGTGGGCGGCGACTCTAGGCGGCCGGTAGTGAAGGAGAAAAGAGGCGCCGGCAGCCGGAGGAGAGGGGGAAAGAAGGGAGGTGCGCGTAGGCATGGTTGAGGCACGGGAAGCTCACCGGTAGGGTTGATGCCGCCGGAGGGGTGCCAGGTCGGGCTGGCGACGTGCGCATGCGGCGGTGCGGCCGGGTCGCCGTGGCGGGGTCGCGGCAGTGGAGGAGAGCGTAGGCTGGCGGTGGGGAAGGCCTCGGGGCGTCGAGGTGCTGCTCTCACCGCGCGGAATCGTCCCGGGGCCGACCGAGGTGGAGGCGGCGGCAGGAATGGCGTCGGCCGGCCGGAGACGGAGGAGGAGCGGGCGGGGCGCTCTCGGGTGACGGCTTTCCGATTAACGGTGAGGGGAGGCGGTGGGAGTCAAGGGGCGCGCCGTGACGCGAGTGAATTGTGGAATGCTCGTCGGAGGTGGCCGGGACGAGGTGGTGGGCAGCGGCGCACACGAGCTGAGCTCGGATTGAGGGAGGAAGAAGGGAGCGGAAGGAAACGGGGCCAGCTCAGGGCTACTTATACGCGAGGGAGGGGAGCAGTCATTCCACTGGTGCGCACGTTCGGGGGAGTACTGCCGGCATGGGCAGCGGCATGGGCGGCGGCATGGCAAGGAGTACGCCGAGCATGGGCGGCACGGGCGGATGCGACGGGAAAACCAGGGGCTGGGCGAAACCGGGGGGCGGAGCGCGGTTGCAACTGGGGGCGGTGCGAGCGCAGGCTGGGCGGTCTGGCTCAGCGGGAGTGACGCAGCCGGGGTGCCGGTGCGGTCGGCGAGACAGAAGAACAGGGAGGGAGGAAGAAGAAAGATGCTGGCTGGGCTAGAGGAAAGAACAGGCCGGACGGTCAGGTGGGAAAGAAAAAGGAGACTGGGCCAAGGGGGAAAAAAAGAAATGGGCCCGGCCCTAAAAGGAATTTTGGTGATTTTAGAATTTCCAATTTTTCTTTGGATTTCAGATTTAGTTTGGTGAGTAGATTTGAATCTGAAAACTTGGTTCAAATTTTTGGGTTCAACAAATTTTAAATTTAAGATCATCGAGTTCTGGAGAAATAAAATTTAATTTTCCGAATTTGAATCTTCTTATATGCAAATCGGATGGGAAGGATTTTATATTATTTTCAATTTCCATTCTTGGCTTTGAGTTTCCAGATTCTAATTTAAATTTGAAATTAAGACTTCCAAGTATGTTTGGATTTTCTCAGTTTGATTTTTATTAATCGGGCATTTTGGCAAGACACCAACTCGAGAAATTTGAACTTCACAAAAAACTTTTCGAGAAGCACTAGAAAAAAGATTAAAAGATTTTAGAATTTTTGAAATTACACTAGCTCCCTAATTGGGATGTTACAGTGTATGTGTATGTGTATGTGTATGTGTATGTGTATGTGTATGTGTATGTGTATGTGTATGTGTATGTGTATGTGTATGTGTATGTGTATGTGTATGTGTATGTGTATGTGTATGTGTATGTGTATGTGTATGTGTATGTGTATGTGTATGTGTATGTGTATGTGTATGTGTATGTGTATGTGTATGTGTATGTGTATGTGTATGTGTATGTGTATGTGTATGTGTATGTGTATGTGTATGTGTATGTGTATGTGTATGTGTATGTGTATGTGTATGTGTATGTGTATGATTTGAGATTTATATGTGAATGTATGCATCTAGACTTTATTGAGAGTTATGCGTATGTGTTTTATATGTGAATGTATGTATATGTGTGTATGTGCATGTGTTTTGCATATGCAGAAAAATAGACAGCTCTTTGCTGGGTTTTTCTGTAGGTTTGCGTAGCACGGCACCAAACACACTGGCACCAAAATATTGAACTACGGCGCCAGGACTTTTGGCACCAGGATGTGGCGCCGAAGTTTTGTGCGCCGTAGTTCAATATCTCGGCACCAGTGTGTTTGGCGCCGTGCTACTTACATACGGCACCAGGGTGTTTGGCACCGTGATGACTGCACTTGCATTAGAACTGCAAGCCCGGCCTAGCTGTTTCGTTCCATTCATACAAACAATACTAATAATTGACATTCACCAAATGACTAAGCACAACCCAAAATAACATACTAAGTGCATACGTCCACATACATACATAGTCCACATACATAGTTTATAATTTTTCAGAAAATACATACGTCCGCATACATCAAACATTAAATATACATAGCAATAACCTACTAAGTGCATCGAGGCCACTTCCCCTTCCTCTGAGCATCAGGGTACTCTTCTAGGGCTGCCTTAGCACGTCGCGCTCTCTCTAGCTTCTTCTGTCTTTCACCCTTGCGCCTTGCCGCGACCCTCCGACGCTCCTCTTCGCGGTGTTCCCTCGCGGCCTCATCATGCTTCTTCTCCCGTTCCCACCTCTCTTTTCTTTCTTCATCCCACTTCTTAGTGGCGTTAAGCTATTCCTTGTCAACCTCAGCGATCGCAGTGTCGATCCACTGCTCAAAATCACAAAGCGGTGGAGGCTCCTGCAAATGTATGCATTCGTTAAACCAACAGGATTAATATCAAGTCGATGAATCGACAATACAACATACCATCTTGCCGAGGACAACGACGGCACGTGGCGGATCGAATGCCCAGTTGGTGCACATCCAGTACCTCTGCCTATATGTATCCGGATCATCCGACCTTTCGACCTTGCAAGGATCGCCGCAATAACACATCGGCACGGGAACACCGGGTGGAGGTGGCAAACGAGTGAAGCCCATGACAACCTAAAATGGGAAATGAATAAGATTTATAATTTTTATCGTTTCTAACCCTAGGTTCGCTAGTTACCGAAATCAAACCCTAATCCAACTAATTTCAACCTAAAAAACGGATCTATACACATTACTACTAATACATTACGCATATCTATTGTGAATCCAACCTAAAACCGAGTCAAATCCAACTAATTTCATCTAGGGTTTCAAATCTTGCCCTACGAAATGTACCTCAAATAATCCATATCTACTAAAAAAAATCAAAGGAGGAGAGGGAGCTCACCTTGCTTGCTCGGTTTGAAAGTAAAATCGCGAGAAAAATCGATAGATTGGGGTGGATTTGGAGGGGGGGCGGCGGCGGCTATCCTCTGTGCTCGGTCTGACAGAGGAGTGGAGTGAGGGGTGGTGGGGGGCCGGGGGCTGCGCTCGGGCTTAAGTCCCAGGAAACGGCGCCACGGCCTTTAGCGTCATTTATGCATGGCACGGTGCCATGCGCTTTGGCGTCGTTCTATGCCACCGTGGATCCTACGTGTCCACGCACGGCACCAAAGCATATGACGGCGTGCTATGTACCATGGGCGCCATATGCTTTGGCGCCGTGCTAAGGGTCTATTTTTGTAAATCTTTTCTCCAGGGGTCCATATGTAAGAAACTTTCAAATTTTGAGCTAAAAAGCAAATATTTTACGCCTATAGAGCAGTGAGGCCGGCAATGGGCAGCCCCCGTGGCGGATACTCCCGCGGGCAGGGGCGAAGGTGATGCTTTCGGATGCTGCTACGTACTCGGCGAGGCCACCAGCTTTCTGTCAGTACAAACCTTCGCTCGTCATTCGTCAATGATGAATACTATAGACTGAAATGATAAGTTGCTGTTCTACGATTAATGTGAAACTGGTGGTAGCATCATATCTACTGGGGTCTTGCATTCTTACGCACGGTAAAAAAAACCACTCTAAATTTTCGTCACAAAATTCAGACGAAATGAGAAGAATGCTAGAGATCAGGACGTTTGAAATTATCCAGAAGATTAATTTGGACACAACTCTGTCACCAACTTGGAACTCACGTACTGCTGAACCAACCTCAACAACCTCTCCAGCAACATCGGTTACTGTTTCACAAGTAGACAGCGGAGTGCTTAGATTGGCATTTGATGGTAATAAAAAAAGGTTATCAGTGATTTGATAAATCCAACCATTTGCATAATTAGAACCAAATTGTGCATTATCTGAAGGAATTCGTTCCCTTGTAATCAATTACATGGGAAATATCTGCGTTGCAGGAGGTTAATATGGTGTTCATATAATATCTTTCAGTAATCAGCACTCATGTTTTCATAAATAAATGACCAGTATAAATGCAGGAATACCTGGAATAAATGGAAATTTAGGGAGAAAAGGACGTAGCATCCCTTTCTGAATCTTCCAATCCGCTGGATTGATGCTTGCTGCTTCGACTTTTATAAGAACATCTTTCTTCAGTGAAGGAACAGGGATTTCCACATGCTGAAATAAAAATAGATGAATTTTATACAATTTACTTTGAGCTAATTTTCCTTTCAATAAAAGAATGCGCTTTGAGATAACTTCAACTATTCAAACTTGCAATTTGCAAAGCACATAGACTTGAAAAATGGCACCTAACTAAGCGTTCCACAAAAATAAATCTCATAGCGGCCCGCAGTTTTCTTTGAAGAAAAAATGGCCACCACATCCACGTTGCACCTAATCGTACGAAGTCAACCATCAGAGATTCTAACCCCATATCCCTTGCACGAGCTGTTTATTTCTAGGAAGCAACCATCTAAGATAATGTTGATTATTGTGCACACTCCAGCGCAATTGTTGAAGTATATTGCCTATTTTTGGTCATTAACTTAAGCTTTTAGTGAACTTGGTGCATATAATTTAATATAGTATCAAAGTCAAAAGATTTTAAGTTCAAGATCTAGTTAATGCAATATTAAAAAAATTGCAACCCACTTCGATGTAAAACTCTAGCCCAAAATCCGCTCAAAGCCTAGCCCACTGCAAGACAGGCTTACGCATGTATAGCACCCTATTTACACTTTTGTCCTCACTTCTTGTAAAAGAGTTAACTTGGAGGTGCTACATTTAGACTCAACAGGCATATATGCTACTACAACTCACATTAGACAAACAATATGGGACTAATCCCACCACTATTCCACATGGGCTGGGCAACGCACCGTATACACGATAAATACCCAGAATCACCCATCTATGCACATCTGTGCGTCCAGTGTCGGCGCATATGCCAAACTGTGTGTTCACTCTGGGCCCACACATGTCATGCGCCATATGCCAACGCCCTTGTCCCACACGTGCCCATGTAGCGAAGGTTGATGCTCTGATACCATCCGTAACACTCTAGCCCAAAATCCGCTCAAAGTTTGGCCCACCGTAGGGCGGGCCCATGCATGCATGGTACCCCACTTGCACTTTCATCCTCGCTTCATATAAAAGGGTTAACTTGGAGATGCTACGTTTAGACCTAACAAGTATTATATACCACTACAACTCACATTAGACAAGTAATATGGGATTAAGCACACCACCACTCCACATGGGCTATATGGGCCTTCACGCTTGAGTCCACATTTTAGGTCTATTGGAGCCTAGAGTGATGTGGAGTGTTGAAGCATAATGCATATTTTATCTTATTAGTTTATGCTTTTAGATAAACTGGTTGATGTATTTATCAATAGCAATAACAATTCGTATGGTGAATCCAAATCATCGAAATCAATGTGCATGCATAAAATCTTGGCGCCTTTTTGGAACTCAAGAATTTGGCATGAAACAGCATGGTTCCACCAACAAAATTTACAAAAAATCATCTATTTTCAAAGAGAACCTTAACTAAGAAGCAAATAACAAAGTTGACCTTGAGGGCAGCGCTGCCGCCACCGTAGCCGCTGTACTGGACGGCGCGGCGCGCATGGTGGCCTAGCTATATAATGAGGAGCTCCTCTTTGTTTTTTCATTATAATTACTTTCATACATTTTCAATCCACCTCTCCCTATTTAGTAATAACCTTATATCCTGTTTTATTTATTTGTATGTATGTCAACCAACGAAACATGAAAAACAAGAGACCTGTATTGAAGAACTCTTGAATTCCTTGTTGTGTTTGACCTGAATGAATGATGCAGTTAGTGCTTCTACGTAAACAACTAATCATATATTATTAATTGAGAGTTAATCATAAGATACATTTGGTGATGGAGTGTATTGAGGTACCGGAATATACAATACACGTCTTAAAGTTCCAAACACATTCCCTACTCCCTACTTATTTCTATAGGTGAACGGCTAGATGAATGATCTGCAAAAACCTGCAAAAGGAGAATGGTATGTTTTGTTCATCAATATTAAGCAATTTAATTTTCTACCAATTGTATAAGAAGATATATATATCATACAAGTTTTAACTAGAACAACAAGGATAAAAAATTATACCTCATTTTCTTGAATTAGGTACCATTCAAGGGGAAGTTTTCTCTGTTTGGCAAGGTATCTGTTCATTAATAGAAATAAAGTTAATGGAAATGAACAAAGAATTAACCATTTTGTCAGTTCTTGAAATTCCTCAAGAGCCAATTTGTATTATTCTGATACCTTTTTTGTAAAGGGAAGTCTTACATAGATACTATGTAGAATACATTATGATTAAAATTACAATGCTTGTACGTTATTTTCACTGCATGATTTCCCTCAAAAAAATCACGGCATGATTTTGCAAAAACAGACAACTAACAGTAAATCTTCCTGTCATTTTCTGAAAGAAAACATATTTATCATTTTTCAATGACAGAATGTAGAATATTTATAATACAAGCTTAGTTACCGTAAAGGTACTTTCATGTATTATAATTTCACAAATTTTACCAGTAAATTATGGTGTAAATAAATGAACAAAGTTATATGTTTGAACTAATAAACAATAAAAATAAACTATTTTGGACCGGAGGTAGTATTTTACCATGTATATAACTCATAATATTAACTGAATTGTAATATTGTCCCACATACTTTGGGTTGACATTCTATTGATTTTACATCATGTTGCATTTATCAACATTGCTCATCGAGACATGCAAGCACAAAAAGTAGTTTTAAAAAGAAAAATAACTTTTTAACCATTTAAATTAACTATGGACCAACTATAAGTCAGCTATAGAGAAATTAAAAATTACGCAATGGCAAAGCAAACCGAAGCATAATTACTCACCAGAATTGTGGCCTTTAGGTCATGTTCATCAAAACTATGAATGATGAGGAGGTAGGGATTTGGATCACTATGGACACTCCGATCAAACTAGTACACAAAGCAATTCAATTCTCAAAGTAGGTTATTGCGATAATAGAGTAAAACATACTTCACAACTAGTTAAGAAAATTATGGACCAATTACTAACCTTTTCTAAGATGCTATCCTCATCTGGGATCACATAACAACAATGCAAAAAGTGCATATCAAAACAAAATTAACACAAATTTTGAGAAATCTGTAACATAAATTTAAGTCAATTGCATAAATTGTCCATATATTAAAAGGAGAGAAGTTCTAGCATACGCAGTGTATTCTGTTTGTAGATGATATTTCTTCTGCATTCAAGTTGAGTCGGCCTGTGGACCGATTGAAATCAAATCATTTCCCTGTCTGGCTTGAGTTTAGTATAGGTTTCATTGGCGAAGATCTACCTCCCCATCATAATCTGGCACTATATCATCCATATCATCATCAAAATAACACTGGTCCTCATCTTCTTGCTCACTTGGTGTTTCTGGGTATTCATGTGGTGGAGTTGGTGGTATCTCAATAATGGGCTCACTACTTTGCCTTTCTGTACTTTTGCTTTCTTGAATTTGGTATTGATGCATCTGTTCAGAACTTGGTCTGACAATTAAAACATGACTTTTTTCTTTGTCCATGTTTGTTTGCTCCATTCCATGCTGCTGACTGTACTCCGGAGAGCAAGCATGGCCCTATGAAAAAACATAACGTCACATACTTTTGCATTTTAGAAAAGTGAAACAATTTAATGAAAAAATAACAATTAAGGAAAGGCAGTTCAATATTGCAACTACTAATAAGTACCACAGCTAGAAGCGTACTCTATGTTAGTGCATCGAATGTTATTACATCCAAGTAAAACAAATTAAGCCTGTTGCTAGTATAAGATGCTTGCAGTAGTTGAAACATTTCTATGGTTAACTTCTCAAGCTAAAGCAATCTCAATGCAAGTATATATCAACAATACTTGAGTGCATTAAATAGACTGTACATCTTGAAACCAACATTCCAAATAGACTTCTATAGTACATGCAATCAGCAGTGAATGGGCAGGCACCACAATTCGGTTGTCTTTTGGTACATACTGACTGCCATGACAAAGCACCATCCATCATCAATTCTGAGAAATAAAAATAAATATTGAAATCCATGTGCATACCTTTCCAAAAGTTATCATCTGACAATGCAGTTCGTACTTATGTGTTTGCTAGCATGTTAGACAAATTCTATCGAAGTACAAATAAACACCCGAAGCATCAATTGAAACTACAGAATTTACATTTTTGCTGCAACAATCTTACACATCAAGGGATCAAGATACGTTTGAATCTCGGCCAACACGGGATATCTTTAACAGGAAGAAAGAAGTAAGAAGTAAGAACTTGGAACTTGAACATATGCTTTGAGCAAACTGAGAAAGAAGGTAGCATACTTGTCCACCATATGAAACTCCTGAGATGATGGTAGAGGTTGGAGTTTCATCCATCCTAGCCTTGTTGCCATGCGAGCTACAATTTTATGAACCTAAATGGAGAGGAAGCTATCAAAAATTTTCAGTTGTAAGTGCATACTCACATGAGCAAGATTATTTGATTTCAGAAGGGGTAGCTCGCCCGGAATGCTCTGTGTCTCAGTGATAAGAGGCAGATGCAGTCCACACTTTTAGCTCCAAGTCCATTTATAGTTTTATACTGAGTAGGTGTTTCCTGAATGGCCAATAAAATATGGGTATTTGTTACAGAATTTCATAGATCAAGTTTATTTATTTATTGCTTAGTAAGTCTGATTTACATACTTTGTAGAACTCTAACTTCAATTCCCTGCTGTAAGTAAACTAATAAGTACTATAATATGCCTCCACACTTTCGTAGAGGATGCTTTAACTATCAATTTTGCGAGTAAGACAGCAAAGTGATAATACGAACAAAGGCAAAGTAGTGAGATATTTGGCCTTACCCTGCACGTTGGATGAATTTAAGCCACTCAAGGTCAATGCTTCCATGGTCTCTTTTGGTACGAATTAGAAAAGCCTGTATACAAAATATAAAACATCAGAGTGTACTCTTTTCTGACACATGGATTAGAGACTATTATTAATGATTGCATAAGAAGTATAAAGGAGAGGTGTAGAAATATAAAGACAGTCACAAATTTGATATGTTAGCTCTGCAGGTCAAACATATTAAAGTCACATATGGAATTTATGGAATATAATGCTTTCTTAATTTCATGAATGCATTCATTTCTATTTTCATTCATGGCAATGTCAATTTGAACACACAAACATCTAACCAGTTGCAGATACTATTGATCGTTATAACAAAACCAATTAATCGATCAACAGTTTTTACTTACTGATGGATTTCAGAGAAGAAAGTAATAAAAAAGCACACTCGCAAAATTGGTATTGCAACTAATACTTTCATGATAAAAGGTAGAGAAACGTATATGTGCATACTATGAAACGAGCACAAAGCATTAGAAGTGGTAGTGGGCCATTGCGATGCAATACCACTATTCTTTTTTATCCTCGAAAACACAAGAAATTTACGTTTCATTCATGAAGAAGAACGATACAGATTACAAAGGCCAAAAAAAGACCGGACACAAAAAAATAAAAAAAATAAAATCCACGAAGACAAATGTCTGTGGCTAACACACCCAACGTCGAGCAACTAATAAACATAAGCACGAATTATCGTCGCCATCTATCGCACCGACTTCACCGCAGCAGACCTCATGGTAAGTGGTAACCCAGCCATCAGGGAAGGAGAAACGATGCCGAGAGGACGACCACCACCAAATGCCACAAGTCTCCGCAGTGTGTGAGGTACAGCGACGCCTCCACGGAGGGACACGACGCTCAAGGTCGTAGTCGTCGTCAGATCCTTCGAGGAAGAGACAGATCCCAGGTTTTCACCCAGAGCTCAGCACAACACCACGAGGCCAATGGGCGGCCGGCCGCCCACAGCCCCGCCCGGCCATGCGGCAGCCAGGCCACGAATCCGGCACAACGGCCAGGTCTAGCCGCCGGCGTACCACTCCTACCGGTCGGCTTCCCTCTCTTTCTCAGCTACGGCGACCGGCACTCGCTGTCTGTCCCCCATCGGCGTCGGCCTCCTCCTCGACGACCTCCGGTGCCACGACGGCGACAAGGTGCGGAGAAGCCGAGGTAGTAGGCCCGGATCCGGTCTGGAGACGGGCAGATCCGGCCGCCCGCCGCAGATCCAGCCGCCTCCAGTCGCCTGGCTTGAAACCGCCGCTCCGCACCGGTGGCCGGGCTTCAAGCGGCCGCTCCGTTCCCGGCCCCGCACCGACGCCAGATCCGCCGGATCACCGCGTGGCCCTCGCCCAGCCCCGCCCACAACCCCTGCGCTTCAACCACGCGCGGTCGCCACATCGACTCCGGCCAGATCCGTCACGGAAGTGCAGATCCGAGCCGCTCCGGGAGATCCACACCACCACGAGACGGTTGTGGGAGGCTGCGGGAGGCCGGCGAGGATGGAACGTGGTGTTGAGCGGAAGTTTGGTGAGCCAGGGAGCGGCGGCTCAGGAGGCTGGCTACGGTGTGTGTGCCACTTCTAATACTAGTATTCTGAATGCTATTAGGCAATGTTGTTCTCGGACTCTCGGTCCCTGATGCATTCTTCAGTGTCAGCAAATGGTGCAGTTCGATTTCTCTTCTTGTACCCATTTTTGTAGGCTTCTCCAACCAGAGCTTTCCAATGAGATGTGTCTTTAATAGAAGTTATGTCCTTGAAAATTTTGTTAACCGTTGAATCTTCGAATTTGTTACGTAAGTTCGGAGATTCAACAGTTCATAAAATTTTAAGGACATAGTTGTCACGCAGCACCCCTGATTCAGAACACCCCTGATTCAGAACCACCGCTTCGTTTTTCATTACCATCGTGCGGTGCCTGCATTTGTCGCCACGCTGGCTATCTACATCACCATATTTGTTAACGAAGGTACATCTGGGGATTGAGCGTCGTTACTGCCATTCATCGAAGACGAGAACTTCGCCGCGATGTTCATGAAAGCATTGCTACAGATTCAGCAAGAAAATCAGGACTGTTCAAGCAACCCAGACAAAGATGAGTAACTTTCAGATTACCTTGACATGTTGTCCGTGACATTTTGTGTCAGAAATGGGCCGACCACAGATGTAACCACCGATTCCCACTCAGAGAACATTCTATCACCTGCAATTAACTCGAAAATGCATTTTTTTTGTTGTGTTTTCTATAAACCAAGACATCAAATCCATCTAAAACAGAACGAGAAGCTCCAAGAACTATCGTTACCGATAATGTCGCGCACACTCTCCATGAACCCAGATCTCGAAATCCCGGCGCCTCTGATCCCACACCGGGCCGCCGGGCATGTCATCGGGGTCCTCGCAGATGCACGTCTCCTCCTGCCGCATCAGCTCGTCGTACACCGCCGCCGTCTCCGCGTCGTTGCCTTGCACAAGCCGCGCGGGCACCTTCACGCGTAAGGGAGCTCCTCGGAGCGCCACCGTGGCACGTACAATTGCATCGTTCTGGCCGACTCGTCCTTGACGACCAACGCCATGGAGATGGACTCTTCGGCCGTGGTGGCCTGCCAGCCAGTGGCGGAACCAGCAAAATGATAAAGGGGGGCAGACAAATACGGCCGATGGGATGGCGATTGGCGGCCTGACGCGGCGACGCCTCGACCCCTCTGCTCTCCGCTGATTGCGCAGAGAACTGGAAGCGACGCGAGTGGCGACTGACAAGTCACGCGACTACGCGAGGCGCTGAGTCTACGATGTTTCCTCTCTACGACGTTTCTGCTTCCGTGCTGGGCTGGGCTGCTGAGGGGGGTCCAAAAAAATTTGGCCGCTTGGGGGGGGGGCCGCGGCCCCTGCTGGCTCCCCCCAGTTCCGCCACTGCTGCCAGCTGTTGTAAGGCACTAGCACGAGCTTGTCCACCAATGTCGCTTTCTTACTCCTGTACTTGCCGTTCTTGTTCTAGCTGTCGTACGTCATCTGACAAGTCATGCAGCTTCGCGAGGGACCTCGGGTTGTCCACCAGCTCGGCTCGCCCAAAGCAGCGCAGAGTGTTCGCGGATGATGCTGACGGCGTGTCAGGAGCTTCGTCGTTATTGAATAATCCAGCACGTTTATCATGATCGAAAGTCGTAAGTCATAACTTATGATCGAAGTCATAGAGTACTATAGCAGTCATGGAGTTACTGTGTAGTCGTAGAGCTAGTGGTTATAAGTCATAGCGGTCGTGGTTGTAGTCGTAGTGGCTATGGTCGAAGAGTTATTGCAACAGTCGAAAATACTCGATGTGTGCTCAGTCCACGCGAGAGCACAATCTCCGCTTTGTTAGCGTCATGAGCGTCATGGCCTGGGTCTATGGGATCGTGCAGATAGTGACGCGTAATAAGGGTGGCTTAACCACCAAAATTAGACTAGGATTTTCTTTAAATAACAGTCTAATACAGCAGAAAATGCTGCCAGATTTCTAGGAGCATAAAAACTCTTGTGTTCTTGCTCTGTTCTCCCAACTTCGTGTGTGTTCGAGTGTGAGCTCAAGTGTGTTGATCGACCCAAATTCCTAACAATTGGTATCAGAGCCAGGGAACGCCGATCCACGATGAAACTAGATAATTCCGCGTCACCCAGGCGCTCCCAGTCTTCATCGCCATGTCTCAGAGACCGCACCAACAGCAGTGGCAATGCTCTGGTGGTTCAAAGGGCGGTGAACGAGGTCAGAGGATCGACGGCGTATCTGACACTCGCAAAAATGAACTATGGTGATAGAGCTTTGATGATGAAGGTCATGCTCCAGGCGCGCGGGCCCTAAGACACCGTCGACATCGGCAGGGCTGAATTATAGGAGGATAGAATGGCATTGGAGGCTATCATGTGCACCGTTCCACCAGAGACGATCTCCACGCTTGCCATCAAGGCAACCGCCAAGGAGGCGTGGGATACCCTGAAGACCATGCGTATCGGCATTGATCAAGTGCGTAAGGCCAATGCTCAAAAGATCCGCAAGAAGTTTGAGAGCATTGCATTCCGCGACGGAGAGATTGTCGACGACTTCACGTTGCTAGTAAACCAGCTTAGCACTCTCGGTGACCCAGAGCTGCCGTACATGGTCGTCGAGAAGTACCTGCATGTCGTCCCCCTCAGGTTTTCCCAAATTGCTCTGTCAATTGAAACTCTACTTGATGTCTCGATGCTCTGGGTGGAGGAGGAGACCGGGAGATTAAAGGCGACGGAAGATCGTCTAGACCAGACGCCTATCATCAGAGCTAGCGGGAAGCTGCTCCTCACAGAGGAGGAGTGGTCTACGCAGATGAGGGAGCGTTAGCAGGGGAGGGATCCTCTAGTGGCTCTAAGTTCGGCAACCGTCGACGCAAGCCGCCGCGACGACGGGCTGATAGCGACGGCGCAGGCGAAAGTAGGGAAAGGCCAGGATCTGGTGGCAAACGTGACTTCTCGAAGGACAAGTTCGGCTCCAAGAGTTCCAGCGCAAGTCAAGGGAATTAAAGAGGGTTGTCAAAAGCTTAGAAGTTGAGGGTACGGTCGGCTAGCCACAGATTGCAACAACGACAGAAGGTTGCGGTGGCACTTTGCTTTCCACGGTTTTATCACTCCGTGAACAGTAGTTACGATGGGAACAGAGGGGGCACCGATGGGCAATGGTGGTATGGACCAATATGGAGGGCGTCAAGGGTTGGAAGGAGTGCCAATTTGGATGAAGATTCAATCAAAATTGAAATTCAAGACAATTCAAAACCATTTTGATATTTGGGTTGTTTCACGACAAATCTCATCTCTGGCGCCCAACCACGACGCTCCAGCGAGACCTCGTCGCATACGGATCCCGCCGCCTCCGTCGTGACGAGCTGCTGCGCCGCCGCGTCTGCCCCAGCCGTGCTCCTCCGAGCCGCCGCGCTGCCGTTGCTGCCCCTAATCGGCCCGCGGAAAAGAATCAGCAAACACGACAGCCGTTGGCTTGTGTTTGGAGAAGAAAGGGTGCTTGGAAGGTAAGTTCGCCGGCGTGGGCTCAACGTGCCTACCAACATTCTTACGTTCGTGTCCTTACATAGGCCACAAATAGGCTCAATTTATCATCATTTTGGTCTGGGTCTCACATGGTACGCTACCCAGCCACCAGTGCGCTACGTACTTTGTAATGTCGAATTCCGAAGCTCGTGTACTACAAACATTAGGTGGTGATCGGTTCGGCTGAAAAGCTCATGGTTTATAGCTGAAAACACTGTAGCTGGCTGAAAAAAGCACTGTAGCTGACAGATGCTTATTTAGCATAATTAAATTTAAAAAATTTAAAAATAAAAAAAATATGTTAGCCCATTACGTATAATACAAACAAATACAGGAAAAAAAAGAACCGGCAAAAAAGCTCAACAAAAAGCCAAAAGTTCAGAAAAAAACAAAACTTATAAATAGTGAAAAATAAGCCAGAAACCAGAAGCCGAAGCCGAGTTGATCTAAGCTTTAATTTGGCATCAGGCAAACAACAAATGGCACACGTACGTCCGTGAAAACACACAACACACATATATGTTTTTCCCGAGAACAAGCACCAGCTTGCTACAATCACATTTCGAGATACTGCAGCAGGAACCAGCAACGGCCTAGCTACCAGTTGCAATGCCGTCAGAACACAAAACAAATTAATAAACCTCGCGCGCACGGACGCAATCGATCAACCCCGGCATTGGTACGCACCGCTGCAGCCCCGGCCGGTGTACGACCCGCCGCGCGCCGGGCACGACCCGAAGCAGACCTGCTTGTTGGCGTTGAGCACCGAAGACTCGATGTTACTGATGAGCCTGCGGCGGTGCACCGGCCCAACCGCCGCTGGCATCTCCGGCGCGGCGTTGTCCTCCAGCTTCGTCGTCGTTGACGACATCAGCTGCCGTGCAGCGCCAATGCCGTAGGCGGCCTTCGTGTCGCCGGCGGCTGGGCTGGCGAGCGCAGCAAGCACAACGCCAACGAGCGCTGCAGCTAGAGCGACGCACACCTTGCTGTCCATACCACCCGTGTACATACGTGTCCTTGGCAATGCTTTCCTATGCTGCTGGTTGGTGCGAACGCAGCAGCGCCAACTTATAAACTGTGCATGCATGGCTCTCTCTTTTAGAGACCAACTCATAAATTGATGGAGGTTTGGTGTTGGTTGGGCAGTGGTATATACAGGAAATCGATCGGACTTCGTTCGATTCAACAATATTTTGTGTAACTTTTGGTCCCAAGATATATAGCTACAACCGAATCTGGCCGATGGACGTACAACATCCACTAACCAAATTTCACCAGCCAATCACGGAGCCGACACACTTTTGGCCGTTTTTTCAACCGATCTACGGCAGCCAAGCACACTGAGATTAATTTCCTGGACGTACTGCGCTGAGAGCTTCGTTTCATTACGGGGAAAATTAGCAGAAAAACAAAAAGGAAAGAAAAATAACGAACATTGCAAAAGATCGAGCTTGTTGAGTGACATCATAATCACCGCCTGTGATGGATAACACTGCTGTGGATAGAATAACGTTTTTTTTTTGTCTTTCCTAATGTTTATGTCACCGGAGAATCCGTGTCCAGACAACTAGTGTCGTTGACTGTTCGATGAAACAGTTCCAGAGTTCTGACCACATAGTTAAGGCTCCGTTTGGCATAGCTCTAGCTCCGAGATTTATACTGAATCTGTAGTTTGTTGACTAAATTAAAGTGATTTAAATATTTTTATTTAATATATAATATAAATGAAATGAGTCATGTAAATGCACTTAACATGCCTGCAACTCTAGATCCAGAATTTCCTAGAGTTACAGATGATGTAGATTTCCTAGAGCTAGA
This sequence comes from Dendrocalamus latiflorus, assembly GCA_017311315.1. NCBI lineage: Eukaryota > Viridiplantae > Streptophyta > Magnoliopsida > Poales > Poaceae > Dendrocalamus > Dendrocalamus latiflorus. The sequence continues at coordinate 22,011,978 of CM029655.1, forward strand.
GCTCTGCCAAACGGGGCCTAAGTATCCATTGCGATGTTCTCGTATTCGTATTAGTTGTTACTTCTGGCTTTTCTTTAAAAAAAGTTAAAAGCCAATGTAAACAATCATCTTCTTTACTCCTTTTATTACCGTCTCGCTCTAGAGATAAAACAAATGGTCACATGTGCATCACTCACTGTACTCTTCTCGCTTCTGTTATGTGCACGTATCTCTCTTTCACTTTTTGCACCACTCACCCTCCTTTTTCTAAAAACCACTTCTTTAGCTATTATTTATTTTCAGTCAAAAACCATAAAGCATAGCCAAAAATTATTAGCAAAAGCTGAATTTAAAGTTAGAGAAGTTTGACTGCACCCTTTCTAAAACGTCAACAATTCTGAACAGGAGTATATTACAAGTAAGATTTTGAATGATTTGGTGATTTACTTGATCAAATAGTTGACAAATCAAACGGTGATTTTAATCACGGACAACCCCACACCAAATTTGCTGCACTGCACAGTTGGGCACCCGATGTGCATTGTAAAGATCACGTGTAACATGTAAATGTTAGTTGACCTAAAAAAAGCTTGTAAAATGTTAATTAGTAGTTGCACCGGTAAACATCGAAAGGTCGAAAACGTATGCTCTCACTTCAGGATCTACTGGGGCAATCACTGCTTACTGCTTAATCTGACAGTTTGATATTGTGCCCTACAGTTTGATATTGTGCCCTTTCTAGCATATTATCATGCAGCGCAAACTTCTTTTGAGAATATTGGAGAAATTGGTTTTGTAAAAATTTCTTGTACATTTTTTCTTTTAGATCACTGTACATAATCCATGGATTTTTACAGAAAGCACACACGGTTGATTTACCACAGGAGAGAGGAAAAGTGGACGCAGCTGGCGAGACTTGCATTATTAATTGCATATTATGGATGTCTATGTGCTAGAGAAATACGATTTTTTTGCATTACTTTTTTTTGCAACCTGCATTTCTATATATAATATTGAAACATAGTTTATACAGAAAAAGGCTTTGATAATTAAACCTCAGCTGGATGACTTCTTCCCTCAAAATCAGTAAAATTCCTAGCCTTCATATATACCTCGAGATCCACGCTCCGACTACAGCGGCACCATTCTCTCTAGTGATCATCACAAATTAGGGTAGGGACCACATTGCACTGTTTATCACATTCCGGGCACTATATATATGTATCAAAACGAATCGAATACAAAATGAATAGGGATCAAGCCACGTTCGCATCGATATTTTAAAAATAACATGAATGTAATAGTTGAATAACACGGATAACTTATATTCTACCTAGCAATATGTCATATAATTATAAGGAACGTCGACTTTTTTTTCTGGGACAAAATTCTAAGCAAGTTAGGAACCACACCCAGTGTGGGCGCGCCGGCCACGCCCAAGCTCCCGTCGGCGCATCCGTCCAATTCGCACCGCCCTCACAGAACACACGGATGATCGTGCCACTATCGCCGTTGACACGCAGGTTGTATGGTGTTATGGCAATGGCACCATTAGTCCTATGCTTGTTCTTGAAGACAGTGTGGGTTATTACAGGAAAACAATTTTGGTTTAAAAAATTTTGGACTCCTATGAGAAATCCGAAATTCAAAATTTTAAAAAATTCAGATAAAATATTCAAAAATACAATTTGAATTCAAGAAATGGTAATATATTCAAAAATTGCAAAATCCCAACAAAATCTCGGTAGTGGTTGTATCCACATTATTGCCAGCGGCCTTATCCATGGCGTGGAGCCTCCCCCTCTCCCTTACTGCCGCCGCTACCCTCCTCCCTTGCCAGCGCCGCTCCCCACCCTCCCTCCCCCTCCTACCCATCCCTTCTCCCCCCTCTCCACCTGCCCCTTCTCCCGTGCCGGTGTTGCCTCGCCCTCCCTTCTCCTATGCCGGCACCACCTCCGCCTCCCCTCGCAGTCAACGCCGCTTGATTTTTAAGATGGGATCGAGAGGGAGTAAATGAGGATGGCCAATGTGAACGAGTCAATGAGAGATACATGAGGATTGGATGAGCCAGTGGAAGTAGGCTAGTAAATTCAAAATAGACCAAAAATTTTGGTCGAATTGGGTTTTTTTTAGATGTATCGAGGAAATGATTTCCCTGAGTTATTATGGGATAGAAGAAGACACCCATCCTGAGCATCGGAAACCGCTGGCCAGCCACCGCAATGGAGTTCCTGTGGCCAAGAAACACCGCATGGCCACTAAGGTCCAGTCTTTTGTTCGCCGTCAGCACCGCGCCATCACCATAATCTTCGGAGAAATCCACCTCCAAAATCTACTGGCTCTTTCCGGTGACCGCTCCCGTGCCAACAGGCCACGATGGCACCACACGGTGGCTACAAGAAGGCTCCTCTCGACTAGGAAGACTGACCCAAAGGAAGACACCGACGTCTCTCATGGATGATGCATGCGAGGCTGGAGGCGGCGGGTCGTCATCTCTAGACATCTCCGGTGCAGGGTTAACAATTTCAGTTGAGAAAAATTTGGAGGGTAGTGAAATTACTAAATTGGATTTTGTTCAAATTTAGGTAATTTAAATTTAAAATTTGATGAAACTTTATAATACTGCACACACTCGCATGCATATGAATTAAGAAACATTAAAAATATTTCAATCTGAAATAATAAAAATATAAGAAAAAGTCCATATAACCCTTGAACTTTGTTCGAAAGTCCATTCAACACTTTTAACTTTAAAATCAGTTATCTAGCCTCTGAACTTTCTAATCCAGATCAAATAACCTCCTAACTCGGTTTTACAGAGTGGTATTGTGTGGAGACACTCAGAATGCATGTTAGTGTCACGTGTTCCCGCGATTGTCCAGCATTTCTATCGTGTATGAAGTTGAAACCATCACCTACTTATGATTACACATATGTAGAGAAAAGCATTACTTTATTTATTTAAAATAGAAGCTAGGCCGGCATACAAGGTTCGGGGCCTCCTAGACGAAATTTTTGATTACAAGCCTGTCTTTTTTAGCTGAGACTTATCGTTTTTTACTGTGGTTTGAGGTTTTTGGGATATTTGTGTGAGAGATTATAGAGTAACAGAAACTCACGTGCAGTTTTTGCCGATATAAATGGAATCAGTACAGTATGTACTACAATTAACTAGTAAACCCTATCTTAAAAAGGTACTCCGTTTAAAAGCTAGTTACTATAGAAAAATCGAAAACAGAAGTCAAAAGCTGAAAAAGAACATTGCCACGAGCTCAAGATGCGAAAGATCCATTGCCAAGCTACCCTTGAGCGTAGACGTGAGCTGAGACGAGTAGTCATCTCCATCATAGTCGACTCCCTCATAAAGGACTCCCCTCATTGAACATGTTATCCTCTAAACAAAAATAAGCTAAGGGTGAGTGCTTTTGTGCTCTTCAAGCTACGGTAACAAGTGTAAATGCATGTAAGGGATTTCAAAAGGCTGACTGGTTGTCCTAGACTAGTACCACATATAGATTTTGTTTGACAATATATTCTAGTTTGTTGAAAAATGACACAAGCATTTTATTAGATTTTTTTAAAAGGTTGAAAGAAGTGTATCAGCATCACCCATTAATCTTCAAATTTCTCTACTACTTAAAAGAATCAGTTGGTGGTTCGTACGTTCTATCTTTCTCCTCCCCCTCCTTACAGAAAAATTGGGTGCCGCCATGTGAGACCAAACCACCATGGTATTTCCCCACCAAATCTGTATTGTTGGATCTTTCGCATGGGAACAATCCAGTACTTAGCCTCCCCTCTCGATCCCTTCACCCCCCCCCCCCCCGCGCAACAACGCACCAACTCCCCACCTCATTTGCCACCGCCTCCTCTCCCCATCTACCCGCTGCCTCCCCACCTCGCTCCGCCCCCTCTCCCATCCGCCCGCCACCTCCCCACCACATTTGTCGTCGCCACCTCTTCCATCCACCCGCTGCCTCCCCACCTCATCTGCCACCTCCTACTCTCCCATCCGCCCACCGCCTTCCCACCTCGCTCTGCCTCCTCTTTCATCCGCCTGACGCCTCCCCACCTTATCTACCGCCACCTCTTTCATCTGCCCGCCGCCTCCCCACCTCACGCTGTCTCCTCTTCCATCCGCTCGCCACCTCCCCACCTCATATGTTGCCACCTCCTGTCCCATCCGCCCGTCACCTCCCCACCTTATCTACCGCCTCCCCACCTTATCGAAGCGCGTGGAGGTCGCAACGGCGCATGCTGGTGGCCCACCCCAATCTTCGAGGCCACCAAGCTTCCCTTCGGTAAGGCTGCCAGTGATAAGATCTACAAGTTCCTCGTCTATGAGACCATAAGTAGCCAAGTGCCCTAAAGTAATTGGTGATTTCTCTTAATGATTTTGCTCAATTTTGACTCAGTAGTGCCGTCTGGTTCAGGGGTTGAGGAAGGCATCGCTGTTGGGTGAGGCGATGGTGAACCTGGCCGAGTACGTGGAGGCGTTCAAGCCGCCAATGGTGATGCTCCCGCTCAAGCGCATCCTCGCCCCCCGCGTGCTGCTGCATGTGAGCATCTCATCTCCTCCTCCATCTTAAAAGTTTGTGGTGCTTTCCTGTGACCTGTGATGATGACGCGCTTGTGGTTCTTGATTTGATGTTGATGGTGTTGTTCCCTGTGATAGGTGACCATCTAGCTGGTGGTGGGTGCCGGCGGCAGGTGCGGTGATGATGGGAGCTAGGTTTGGTGGTGATTAATTTAGACACCTCTGCTGCATTGTGGTTTGAACTTTAAGGATCATCTCATATCTTCCCAACCAGATTCATTTAGGCATTGATGCTGCTGCATTATGGTTTGAGCTTTAAGGATTGTGTCATCTCAACCATATTCATTTAGGCATTACTGCTGTTGCATTGTGGTTTGGCTTTAAGGATTATGTCATCTCAACCAGATTCATTTAGGCATTGGTACTGCATTGTGGTTTGGACCCTAAGCACGCATTTGCTTGTGTGAGGCATTGGTTGGTTCTTGCTCTTGGGGGGGTGGCAGTGAGAACGGCGACGTGCAGGCAGCGGCGATGGTGAAGACACCACAACGGAGTACACTGTAGAGCCAACTGAGCTGGTGCAAGGACGAGGATGGCAAGAAGGTGAGGATGGCTACCGATGTGATAAGCCATGTGCAAGTAAGTAAGGCTTGGGGAGTTCTTGAGAGCTTTACCTTTTTGATGCATCATCATGGCATTGCTTTGTTTCATTTTGTGATGGCTAAGAAAAGAGGGTGTTTGGCATGCAAAGTAGATTGCAAAAGAAAAGGAGGGAAAGGCAGCCTACATTTATTTGACTAATCATTTAGGGGTAGTATTTTGCTGTGTGACACCTTTTGTTTTTTATCTAAATTTCTCATGCCTGTAAAGGAGGGGGAGGGGGATACATGAGAGGATTAAGTTTTGGTTGCACTCCCACGACGTGCCATATGGATCTGGGAGCAGCTAGCAGTCAGTCACCAGCTTCCCCAACGTCAACGATGCCAGCAGCTACTCACTACTACAAAATGGTCATCATAGACAGTTTAGAACAGTCATCACAGACGGTTTTCTGAACCGCCTGTATTTATGTGTCAATGATAATCAGAGGTTATCACTGACGGTTTGTGAGCCGTCTATGATAAAGACAATATAGACAGTATGTAACTAGAACCGTCTGTGAAGAAAACTATTACAGACGGCTCGAACTAAAAACCGTTTGTGATACTCACACATCACAAACAGTTCTAGTTATGAACCGTCTGTGATTGGCGAGTATCAAAGACTATTGGTACATAGAACCATCTGTGATAGTCCTTCATAGATAGTTTATACAAAAAAAACCGTCTGTGATAGTTCATTGTATACCTATTTTTTTTGTTTTTGGGCTAGTCTCAAGAAATGATGTTACATATGTCCTTTGAAAACAAGCAAATATAATGGCAAACGCAACTACACATTCCATTACAGCATAACAAGATAACGAACCCAACTCTTTAACACGGCAAGAATATATAAGAAACAGATATCCTAGCAAACAGTAGAAGCTAGATGCATTGGATGACTGCCAAATATCACAGACAATGGAGAGGTGGCGGTAGCGCCACCTTTATGGCACGATGGTGAGACTGAATAAGACACTCTTACGACACTTACGATAGGAGTGTGCTATGCAGTCGACCGTGGTGTCACAACGGAGGCGCTAGCTCACGGTGGTGGTCGGTGTCATCGAGGAACAAGCTGCATGCATCGGATGTAGATCGGATATCACCGACAATGGAGAGGCGGCAGTAGCGCCACCTTTGTGGCACAACGGTGAGACTTCACAAGACACTCTTACAACACTTATGATAAGAGTGTGTTGTGTAGTCAACCGTGGTGTCACAACAGAGGCGCTAGCTCACAGAAGTAGTCGGTGTCATGGAGAAACAAGCTAGATGTAGCGGATGGTGGTAGCACCACCTTTGTGGCACGACGGTGAGACTGCTTACGACACTTACGACAAGAGTGTGTTGTGCAGTCTACCATGATGTCACAACGGAGGCACTAGCTCACGGTGAAAGGTAGATGACGTCGTCGAGGGGAGGATGCAGGAAGCTATATGAACTCTGTAGGACCGAAATGGCGACAGAGGGGGGGTGAATGTCGTTCGCTTCAAAAAACGCCCCCGAGAAATCGTACACAGATATTGCACAAACAGAGCAACTCACAGAAAGAATAATTATGCTGAAATCTTAAACGCAAGCGACACTGAAAAATTCAGCATAAATCAGAGAGCATCCAGTAAAAATTTCAACTGAAAATATTGACGTTTGATCTGCATGCAAAATGGTCAAAGATCAGTAAAAAAGAAAAAGAAAAAAAGGCACTCAATGGAGAGATCATGCTGCAAGAAAAGATACTTAGAATTTTTCTGGCCGAAAGCAAAAGACGAAAGGTAATCCACTGTAGCACACTCTTTTGGCCGAACAAACAAAAAGAGAATCAAATAACATGCATCCGAACTGCTACCATTAAAAAGATGACTGAAGGCAGAGAACAAGAATCAAACAGGAGCTACTAGAAATGCCAAATAGCAGGAACAGTTACCAACAAAGAGGCCTCATGAGCAGTACCGAAACCAAGCAATAAATGCATTTGAATTTCAGCAAGAGATTCCTTCACTGCCGAAATGAAATGGATCAATTAATGCTTAGTACATTGCCCTGACCAAATCAATAATTAAAAGAGGAAAGCAGTTGGCCGAAAGCTATTTCTCTTCCTGGAGAAAGAAGCAAGAACGGGACTTCATGTAAATCGGCAAGAAGATGAGCACTAGCGGCATGCACGCATGCAGGTCGAATGAACATGAAGAAAGAGAAGGAAATCTGCTGCCATCCAAAGCCAAAAACAGCACAAAATATATGCGTAAACTGCAGCTGAGAGACAAGAACACAAGGAATAAACTTCAGATTTTCATTTCAAGAAACACGAGATACAAAGAACTACGTCCCCATACGCATGGACATTCGAACAGAGGAATGATTACATGGATTCTTAACTCATCCTCTCCCTCTCAATCCTCAAGAACACCAAGAGCTACACATGCTTCTTGGGAGGAACACACACATGGAGAGACCCAAATGGAACCCTAGTTCTCACACACACTCTCTCAAATTTCAGCACACCATCTCCCTCTCTATTTATACCCTCCACTAATGGGTTCACCAAGTGCTTTACCCATTTAGCTTTTGCGCTTTACCCACAATCCACTTCCTTTAGTGCAGCTTTGCGTTTTTACCGAAACGCCCCTCGCGCACCTTCCAGGAAGCTTCCTCATTCCTTGCCCTGCAAGCTACGCAGTTTCGCCGTCTTCGGCACACCTCGACCGTTCTGACCTCAGCGCCACCTGCGCCTAGTCCGGTCCACCGTGCCTCGCCACGACTCCACCTCGAGTCCGCGTCGTCTTCGACACATCCCGGCCGTTCTGACCTCAACGCCACCTGCGCCTAGTCCGGTCCTCCGTGTCTCACCACGACTCCGTCTCGATGTCCTGCAGCCAACACAGACAAGAAACACATCGCATAGCATGGTACAAAACATGTAAACATGGTTAGCACCTACAAATCCTACTCAAGCGAGAAATGACCCACGTGGCCAACCGGGACGACGCCCACGCGTCAAATTTGTCTAGACACGACCCGACCTCGCCAAATGCCAAAAAGGCACGAATCACTCAAACTAAACTCACTCTAACCAAACCACGAGTCAATTACTCATCACCAACACGGGCTTTAGACCACATGGTCTCTCAAACTCACACGTGACTGCCAGTGGAAGGTAGATAGGGAGTAATTAATAAGAGCCGAGTGGTGGGAAGAACCGGTGCCTGCCATTCGACGTGGAGAGAATGAACGGATGAGATCAAAATCCTGGAGGATACACTATGGATCGGTGATATGTCATTATCGGAGATGGTTTGTTATATGAACCGTCTGTGATAATGCATATATCAGAGACAGTTTTTTATACAAACCATCTGTGATAGTTTCATAGACGGTTCTAATTAAAAACCGTCTGTGATAATGCGTATATCTCAGACGGCTTTTAAAGCTAACCGTCTGTAATAGTTTCATAGACAGTTTTATCCATGAACCGTTTGTAATAATCTTCAGAGACGGTTTTATCCATGAACCATCTATAATAATCAAAGCACAGACGGCTCCACATAAATCGTATGTGATGAGACATCCAATATAACTTATTTTGTAGTAGTGACTGGGTATGAATCTCTCTCTCTAGTTTGTTATATCAAACATTATTTGATCATATCAGTTTATTTCATGCGCTGAGTTGCCCATATAGGATACTTAGATTTATTACTGGTATTTGGGACCAATCAACCAACATTACAATTCCATTGAGTTGAATGGAGTGATTGTTGCCCATATAGGAATTACTGGCATTTGGGACCGATCAACCAACATTACAATTTCATTGAGTTGAATGGTGTGATTGTTTCATTGTTCCTCTGCAACTTTTAGCTTGTGCTTATTTTCAAGTTCAAATTGTTTCAAAATCTAATAAAATTAGTTAAAGACATAAAAATATTTAGTAATGATTTTGAACAGTGAAGCATGCTCTTTAGATTCACATTGTTCCAACTTCCAAGATGATACTGGTAACCTGGAATAGAAGTGTGTTAATCTGTTTGGTTCAATGGACATGTCTTTGAACATCCCATTTGATATGGTTTCTAGCACACAAATAAGTTTATTAAATCTATAAATTTAAAATTCCTTTTAATTTTTAACTCATAATTTGGTTTGAAAATTCTGTAGAAAATTTAGAAATAGCTTGTTAACACACAATAAGCTTATTAATTAACTCTATAATTTTAAAATTCCTTATAATTTTTAACTCATAATGTGGTTTGAAAATTCTATAGAAAATCTATAAATAGCTCATTAACTCATTTAGAATAAGAAATTAAAACAAAGGTGCATGCTCTTACCTCAAATGTGGCATGTGAGATGGGACCTTTTCTTCTACCAAGTTGAGTGCATTTCTGCATGCAGCCAAGTGATGGCAAAGGATGGTTTATACTGCATTTAGTAAAAAAAATTCATGGTCTCCAACATGCAACTTTGATATCAAGAATTTGCCTTGTCTATACGAAAGAGCAGCATTTCAGTGTGGGTTCTCAAGGAGACAATAGAGATCATCACAATTGTATATTGTGTAAGATATCTTGCAGAACTCAATCTTCTTCCATATGTCAATTTATATTAAGGAGAGATCATATTTGTACATTTTATCTCTTTTGTTCGGTATAGCTTCTCTCCAATGGCTAGCTTCTTATCTACAAAAGATCCTTTTAGGAAAATGAAATGAAATAGAAATAAAAGCAAAGAAGAATATGTTCATTGGACCAATTTTTTTTAACAAAAAAGGGGATAGATCCCACTTACACACCATGTAGCATGGACCAAAGCTTTTAGGATGACATTGAGTACTCCATATATCATTATGTATAAGGGGACAATCTTCAGCTCTTGTTTGTTTTAGTATACAGACATCCTTCCATAGAGATTTTTACTCCCCCAAAAAGCACTGATCAGGCAAAATTAGAGAAGTTATTTTAGGATCAAAGATTAGCATGCCAACTAGACTTCTCATAAAATTGCTAACTTTGGTATCTAAAATCTTACAATGAGTGAGTAGTCTGTAGTATGTTGACCCAAAGAATATGCCTTTTACTGGCACATGTTTATTATTATATATCATATAATGTTGTTATGTGTATGATTTAATATTCTTTTTTCTATCTAAAGAATGATTTAGCATTCATTAGCCACTAATGCAAGATTTTGCAACATATCAAATAGTTATGTAGCATCTGTTCCATTTTTAGGGTGCAGTGGCATCTGGCATCGGGTACCTGATGCTCAAATACTGTGTGGAGAAGGGAGGCCCTTTGTTCACCGCCGCCTTCAGCCCCCTCTCTCAAATGTTTGTTGTTGCCATCAATCTGTTCATCCTCCATGAGCCACTTTACCTTTTTGCCTTGTACAAATAATTTTCCTCTCATTTTGTTGAACAAGTTGTTTTCTTCTAGACCGATTTTCTGATTTAGTGATTTCGTTGGTTTTCAGAATGGACCTCTCATAGAATGCCTTTCAACTTCATGACACTGAATAATGTACTGTATGTAGGGTGCAAGGATGGAATTAGTAGAGTTGAGATCTAATCTCATTGTTTACATGATGTTGGCACTGGTTTTGTTTATATGTCTCTTCGTTAACACTTGGTCCTTCGGCACATTTTTGTTGCTCATTGTAGGTCCACTCTAGCCTTTAGGCCATTGTATGACCAAAGTTGAAAAGCAGTACCCAGCTCACTATTGTGTCTGCTAATTTTATGATGTGAATTACTCTCAGTCAATTTTATGTCATCAGTCCTACCCTGTGATGCTCCAACCAGTAATAAGGTTTGAGACTGGTACTTTTGCACTCTGATTTTGTTATGCTTTGTTTTGCACATTAAAGTTGAAACAATTCCTTAGGTTAGATGTTTGACTCCTTTTAGTATAGATATTATGTTTCACGGAGTTTCTGTACTAGGTTTTCCTTTTGACTTTGAAACTTGTAGTTCTTTTTTGTTATGAGATCTTAATTCATTGCTGTGTGGTTGGTCTACAAAATACGTGTGGTTTCGAGAAATTTACTCATCAATTTGTTTTACTAAGTTTCCATTGCAACGCATGGGCATATGACTAGTATTACAAAAAAAACACTACTTATGTCTTGAGTTTAGGAATCACCCCACAACATAGCTCCATTCATTGAGAGAACGACACATTTGAATGATTCAGGAGAATCTGTAGAGTTTGTCTAGCTTTACCCATACAATACACATAGCTTGTATAGAGCTAGGATAATAGAACTCAACTATTACTTCACAACATCAGTGCCACATTGTACAAAGCAGGTCCCTTTCAACAGTTAGCTAGGTCTCTTACCAAGCCTAGGTATGAGTGAGTTCATCCGTTGTTCATAGGAGTCATACTGTGGCATAGGTGTAGGACCACCCCCCTCCCCAAACATCCACCATCAGCCAATATTTTGTCTAAAACATGTCAATACATTGTCTAACAATGGTGTCCAAGTTACTTACATCATTCACCATACTGGCCTATCACTACTGTGTTTATATAACACATATAATCCTAAGCTTCATCAAGGATGGCTATTACCAATAGTTAGGATGTATAACTAATGAACATGATTATTCAAAAGCAATTTTTTTTACCAAAACATACTTTACAAATAATTAATGAGAAAATACACCTAATCATCTAGTAGGAATCAATGTGATCGAAAGATAGTGACTTGCCAACTTACTTAGTATTGTTGATCAATCTACCCAAATATTTTGGTTCCCCTTCTATTCGCGTTGGTCCTCCCTTGTAGTCTACCGTGAAAATGTAAATATCAAATAAGACAATGAATAAACACTAAATAATACACCTGTAAATAAGGTGATATTTTCAAAAATAACTAACTAAAAAAATTGGACCAAGATTATCTAGAAATAAGGATTGAATTGGAACAAGGCAAAAGTGAACAAAACAGGGGAGCCAAGAGTGAATGGTAGTCAACAGGGGTCAAAACCAGTTAGACTCGAGATGACTTGAGCAAATTGGCCGAGTCAATGAGAAAATAGAGGGAACAAGATGGTCGAGGTAGCGCGGGGTAGTGCTGGTTCCCTACGAGTCCATGTTCCTTGCGGCCAGGAACACGAGAGGCACGAAATGCTTTCCTGAGAGCGGTCTCGGTGTTAGTCAGCAATTTTGACCTAATAGGGCACTACTGTAGAAAAGGTCATCACAAACAGTTCAAAAACATTATCACAAACGATTTCATGAACTGTCTAAATTTATTGGTCAATAATGACATGAGGTCATTACAGGTAGCTTTTGAACCGTTTGTGATGCAGACTATCACAGATGATTGTTAATTCGTAACTGTCTGTGATAGTTGACTATCACAAATGGTTTTTAGTAGAAACCTTCTGTGATATATGATGTGTCATGGACGGTTTCATCTACGAGCTGTCTATGATATTAAACTATCACAGACGGTTTGTAGTTGAAACCGTTTGTAATAAATTAGATACCACATACAGTTTCTGCTAAAAACCATTTATGATAGTCAACTATTACAGATGGTTACGAGTTAAATAATTGTTTATGATATTCTTTTCTATTCCTAAATCTATTTCTGTTTGTTGGTTAGCCTTAGGAAATGCTAGCCATATCCTCTAAAACAAGCAGATCAACATAGTATACATCCAATTCACATTCATTCATTTAAAAAATAAGAACATCCATTTCACAAATCAATTAACTGAATAAAACTAAATTATCCATCCATATATTTGAACTAAGCTCTTCGTCTATGATAATTTCAGGAAGTGTGCTGTTTATATTGGTACTTGAAGATCAAGACTAGAGGTTTCTAAGTGCTGGACTTGAGATGTCTCATCACTCTTTCACACTTTTGAGATATATGGAATAAACGTGATTCCTTGTGTTGTGTATAATTGTGGTCTGTAATGATTGTTGTAAAAATCTTAAACCAATTACCATATCGTCATTTATCATAGATACATCTTTTATTGTAATTTCATCTATTATATATTTTGTGCCATTTATGTACATTTCAATATTATAGGCTAATTGGTTATGGATCTTCTTTATTCCTGACATATCTGTGGTTATTTCTGCTTTATTATCCTCTATTGTATGGACTATCTCAGGATATTTTATGAAATATTTATCATAGATAATATTTTTTGTACATCCTGTATCTACTAACGCTAATATTTTATAAGTACATTTGATTTTAGTTTTAGCTTTACTGGGATTATTATTCCCAATATTTCTTTAAAAAGCAACTTAACTATATATTTATTTTTAAAATTAGTTATAGCGTCTTTTAAGTAGACCATCTTAGTCCCTTTGTTTTCTTTTAATTATTATCTGTTCTTTAAATTCGGTATTTTCTATAATTTTATCTTCTTGTAACCTTTTAGTGCTCATTTGATTTTTTAAATTCTCTAATTTGACTTCTAATTTATTTATCCTATTTTTTAATATTTAACTCTACTAGACAATATTATTTGAAAGCTGGTTAATACAGGAAAAACGAAATCAGATTCTAGAAACCAAAAGAAAAGGCCCGTAGTCGTCGGTACTTTTAGCGCTCGGTCGCGCATGTGTCCAGGCGACGCGACGTCATGGATCGGGGACACCCTCCGTGCCATATGAGGCCCGGATTCCCGCGAGAGGGCACTTGCACATGCCTCGTGTGCCTCCTCGGATCCGTGCTCATCTCATCTCTATGCAGTACCTAGCCACAGTGTGCTCTACTGCGTGCACACACGGTGCACGCACGCACGGTGCACACGGCGCGCGCATGCGCATGGGGTTCGACGACCGCATCCGTGCGTGCGTTGGGGCGCTGGAGCGGCGGATCGTGCGCACGCGTGCCGCTAGCAGGCAAGCTCCACCGGCCACGTGAGCCCCCGTGCGCGCGACGGACGGCCGGCCGGTCGATCGCACGCCACATGCCATGCACGCCGTCCCGTGGATGCGCGTGGGCGCGGCGTGGCTCGCTGGCCGTCGCCATTGCCGATGCCCGCGGCGTGGGCGCGCACATGGCGGCACGCGCGTGCGCTTGCTTGGGCGAGACCGGGGGTCAAACATGGCTGCGCTGCACGAGGCGGACGAAGCATCCTTGTGTTAGCACATACTCTAATCTAATGGCTGCCGGGGACGCAAGCTATTGTAAAACCGTTGCTAGGTTCCGCTTTTCGTCCCTAAACCCAGTGGCGGTCCAGTTTTGGTAGATATTGCATTTTGGACTTGAAGATGTTCAAAATAGGATGAATGGAAGATGGTTATTAGGCACTGATACAAGAAGATTTGATCGGAAGAGGAGTTTAGAGGGACGAACTAGGCCAGGTTCAAAAAAAAAAAACCGGTATTAGGCCGGTTTCGATCTCTCAGCCAAATCCTTCCAGTTTTCGGAGGTTTCTGGGAACCTGACGCTAAGGGCAATTCCAATGCTCCTACATCTACATCAACAGTATTCATAGTATGTTATGTCAAATAGGATGGAATATGAGGTGGAGGAGATTAAATAAGAGAAAGAGAAAAGACCAACAAACAAGAATAAAAAATAAAAAATTGCATTGGGGAGGAGGATTGTATCTACTACCCGGTTTTGTGGGACTCGCAACATCATTGTCCCCTATCGGCCACCGCTGTCCATTGTTACCCACTTGAGCCATGGCCGCATCGCTGGCCTGATCTCACTTGTCGTCGTCCATCGTGCCAGCCTGAGCCGCGGCAGCATTGCCCACCATCGCTACACTCTGGCTGCAACTGCATCGTGCTCTCACTATCGAGCTTGCCTCACCGTCGTGTTTCCAAGATCTAGGCTAGAGGGGAACTGGGGCAGCGGCGACTGGACAGGAGAGGGGGTGAGGGAAATGAGGCGGCGGGGAAAGGGGCGAGATAGAGAGAGAATGTGAGAGAGAGGATAATATTTATTGTTTTGGCCCACTAATAGATACTATATATTGAGGATAGGAATAATTCTACTTTACCCCCTGAACTCTTGCGATAGTCTAAGTTTCAACCTTCAATTATAAAACTAGCTATTTTACAACTCTCAAGTATCAAGACCATTTATTTTACCACCCTAAAGGCCATTGAAGCCTGTTTAAGTTGACGTTGCATCTACATAGATAGAGGTATCTGTTTTGGCTTCCACGTCAACATTCATGCCATTCTTCCTCCCCTGGCATGGCTGACATGTCATACCGCTTTTTCTTCCTCATCCTCTCTCTTTCCCAACCATCCTCCTCTCTCTCTTCCATCCTTCACTATGCTCAAGGCTGAGTCAGGCCAGACGCGGCTTCACAGGCCATGGGACCTCGCTGTCAGCAGCCACGAGGCAATCAACCATCTCTCATGGTCCTTCATCAAATCTATCCGTGATGTCGCCCCAAAATCCTATTGCAATGCTGCTACCACACATCACTGGCTCGAGCTCACTGGCTACTAAGTTCCCCACCATCAACTGCTCCATGACACTCGCGAAGCTCCTGCTTGCCACGGCACCCCATCTGCTACTGCGCTTGTTGCTCTATGCCACTTCTGGCATCGCCATGACCACCTCGGTTTTGGGTGAGCTCATCAGTGACTATAGGGCACCAGCCAAAACAAAATGCTGGGGCATGGCAACCCAAGGAAGGCCATGGGGTATGGGGAGGCGGCCTAGGGAGGCTGGTGCAGTCACACAAAATGGCAGTGACGGCTTTCTACAGCAATGACGGTGAGGGAAGGGGCCTCCAGCAACAGGACGATGAGCACTAGGTAGAACACGACGTGGCTAACTTGAAGGTGAGGTCAAGAATGGACGGAAGCTCACCAAAGGCGATGAATCTTAGCGGTGAAGACGCTCGGCCAGTGTTAGGGAAGACATGTTTGATCTCCTCAACCATAGCACCTCGACTTGATTCCTTGAGGTTTCTTGGCGCTCTTGCTCGAGAACACACTGTGATGTGGTTGAAATCAATGAAGACTCGATGACATGACGAGTGGCGAGCTCCTTGTGTTGGCTCCAATGGCAGTGAGGACCAGGCACGAAGAAGACGGCCAAAAATAAACCAGATCTAGTATGCGGCAGCTAGGACAACTCTGACCACACTGGCTTCGCGCGGCTTCTCTCGTCTAGCGCGGTGACCAAGGAGCTCACCGGGTGGTCATCATTGATGTTGTTCACCGTGCCAAACGGCAACCTCTCATAGTTGACATCGGTGTTCGCCACCGCATCTAGGGTCGATCTCACTGACATGCTCCTCTACCTCGGTACCATCAACATCGCGACCGTCGGGTCCTCCCTAGCCATCATCCACTCACCGACGTTGTTCTTGGGGTTGAATGTCAATGGGACTATGAGTTTATTAGAAGCAGGTTTTAAGAGCCGGCCGGGATCAGTGGGGTGAGCTGGCACCAATGGCTGAGTGAGAGGCGCAAAGGACAGCGCCAAAGAAAAGGGGAGGCAGGGTGGCACTGGAGAGGGAGAGGTGAAAGAGAAAGAGGATGAAGCAGCTGGATGGAGGCCGACTGAATCGTAGGGAGTGAGAGGGAATGAAGAAGATGTATGGAGTGATGACAGGTGGGCCAATCGTTTTTTCTTTTTTTTTGTTTGTTGACTCAAATGACATGGAAATAGTGTGGAAGAAGTTATAGAGCATGACATGTGGGCCAGTATTATTTTTTGTTTGCTGACTCAAATGACTAGTGTCTAAGTCACCAAAAACCACTACCATATCAATTCCACGTGGCAAATAGTCTCGGGGGTGTAAGTTGCCCGGTTTTGATAGTTAAGGGGTGTCGATTATCCGATTTTGTAGTTGAACGTTAAAACTTAGACTAATACTATAGTTTAGATGGGTAAAATAGACTTATTTCTTAAAGATATTGTGCCTAATGTTGTTTCTAAATGATACGGAGAGTAGTAGACATGATTTTGCTGTATCTCCACTGGAAATACTCTGATAGGCGGGCTTGCCAATGCAGAGTGTCTACATGGCAAACAGTCTCATCTCAAGGTTAGCTCAAAAGTTAGCTGTCGCTCAGGATCGCAAAGTTAGCTGTCGCTCAGGATCGCCGAGTTGCCGTGTACGTAGAATGTGTTCAATGCCAAAAAAAAAAAAAAAGAGAGTGCACGGCAAGAATTGCATATTTTTGTTTTCAAGAAAAAAATTAGTCCCATCACATTCTTATGCACAACCATATGCTTCCAAGGGCATACGAAATCTACCATTAGCATCTGGCTCTGTGCCACCCAACTTTGTTATTTTGCCATGGTAAGGTCCATTTCGAAGGCATGAATTTCGCAGGAAACGTAACAGAAAATGGTATAATTCCAGTAGAAACGAAGAAAATTTTTATGTTCCAAACAGGACCTAAGTTTTTAGTTCTTGCTCATTTAATTTAAGGATAAAGATTCTGTACTATATACATTTTCTTTCGTCATAATACAAGCACTAATGAATCTAAAAATGGGGGAAAACAAAAACCCCACCTGACTATAGGACAGACAAGTTAGTGACATATATACATGGCCATTGTCTTATTAACCTCCGTCCGTACGACAAGGAGTTTAATTAGGATATATGAGATTATCTCTTTTAGCTGTGTAATGTTTCACAGCGCCATGGATAGGGCAAACCAGAAGAGAGAAAAACTGAAATTAAACCAAGATTTCCACACAACCATTGCATGCATCTTCAGAATTTGCATGCGGATTTAGCCGCGCAGTTAGACACAGGTGCGCATTCGGACAGGAGCACATGCAATTTAAAGTGGCATCAAAGATTTCTTAAGAACAAACGGTTTGTGCCATGCATGCATGTTCCGACATTACATGAAAGCAACAAGCTAGCTAGCTACTGATCTGGTTATACATGTGGCCGAAAAAATATCGATGCCCTTCCTAATTTCTAGTCAGTTGGAACTTAGGATGTTGCATTGCATAACCCTGGATGCTTGTGCTTTGAACCCCTGGCCATTCCGGAAAATGCTTGGCAGAGAAAGCACAGTTTGTCAGGTCCATAACATCCCCTCCGTGGTGCATTTCTTCCACCACGTCGATGGGAACGTACTCATTTCTCTGCAGAATAAAAAGAATACATAAGCAGTCAACAACTCTGTCCAAGGAAGTATATGACGGCCGAGTGGAGAAATGTAGCTAGGATTACGTACCATGGGGCAGCTGAAAACGGCGGAAGAGCTCGCGGTGTCATCGAGATCGTCGTCGCGGCGGCGCATCGCCTCCTCCCCTTGGACGACGGCCCTCTTTTCGCTCTTCACCTCGCCCAGACTATGAGTCCGGGTTGAACCGAAGCAGCCGGAGCTTGGGCCACTCGCACTGCTAGAGTAGCAATGGTAGCCGAAGTGGCATTGCGGAAGCTTGTCATCTTGCAGCTCCTCTTCCTCGCGCAGATGTGGCGGTGGGCCGGAGGACGCGTCGGAGACCATGGAGTCCTCCTCGTCGGACTCCGCCTGCTGCAGCGTCTGCCTTTGGACGGGCTTGTAAGGCAGTGCGACATGCTGTTGCTGGCCGGAATGCTCTAGGTACAGAGTCCAGCCGGATTGGCATCCGCTGCTGCACTGCGAGCTCTCCATGAAGGCATCTCTTTCTATCATCATATTGTGAATTGGCGATCAGATCAGATCAGATCAGCTACTACGACTACTCTCTCTCTCTCTAGGACGTGGAGCGCAAACTGCGAAGGTGTTTGTTCACTTACTAGATAAGCTACAAAGCTAGTAGCCAGTAGAGCGGTGAGGTATATGAGGAGAGTGGAGTGGGGATCTCGAGGCGAGTGGAAACGGAGGGAAATGTTTGTTTTATATCAGGCGCAGCTGGGCAGACCCACTCCTGGTTCCTGTCCACGGACAGGGGCACATGCGGGCCGTGCACGTGCACGTGCACGCGCGGACGACGGGCCACTGGGCATCTCGGCTTGGCTCGAACTTTGGCTCGTCTGAGTCGGCTCCAGCCAACGGAGTTGAGGCCGACCGCGCTTTTTTCTAAAGTACAAGCACATAGGCGCACCGCGCACTTAACACATATCACGTTTACGCCACTCACGCACAACGTACACGTCTCCTATATAAGCTAGAAGTTTATCGGAGATATTTAAAGCTTTATAGAGCATAAACACGTGTTTTCCTACTAAATACGCAAAGCTTTAGGATTTAGGGTTGTTGGATCCAAAACAGACGGCTACGATTTCTCTGGCACATCAGTAGTAGTATCTTGTTATAAGAAAACACTATAGGCATTGAGTACGAAAATGACTATCCTAGCTCGTAAAAACATACATTTGCTGATCGGATGGTGATGGTGGGGAGCACGCCTGATACGGGATCACATCTTGTTTCTTCGGCAATTGCAGTTGGATCCTGTCCATCACTGCGGTGACTAGTTTAAGATCTGTTCTAAATAGATTGTGGCTTTTTAATACGGTTTTTTCTTTGCATTGTTAATAAATATATAGTAGGCTTTTTATTTTTTCTACTTTTTTAATTGAATGCTTCAGCTAAAAAACCAGCCAGTACAGTGCCTATTTCAACAAAAACCAGTAATCATAGTAAAAAGACCATAAGTAAAAACCATTTTGAACCAGGCCTAACTAATCTGCGTACAAATATTACCTTAAAATGGGCTTCGGACAGGCCAGAAGCGTTTGCTTTGAGCTTAATTGGGATGAGAAGGTCCATAATGTGTGATATAGGGTGTGATCAAAATGGCTTGAGCTTTTGGCTTCAGCTTATTTTTGCACTATTCATAAATTTCGTCTTTTTCTGAACTTTTGGCTTTTTTTGAGTTTTTTTACCGGTTCTTTTTTTCCTCGTATTTGTTTACATTATACGTGATGGGCTAATATGTTTTTTCTATTTTTAAATTTTTTTAAATTTAATTATGGTAAATAAGCTTCTGTCAGCTACAGTGCTTTTTTCAGCCAGCTACAGTGTTTTCAGCCATAAGCCACGGGCTTTTCAGCCATTTTGATCACAACCATAGCTTACCATCTCAGACGTTGTAGTGCGCACAACTAATGGCCGACTCTGGCCCACCATGACATGGTCAAACGTTGAATCGCTGGTGGATTTGTCGTGCCATCGTCAGCAGTAGTATTGATTTGACTTTTCTATCCTATCAATGTGGGGATTTGTAGCATGTCAAGCAAAAAATGCGTTGCTCGTGCTAAGGAAAGAACTCCTCTGGGGACTGACCCCAGATGAGCTCAGTGGGGACTGCTTTGGATGGTTGACACGTCGCACGCACGAATCTTCTCGCTGAAGCCGAGCACGCGCAGGTCCTCTCCACTTCCGCCTCCCCGCGCGTGTCCTCCTCCCCCTCCCTCAAGGACCTCCAGGCCCTGCTCCTCTCCAACCCTGCCGCCCCCCGTCCTCCTCGCCACCACCGCACACCGCGCCCTGCTCCCCCTCCGTCCGCGTCTTCCACCGCGTCCGCGTCGTCGCCTCCGCCCTCCGCGCGCTCCGCACGAATCTTCTCCCTGAAGCCGAGCACGCGCGGGTCCATGGCGAGGTCGCGCTCGTTGACGGAGGCCTGGAGGCCGCGCACGGCGCGGCAGTCCTCGTAGGTGGCACGGACAACGTTGAGGGAGATGAAGTAGAGCACCACTCGCCGTTCAGCCTCGGCGGGAGGCGCATGGAGGGTGCGGAGCGCGCGGAGGGCGGAGGCAGCGACGCGGACGCGGTGGAAGACGCGGACGGAGGGGGAGCAGGTCGCGGTGTGCGGTGGCGGCGGGGAGGACGAGGGGGCGGCGGGGTTGGAGAGGAGCAGGGCCTGGAGGTCCTTGAAGGAGGGGGAGGAGAAGGACACGCGCGGGGAGGCGGAAGTGGAGAGGACCTGCGCGTGCTCGGCTTCAGCGAGAAGATTCGTGCGCGCGACGTGTCAACCATCCAAAGCAGTCCTCACTGAGCTCATCTGGGGTCAGTCCGCAGAGGAGTTCTTTCCGGTATAATAACATATTATAAAAAAACTAGAAATACAACCTGCGCATAGCCCGACGTCGCGTGACATCGCTATATGGTATTTTATTTAAAAAGAAGTAATGGAAATACAAAAGTAGCTTATTTCAAACTATGACAAAAAATAAACAAGAACGTTGTCACTCACTGTTTCAAGAATTGGACGAATTTACTCACAAGACATGATCATGCATGCCCTTATGTTCACAATTACACCTTCTTGGCTTCTTGATCTCTCAAACAAAAGAATAATCCTAAGTACAACAGAAAGGCAAAGGAAAACGGGAAATAAAGCCTCACTATCTATACATCTTCCAATTGAAGAAACAACTTGTCAGAAATTGCTATACATCATGTTGTACACTTGTGCTGCATACGCAGCCTAGCAGCAGTTAGTGGGCGGGTTGGACCCTGATTTCAAGTCTCCAAGTAACTCCATCACCATACCAATCCCGTCCTCCAGCCAGCCATCCCCCTTCAACGTCCTCGCCGAGACGGCGAGTACGTTAAAGATTTGCATCAAGAACACGAGCATCAACACCACCTTCGCCGTCCTCATCATGGCCGTCGCGGTCGCCGCCATTGCTGTTGTTGTGCAGACGGGAGACAGATCGATCCAGAGAAAGATTGCGCGCCTTGCTGCGAGTTCAGTTGAGGTTTCGTTGTTCAGCTGTTGAGCTTGCTTGGTTTCTGCTTGGAGAAAGATTTGCATGGTAGATCCTGCTTATATAGATGAGAGGGGTTAGGTGCAGTGTGCATGCAGTTGCACATATGCATGCGGATACGTGTTGCCTTGGCCGTGTAGAATCAGTCGCTGTTTCCGAGTCTTGATCACCTCGTATATATTTTTCGTTGGACTTGTTCCAACTCTTTGATCTTTTGACAGCTAAAATGGTCAGCACTTTTAATCTGCCAAAAACCAACAGCCAACATGACTCAAACTCTATACACACGGTCTACCTTTCTCATGCATGTTAGCTAGTATTTCAATTCGTGGCAAAAGCTAGAAAAATCTTCGACCTGAATTAAGATAAACAAGAAACGTTTGGTCCAATGGAAGTACGTATAGGAGCTATTTCTTGACCGAATACTAGCAGCGATTGACCGTTTCCGTTTGCGACATTAACATGGGCGACAGTACACAGCTAGCAGCATATATGCAACCTTCCTTCCTTCCTCCCTTACAAGACCAAAATCCATGCATCCGTCCGTCGAATTTCACGTTCTTGTTGAACAAATAATATTCATATTCTTTTGTTTGACCCTGAAAAAGCATTCAGAATTCAAAAGCATGCATTCCCTTACGCTAATGCAGGTTCTAGGACTCTTCGTGATCTCCACCAGCTGCATATAGTGCATACTAGCCTACTCTCTACTAGTCGAACAAGCACCAACGATTCAAGAAACCGAAGTGAATTGATCAGACGATCGATTCAGAACAGCACCCCCACGTGGCAGACCAAAAGCACAGGCAGCGCAGGATTCAGATCAAGAACTTGAACGAGTCTTGCATAAATTCTTTAGTCTGACGTTTGAATCAGAAACTAGGTGTAAAGGTAATAGTAGTATACCAAGAACACAATCGACTTCAAACCATGCAACTGCATGCATGCACACTGTACACCGAACCGTACGTCTGACTGAACCACCCTTTATATGCATATATATAAATGAGCTCACCATGGCATGCTCTCCAAAGCTCAGGCTAAGCACAAGAACCAAACTCCAAGCTCTCTCTCTCTCTCTCTCTCTCTCTCTCTCTCTCTCTGAATCTGTCTTCTGTCAGTACAACAAGTATGACAACAATGGCAGCGACGGCGAAGATGGCGAAGGTGGTGCTGCTGCTCCTGTTCTTGATGCAAATCACGAACGTCCTCGCTGCGGCGGCGAGGCTGTTGGAGGGGGACGGGTGGATGGAGAACGGGATTGGGATGGCGACTCAGATACTCCGCGGCGCGAAATCAGGGCCTAGCGGCCGCACACACTGCTGTTAACATGCACGCACTCCTGAATATGCGTGCGTCATGGACAGCAACTTGTGACGAATCGTTCCTTAATTCAACTTGGATCGAGCAACCTTGAAGATGGCCACGGATTGGAGTTCTATTCTTCGTTCAATTTCTCTCTTGTTTTAGGGGGATAGTTCGTTTTGTTTTCTTCGTTTGAGAGATCAAGGTGTAAATATGATAGTGAGCTACATAGCTGACTCAAAATTTTCAATTACAAGCCTACATATGGTTGATTTGCAGATTTGTTTATGGTTATTTTGGATTTACACATTCCACTTCAAAAGTGGAAACTCCTACGTACAGTTACTATGCCATTCTGATTAGGGTCAAAGGGTTTTGACCATGTGAAAACGACCGTTCTACCCTTCAAAGAATTTCAAATATTTGTGCAAATGATAACTGAAACCTGAATCCCATCGTGGCATTCTATCAAACAAGCTGTGCTTGAACCTAATCACAACAACAGTTACGCACGGAGAGGTTGCACTATTCATCTCGAGGAAGAGGACGGAGGAGGGAAGTTTTGGGTTTTTTTATTGAACCATAGCGCATATATCTATTTTTATTTCTTGGAAAATTTTCTTATTTGCCGCTTTAAAAGCGGCCGATCTTAAGATTTGCCATCGCAAAGGATATAGTTGCGGCCATGACACTGCAAAGACGAGGAATTGGGGCTCCTCTTCTGATCAATACGACAATTTTTGTAGAATGGCCGACGCCCATGCCGGTCACGCCACCACGTCGCGTGTGGCGGTCGGATGGCCGTGCTGCATGCCGGCAAACGCGCGCTCGGCCGTGCTCGCCTTTTTTTTAGATCATGAGTATAATAAAAACATACTTGTACACACACATATATTTAACATTATACATCTATATATTCTTATTGAATACGTTTAATGCACACATTTACTACAAGATAGACTAAAAAATCCCTGAAACATAGACATATTTTAACTACTAAAAACACCCACATACTTATATATTAACGTACAGTGCACATAAACAATACCCTGAGGAAAAATACGGCACCCGCACTCAAGCCTGGGCGAGCGCTCTGCCCACTGTATACGCGGCCACTCGGTCCGCGGCCGTGCTCGCCTTGAGGGGCACGTATACGCCCGTGTCCGCTGACCCTCCCGGTCGCCGCCGACCTCACGCAGCTTGAAAGAATTATGAAAGTTCCCTCTGGCCCAAATGGTTCGTACTACTTCGAAGGCAGGCAGAGGCAAGACGCTTATTGCTGTGAACCCATCTGTGAGCTATGCATGGTACGGTGAACGTACTGGCGTTGTGTGATTTGACCAGTTGGAGAGGGTCCAAAAAAATGTTTCTGAATCAATTCGGAGCTGATTTTAATCGTCTTGCAATTGGAAAAATGTGCAAAACGGTCCAAGAGCATTTTTCTTTCTTTATTAGGGTTTCCTGTTTGTAAGGTGGCTGAAATCTATATAAATAAAAATAACGGATGATATTTAAGGTGTCTTTTTTGTTTTGAGAGCAAGAAAATTCTATAATAATCTAAAAAAATCTTAGAAATTCTCATATTAATTGAAAGAAAAATAAAATGATCTCCATCACTTATTTTGATGGAGACAGATTATAACAGTATAGATAATCACATATAGATATTAAAGTTATATAACAAATATAATTATATTTCAATTATAGGAAGTAAAATTATATATCAAAGACAATTATGTCATAATATCAAGCAGCGCAACTGCGCGGATAAATCTGCTACTTTTCTTAATCATAAGTCAAATTTTATATTCATTGGATCAACGTCTGATTACATGGTGCATCAATCTCTAAACAAATCTAATGATCATAGAAATTGACTTAGACTTACAAAACTTTTGGGCGACTTAGAAATAACAAATCCATTTATTATTATTATTATTATTATTATTATTATTATTATTATTATTATTATTATTATTATTATTATTATTATTATTATTATTATTATTATTATTATTATTATTTGCTTTCAGTCCCAGAGCATTTTGAACTAGCCGGACCGTCTTCCTAGGTGGTTTTTTTTAATGTCCCAGTAAGATTTTTGAACGTCCCTCGGTGCAACGGCCTAGTGATATGTGCATGCATGATGTTGTTTGAGATAACCAAGATGTATTTGTAACGAGATCGAGCATATCGGTTTGATGTTTTGTGCGAGACGGTGCTTGCATTGCAGTTGCGGTTTGAAGTACGGATAGAGTATTGGCATCATGATCATGCTTCGTTTGCTTTTGGTATGCGAGACAGCGAAGAGTTGAGGTTGACCTAAAGCAATTCAGAATTCAAAGGCATGCATGCATTTCCTTACGATAGTGCAAGTTCGAGGACTCTTCCTAGGATGACCCGCTACTAGCCTACTCGTCGAGCAAGCAAGAATGATTCAAGAACTGAACTGCATGTTTTGATCAGACAATCGATTCAGACCAAACCCCCCGCGTGGGAGACAAATTAAAATGTTTACTAGTAGAGATCTGACGATCAGGAACTTGAACAAGTCTACCACGAATTCTTCGTTCTTGCGTTTGGATCATGCAGAACAGATCAGAACCGTGCCGCGAAGGTAATACTATTCCAAAAACACAAGACTTCAAACCATGCAACCGCTTGCACACTGCACGTCTGAGTCTGACTGAACCCCCGATCGATCATCTATATAAACGAGCTCACCATGACAAACTTTCTCCAAAGCTCAGGCTAAGCACGACCGAAAATTAAACTTCAAACTCGAAAGCAATCTCTCATCACTCTCTCGATCCCTCTCGTCTGCACGACAACAATGGCGATGGCGGCGAAGATGGCGAAGGTGATGTTGCTGCTCCTGTTGGTGGTGCAAATCTTCAGCGTCCTCGCCGCCGCGGCGAGGCCGTTGGAGGGGGACGGCTTGCTGGAGAACGGGATCGGGATGGTGACGCAGATGCTCCGTGAAGCGAAATCAGGGCCCAACCCCCCTACGAACTGCTGCTAATTAAGCATGTAGTCCGATCCAAGCTCCTCCATTTGGAGCATGGACACAACATGTGAATATGTGTATAGCAACATAATGAAGTACCAGTGTTTTATGCTGCTTCTTTGTTATTTTTTAGGGGCATTATATTACTCTTTTTTTGTTTTGTTCCTTTGAGAGATCGATGAAGATGTAATATATATGATAGGGGTGTATATGATTCCGTCATGTGGATGTAGGATTAATTCATTCCCTTAATTTAACGATACTGCACCTGGTTGCTGACCGT
Organism: Dendrocalamus latiflorus; assembly: GCA_017311315.1. Lineage (NCBI taxonomy): Eukaryota > Viridiplantae > Streptophyta > Magnoliopsida > Poales > Poaceae > Dendrocalamus > Dendrocalamus latiflorus. The sequence continues at coordinate 22,038,357 of CM029655.1, forward strand.
CCAGTAGCCGATGATGACAGGGAAGTAGAAGGTGAAGAACACCACCGAGTAGCACAGCATCTGCGTCTTCATTATCTTCCCGATAGGATGCCGTGTTCTATGTGAAAACCCTAGATCTGGCTCTTCAAGCGGATCCGACGACGATGTCCTTGGGTGTCATTTCCCACCTTAGAGGCGTCGTCCTGGAGCTGCATCTCACTCACCGCGGGTCTTAGGGGTTTTGTCCGGTGTGAATACCTCAGGTCCGATTCTTGCCGAATCGGGTGACGACAATACCTACGGTGTCATTCTCTCCTTTTAGGCATTATCTTGACCACTTGACCCTACCATCTTCGTCTTTCCGCGTGTGTGTCGCTTTACGCATTGGCTGGTGTTTGTCCTTTGGTGGTGGTCATCCTCTAGTCGTCGGGTCATGTTAGTTACGGACTTTTGTCTTGTTAGGTTAGTGAAGTCATGTTTATATATACCCGATATTTTCTTGGACCTTTTATTCGGCCTTTAGACCACCATTGTACTGCTCTCTCTTAATAAATGAAACGCAAATCTCCTGTATTTTTGAGAAAAAGTTTCGGCAATTTGCATATTTGTCTTTGTATCATTTTAGGTTTTGTACATTCGCGATTCTAAAAGTGCAAACTCGTAGCGTAACCATTGCAAAAGTGGAAAATCGGGATAGTATGCAAGTCTAACTAGGGTTAAAGGATTTGAGCGTTTGATCATTCTACCCTTCCAAATATATACAGAAATGCCAGTCTAATCCATATCGGCCTGAAATTTTGTACTACAGCCCGAGTTCCGGCTTGATTACCTTAACTTATTTTTTTGAGAGGAACTTGATTACCTTAACTGGTCGTGCCTAGGTAGTGATTCGTAGCTTGAAACAAACCGGCTTTTTCTACGCACAACTAGCTAGTAAAATGCTCAGGTCTACTATAGAATGCGCGTAGACAAACAATATTTGTTTTGAATAAAGATATATAGCTATAAATATCTAGAGTGGATATATAAAATGATGCGGGCAACTTGGCGTAAAAATATTTTCACAAATATTACTGTACTTCTGTAGGTTTCTCCAAATATATTATAATAAATTAAATAGTCAAAATTGTATCCTGTGGACTTTGAAAAATCCAAGCCCTGCGTATGGATGTAAAGTACGTTACTAGCTAGCGTAGAGCAGTGAAGACACAACGCTTACCTCATGTAGAAGTATTAACCTTTTCGTAGGTTTACATCAGAACTATTATGCCCCGCGGGTTTCGCGCGAGGGGAGCGCACCCACGTCACCCCGCCCGCGCGCTCCGGCCGGCGCGTGGCGGGGGATTTACGTACGGCCGAGGAGGTGTTTACCTTGTATTTTCCGAAAATTACGTAAAGGTCATTTTTTCTCGCGAAAAGGTCCCTACCAGTTTTTTTAAGCCCCTCCACTTTGCAGGATAGCGCCCCGCGTTTTCTAAATTACGTACGGGTCCTCGTTTATTACGTACAGGCCCTCGGTTTTTACGAAAAAGACCTTTGACTTTCTCGTTTGTTACGTACAGGCCCTCGGTTTTATACGAAAAAGTCCTTTGACTTTTTCGAAAATACACATGCGCCCTCGATTTTTTTAATTTTTTTTTCCAAACTCCTAACGGATTATCGCCTCTTTTACTTCGGTACACACGGTGGCTGGCGCGGCGTGGCGCCGCGCCTATGAGGCTAGTAATTTAAATTTAGAGAGCATTTCCGAGTCCACTCTTACGCCAGCACGTACCAATAATTTGACATCCGTATATTTTTAGAATGAATAATGGTCAACGGTTTGACTAACCCCTAATTAATCAACAAACATAGGCGTCAAACTTTGTGATCGATCCGCATATTTTCTCGTGATAGTTGGATAATATTAAATAATTCATTCATTTATTCAGTTAATAATGACATGATATATTCTGATATTCAAAAAATTTTATTTATGTGTTGATTGTCTTTTACTACATATTAATAAAGTTCTTTATATTAGAATGCGTGTGGCGTCCTATGGAGGAGTGTGCTTAGCTGACAATGGCACAATGAATACCATCTTGACAGTGACAAAATCATTTCAGTCGATTAGCAAGAATACTGGCAGCATTACAACAATCATCTGTAGTGATGCTTGTATAATAGACTCAGCAAGAGCCACAATTATACTCCCAATGGGCACAACTTTGGTCAATCAAAAAGCCTTATTGTACCTAGAATTGACTAGAACTCTCCTAAGTTTCAAAGATATTCACTTTAACAGTTTCCAGACTGAAGAAGAGTATGGGAAGGAATACCTGCTCATTACGAAGCGTGAAGTAAATGAGAAAAGGGTATTAGAAAACTTCCTTTATTTGAAACTGAGCTATTCTACACTAATATTAAGGCACCCGCAGCCTATACTGTCCTGAAAATAATATTTAGAAGCTTAGAATTCTTTTGTCTTTGGCATGATAGATTAGGCCAACAATCCAGATCGGCCGCCTCCCCGCACTCATTCTCGGCCGCCCGATTTGCCCTTCCCCTCATCCCGGCCGCCCGCGCCTTCCCTCTCTCTTCTCTCTCTTCCGCGTGGGCCCGGCCTGTCAGGCCGTCTTCCCCGAGCCCTTCTTCCTCTTCTCGCGCCGCCGCCCGCAATGGCCACCACCACCCTTCCCGGCCACCACCCCCACTTCCCCGGCCCAACCGCCATCCTCCCCACTTCCCCACCCCCTCTCCCGCACGACCCGTGTCCCCACGCGCCCACCTTCTCCCCCAATCCCGCGCCGGCCTCCCGTAACTGCCGCCACCCTGCGCCTCTCCGGCGAGAAATTCGCGCCGCCCCCGTGCCCCTCTAAAAGCCTTCCCCGGCCTCCCCTCACTCCGCACCACCTCCTACGCCCTCCCGAGTGCTCCACCGCCGCCGCGCCGAAGCACCCGAGCGCCGCCGCCGCCGCCTTCCTCACCGTCGGCCTTTTCCCCGCTGCCTCCGGTAAGCCCGTGCCCTTCCCGAGATCCCCGCGTGCCGCTCTCCCTCCTGCGCCACTCGCCGCCGGCCGCTGCCCGCCAGAGCACCGGCGAGCTCCCCGGGCCCGAGCGCCGCCCCGGTTGGCTTGGCCACGTCAGCAGCCAGAGCTAATGTGGGCGCCACGTCCCCGGCCGCATCGGCCCCACCTGCCTCGTCGGCACCAGCAGGCAGCCGTGCCACCTCGGCCGTCTTCCCCCCTCCGTGGGCTCGGTCTATGGACCAGGGCCCACTGTCAGCCTCTTACCTAATTTTTCAGTTTGAAAATAAATCGGCCGAAAACAAAAATCCCAGGGCTGACGCAATGCTGATGTATAATTCAATTTCCTTTAGAAAAATAATTCCAGAAATCAGTCTTTTTCTTTTTCTCTGAATTTAAACTTCCCGGAGCCTGTTCTTTTTCATCCTAACTCCAATTGAGCCCATTCAAATTTCTAAATTCATCAAAAATTCCCCTCTATCCATTTCTGGCCTCAATTCAAATATTTGGAGTCAATTTGAATTTATTTTGAATTTATTTGAATTTTGTCGGTTATTTCTTCGGGTTCCGACAAAGGTAGTATCAGAGTCATGACGACAGTAAGACGTGACCATAGGTAGAATAGGATGGACAGACCCTAAGGACTTATTTTAATAAATAATATTTTAAAAAATATAAATATGTATGTATATAAATATATACATATGTATGCTTATTCTTACCCCTCATTCTTTCTTTCTCTCGTCCCTCAACTCTTCCTCTTCCTTAATGTTTTCATTCAAAAACACATTCCTGACTTCTCTCTCCTTTCAAACAATGGTAGATGAACACTTTCGATGTTGCACCAATTGATGGATGGAGTAGGGGCCATCATCGACTACTTCGTCGTTTGGGTTTCCGACACCGAGCCTTCTACATAAAGAAGAACGCCATGGAGACCGGACGATGGGACATCACCTCACTCTACTCATCACCAAGTGAACTGGACAAGGAAATTTGCATCTCCGCTTCAAGGGAAATGGATACTCGTTTGAGAGAGCCAGACAAGAAGCCTCTCGTAAAGCAGTTCTTCGCCTCTACCGCCTTTTCAGCCTCTGCATCGAGGGATCACGAGTTGTATCTCGAGAGCCACACAGGATGACTCCGAGACGACCCTTATCCCTTTAGGATAAGTTGTTAGGCTAGTAATAAAGCGCGGTTATGAGCTGTCAAGCTTTCTCTTTTGTTGGCAGCCGTAACTATTACTTATTATGAGATTAATAAAGATTTTAATAAAGTTGAAATTTTGTTTTGGGTTGCGCAAAATATCCCCTATCCTTCCTTTGCCTTGAGTCCCCTCTCTCCTAATTCTTAAAAGCAACGAGCAGATGGTGAACACGAGGAACAACGGCAACGGCAGCCTCAATGGAGTACAAGGAAGTCAATCTGTTCCCACTTCCCCTCGAGCAAATGAACCTGATTGGGCTCAGATGATGGCAAACCAGAACCAGCTCATTCAACTACTGACGTAGACCTTCAATAGTTCTGCACAACCAGCTCCACTTGTGCCAGCTCAAGCTCTACAATCAAGACTATCGGAGTTTATGCGCTTGCATCCCCCGACCTTCTCCAGCAGCACTGAACCCATGGACGCAGATGATTGGCTCAAAGCCATCGGAAAGAAGCTGGACATTATCCAATGCAGTGATCGAGAAAGAGTTTTGTTTGCTTCACATCAGCTGCACGGACCAGCATCAGAATGGTGGGACACCTACACCGCCGCCCATGCCAATGCTCAAGCTATCACTTGGAATGAGTTCGTGCGGAACTTCCGCAAAGCTCATGTTCCCACTGGCACCGTCACTCTCAAGAAAAGGGAATTTCGAGCACTGCGCCAAGGAAGCCGCACTGTGAACGAATACTTACAGAAGTTCACCAGTTGGCAGGCTATGCACCTGAAGATGTCGCTACCAATGAAGCCAAGCAGGAAAGGTTCCTAGAAGGACTCAATGATGACATATCGGTTCAACTTCTTTCCAGCGATTACGCTGATTTCCACCAGCTTGTCAACAAGGCGATTCGCCAGGATCCAAGCATCAAAAGATGGAGAGTCGTAAGAGACGGATGCATGCTCAGCATGTGAACACCGGAAGCTTCTCCAAGGCCAGAAGAGATCCTCCTCAAGCCAACAGATTCCAGCTGTCGTCATCAACAGGAGAACTAGTTCCCATGGACCCCTCCCCCAACACTGAAGATAACAAGGCCTTGAAGGACTCAAACCCTGCAGCAGGGATCACTTGCTTCAACTGCCATGAGATGGGACATTACGCCAACAACTGCCCCAATAAACAACAAGTGAAGAATGTTACACCGGGAGCACCAACTGCCAACCACATTCAGGTTGCCAATAGAAGGCCTAAGAAGTTTGTCAAAGGACACCTGAATCAGATATCATTTCAAGCCATGCAGAGTAAGATCCAAACCCATTTCTTTGCTAGCCAACCCGAATCTCGGGGACGAGATTCTTTTTAAGGGGGGTAGATTGTAACAACCCAGGTTTTTATTAAAATAAAAATAAAAAATTTAAAATAAAAATTTAAATTGAATAAGTATTTTTGTTGCCTAAATTTTAATTTGGTTTTGCCTTGGATTTCTGTTTTTGAAAAAAAGCTGGATTTAAAAAAAATATTTTAAGTAAAACATAAAAATATTATTAAAAATGATACTTTGAATATGTATAAAAATCCTACTTCAAACTAATTATTTGGATTTATTTGGCTCTTATTGGTTTTTCTGAGTTTTCTGGAGTTTAAAATCTATTTTGAAAATAAAAAGAATTTTAGGTATGAAAATATAATACCAACATTAGTTAGAAATATTTTTATTAAGTCCAAAATGTCTCCAGGAGGTTTTCTGAATTTGTCTGGAATTTTTGGAGTTTATTTCATATTTTACTGAGCATTATTGAATTTTCTAGGCTTTTAGGAAAATCTGAAATTAAAAATTAAAGTCAAAATCCCCTCCTCTCCCCTCCGGCCGACGCGTGGACGGCCCAGATCCATCCACGTTGCCTCCCGGATCCCGCCTCCCCCTCCTCCCAGGCCGACACGTGGTCGGGCCCGATCTCGGCCACGCCACCTCCCCGCGTGTCGGCCCATCTCCACCGCCCGCAAGCCGACGGCCCAGATCGGCCGACTCCCCTCGCGCCCGCCCATCCGCCCGTCCCCCCCGCACTCATTCTCGGCCGCCCGATTTCCCCTCATCCCGGTCGCCCGCGCCTTCCCTCTCTCTTCCGCGTGGGCCCGACCTATCAGGCCGTCTTCCCCGCGCCTTTCTTCCTCCTCTCGCGCCGCCGCAGACAACGGCCACCGCCGCCCTTCCAGGCCACCACCCCCACTTCCCCGGCCCAACTGTCGCCCTCCCCACTTCCCCACCCCCTCTCCCGCACGACCCGCACCCCCACGCGCCCACCTTCTCCCCCAATCCCACGCTGGACTCCCGTAACCGCCGCCGCCCTGCGCCTCTCCAGCGAGAAATTCGCGCCGCCCCCGTGCCCCTCCGTACCTATAAAAGCCTTCCCCGGCCTCCCCTCACTCCGCACCACCTCCCCCTCCACCTCCCACACCCCCCGAGCGCTCCACTGCCACCGCGCCGAAGCACCCGAGCGCCGCCGCCACCTTCCTCACCGTCGGCCTTTTTCCCGCCACCTCTGGTAATCTCGTGCCCCTTCCCGAGATCCCCACGTGCCCCTCTCCCTCCTGCGCCACTCGCCGCCGGCCACCGCCCGCCGGAGCGCCGGCGAGCTCCCCGGGCCCGAGCGCCGCCCCGGTTGGCTTGGCCACGTCAGCAGCCGGAGCTGACGTGGGCACCCCGTCCCCGGCCGCGTCGGCCCCATCTGCCCTGTTGGCGCCACGCAGGCAGCCGTGCCACCTCGGCCGTCTTCCCCCTCCGTGGGCTCGGTCTATGGACCAGGGCCCACTGTCAGCCTCTTACTCGATTTTTCAGTTGGAAAATAAATCAGCCGAAAACAAAAATCCCAGGGCTGACGCAATGCTGATGTCATAATTCAATTTCCTTTAGAAAAATAATTCCAGAAATCAGTCTTTTTCTTTTTCTCTGAATTTAAACTTCCCGGAGCCCGTTCTTTTTCATCCTAACTCCGATTGAGCCCATTCAAATTTCTAAATTCATCAAAAATTCCCCTCTATCCATTTCTGGCCTCAATTAAAATATTTGGAGTCAATTTGAATTTATTTAAATTTGGTGCGTTATTTTCACGTGTAGACTTTGACGATTCGGGAAAATTCTTCGGCGAAGATTCACATCCAATTGAAGAGCAAGGCAAGTCACACTCCTTGATCACGTTGATCCCAGTTTTCAAAATAAATTCTTGTTGTTTGAAAGTATTCTGCTTGCATATTTTTATTCAACGTATTTCAATTCAGTTTTAAATATAGTTAATGCCTACTTGTTAATTCCTCCATTGATATTGAATTCCTCGATATCTTGTCACCCTAGAATCAAACTCTGGTTAGTACACTAGTATTGGCTGGAGCATTTTATATCAAATTCTTAGACCTGGTTAGATATAATCTTGGTTTTGCGGTAGCTTTTCGAGTGTATTCTTGACTTTGGTGAGTCAAGGAGGTTTATGAAATATTTTGAAAACAAAATATAAAATCTGGTTTAGACTTAGGCTAATGGTTAGTTGGTGGGTGCAGGCATGCTCTGTAGGTTGTAGCCACAGGGTTGATTGTCGTGCACAGGGGTATGTGGTTGGGCCTAAGTCAGATTAAGGACCGGTCTGTGAGATACTATTGCAAAGCCCTATCGTACTAACACATGGCTGGTATGGGACAGCCCTGACTGAATAATTTGCGAAGTCCTAACCTAAATCAAGTTGTAGGTTGAAAGTGAGCGTGGTTGGTGCCATGAGAAGTCTCACTTGGGCGAGCGTGGTTAAGCCATGTGAAGTCTCGCTCAGGCTCGAGAGGGGGTCCTGATCTGGTGGATTCCTTACTGGGGTGAAACCTTAGAGTTGGCTTAGCCAGGTTGAAGGCTTTGCATTGTAAAGGCCTTGTCACGACTCCTCACCGCATACCTAAGGAAGTGAGTAATCTAGTGGTAAAAAGGGATGATTGTATCTTGTGGGTAAAGCTATACAACCTCTGCAGAGTGTATAATCTATCCTGGATAGCCGTGCCCACAGTCATGGGCATGCTGAGTAAAAGTTTTTCATGGATTAGACTTTGTTTTTCAAAAATGATTTTTTTCTCGAAAACCTTATGGATGGATGGAATCCATGAGAGAATGAAAACCTCGTGGGTGGACGGAACCCATGAGAGAGATTGGAAGCTTGTGGATGGATGGAATCCACAAGTGTTTGGAAACATGTGGATGGATAGAATCCATACAGGATCTTTTGGAAAAGATGGTCCGGGTGGGATGCCCGTGAATAGGTTGGTGTTTGGTCGGAGCCTGCACTGACGGTATTATTTTCAATTACAAGTAATGTTTTTACTTACTGTATTAAATTAAGCAATTTCAATCTATCTACTGTATTTCTTAAAATGCTGTTTTATGCAAACTAACCCTATAAGCCTTCCATTGAAGGCTTTATCATTATGTTGCATTTCTCCGTGTGATTTGCGGAGTACAAGTTTGTACTCACCTTGCAATCTCCATACAGAGGAAGATGTCGTTGACTACGGTGAAGATCAGGACGAGTAGGCCGCGTCTTACTGTCGTTTGTCTGTGGGCAGGCTTGGGCTTCGCTTTTTTATCAGTTTGCTTCCGCAGTTATTTGCTTTATTTATTTTTGCCAATGGGCGTTGATGTAAGACTTGGCTATAAGGCCGTAATCTTTATTTAATGAAGATAGTCATTTGTGCTTGGTATTTATCTTTGTTGTCACTTTGTGCATTAGCTGATTCTGGACTAGTGCGATTTATACAGAGGATCCAGGAGTCGTTACTCCGGGTTCCGACACATTCCCACGGAGGGAGAAATTAGTATGGATTTGTGTGCACACATCGGAGCTAAAAAACTAAAGGGACTTGCCCTCGCACCTAGAAGGAGTGGTGAGCAAGTAGAAGCACTAGAAGAACCAACCTATGATAAAATAGCTATAAACAATATGTACATGGGAGAATTTATTAATAGAACAACAACCAATGTTGACATTTATTTTGCAAAGAAAATTAGCACAATCATCGATCTTGATTCAAAGCTTGTATCGCTCGCTGAATGTAAGAAAAGATCAGATTGGAAGGATTGGAAAAAGGCAATACAAGCTAAATTATTATCTCTGAACAAAAGAGAAGTGTTTGGGCCTGTAAGCCACACATCTCCTCATGTGCACCCCTTAGGGCATAATTGGGTATTTGTTCAAAAGAGAAATGAAAGAAATGAAGTTATAAGATATAAAGCAAGGCTTGCTGCATAAGGTTTCACTCAACGACCAGGAGTTGATTATGAAGAAACCTATTCCATTGTCATGGGTGGTTTTCGTTTAGATATTTAATCTCAATGGTAGTAAACCTGAATTTAGAAATGCAATTGATAGATGTGGTAATTGCATACCTTTATGGAGACTTTGATTCGGACATTTATATGAACGTGCCTGAAGGTATCTCTATCCCGAACCAAGACAAAGCAAATAGAGGCCTGTATAGTGTGAAACTCAGAAAGTCACTGTATGGACTTAAGCAATCAGGTAAGATGTGGTATAATTGCTTAAGCAACTTTCTATGCAAGGAAGGCTACACGAACAATGATGATTGTCCCTGTGTAGTTATACGATGATCCCAGAATAGATTTTGTATAATCTCAGTGTATATAGATGATATGAATATCATTGGAACCTTGGAAGATATAAAGGAGACGAGTGCTTACCTGGAGTCAGAATTCAAAATAAAAGATTTGGGTAAAACTAAATATTGTTCAGGCTTGCAGCTTGAGCATATCCCAAAAGAAATATTAGTACACCAATCTGCATACACTCAAAAGGTGTAAAAAAAAGTTTGGCTTTGGAAAAGCATACCCTTCGAAAGTACCGATGGTCAGGATATTTGCAACAAGACAAGAATCCATACAGACCTAAAGAAGAGGGGGAGGAAGTCCTGGGACCGGAATTCCCGTACTTATGTGTAGTAGGAGCACTTATGTATTTAGCAAACAACACTAGATTTGACATTGCATTTGTCGTAAACATATTAGCAAGGTACAGTGCAGAACCTATCAAAAGGTATTGGTAGGGAATAAAAGACATTTTTTGATACCTCTAAGGAAGCAAAGATCTTGGACTATTCTACAGAAAGAACCAAGACTCGAATATGACTAGCTATGCAGATGCCGGGTACCTGTCAAACCCGCATACAGCTAGGTCGCAGACAGGCTATATATTCCTATGTGGTGAAACTACAATCTCATAGAAATTGTCCTAATAAAGTCTTGTATCGACTTCGATGAACCACTTGGAAATCATAGAAAGTCTTGTATTGACTTCGACGAACCACTTGGAAATCATAACACTGTATGAGGCCGCACGAGAATGTGCTTGGTTTCGACAAATGGTTCATCACATCCAGCAGTGATGTGGATGGAATATCATACAAGCTCCTACAATTATCTATGAAGATAATGCAGCTTGTGTTGTACAAGTGCAGGCGGGCTATGTGAAGAGTCATCTCACAAAGCATATCAACCCCAAATTTTATGCTCATGAATTACAAAAGATGGACGAAATTAAGATACTACATACTAAGTCATGTGAAAATCTTGTAGATTTATTCACTAAGTCACTTCCAGCATCTAATTTTGAAAGATATGTACATGTAATTGGAATGATGAGACTTAAATAAGTGCAGAATTCAGAGGGAGACTCTTCACAAGTTCACTATTAAAACTTGATCACGAAGATCGAGTACCTAAAGAATAAATCATGTATATTGAATGAAATTGGGTGGATTGTATTCTTTTTTCCTTGACGAGTTTCCCTAAAGTTTCTCGACCAAGGTTTTTAATGAGTCAATTCGTGTAGCACAATATTAGATGTATCATGTACACTTTTTCTAAACTTACTTTTTCACTGGGTTTTATGGAGTTTTTGATGAGGCATGATCATGTCGGATGAGTACCCAAGGGGGAGTGTTGGGAAACCTGGGCCTAGGCCTGCAGGCCCAACCCATTGGTGGGCACCCTCCACATTAGTCTATAAATAGAGGGTCCCTATTATCATCACTTGTACCTTTTGAGAAAGAAAAGCAATAAAGAACAAGAAGGATCCCCTCATCTCTCTGTGTACAATTCTTGTTTTATTCTATTATTATTTTGTGTTTAATCCACCTCTTTTGCATAGGAGAAATCGATCAGATTGGACTCGCTAGTGATGGTTCCTCAACACCAACAACCACAGGGGTCAAACTTTATGCGGTCAATTTTTGTTTCCTAAAGGAGATCTTCGTGGTCATTTCAAAATGGTGCAAAATTAGAAAAAAAAAACTTCTCTCTTTGAGAAGAGAATTAGTTGACTGAACCGTGTCCTCGCAAATAAAATTGAAGGAATATTGCACTGTGATATGTGAAACATGGGCATAAAGATGAAGGCACAATAAAAAATAACCGGCAAAAGCAGTTCTTTGACATCGAACTATGACAAGAAATAAACGATAACGTTGTCGCTCACTGTTTCAAGAATTGGACGAATTTACTCATAAGACATGATCATGCATGTCCTTATGTACACCTGCTTTGCTTCTTGATCTCTCGAACAAAAGAATAATCCTAAGTACAACAGAAAGGCAAAGGAAAACGGGAAATAAAGCCTCACTATCTATACATCTTCCAATTGAAGAAACAACTTGTCAGAAATTGCTATACATCATGTTGTACACTTGTACTGCATATGCAGCCTAGCAGCAGTTAGTGGGAGGGTTGGACCCTGATTTCAAGTCTCCAAGTAACTCCATCACCATACCAATCCCGTCCTCCAGCCAGCCATCCCCCTTCAACGTCCTCGCCGAGACGGCGAGTACGTTAAAGATTTGCATCAAGAACACGAGCATCAACACCACCTTCGCCGTTCTCATCATGGCCGTCGCGGTCGCCGCCATTGCTGTTGTTGTGCAGACGGGAGACAGATCGATCCAGAGAAAGATTGCGCGCCTTGCTGCGAGTTCAGTTGAGGTTTCGTTGTTCAGCTGTTGAGCTTGCTTGGTTTCCGCTTGGAGAAAGATTTGCATGGTAGATCCTTCTTATATAGATGAGAGGGGTTAGGTGCAGCGTGCATGCAGTTGCACATATGCATGCGGATACGTGTTGCTTTAGGCCTTGACAACCTCGTGTATATTTTTCGTTGGACATGTTCCAACTCTTTGACCTTTTGACAGTTAAAATGGTCAGCACTTTTAATCTGCCAAAAACCAAAAACCAACAGCCAACATGACTCAAACTCTATACAAACGGTCTACCTTTCTCATGCATGTTAGCTAGTATTTCAATTCGTGGCAAAAGCTAGAAAAATCTTCGACCTGAATTAAGATAAACAAGAAACGTTTGGTCCAATGGAAGTACGTATAGGAGCTATTTCTTGACCGAGTACTAGCAGCGATTGACCGTTTCCGTTTGCAACATTAACACGGGCGATAGTACACATCTAGCATGCATATATGCAACCTTCCTTCCTTCCTCCCTTTCAAGACCAAGACCAATAATCCATGCATCCGTCCGTCGAATTTCACGTTCTTGTTGAACAAATAATATTCATATTCTTTTGTTTGACCCTGAAAAAGCATTCAGAATTCAAAAGCATGCATTCCCTTACGCTAATGCAGGTTCTTGGACTCTTCGTCTCCACCAGCTGCATATAGTGCATACTGCATACTAGCCTACTCTCTACTAGTCGACCAAGCACCAACGATTCAAGAAACCGAAGTGAGTTGATCAGACGATCGATTCAGAACAGCACCCCCACGTGGCAGACCAAAAGCACAGGCAGCGCAGGATTCAGATCAAGAACTTGAACGAGTCATGCATAAATTCTTTAGTCTGATGTTTGAATCAGAAACTAGGTACTGTAGTAGGGATAGACTATTGCACAGGCGACTGAAATTTTTTTATCTTTCAATCACCTAAAGTTGCACTTTGAATCACCTGAAGTTGCACATGTTTTTTTTGGAGGGGGGCTGCAATTTTAGTTGATTGAGAGTGCAATTTCAGGTCACCTGAAGTTGCACTCTGAATCACCTAAAGTTGCAGCTGTTTTTTTTGGAGGGGTGCTGCAAGTTTAGTTCATTGAGAGTGCAATTTTAGGTGACTGAAACATAAAAAAATTTCAGTCGCCTGTGCAATAGCAAAACTGTAGTAGTATACCAAGAACACAATCGACTTCAAACCATGCAACTGCATGCATGCACACTGTAGACCGAATCGTATGTCTGACCGAACCACCCTTGATATGCATATATATAAATGTAGTTTTGCTATTGCACAGGCGATTGAAATTTTTTTATGTTTCAGTCACCTGAAATTGCACTCTCAATGAACTAAAATTGCAGCTCCTCTAAAAAAAACAGCTGCAACTTTAGGTGATTCAGAGTGCAACTTCAGGTGACCTGAAATTGCACTCTCAATCAACTAAAATTGCAGCCCTCCTCCAAAAAAAACATGTGTAACTTCAGGTGATTCAAAGTGTAACTTTAGGTGACTGAAAGATAAAAAAATTTCAGTCGCTTGTGCAATAGTCTATCCCATATAAATGAGCTCACCATGGCATGCTCTACAAAGCTCAAGCTAAGCACAAGAAGTCAAGAACCAAACTCCAAGCTCTCTTTCTCTCTCTCTCTCTCTCTCAATCTGTCTTCTGTCAGTACAACAAGTATGACAACAATGGCAGCGACGGCGAAGATGGCGAAGGTGGTGGTGCTGCTCCTGTTCTTGATGCAAATCTGGAACGTCCTCGCTGCGGCGGCGAGGCCGTTGGAGGGGGACGGGTGGATGGAGAACGGGATTGGGATGGCGACGCAGATACTCCGCGGCGCGAAATCAGGGCCTAGCGGCCGCACACACTGCTGCTAACAAGCAGGCACTCCTGAATGTGCATGCGTCATGGACAGCAACTTGTGAGGAATCGTTCCTTGATTCAATTTGGATCGAGCAACCTTGAAGATGGCCACCGATCGGAGTTCTATTCTTCGTACAATTTCTCTCTTGTTTTAGGGGGATAGTTCGTTTTGTTTTCCTCGTTTGAGAGATCAAGGTGTAAATATGATAGTGAGCTACATATCTGACTCAAAATTTTCAATTACAAGTCTACATATGGTTGATTTGCAGATTTATTTATGCTTATTTTGGATTTACACATTCCACTTCAAAAGTGGAAACTCCTACGTACAGTTACTATGCCATTCTGATTAGGGTCAAACGGTTTTGACCATGTGAAAACGACCGTTCTACCCTTCAAAGAATTTCAAATATTTGTGCAAATGATAACTGAAACCTGACATTCTACCAAACAAGCTGTGCTTGAACCTAATCACGACAACAGTTACGCACGGAGAGGTTGGGCTATTCATCTCGAGGAAGAGGACGGAGGAGGGATGTTTTGGGTAGTATTTTTATTGAACCATAGCGCACATATCTATTTTTATTTCTTGGAAAATTTTCTTATTTGCCGCTTTAGAAGCGGCCGATCTTAAGATTTGCCATCGCAATGGATATAGTTGCGGCCATGACACTGCAAAGACGAGGAATTGGGGCTCCTCTTCTGATCAATACGACAATTTCTGTAGAATGGCCGACGTCCATGCCGGCCACGCCACCACGTCGCGTATGGCGATCGGATGGCCGTGCTGCATGCCGTCAAACGCGCGCTCGGCCGTGCCCGCCTTTTTTTTAGATCATGAGTATAACAAAAACATACTTATACACACACATATATTTAACATTATGCATCTATATATTCTTATTGAATACGTTTAATGCACACATTTACTACAAGATAGACTAAAAACTCCCTGAAACATAGACATATTTTAACTACTAAAAACACCCACATACTTATATATAAACGTACAGTGCACATAAACAATACCCTGAGGAAAAATACGGCACCCGCACTCAAGCCTGGGCGAGCGCTCTGCCCACTGTATACGCGGCCACTCGGTCCGCGGCCGTGCTCGCCTTGAGGGGCACGTATACGCCCGTGTCCGCTGACCCTCCCGGTCGCCGCCGACCTCACGCAGCTTGAAAGAATTATGAAAGTTCCCTCTGGCCCAAATGGTTCGTACTACTTCGAAGGCAGGCAGAGGCAAGACGCTTATTGCTGTGAACCCATCTGTGAGCTATGCATGGTACGGTGAACGTACTGGCGTTGTGTGATTTGACCAGTTGGAGAGGGTCCAAAAAAATGTTTCTGAATCAATTCGGAGCTGATTTTAATCGTCTTGCAATTGGAAAAATGTGCAAAACGGTCCAAGAGCATTTTTTTTCTTTCTTTATTAGGGTTGCCTGTTTGTAAGGTGACTGAAATCTATATAAGCGAAATAACTGATGATATTTAAGGTATTTCTTTTATTTTGAGAGCAAGAAAATTCTATAATAATCTAAAAAATCTTAAAAATTCTTACATTAATCGACAGAAAAAAATGATCTCCATCACTTATTTAGGTGAAGTCAGATTATAACAGTATAGATAATCACATATAGATATTAAAGTTATATAACAAATATAATTATATTTTAATTATAGAAAGTAGAGTTGTATATCGTATCATAATATCAAGCAGTGCAACCGCGTGGATAAATCTACTAGTTTTCTGAATCATAAGTCAAATTTTATATTCATTGGATCAACGTCTGATTACATGGTGCATCAATCTCTATACAAATATAATGATCATAGAAATTGACTTAGACTTACAAAACTTTTGGGCGACTTAGAAATAACAAATCCATTCTTTATTATTATTATTATTATTTGCTTTCATTCCCAGAGCATTTTGAACTAGCCGGACCGTCCTCCTAGGTGGTTTTTTTTGTCCCAGTAAGATTTTTGAACGTCCCTCGGTGCAACGGCCTAGTGATATGTGTATACATGATGTTGTTTGAGATAACCAAGATGTATTTGTAACGAGATCGAGCATATCGGTTTGATGTTTTGTGTGAGACGGTGCTTGCATTGCAGGTGCGGTTTGGAGTACGGATGTAGTATTGGCATCATGATGCTTCGTTTGCTTTTGGTATGCGAGACAGCGAAGAGTTGAGGTTGACCTAAAGCAATTCAGAATTCAAAGGCATGCATTTCCTTACGATAGTGCAAGTTCGAGGACTCTTCCTAGGATGACGCGCTAATAGCCTACTCGTCGAGCAAGCAAGAATGATTCAAGAACTAAACTGCAAGTTTTGATCAGACAATCGATTCAGACCAAACCCCTCGCGTGGGAGACAAATTAAAATGTTTACTAGTAGAGATCTGACGATCAGGAACTTGAACGAGTCTACCACGAATTCTTCGTTCTCGCGTTTGAATCATGCAGAACAGATCAGAACCGTGCCGCGAAGGTAATACTAATCCAAAAACACAAGACTTCAAACCATGCAACCGCTTGCATACTGTACACCGAACCGTACGTCTGAGTCTGACTGAACCCCCGATCGATCATCTATATAAACGAGCTCACCATGGCAAACTTTCTCCAAAGCTCAGGCTAAGCACGACCGAAAACCAAACTTCAAACTCGAAAGCAATCTCTCATCACTCTCTCCCTCTCGTCTGCACGACAAAAATGGCGATGGCGGCGAAGATGGTGAAGTTGATGTTGCTGCTCCTGTTGGTGGTGCAAATCTTCAGCGTCCTCACCGCCGCGGCGAGGCCGTTGGAGGGGGACGGCTTGCTGGAGAACGGGATCGGGATGGTGACGCAGATGCTCCGTGAAGCGAAATCAGGGCCCAACCCCCCCACGAACTGCTGCTAATTAAGCATGTAGTCCGATCCAAGCTCCTCCATTTGGAGCATGGACACAACATGTGAATATGTGTATAGCAATATAATGAATCACCAGTGTTTTATGCTGCTTCTTTGTTATTTTTTAGGGGCATTATATTACTCTTTTGTGTTTTGCTCCTTTGAGAGATCGATGAAGATGTAATATATATGATAGGGGTGTATATGATTCCGTCATGTGGATGTAGGATTAATTCATTCCCTTAATTTAATGATACTGTGCCTGGTTGCTGACCGCCCAGTAGCCGATGATGGTGGGGAAGTAGAAGATGAAGAACACCACCGAGTAGTACAGCACCAGTGCCTTCATCATCTTCCCAATGGGGTGCCGTGCTCTAGGTGAAAGCTCTGAGTCTGGCTCTTCAAGCAGGATTCGACGAAGACGACATCCTTAGGTGTCGTTTTTCTCTTTGGAGGCGTCGTCCTGGAGCTACATCTCACATACTGTGGAGTCTTGGGGGTTTTGTCCAAGGTGAAAACCTTAGGTGCGATTCTTGCTGAATCGGGTGACGGCAATGCTTTTGATGCCGTTTCCTCCTTGAAGGCGTTGTCTAGGACCACCTGACCCTACCGTCTTCGTCTTTCTGCATGTGCATTACTTACGCATTGGCCAGTGCTTGTCCTTTGGTGGTGGTCGTCCTCTCATCGTCGGGTTGTGTTAGCTACGAATTTTTATCTTGTTGGGTTAGTGGAGTCGTGTTTATATGTATCCGGTCCTTTCTTAGACCTTTTATTTGGCCTTTAGGCCACTGCTGTGTTGCTCTTCTTCTTAATAAATGAAACGTAAATCTCCTGCGTTTTCGAGAAAAAGTTTTGGCGATTTCCATATTTGTCTTTGTATCATTTTAGGTTTTGTACATTCGTGATTCTAAAAGTGGAAACTCGTAGCGTAACGTTGCAAAAGTAGAAAATCCGGTTAGTATGCAAGTCTAACTCGGGTTAAAGGATTTGACCGTTTGACAATTCTACCCTTCCAAATATATACAGATGCAAATCTAATCCATATCGGCCTGAAATTTTGTACTACAGCCTGAGTTCCGGCTTGATTACCTTAACTTTTATTTTGAGAGGAACTTGAAACAAACCGGCTTTTTTTACGCACAACTAGTAAAATGCTCAGGTCTACTATAGAATGCGCGTAGACAAACAATATTTGTTTTGAATAAAGATATATAGCTATAACTATCTTGAGTGGATATATAAAATGATGCGGGTAAACTTGGCGTAAAAATATTTTCACAAATATTACGGTACTTCTGTAGGTTTCTCCAAATATATTATAATAAATTTAAGGGAGTGTCTATACAACATTCGACTGTTTTTGAGAACAAAAACAGTCAGATTTTGAGCCATTAGATGGAGATCCAACACCTTAGATTATTTTTTTTGGAGGGGCTCATTTTTTTGAGGGGGGCTTGTATGGGTGCATCCATTGGATGAAGATCTAACGTCCTAAATCAATCTGACTGTTTTTGTCCTCAAAAACAGTGTATAGCAATACTCTAAATTTAATAGTCAAAATTGTATCAGGTGGACTTTGAAAAATCAAAGCCCTTTTTCATGACTAGCGGTCGTACTATGCATGCGTATGGATGTAAAGTACGTTACTAGCATAGAGCAGTGAAGAAACAGCACTTACCTCATGTAGAAGTATTAACCTTTTCGTAGGTTAACATAATTTAAATTTAGAGAGCATTTCCGAGTCCACTCTTACGCCAGCACGTACCAACAATTTGACATCCGTATATTTTTTTAGAATGAATAATGGTCAACGGTTTGATTAACCCCTAATTAAGCAACAAACATAGGCGTCAAACTTTGTGATCGATCAGTTATCATTCTAATTTGGAAAATTTACATCCATACCACTAGGTTTTGCTTGTACCATAAAATTTTCCTCGTACGTACCAATGTCAAATATGTTGGTGCTATTGATGAAATTTTCCCTTTTTATTTCGGTTCATGGCGAAGAAAAAACAAACTTAGAAAAGCATTGAGTTTGAAGAACAAAAGTGAGAGACCAGGTGGTCGTGACTCCATGTGAATGATGAGTAATTGACAAATGTTTAGGATAGTCGAGTTTGGTTTGAGTGGTTCGGAGTCGAGCCGTTGCGTGGCGCAATCGGGCTCGGTCGGACTTTGGTCAAACTTGGTCATTTGGGCCTAGGATGTATATTCTAATGTTTCGACAGGTTTGGACTTCGTCTGTGGTAAGTGTGATGGTATCTACGCTTTCATGTGTCGAGCGGTGCTATTTGACGTGTTTTCTTGTCTGTGTGACTGCAGGACATCGGGTGGAGTCGTGGCGAGACACGTAGACCGGACTAGGCGCAGGTGGCGCTGAGGTCAGAACGGTCGGGATGTGTCGAAGACGACGAAGACTCGAGGTGGTTGCGAGGCGTGCGAGGCAAGGAGCGCGGAAGCTTCCCGGAAGGTGCAGGAGGGGCGAATCGGGAAATTCGCGTGGCTGCACAAGCGGGAGCGGGCGCCGTTGGATTTAGCAGGCGTAACGGGGCGGAGACCCGTTAGCCAAGGCTATAAATAGGATTGAGGGGCTGCATGCCCACTTGAGCACTTGTGAGGGAATTAGGGTTTCCTTTAGTCAAAATAGGCTTTAGTGGTTGTTTTGGCTTTAGGCTTTAGTAGTTGAGAGTGGGTGGAGGAGGCAGAGGTGTGCTCCCTGCTTGTCCCCTTCGATGGTTGTCTGAGTGTGTTCTTCTCCTGTCAAGCATGTATGGTTGTGCGTTCTTGAGTTGAGGAGAGGTAGAGGATGGATTGAGAGCTTGTAAGCATTCCTCTTGTATCAATCATGTATCTCTCTTCCTCTTGATCAATATGAAATGATGGAGTTTGGGTTTTGTTTCAGTTCTTGGCTCTCTGGTCATTTTTCCTTCGATGCCCCATTCTGAGATTTCTTGTTTTTTGAGGTTCTTGTTGATTCTTGCTGGAGAGTGCCAAAATGGGTTGCTCTAGGTTGGGATGTTGCCTCAAGATCATTTGATCAAGTTCTCATGAGCAAACCTTGGTTTAATCTCAGATTTGCATTTTGAGGTTTCTCTGTTCTTCACTGTCATTTCTAGGGTTTTGGTGCCCTCTGCGATTCCCTTCTTGAGCTGTCCTGAAACTTGGCATGTAGATTCCTGAGGCTATTGGTTAGCTATCTACAAAATCTCATGGCCAAAGGTTCAAGGGTTTAGTGGGAATTTAAGTTTTTGTGCTCTCTCTGTAGTTGTCAGGCTGATTCTAGGGTTTGCAGTAATCCTTTGATTTCCTTCTTGGTTTGGCTTGAAATTTGGCTTGTAGAGTCCTCTTGCTATTGCTAACTCATCTGCAAATTCTCATTAGCAAAGGACTTGAGCTCATGGAGTAAATTGGATTTGTGTGAGCTTCTTTCTGAAGTTGTTCAGATTTTTGCCCTTTCTAAAGTTTGGGGCTGTTCTTAATTCCCTTCATGAAAATCGACGAAACTTGCCATGCAGATTCCTATGGCTATTAAGTAGCTATCCTCAAAGTTTCGTGGCCAAAGATTCAAGGATTGAGTGGGAATTTAAGTTTTTGTAGCTGCTGCCAGTAATTTTCAGGTTTTGCCCCATATTCTGAATTTCTTGTGTTCTTGTGTGTTTTCCTTGTTATTTGAAGTCTCTAGGCTATTTGGTACAAGGTCTTAGCCTTGTGGTGAGAAAAGTCTGGAGGAATTCCATCTCTCTTGCCTTTTATTGCTGTTTTCTGCTTGCTGAAATCTGCAATGTCTAGTTCTTGCTATTTTCGTTTTTATGCACTTTTGGGCTGCAAGTGATCCTCTCTTTTCAGCAGCAGTCCTCACTGTTTTTCAGCAAGGTATTGGGGTTGAATTTTTTGAGAGCGCCATTCACCCCCCTCTGTCGCCATTTCGGTCCTACAATTGGTATCAGAGCCGGTTAGCTCTAATCAATTGATCTTAACCGGTCTCAAGAGCCATGGCGACGGACAAGTACTCGACCAAGCCGCCTGTTTTCGATGGCATGGATTACCCCTTCTGGAAGAGCCGAATGGAGACATACATCCAGGCTCAGGGGTATGCCATCTGGCGCAAGGTCAAGGTCCGGTTTGCTGTTCCTGCCGATGAGAACATCAATGTCAAAAACATGACTGATGTTGAGGCAAACGCTAAGGCAAGGAACATCATTATCCAGGGCCTGAGTCGTAGCGAGTTTGACCGCATCTCTCATCTTTCGTCCGCCTTCGATATTTGGGAGACCCTCGATGCTTACCATGAGGGCACCACCCAAATAAAGACGGTGCGACAGGACCAGTTCAAGCGTGAGTACAACAAGTTCGAAATGCACGCTGGCGAGTCCTTAGATGAGTGCTTTGCGCGATTTCACAAGATCTTGAGCAACCTCCGAGCGGTCGGTCTCACATACCCCGACTCGGACAACGCTCGTCAGATGCTCGCTGCACTCGATCTTCGTGTTTGAGAGATGAAAGTGACCACCATCAAAGACACGACAGACCTCTCGACCCTGACTCTTGACGCGCTGTACTCGCGCCTCAAGACTCACGAGATTGACGTTGTCTCTCGTCGGTCGAAGTCACAGTCGATGGCTTTGGTCACCGATCTCAGTTCTGCTTCTGGTCTCTCTTCTGATTCTTCTTGCGGTTTTTCCCTCGCTGCTCTCTGTGACATAACTGATGATCAGTTAGAGCAGCTTGCGGATGATCAGCTGGCCCTCCTAGCCCGAAGGTTTTCACATGCCTACAAGGGTAGGAGAGACAGAAAGAGAGGAGGACCCGTGATTTGCTTCGAGTGTGGTGGCCCCAACCACATTCGGGCAAACTGCCCCAAGCTGGAGAAGGGCAAGAACGACTACGGCGGTTCGAGCAAGATCGACTACACCGACAAGAACCGCAACAAGAAGCCTCCAGCTCCGACGCCGGGAAAAAAGAAGTTTCGCAACTTCGGGAAGGCCAAGAAGCTCTTCCACCGCGTCCTCACCGCGTTCGACGACCTCGACCTCAGCGAGGTGGAGGGATGGAGCAACGACGACGGGACGGGTGACCAAGAGCCCAAGGATGGCGGCGACGACTTCTCCGGCATGTGCTTCATGGCCCTCGAGGGCGAACTCAGCGACAGCGAGCTGTACTCCGACTCGGACGAGGTATGTCCCTCCTATGACCAACTTAATGAAGCTTTCCTTAAGCTAGGAGGATTTCATGCTAGATCTAGAGCTAGATGTAGCGAGTTGGAGAAGGAAGTAGATAGACTGTCACGGGAGCTTACTTCACTTACATCTGCTCCCTCCCGTGACGACTGTGATACATGCTCTGCTTTGCTGGTTGATATGGAGAAATTAAGGACCTCGCATGATAGTGTGTCCTCTGAGCTTGATTCTATTAAGGTGGAGAATGTTAGTCTGCTTGCTGAGTTAGAGTTGAGTAGGATGGCTGTTACCCTACTTACTACTGATGAGACTACTTCTCCCACCTCATGTGAGGTTAAGGACATTGCTGCTAGAGGACCTTATGCCATGCTCCTTGATCTGCCCGAGTCTTGTGAAAATTGCAATAATTTAAAGATGAACCTAAAACGGGCAGATCACAAGATTGCTGAGTTGCGTGCTTCATTGCTTGAGCCCATTGATTCATGTTTGAATTGTCCTAGATTAACTGCTGAACTTGAATCTGTCTCAAAACAGTTTCAAGAAATGATTGACACTAATAAAAAAATGGCTCAATTCGCGACTAAGGATCCTGTTAGCTCACCTTGCATTAGCTGTGATAAACTAAAACTTGAACTCGTTGCCTTGAATGACAAATGTGTGAAGCTAACTAAGGATCAACTAGTGAAGGCACCAACTGCTTGTACTGTTTGTGCTGAGAAGGGGGAGAAGCCCCAGGGTAAGGTGGAGACGCCTAGGAACGTGAACCAACTGGTTAGCAGTAGGACTGCCCATTCAGAGTCGGCTGTGCATGCACAAGCCATTCTTCCCTCTGCTGTTGGTTCTTCTTCTGCTCCCTTACCTTCTGCTGTCTCTTCTTCTCCCTGCTCTTCTTGTATCTCTCTCTTTCGGGAGTGTCAGTATCTTATGAACACTCTCGAGAGGTTTGTAGGCGGCAAGAAGAAGCTCAATCTTATTCTAGACCAATCCAAGATTTGCAAGTTCAATCAAGGTCTAGGATATGATTTCTATGAGGATATGAGGAAGCATCCACCTGCTATTCTCCGACCCATCGTAGGAGGTGTGATCGAGGTCGAGCCCAGATCTGATGAGGTTAAATTCAAATCAGCGGGCTTTGTCCAAGGGATTTCTGACAGTAAGGTGAGTTCACCTGCAGCTTCGGCCTCTCAGAAGGCGAAGCCATCTCATGCTACTTCTGCCTCTCAGAAGGCAAAGTATCATTGCACCTTCTGTCAGAAGGATGGACATTTGATCGATCGATGCTTCAGACGCGCCAGGATCGCGCGTAGAGACCGTGTTGAGTCTCTTAGGGGTATTCAGGGTCAGCCCCAGATCTTGAGTGCACCTAAGACCAACACGAGGTCTAGGACTGTTGAGTCTGGGTTTGGGCAGCATCGAGGACTTGGTTTTTCCGAGTTTTCTGGTTTTCGTCCTCGATATGCTCCTAGTCGTGACTTCCGCCGTCCTGAGGGTAGATCTCGTTTCCTCCATCGAGATAGCTACCCGCGGCGTGATCAGCCTGTTGCCGGTGTTCCGACTCGCTCTCCTGTAGCAGTTGGACCCCGCAACAGCTTCAAGTCTGCTCACAGACCTTCTGCTTTGAGTGACAGAGAGCGTAGGGTAGCTAGAGGTCAGTCGTGTGTGGCTACTTCTGCTACTCGACGTGTCGTTCAGTATTGGGTGCCAAAATCACTCTTGATTTACCCCAGTACTGAGACTTTACTCTCTGTTTGACTCAGGTTCGCCGGGCAGGGAAGGGAAAGGTTTGGCTCGTAGACTCCGGGTGTTCACGACACATGACCGGAGATTCCCGTTGGTTTTCTTCCCTTGCCCGTGCTCCAGGTGATGAGACGATCACCTTCGGAGACGCTTCGTCTAGGCGCGTCATCGCCAAAGGTACTGTGCGCATTAATGCCTCTTTTATTCTTAAGGATGTTGCCTTGGTTAGTAAGCTGCAGTACAATTTGCTTTCTGTTTCTCAGCTTACCGATGACGGTTTCGAGGTGAGCTTCAAGAAAAACAATTGCAAAATTCTTGATTCTTCGGGTAGTCTGGTTTGCGGGATTTCTCGTTTTGGGAGGATCTTTCGTGCTGATTTTTCTGAGTCTTCTGGTGATCCTCTCAGGTGTTTAGTTGCTTCTGAGTCCCGCGACCTCTCTTTTTGGCATAGGAGACTTGGTCATATCGGATTTGACCATTTGACCCGAGTTAGCGGCCACGACCTCATTCGTGGTCTGCCGAAGCTCAAAATGGTCAAAGATCTAGTTTGTGCTCCATGCCGGCACGGCAAGATGGTTGCCGCTTCTCATCCTCCGGTCACAGTTACTATGACCGATGCACCGGGACAGCTGCTCCACATGGACACAGTTGGACCAGCTCGAGTGCAGTCAGCAGGAGGGAAGTGGTATGTTCTTGTTGTGGTCGATGACTTCTCGAGGTTTTCTTGGGTGTTTTTCTTAGCCTCGAAGGATGAGACGTTTTCACTTTTCCGAGGTCTTTTTAGTAGGCTTTCTTTTGAGCTCCCAGGTGCCTTACGAGCGATCCGCAGTGACAATGGCACGGAGTTCAAGAATTCCTACTTTGAGAGTTTCTGTGGTGAGACAGGTGTAGAGCATCAGTTCTCCTCTCCGCACGTCCCACAGCAAAATGGCGTTGTGGAGAGAAAGAACCGTACCTTGGTCGAGATGGCCAGGACGATGCTTGATGAGTACTCTACACCGCGGAAGTTTTGGGCTGAGGCTATAGCCACCGCGTGCCATGTCTCAAATCGAGTCTTTCTTAGGGCACACTTGCACCGCACTTCTTATGAGTTGAGATACGGGCGAAAGCCCAGCGTCTCTCATTTTCGTGTGTTTGGTTGCAAGTGCTTTGTTCTGAACTCCGAGAACCTAGATAAGTTCGAGTCACGTTCTTGTGATGGGATCTTTCTAGGTTACTCGCCTTCTTCGCGGGCTTATAGGGTCTGGAACTGCGAGTCTAGCAAAATGGTAGAGACCTGTGAGGTGACCTTTGACGAGGCCAGTCCAGGGACTAGGCCTGATATCTCAGGTTCTTTAGAGCAGTCCGAGACCATCTTCGTGGATGACGAGGACGATGGAGATGAGAGTTGTCTACCCGATCCAGTCCCTTATCCACCCCTTGAGGTGCCATCTTCTACCGCACCTCCAGGTGATCAGCCCATGCCTTCTGCTTCCTCTGGAGCTAGTGGTTCTGTTCCTACCTCGTCAGCTCACGAGGTAGAGGCCACTTCTTCATCTCATCCTGGACCTCCCCGACATATCCAGAAAAGGCATCCTTCTGAGCAGATGATTGGAGACCTGTTCGAGCGTGTTACTCGCTCAAAATCTGGCTTATCTCAATTCTGTCTCCACTCTGCTTTCATTGCCTCCTTTGAGCCCAAGGATATTTCTCATGCTCTTTCCGATGAGTCTTGGGTCAATGCCATGCATGAGGAGTTAGAAAATTTCGAGAGGAACAAGGTCTGGTCGCTTGTCGAGCCCCCGCGAGGTCACAATATTATTGGGACTAAGTGGGTGTTCAAGAACAAGCAGAGCGAGGATGGAGTGGTTATTCGGAACAAGGCTAGACTGGTAGCTCAGGGGTTCTCCCAGGTTGAGGGTCTAGATTTCGAGGAGACCTTTGCCCCTGTAGCTCGACTTGAGGCCATTAGAATCCTGCTTGCCTTTGCAGCTTCTAAGGGTTTCAAGCTCTACCAGATGGACGTCAAGAGTGCCTTCCTTAATGGAGTCATTGAGGAAGAAGTTTACGTCAGACAGCCTCCAGGTTTCGAGAACCCCAAATACCCACACCATGTATTCAAGCTTTCGAAAGCGTTGTATGGACTTAAGCAGGCCCCCAGAGCATGGTATGAGAGGCTTAAGTCCTACTTGTTGAGTCATGGGTTTGAAATGGGTAAAGTAGACAAGACCTTGTTCATCCGCCGTCATGGCAATGACCTTCTGCTCGTTCAGATCTATGTCGATGACATCATCTTTGGCGGCTCTTCTCATACTCTGGTTTCACAGTTCTCGGATGTCATGAGCACCGAGTTTGAGATGAGTATGATGGGCGAGTTGACCTTCTTCCTTGGCTTCCAAATCAAGCAGACTCGGGAGGGTACATTTCTTCATCAGGGAAAGTACACTCGTGACCTCCTGAGACGCTTCGACATGAGTGATGGTAAGCCAGTGTCAACTCCCATGGCTTCTACAGCCTATCTTGACCCAGATGAGGACGGCGAGCTAGTTGATCAGAAAGAGTTCAGAAGTATGATCGGCTCCCTTCTTTACCTCACGGCCTCGAGACCAGATATACACTTCTCTGTGTGTCTGTGTGCTCGTTTTTAGGCTTCTCCTCGCGTATCTCACCGCCAGGCGGTGAAGCGCATCTTTCGGTACCTTCGAGCTACCATTGACTATGGTATCTGGTACTCTTCCTCTTCCTGTCTTTCCTTGAGAGCCTTTTCGGATGCAGACTTTGCCGGCTGTAGGATAGATAGGAAGAGCACTTCTGGCACATGCCAATTCATTGGAACTTCTCTCGTTTCTTGGTCTTCGAGGAAGCAGTCCGGTGTTGCGCAGTCCACCGCAGAGGCCGAGTATGTTGCTGCAGCCAGCTGCTGCAGTCAGGTACTCTGGATGGCTTCGACCCTGCGGGACTTTGGGTTAGTTATCGACAGTGTTCCACTCTTTTGTGATAACACTTCTGCGATTAACATTGCTAAGAACCCAGTGCAACACTCTCGGACCAAGCACATCGATATCCGTTTTCACTTCCTTAGAGACCATGTAGAGAAGGGCGATATAGTGCTCCAGTTTGTGGAGAGTGACCACCAGTTGGCTGACATCTTCACCAAACCATTGGATAGTTCGAGGTTTTCAGCTCTGCGGGGAGAGCTTGGGGTGGTTTGTCCTTATGGACTGTAGTGAGGGGGAGTTTTGGGCTTTACTGCTTTACTATATTGATTATGCTTCTGTCTCATTTCTGTTGCATTGCACTCGGGGTGCATTTGAGTTTAGTCCTTCCAGCATAGGTTAGAGTGCTTCTCTTGCCAAGATGCTTAGACTTCTAACTCTTATCTTGTGCTTCCAGGATTAGCTGCTTCTTATCTCACTAGGTCGAGCTCACTCACTTCTTGTAGGTTCTAGCGAGGGTTGGGCCACCCTCGGGTAGACAGGGTACGTGTTTGCTCTCTAGTGTGTGATTTACTGTCAGCTGATTGTCCTGGAGTCATATGGGGTAGATGAGAGTCAGTCTGAGCCATAGTTGTCTCTATATCTTATCTATGCTTTAAGGACTGCTTGTTTTGGTTTTATTTGCCAGCTTCACGATTTATTGCTTTGGTTCAGGGAGAGTTCTTTTGGGAGCTTCTGGAGCTTAATTGTGACTTAACTCAACTTGAACTAAAAGTTGCATGTCCTGTTGAGGGGGAGCTGGATTTTTCTGCTTTTTAGCATTTAGCATTGTAATATATAACTACATTGAGCCTTGATTATTATCCTGCTATGACATGTTTACAATGCTTTACACCTTGCCATGACTTGTGCTTAGCTTGCTAGATTTATAATGACTTCATATGTGTAGACTAGCTTTCTGCCATGATAAGTTAATTAAAATTGCTCAACTTAAATTAAAACTTGTCATGCTAGCATTTGAGTTTAGTCTATCTTTAGCTATCCTTGTATGATTCATGCCATGTCAAATAGGCTGAGTAGAGCGTTGAATCCATATTGAGGCTTAGTTTGAGCTGTTTTAGTCTCCTGATGATACATGAGTTAGTACAATGTTAAAAAGCAAAAAGATCTCTTTTGTGCGAAAAAACTGATCTCACCAATTCTTTCCTATGAGACGGCTTGCCATTGCACTTAGCATGAACTTAGGGGGAGTTTTGGATGATCTAGACTATCTTCTTAAGCTTCTTGCTTGGCGTAGTCGCATAAGGCTTGAGATCTAGCACATGATAAAACAAAATGTTGGTTGACAACCACCATATTTGTGCGAAAAAAACTGATTTCACCAATTCTTTCTCATGAGACAGCTTGCCATTGCACTAGGCATGAACTCAGGGGGAGTTTTGGATGACCTAGACTATCTTCTTAAGCTTATTGCTTGGAGTAGTCGCATAAGGCTTGAGATCTAGCACATAAACAAAAAATTGGGTTGAAAACAACCATATGCTTTCAAAAGACAATGTTTAATGTGCTCAATTTGCTTAATCTACAATCAGAACCAAGTACTTTAACCAATGTTTCAATCTTGAGCTTATAGCACTCTATTTGGACTCAATGTTAGCTTCTTTGTTCCGCTTAGCTTATTGACATGGCCTGCATCATCCTTGGATGTCTCTAGCTAGACTTTACTCATTGATGACGTGACTTGCTCACAAAATGCACTACATTTCAGATTATCATCTATGTGCTCTAGCTGATTTATATATATGTTGTCATGATCTAGATAGCGTTTTATTAAGTTATCGCTTGGTGTATTACATTATGGTCATTATGGATAATTCTCATGGCTCTAAATGCTTAAATAAACAAACTTCAGCCATATTCATCCATTGACATCTCATATTCTCTCTATTGCATCTTGATGTGTTTATTGCCAAAAGGGGGAGAATAGAGAAGAAAAAGTCTGTTGGGATCATTTTAGAGTTTTGGAGATCAATTTGCTCTTTCAGTTGTTGCTCTAGTGGTTCCTTCTGTCGACATGGTCATAAGCTTCGTTCTCTTCGTTGGACCATGTTGGATTCTTCAAAATCAAACTCAACTTCATGCTTTTTTCTGAGTTTGTCAATATACTCATCAAGGGGGAGATTGAGAGACCAGGTGGTCGTGACTCCATGTGAATGATGAGTAATTGACAAATGTTTAGAATAGTCGAGTTTGGTTTGAGTGGTTCGGAGTCGAGCCGTTGCGTGGCGCAATCGGGCTCGGTCGGACTTTGGTCAAACTTGGTCATTTGGGCTTAGGATGTATATTCTAATGTTTCGACAGGTTTGGACTTCGTCTGTGGTAAGTGTGATGGTATCTACGCTTTCATGTGTCGAGCGGTGCTATTTGACGTGTTTTCTTGTCTGTGTGACTGCAGGACATCGGGTGGAGTCGTGGCGAGACACGTAGACCGGACTAGGCGCAGGTGGCGCTGAGGTCAGAACGGTCGGGATGTGTCGAAGACGACGAAGACTCGAGGTGGTTGCGAGGCGTGCGAGGCAAGGAGCGCGGAAGCTTCCCGGAAGGTGCAGGAGGGGCGAATCGGGAAATTCGCGTGGCTGCACAAGCGGGAGCGGGCGCCGTTGGATTTAGCAGGCGTAACGGGGCGGAGACCCGTTAGCCAAGGCTATAAATAGGATTGAGGGGCTGCATGCCCACTTGAGCACTTGTGAGGGAATTAGGGTTTCCTTTAGTCAAAATAGGCTTTAGTGGTTGTTTTGGCTTTAGGCTTTAGTAGTTGAGAGTGGGTGGAGGAGGCAGAGGTGTGCTCCCTGCTTGTCCCCTTCGATGGTTGTCTGAGTGTGTTCTTCTCCTGTCAAGCATGTATGGTTGTGCGTTCTTGAGTTGAGGAGAGGTAGAGGATGGATTGAGAGCTTGTAAGCATTCCTCTTGTATCAATCATGTATCTCTCTTCCTCTTGATCAATATGAAATGATGGAGTTTGGGTTTTGTTTCAGTTCTTGGCTCTCTGGTCATTTTTCCTTCGATGCCCCATTCTGAGATTTCTTGTTTTTTGAGGTTCTTGTTGATTCTTGCTGGAGAGTGCCAAAATGGGTTGCTCTAGGTTGGGATGTTGCCTCAAGATCATTTGATCAAGTTCTCATGAGCAAACCTTGGTTTAATCTCAGATTTGCATTTTGAGGTTTCTCTGTTCTTCACTGTCATTTCTAGGGTTTTGGTGCCCTCTGCGATTCCCTTCTTGAGCTGTCCTGAAACTTGGCATGTAGATTCCTGAGGCTATTGGTTAGCTATCTACAAAATCTCATGGCCAAAGGTTCAAGGGTTTAGTGGGAATTTAAGTTTTTGTGCTCTCTCTGTAGTTGTCAGGCTGATTCTAGGGTTTGCAGTAATCCTTTGATTTCCTTCTTGGTTTGGCTTGAAATTTGGCTTGTAGAGTCCTCTTGCTATTGCTAACTCATCTGCAAATTCTCATTAGCAAAGGACTTGAGCTCATGGAGTAAATTGGATTTGTGTGAGCTTCTTTCTGAAGTTGTTCAGATTTTTGCCCTTTCTAAAGTTTGGGGCTGTTCTTAATTCCCTTCATGAAAATCGACGAAACTTGGCATGCAGATTCCTATGGCTATTAAGTAGCTATCCTCAAAGTTTCGTGGCCAAAGATTCAAGGATTGAGTGGGAATTTAAGTTTTTGTAGCTGCTGCCAGTAATTTTCAGGTTTTGCCCCATATTCTGAATTTCTTGTGTTCTTGTGTGTTTTCCTTGTTATTTGAAGTCTCTAGGCTATTTGGTACAAGGTCTTAGCCTTGTGGTGAGAAAAGTCTGGAGGAATTCCATCTCTCTTGCCTTTTATTGCTGTTTTCTGCTTGCTGAAATCTGCAATGTCTAGTTCTTGCTATTTTCGTTTTTATGCACTTTTGGGCTGCAAGTGATCCTCTCTTTTCAGCAGCAGTCCTCACTGTTTTTCAGCAAGGTATTGGGGTTGAATTTTTTGAGAGCGCCATTCACCCCCCCTCTGTCGCCATTTCGGTCCTACAAAAAGTAATAATTGAGTTCGCATTGTATCCAATCAAATTAGATCAAAAGTATCCTTGCAGTTTAAGGGAGGTTCGTTAATTTTGGAACACACCCAATTTCTATCAAGCTTTAGATTTGACGAAATCTAGCAGTCTAGCTTGGGTTTATCATTGCATCTGTAAGCGCAGCTCTGGTTCCAATTTACTGTAGTGAGACTGTTTGACCCACTTGGACATCTAAGCCATGTACACTGTGCATGGTTTGAACTTTGAAGCCTTCTTCTTCTGCAAGGTTTGAAGCCAGCTTGTGTGCGTTCTTGGTGTTACATACGTAGCTAGAGTTACCTTTGTGCCCAGCTACATAGTTCCTGATCGATTCGGTCTTCATGCTCCAAAAGTTGGAACAAATTAATAAAGAACAATTCACCCAAGATCGACTCGGTCCAGCACTTTACCGTTTTGACTGCGCTTTTGGTCCAGCACACAAATTAGTTTCGCCCTAACGAATTTTCAGGCTACCAGCTGTACATTCGTGCTTCACAAGTAGCGTCTGCTCCGTCATTTTATTCAGGAAAAGTCCTCAAACTCGCGTTAATCAGAATTGCGAAATGTATTCAGCGATGCTAGTTTTTTTTTGGCATGCCTTGCAGGTCAAAAACAAGGAATATCTGTTCTTGATAAGCAAGAATGTGTGAAATTAACAGGATGGATCAATCATGGATGTCTAGTTTAATTGGTCAATGGAAAAAACAAAAGGTCGCTGTGTACATGTCGTCCATGACCCTCCTCAGCATCACACAATTGAGCGATTGACAGATGTATGGAGGTGGTCACTAACACAGAAAAGCTGTCGTGTTTCTTGCATCAGCACTTGTGAAAGCGAACTGTTCTGTCTCCGAATGTCTGTTTTCGTAAAAATAGTCTTATCGTGGAGTTCGGTAAGCGGAGCATGCACCGGCCACCCGCACGTGTGCCGGCCGCCACTTGTTTCCGATCGAGGTCCGCTTGGCCGCCGCTGACTTGACCACTGCCGATGCCTCGGCCAATGACTCTCGGCCAACGCGCCAGCATCGGCCAGAGCCGCACATCGCTCCCGCACACTCGCGCCACCACACTGGCCTGCAGGCGATGCTCGCCTCCCGCCGGAGCCGGATGCCCCCCCTCCTGAACGCCGCGCTCCCCTACGCCGCCCCTCCCGAGCGCTGTCGGCCTGAATGCCACCGCTCCCAAACACCGCAGGCCCGAGCACGCCCGCCGCTTCGCAACCCTGGCCACCAGCCGCTCCGCGCCTGGATGCGTCCCCCCACCGCGAACGAAAAATTCTAATGTGTAACCGGTACATAATAGAGTTTGTGTAACAAACAAATAAGACGATGACATATGGTAAAAATACTGTAGCATCTATTTTTCAAATATATTTTCTGTATTGTCCGGTACTGTAGCAGTAATTTAAAATATTATTTTTGTACGGCTACAGTACTGCTACAGTGTATCCGTGCCACGTGTCGTCGTCTTATTCGTTTGTTACACAAACTCTTTTGTATACCGGCTACATAATAGAATTTTTCCGCCGCGAATAGGGGTAGGGGAAACCCTACCCCGTGCTCTTTGACCTGGTAAAAATGGGCCATGGGCCGAGAAGTGGGTTTGGGGGGAGGCCCATTCGGGAGGGGGTCTTGGATTTTTGCGAAAAGGCCTTCAAAAAATTAGAAAATTATGCGAAAAATTTTCTCAAAATTAAAATTTTTATCAGAATTGAAAATTTTCTCAAATTTTGAATTGTTTTTAACATTTGAAGTATGTTTAGCACTGTTACCATTACTTTCTATGCTTTCCTGTATTTATTTGCTATTTTGATTAATTGCAATTATTTAAATTGCCTTTAATCGCTAAAAACGATAGTAAAATTATAGAAAATGCATTAAAAATTCTGAAACATTACAAGAATCCTTTTGTACCATTTTCCAATTTATTTTATACATATTTATCTGCAGTAAATTTATACATTTCTTTCATGCACGTGTAGATGACAGGCATCACGAACCAGGAGTTCGAGGAGCTGTTCTAGCATGTCTAAAATTACTTGACTTGGGCTTCCGATGTCGAGATCGTACTTGGAGCCAAGAAGCTCCGCACTGCCATTGGGATTGGTGCATTGAAAAATGCCAAACCCACATCTGAAGAAAACGATTAGCCACTTCGTTTCCTCAGGTACCACCTTTGTCTCATGTTGTGGTTACAGATCAAACAGAGAGAGAGAGGTATGGTAGTGGAGAGTTAGGTGAGTAATGCTTAGGGTTTCCCCATGGTCTGGATGATGTATATATACTCACATGGGGAGTGCTTTTACAATAGTACCCTTACATTTGAGTATCCCTCTCGGGGGTACTTATGTTGTTATACATATTCCATTTTGGGCCTTACAGCCTTCTAACAGGCCAGCTGGGCTTAGGTGGGGCCACCCCTACAACAGGAGCCTCTCATGGTGACGGGCTTCACGGGCCGAAGCCATGTTGTCGAGCCATTTGGCCCCCTCCGTCCCTGCGGCCTGTGAGCTTCTGTATCGTTTGATAAAGCCTTATTGCCTGGTGTAATCCCCACCCCGCAGCGAGGATATAGCGTTGGGCGGGTTGCCGAAGCCGTCCTTGCCCGCAGGATTCTTTAATGGTGCGGTCGAAGTCGCAGCAGAGACGTGCTCTTGTCGCGGACAGGTCGAGGCGTCAGGCGGGGCCAGCTCCCGTGCCTGACACCGCAACCGAGTGCGAGGTCTCCGCCCGGAGACAGGTCCGAGGCGAGCTCATTGCGGTTGTGTTGTTTGTGGTCACGCTATAGACGTGGGGTCGACATGTGGCCCAACCAACTCGTGGTTCGGAGTCGTCGTCTTAATGACGGTGCGAATCGTGTCACCCCTGGAATATTAGGGGCGGGCAGCTGCAACTGTATGCGTTGTCCCAATGGAAGAGTATGCGCGGCGGGGCGCGATTGATGCGTCGTGGGTTGCCAGCGGCCGCACGACCGCGGTCACGCATCCCTTCCCAAGAGAGGTGGGACGCGTGGCGGGATGTTACTGGCATGTCGTGCGCTGTCGGGCGGCTTGCATCTGCATTCCCTTGCCTGCCAGCGGTTGCACTTCCATCGATTGGGATGTCGTCGGTTGACCTTCCGCCATCCTGGTGACTCCCCGCCGGGCGAGCATGGGTATAAGTACGTCGGTACTACGACGTGCTCCTCCCTCATCCCCGGTTGCCTGTCTTGTTCCTGCATGCGGTTATCTTCTCACGAGTAGGCCTACTTTTGTTCATCTGCGTTTGATGATTGCGTCTACGGACGCTAACATTAGCGAGCATTGATGAATAAAAGGAGGCCTATTTATGAGAACAGGTCAAGATTTGTCGTGGATCGGCGCGCCATGCTTACGCGCGCGGCATATCTGCAGGAGACCTGCAGGCATATCTGGCCCAGCGCCCACAAGGGCTGACCTCCGAAGCCCTGCAGCGGGATTCCCGAGGGGCCCAAGCGACTTCGGGGGATCCCCATCTGGTCGAAGGCCGCTGCAAACAAAATATTCGCGGAGCTTCCTCCATCGACTAGGACGCGCCTAACGTCGCATCCTGCGATGGCGACCTGGATGACCAGGGGATCTTGGTGGGGGAACTCTATGCCCTCGGCATCAGTGGGTGTGAAGGTGATTTCGTGCTGCACCCATTCCGGTGGTGCCTGCGCCAGGTATGCCGCCACGTGGTGTAGCCTCCGTGCATAGGCCTTCCGCTGCCGCGCCGAGGTGAACTCCAACGAGGAGCCCCCGGAGATGACATTTATAACCCTGCGCTGGGCTCCCTCTGGGCTTGAATCCGCAAGGGACCTTTCTGAGCTTGCTGCACGTGGGCTTGAATCCGCAGGGGGCCTTCCTGAGGCCGCAACCCTTGATCCTGGATTTGCATGGGGCCTTCCAGGGGTTGCTGGACGTGTGCCACGACGGGTGGCCACACTTCAAGGTTTCTATCCCTGGTGATGCTCTGTCGGAGTGCCGCGATGGTGGTGCACGCGCGCGTGTCGTGGCTGCCTCGACCATGTACTTCGCACCACTGGCTATGGTGCTAGTCGTCGTATTCCACGTGGGTCCTATCATCACGACCCCAGCCGCGCCCCCGCCCTCGGCCCCAGCGAGCCCTGCCACTGGGGCCAGCGGGGGTGTTGTCTTCAGAGCCGCCCTCAATGTCGAAGACATAGCGGGCTCTCCGAGACTTCTGTTGGCCACGCTTAGACTTGTCGCCCGACGAGTCCTTGTGCTGGGCATCCTTTCCCTCGGAGGTGTCCTTGGGTGGCTCCTGCTTACACTTGCCCTTCGAGTAGCCTTCCTTCGGCGAATCTGCGCTCTTCGCCGTGCCCTTCGCCTGGTTGGTGTCGGAGTCGTCACCTTGGCGCCGCCGCACGTCCTCTTCTGCCCTGGCATGCTCTTCCATCTTGTCAAAGAGTTTCTCCACCGTCTTGATTGGCTTTCGCGTGTTGTATTCGGCCAGCGGCCTCGGGCGAAGGTCTTGTACGGCTGCGTTGATGATGGTTGTCTCGTTGACATCCTTGACCTGGCAGCGGACCTTCGCGAAGTGCTTGAAGTATTCCCGGAGCTTCTCCGAGGGCTTTTGCTTGACCGTCAAGAGCTGATCCGCGTCGACTCTCTCGACGTAGTTCCCTTAGAAGTTGTTGTAGAGGCGGTCGCGGATCTGTTTCCATGCGTAGATGGAGTTTGGCTCGATACTGAAAAACCAAGAGAGCGCCACTCCCTGTAGCGCGAGGGGGAGCCTCTTCGCCTTCGTGGTGTCATCTCCGCCTGCAGCTTCGATGGCGGTCTCGTACACACGCACGAACTCCCAAGGGTCCGTGTCGCCTTTGTACGGCTTGATGGCGCTAGGGAACTTAAAGTCCTTCGGCCATGCCGATCGCTGCAGGCCCACCGAGAGTGGGGACTCTGGGTCTACGCATCACAGCGGGACGCGGCTGGACGTGAGGGCGTCACGGCTATCCGCCCGCTCTGGCGTGGGCTCCGGCGCGACCACCTGCGGGGTCTGCTAACTCCAAGCCTCTTGCATATCCCGCATGGCTCCACGGAGGTCCGCTAACTCCTGCTGGAGCATGCCGATGGCTGTCAGCAGGGCGTTCTCCATCGTTGGCGTAGCCGGGGCCGTCGGCGCACCCGGTCGTGCTACCGGGACAGCAGCGACCACAGCCTGCGCTCCCGGGTTGCCCGATGCGCCGTTACGGTAGACTTCGGAGTCGACGATGAGGCTAGCATTGCCGCCGGAACCGCTCGCCGCTCCCACACCGGGTGTAGGGACGGCGGTCAGGCCAGCTTGGGCGTTGATGTTGCCACTCCCGACTACCCGGTCGATGCTGCCAGTGTCGACCATCACGCCGGCGGTGGGGGCGGCGTCGCGCGAGGGGTGGTGCCGGCCGTTGCGCTAGCGGTGGCGAGGTCGATCGTCGCGCGCGGGGCAGTGTCGGCCATCATGGCAGCGGTAGCGGGGTCGATCGTCGCGCCATGAGTGTCGACGTTTGTGGCTGCCGCACTCGTGTCGCCGTCCACGCCCGTGACTGCCGACGTCGTGCTCCCCTTCTTCTTTTTCGCCGCCGATGGTGAAGCTTTCTTCGGTACCATCCTTCTTCAGATCTTGAGACTTGCTCCTGTCCTCCCCACGGACGACGCCAACTGTTGTGGTTACAGACCAAACAGAGAGAGAGAGGTATGGTAGTGGAGAGTTAGGTGAGCAATGCTTAGGGTTTCCCCCATGGCCTGGATGATGTATATATACTCACATGGGGAGTGCTTTTACAATAG
Source organism: Dendrocalamus latiflorus (assembly GCA_017311315.1). Classification (NCBI taxonomy): domain Eukaryota; kingdom Viridiplantae; phylum Streptophyta; class Magnoliopsida; order Poales; family Poaceae; genus Dendrocalamus; species Dendrocalamus latiflorus. The sequence goes on from CM029655.1 coordinate 22,075,000, forward strand.
TACCCTTACATTTGAGTATCCCTCTCGGGGGTACGCATGTCATTATACATGTCCCATTTTGGGCCTTACAGCCTTCTAACAGGTCGGCCGGGCTTAGGCGGGGGCCACCCCTACAACATCTCACTCTCAAGAATGAGTACATGGTAGAGAAGAGCGTGCTAGCAATGTGGACTGCACTCAAGAAGCGGTTTAAGAAGCAAAAGTACACCATTCTTTCTCAGGCAGAGCAAGAGTGGATCCGACTGAGGTTTGCTGATTTAAAAATAGTTGGGGAGTACAATTCTGCTCTGCATAGAATTTGTACCAATCTTCAACTTTGTGGTAGGCAGATCACATATGAGCAGAAATTTGAGAAGTCCCTCTCCACCTTCTACCCCAATGCAGTGCAGTCTGCGCGCAACTATCGTCAAGACGGCTACAAGTAGTATGCCAATTGATTGATATCATGTAGGATGCAGAAGCTCAAGATGAAGTTCTCCGTAAGAACTTTATCGCACAGCCACCTAGGAGCTCCGCTAGCTGTGAGGCCAACGCTGAGAGTTACAAGGTGCGGAAGCCTATAATAAAGAAAAGGGGAAAGAAGGGCATGGCTGTAGCCTAGAAAGGCAAGTCAAATACTCCATAGGAGGCTAAGGCCAGCAAACCAAAGAGGGACAACAAGCTCTATGGTCACCAAGACCAAACCTGCTACAAGTGTGGCAAGTGGGGGCACAGGTCACGAATCTATAAAGAGCCGTAACATGTCGCTGATGCCTTCCGAGCCAAAAAGAAGAGGGGAGGCAAAGGGCAGCATGAAAACCACTTTGCCTTTGTTAAGGGGGAGAGTTCTCAGCAGCTGCCTACACCAATGGAGATTGATTCCACTCCTGCAGCAGCACCCCCTCTTGACATTGCAACTGCCACCGCCATGATTTCCCAAGAAGAGCATCTCACCCCTACGAAGATCATAGTTGAAGTTTCTAGTTTTTTAGTAGACTCAGTCTAATGAACAGAATGTATTTAGACTTTAATTGTCATGTGTGGAAGGAATAAGTTAGACTTTGCATTGATGGTACTCAAACAATTTTATTTTCTCGTGATGGTTGGATGATATTAAATAATTTATTCATTTATTCAGTTAATAATGGCATGATATGTTATGATATTCAAAATATTTTATTTGTGTGTTGATTGTCTTTTACTACATATTAATAAAGTTCTTTATATTAGAACGCGTGTGGCGCCCTATGGAGGAAATGTGCTTAGTTGACAGTGGCACAACAAATACTATCTTGAGAGGGACAAAATTATTTTAGTCGATTAGCAAGAATGCTGTCAGCTTTACAACAATTGTCAGTAGTGATGCTTGTATAATAGACTCAGGAAGAGCCACAATTATACTCCCAATGGGCACAACTTTGGTCATTCAAAAAGCCTTATGTACTTAGAATCGACTAGAGCTCTCCTAAGTTTCAAAGATATTCACGCTAATGGTTTCTATGTTAAGACTGAAAAAAGAGTATGGAAAGGAATATCTGCTCATTACAAAGCGTGAAGTAAATGGGAAAATGGTATTAGAAAAACTTCCTTTATTTGAAATTGAGCTATTCTACACTAATATTAAGGCACCCGCAGTCTATACCGCCCTGAAAATAATATTTAGAAGCTTATAATTCTTTTGTCTTTGGCATGATAGGTTAGGCCACCCATGTCTTAGGATGAAGGTATCCCTAATTCCGTCCAGAAACCTCAGAATAAAAGGACGAGAACTCTAACCCTCAAATCTCAAGTAACCGGGGATGCCTGGTAAAAAAGGATAAGAAGGACTTGACATTGCCAATCACCGAAGTTCCCCAGAACTAGAAGAGCAGCCAATTGAGACTTGGCACCAGTATGGCACCTTCAGAAAAAGGCATACCGGATCTAAACATTCCCATGGAGGGAGAAATCAGCATGGATGTGTGCGCACACATCGGAGTTGAAAACTAAAGGGACTTGCCCCCGCACCTAGGAGTGGTGAGAAAGTAGAAGCACTAGAAGAACCAACCTATGATAAAATAGCTATAAATTATATGTACACGGGAGAATTTATTAATAGAACAACAACCAATGTTGACATTTATTTTGCAAAGAAAATTACCACAATCATCGATCTTGATACAGAGCTTGTATCGCTCGCTGAATGTAAGAAAATATCAGATTGGGAGGATTGCAAAAAGGCAATACAAACTGAATTATTATCTCTGAACAAAAGAGAAGTGTTTGGGTTTGTAAGCTACACGTCTCCTCATGTGCACCCTGTAGGGCATAATTGGGTATTTGTTCGAAAGATAAATAAAAAAAATGAAGTTATAAGATATAAAGTAAGGCTTGCTGCACAAGGTTTCACTCAATGACCATGAGTTGATTATGAAGAAACCTATTCCCCGCTCATGGGTGGTATTACCTTTAGATATTTAATCTCAATGGTAGTAAACCTGAATTTAGAAATGAAATTGATAGATGTGGTAACTGCATACCTTTATGGAGACTTGGATTTGAATATTTATATGAAGGTGCCTGAAGGTATCTCTATCCCGAACCAAGACATAGCAAATAGAGGCCTGTATAGTGTGAAACTTAGAAAGTCATTGTATGGACTTAAGCAATCAGGTAGGATGTGGTATAATCACTTAAGCAACTTTCTATGCAAGAAAGGCTACACGAACAATGATGATTGTCCCTGTGTAATTATACAACGATCCCAGAATGAATTTTGTATAATCTCAGTGTATGTAGATGATATGAATATCATCAGAACCTTGGAAGATATAAAAGAGGCAAGTTCTTACCTAGAGTCAGAATTCGAAATAAAAGATTTAGGTAAAACTAAATATTGCTCAGGCTTGCAGCTTGAGCATGTCCTAAAAGGAATATTAGTACATCAATCTGCATACACTCAAAAGGTGTAAAAAAGGTTTGGCATTGGAAAAGCATACCCTTGAAAAGTACTGATGGTCAGGATCTTTGCAGCAATACAAGGATCCATACAGACCTAAAGAAGAGGGGGAGGAAGTCCTGGGACCGGAATTCTCGTACTTAAGTGCAGTAAGAACACTTATGTATTTAGCAAACTGCACTAGACTGGACATTGCATTTGTCATAAACATATTACCAAGGTACAGTGTAGAACCTATCACGTTTACACCACTCATACACACAAGTACTCGATGTATACGTCTTCTATATAAGCCAGAAGTTTATCGGAGACATCTAAAGCTTTATAGAGCATAAACACGTGTTTTTCTACTGAATACGCAAAGCTTTGGGATTTAGGGTTGTTGGATCCAAAACAGAAGGCTACAATTTCTCTGGCACATCAGTAGTACTATCTTGTTATAGGGAAACACTATAGGCATTGAGTACGAAAATGACTACCCTAGCTCGTAAAAACATACATTTGCTGATCGGATGGTGATGGTGGGGGGCACGCCTAATACGGGATTACATCTTGTTACTTCGGCAATTGCAGTTTATCCTGTTCATCACTGTAGTGACTAGTTTAAGATCCGTTTTAAACTGTTTTTGATTTCTTAATGCGGTTTTTCTTTTTTCCTTTGCATTGTTAATGAAGATATAATGGTTTTTTTATTTTTTAATTGAATACCTCAGCTAAAAAACCAGCCAGTAAAAACTATTTTGAACCAGGCCTAGCTAAGCTACGTGCACAAAGTTCAAATATTACCTTAAAATGGGCTTCGGACAGGCCAGAAGCGTTTGCTTTGAGCTTAATTGGGATGAGAAGGCCCATAATGTGTGATATACCTTACCATCGCAGACGTTGTAGTGCGCACAACTAAGAGCAAGTCTTATAATACAGCCTTCAGCTGGCTGTATAGATACTTACAGCCCACTTATCAGCCTACTCATATAGTAGTTACAGCCAGCTGAAGGCTGTATGATCTACTCCTTCCTCTCACAAAGTTTATTGGTTCTTGTGCTTCAGCTGGCTGTAAGCTTACAGCCCACCTCTCTTCTCTCTCCTCCTCTCTCTCCTCCACCTCAGCATACAGCCAGCTTACAGCCTCTTATAATACTTGCTCTAATGGCCGCCTCTAGCCCGCCATGACATGGTCAAACGTTGAAGAATCGCTGGTGGATTTGTCGTGCCATCGTCAGCAGTAGTCTTGGTTAGACTCTGAGCCTCCCAAGAACATTAAAAAAAAATACAATTCAAGAATAAAATAGCTAGATGCTACCATGCATATCTAGAAATAGATTTTCTGTTTATTTACAATTGTAGAACCTATAACTGACAATATATTTGTATTCATCGTTATAAATTGCATGAAACTCAATTAATGTTTATATATATGATTAATCAGTTTTATTATTACCGGCGCACCAGATAAGTGTGTTAATTTTTTGACTTTTCTATCCTATCAATGTGGGAATTTGTAGTATGTCAAGTAAAAATGCGTTGCTCGTAAAAATGCTATTTTAATAACATATTATAAGAAAATTAGAAATACAACCTACGCGATAGCTCGACGTCGCGTGACATCGCTATATGTAACCCTGTTGTATTTTATTTAAAAACAAGTAATGGAAATACAAAAGTAGCTTTATTTCAAACTATGACAAAAAATAAACGATAACGTTGTCACTCACTTTTTCAAGAATTGGACGAATTTACTCACAAGACATGATGTTCACAATTACACCTTCTTGGCATCTTGATCTCTCAAACAAAAGAATAATCCTAAGTACAACAGAAAGGCAAAGGAAAACGGGAAATTAAAGCCTCACTATCTATACATCTTCCAATTGAAGAAACAACTTGTCAGAAATTGCTATACATCATGTTGTACACTTGTGCTGCATATGCAGCCTAGCAGCAGTTAGTGGGAGGGTTGGACCCTGATTTCAAGTCTCCGAGTAACTCCATCACCATACCAATCCCGTCCTCCAGCCAGCCATCCCCCTTCAACGTCCTCGCCGAGACGGCGTGTACGTTAAAGATTTGCATCAAGAACACGAGCATCAACACCAACTTCGCCGTCCCCATCATGGCCGTCGCGGTCGCCGCCATTGCTGCTGTTGTGCAGACGGGAGACAGATGGATCCGCGCGCCTTGCTGCGAGTTCAGTTCAGGTTTCGTTGTTCAGCTGTTGAGCTTGCTTGGTTTCTGCTTGGAGAAAGATTTGCATGGTAGATCCTGCTTATATAGATGAGAGGGGTTAGGTGCAGCGTGCATGCAGTTGCACATATGCATGCGGTTGCGTGTTGCCTTGGCCGTGTAGAATCAGTCGCTGTTTCCGAGTCTTGATCACCTCGTATATATTTTTCGTTGGACTTGTTCCAACTCTTTGACCTTTTGACAGCTAAAATGGTCAGCACTTTTAATCTGCCAAAAACCAACAGCCAACATGACTTAAAACTCTATACAAACGGACGGTCTACCTTTCTCATGCATGTTAGCTAGTATTTCAATTCGTGGCAAAAGCTAGAAAAATCTTCGACCTGAATTAAGATAGATAAGAAACGTTTGGTCCAATGGAAGTACGTATAGGAGCTATTTCTTGATCGACCGTTTCCGTTTGCGACATTAACATGGGCGATAGTACACAGCTAGCATGCATATATGCAACCTTCGTACCTTCCTCCCTTTCAAGACCAAGACCAATAATCCATGCATCCGTCCGTCGAATTTCACGTTCTTGTTGAACAAATAATATTCATATTCTTTTGTTTGACCCTGAAAAAGCATTCAGAATTCAAAAGCATGCATTCCCTTACGCTAATGCAGGTTCTTGGACTCTTCGTCTCCACCAGCTGCATATAGTGCATACTAGCCTACTCTACTAGTCGAACAAGCACCAACGATTCAAGAAACCGAAGTGAATTGATCAGACGATCGATTCAGAACAGCACCCCCACGTGGCAGACCAAAAGCACAGGCAGCGCAGGATTCAGATCAAGAACTTGAACGAGTCTTGCATAAATTCTTTAGTCTGACGTTTGAATCAGAAACTAGGTGTAAAATTAATAGTAGTATACCAAGAACACAATCGACTTCAAACCATGCAACTGCATGCGTGCACACTGTACACCGAACCGTACGTCTGACTGAACCACCCTTTATATGCATATACATAAATGAGCTCACCATGGCATGCTCTCCAAAGCTCAGGCTAAGCACAAGAACCAAACTCCAAGCTCTCTCTCTCTCTCTCTCTCTCTGAATCTGTCTTCTGTCAGTACAACAAGTATGACAACAATGGCAGCGACGGCGAAGATGGCGAAGGTGGTGCTGCTGCTCCTGTTCTTGATGCAAATCTCGAACGTCCTCGCTGCGGCGGCGAGGCCGTTGGAGGGGGACGGGTGGATGGAGAACGGGATTGGGATGGCGACGCAGATACTCCGCGGCGCGAAATCAGGGCCTAGCGGCCGCACACACTGCTGCTAACATGCACGCACTCCTGAATATGCATGCGTCATGGACAGCAACTTGTGACGAATCGTTCGTTAATTCAACTTGGATCGAGCAACCTTGAAGATGGCCACGGATTGGAGTTCTATTCTTCATTCAATTTCTCTGTTGTTTTAGGGGGATAGTTCGTTTTGTTTTCTTCGTTTGAGAGATCAAGGTGTAAATATGATAGTGAGCTACATATCTGACTCAAAATTTTCAATTACAAGTCTACATATGGTTGATTTGCAGATTTGTTTATGCTTATTTTGGATTTACACATTCCACTTCAAAAGTGGAAACTCCTACGTACAGTTACTAGGCCATTCTGATTAGGGTCAAAGGGTTTTGACTATGTGAAAACGACCGTTCTACCCTTCAAACAATTTCAAATATTTGTGCAAATGATAACTGAAACCTGAATCCCATCGTGACATTCTATCAAACAAGCTGTGCCTGAACCTAATCACAACAACAGTTACGCACGGAGAGGTTGCGCTATTCATTTCGAGGAAGAGGACGGAGGAGGGAAGTTTTGGGTATTTTTATTGAACCATAGCGCATATATCTATTTTTATTTCTTGGAAAATTTTCTTATTTGCCGCTTTAAAAGCGGCCGATCTTAAGATTTGCCATCGCAAAGGATATAGTTGCGGCCATGACATTGCAAAGACGAGGAATTGGGGCTCCTCTTCTGATCAATACGACAATTTCTGTAGAATGGCCAACGCCCATGCCGGCCACGCCACCACGTCGCGCATGGCGGTCGGATGCCCGTGCTACATGCCGTCAAACGCGCGCTCGGCCGTGCTCGCCTTTTTTTTGGTTGAGATCATGAGTATAACAAGAATGTACTCATACACGCACACACATTTAACATCACACATCCACACACTCCTACTGAGTACATCTTGTTGAGGAACCGACGCTGGAGACCAGTCCGAGCGATTCCTCTGCTTAAAATAAGAACGAATCAATCACAGAATAATAGATTGAACACAGAGAGGTAGAGAGAACTCCTGGTCTTTCTTCATTGCTTTAGATTGCATCCGGGTATATAATGAGGGGGGGCTAGGGCCCTATTTATAGTCTACGGTGGGGTGCCCAAATAGATTAGGACTCTGGCCATGGAGAGTCCAGGTTTCCTAATACTCCCCCTTGGGCACTCACCCAACATATTCATGCCTCGTTAAAACTCCATAAAAACCCAGTGGGAAAAATTTGGAGAAAGAGTACATGATGCATGTGATTTTGCGATGCACGAATTGCCTCATTAAAAACCTTGGTCGAGAAACTTCATGGAAAACTCGTCAAGGGAAAAAGAGTACAATTCACCCAAATTAATTTGGTCTGCAGGACTTTATTTTTGGGTACTTAATCTTCATGATCAAGATTTATTAGCGGGTTTGTGAGAATTCTCCCTCTGAATTCTGCACTTCTCTAAGTCTCATAATTCCAATTCCACGCACACACCTTTCGAAGCTAGATACGGGGAGTGACTTAGTGAATAAATCTGCGAGATTTTCACATGACTTAGTATGCAGTACTTTAATCTCGTCCATCTTTTGTAATTCATGTGCATAGAAGAACTTGGGGTTGATATGCTTTGTGAGATGACTCTTCACATAGCCCATTTGCACTTGTGCAACGCAAGCGGCATTATCTTCATAGATAATTGTGGGGGTTTGCACAATGTTCATCCCACATGACTGCTGGATGTGGTGAATCATTCGGCGGAGCCAAGCGCACTCTCGTGCAGCTTCATACAGTGCTATAATTTCTGAGTGGTTCGTCGAAGTAGCTACCAGGCTTTGCTTAGACGATTTCCATGAAATTGCAGTTCCACCACACAGGAATACATAGCCTGTTTGTGATTTAGCGGTATGCGGGTCTGACAGATACCCAGCATCTGCATAGCCAATCAAGTTCAGATCTTGATTCTTTCTGTAAAACAATCCGAGGTCCTTACTACCTTGGAGGTATCGGAAAATGTCCTTTATGCCCTGCCAATGCCTTTTGGTGGGCTCTGCACTGTACCTTACTAAGAGGTTCACGGCAAATGCAATGTCCGGTCTAGTGCAGTTTGCTAAATACATGAGTGCTCCCACTGCACTCAAGTATGGGAATTCCGGTCCCAGGACTTCCTCCCTCTCTTCCCTAGGTCGGAAAGGATCTTTTTCTTACTGTAAAGACCTACCGATCATCGGTACTTTCGAGGGAAATGCCTTCTCGAAGCTAAACCTTTCAAGCACCTTCTGGGTGTAGGTCGGCTGATGTACCAAGATTCCTTCAGGGACATGCTCAAGCTGCAGGCCTAAGCAAAACTTGGTCTTGCCTAAATCTTTCATTTCAAATTCTGACTCCAAGTAGGAGCTTTCTTCTTTTATGTCTTCGACTGTCCCGATGATATTCAGATCATCTACATACACAGATATTATACAGAATCCATTCTGGGATCGCCGTATAAATACACAAGGACAGTCTTCATTGTTCGTGTAGCCTTTCTTGCAGAGAAAGTCGCTCAAGCGATTATACCACATTCTTCCAGATTGTTTCAGTCCATACAGTGATTTTCTGAGTTTCACACTGTACAGATTTCTATTTGCTCTGTCTTGGTTCGGGAGAGGGATTCCTTCAGGGACTTTCGTATAAATCTCCGAATCCAAGTTACCGTAAAGGTATGCAGTCACAACATCCATCAATTTCATTTCTAAGTTCAAGTTCACTGCCATTGAGATCAAGTATCTAAAGGTAATTCCACTCATGACTGGGGAGTAGGTTTCTTCATAATCAACTCCAGGACGTTGAGTGAAACCTTGGGCTACCAGCTTTGCTTTGTATCTCACTACTTCATTTCTTTCATTTCTCTTTCGAACAAATACCCACTTGTGCCCAACGGGGTGTATGTGGGGAGGTGTGCGGCATACGGGCCCAAATACCTCTCTTTTGTTCAGAGATAGCAATTCAGTTGCTACTGCCTTCTTCCAATCTTCCCAATCTGATCTTTTCTTACATTCAGCGAGCGATGCAGGCTCGGGATCAAGATCGATGATGGTGGTAATTTTCTTTGCGAAGTAGATATCGATATTAGCTGTTGTCCTATTCAGGGACTCTCCCGTATGCACATAATTTATAGCTATTTCTTCATGAGTTGCTTCTTCTGGAGCGATTGCTTCTGCTAGAGCTTTACCTTGCACATCGCTTCTTTCAATTGCGGTGGCAAGTCCCTTTAGTTTTTCGGCTCCGATGTGTGCGCACATATCCATGCCGATGGGGATATTCAGATCCGGTATGCCCTTTTCGGAAGGTGTCATACTTGTGCCAGGTCTAAACTGGCTCCCCTTCTCATTCTGGGGACTTCAATGATCGGCTGTGATAAATCCCTCTTATCTTTTTTCACCAGGCGTCCCCGGTTACTAAGGATTCGAGGAACCGGAGTTCTCGTCCTCTTTTTTATTTTTCTGAGGCCTCTGGACGAGATTAGGGATACCTTCTGCTTTCTTTGGTATTTCAACCCTCTCCGGTGCAGTGCGTGCAGGCACATGCGACTTAGTCACGCTCTTCAAATCACTAAAGTGATCAGGTAGCTGATTTGCTAATGCTTGCAAATCAATTGTCTTCTGGACTTCTATTGTTTCACTAGTGCGCGGGTTATCTGCATAGATTCCCATGGTTTGCCACGTAATTTCCCGACATTTTTCATCAAGGGGTTGATTTCCTCCCCCTAATGTTGGGAAATTTTCGGTGGTGACCATTGCGCTAGTTGCATAGGTGAATGGATGTTGTAGGCCAATGGTCTAAAATTGATGAGATTCATTGCATGTAGGACTGCGTGTCCCAACATGTGGCTGGTAAATTACAATTCTTCAAAAGGTCGGGCAATAAATTTAATTTTCTTGATTAAAGCCTCTGCCAAACAATTCTGGGTATGGACATGCGGTACCGAATGCTCAACTGCAATTTCCATTGCCATGCAATAATCATCAAATGCCTTTGAAGTAAATTCTCCAGCGTTGTCCATTCTGATGGACTTGATGCGATGATCAGAGAACACATTTCTGATGCGGATGATCTGCGAAATCAATTTTGCAACGGCGTAGTTTCTTGTGGACAATAAACCCACATACGACCACTTCGATGAAGCGTCAATGAGCACCAAGAAATACTTAAATGGCCCTGAGACGGGCTGAACAGGACCGCAAATGTCTCCCTGGATGCGTTCCAGGAATGCAGGGACTTCATCCTTCACTTTCAGAGTGGAGGGTCTAGTTATTAGTTTCCCGGTGGCACATGCAGGGCACACAAAATCTTCATGATTCGGAAAATTCTTCACATTAATATTATGCCCATGCGAGTTATTTATTATATTTCTCATCATCCGAAGACTTGGGTGGCCTAATCCGTCATGCTAGAGACAGAAGAGTTCAGAGCTTCTAAACACTGTCTTCAGTACAGTGTACGCTGCAGGCGCTTTAATGTTGGTATAATATAGCCCAGTTTCAAGTGAAGAAAGTTTTCAAATATAATTTTCTGTTCTCTTTGCGCTTCGTAATGAGCAGGTATTCCTTACCGTTCTCTTTTCAGTCTCAACGTGGAAACCATTTGCGCGGATATTCTTAAAACTTAGGAGAGTTCTAGCCGATTCTGGGTACAATAAGGCTTCTTCAATGACCAAAGTTGTGCCCATTGTGGCTCTTCCCGAACCAGTTATACATGCATCGCTTCTGGCGATTGTCGTAAGGCTGTCAGTGCTCTTACGAATCGACTGAAAATACTCAATCTTTCTTAAGATGATATGCGTTGTGTCGCTGCTGGCTAAGCACACTTCCTTCATAGGGCGCTATACGTGTTCTAATATCGGGTATTTTATTAATATGCATGAGAAGACAATCAACACATAGATAAAATACTCCAATATCAGAACATATCATGCCATCATTAACTGAATAAATGAATGAATTCTTCAAATATCATCCAACCATCACGAGAAAATAACAATTCTTAAGTACCATCCATGCAAATTCTAACATATTCTTCCACACAAAATAAATGACAATTAAAGTCTAAATGCATTCTGTGCACTAGACTTCTTCTGCTATTCTCTCGGGGTGACATTCTCTTCAAAAGAAATCATGACGGTGGCTGCTTCTAGGTCGAGAGGGGTGCTGCTGTCGTAATGGTCTCAAACACCATCAGCGCAGGCAGCTGCTCAGAATGCTCCCCCTCAACCGATGCAGAATGGGCTTCATGTGCCCTTTGCCATCTCGTTTTGGCTTGCTAGCCTTATTCTCACGTGGAGCATCTGATTTGCCTTTCTGGGCTACGGTCTTACCCTTTCTTCCCCTTTTTCTCTATCAAGGGCTTTCGCACCTTGTTGCTCCCGTCGATGGCTTTACGGCCAATGGAGCTCCCAGATGGCTGAGTGACTTAGTTCTTGCGGAGAACCTCGTCATGAGCCTCCGCAACCTGCATCATATCAATCAATTCGGCATATTCCTTATAGCCGTCATGACGATAGTTGCGGGCGGATTGTACTGCATTGGGGTGGAAGGTGGATAGGGTTCTTTCAATCTTCTGCTCGTCTGTGATCTGCTTATCACAGAGTTGAAGATTAGTACAAATCCTGTAAAAGGCAGAACTGTACTCCCCGACCGTCTTAAAGTCGACAAACCTCAGTCTGATCCACTCCTGCTCTGCTTGAGGAAGAATGGTGTACTTCAGCCTCTCAAACCGCTTCTTGAGTGCGGTCCAGAGTGCTAGCGCGCTTTTCTCCGCCATATACTCATTCTTGAGAGTGAGGCAGAGGTGGTACCTAAGAAAATGAAGTGCCTGATCATTATCCTCAGGTGTGGGTTAAGCGTCATTTAGTCTGCCAATCCCAATAGCAGCGCGGAGCTTCTTGGCTCCAAGCACAATCTCGACATTGGATGCCTACGTCAGATAGTTTTGGCCATGCTGGGCCAGCTCCTCGAACTCCCAGTTCGTGATGCTAGTCATCTAAATGTGTATAAGTCTACTGCCAGAAGACATGCACGGAATAATTCACTGCGGGTAAATAAATGGTACAAAAGGTTCTCATAATGTTTCATAATTTTCTGTGCATTTTCTATAATTTTACTGCTAATTTCAGTGATTAAAAGCAATTAAAACAATTACAATTAACCAAAACAGTAAATAAATACAGAAAATACAGAGAATAATAATGGCATAAATAAATAAGCTTCAAATGCTAAAAATAATTCAAAATTCGGATTCCCGAGGCCCTTTTATGCTAAAAAATATGAAATATCAGCAAATTCTGCAATTTCTGGGGGTTTCTACGTAAATTTCCAGTTCAGAAGAAAATTCGCGCAATTTTCTGATTTACTAAGGGGTTTTCTGCAAAATTCTGGACCCACTCGTAAATTTGAGGGCTTATACGTAATTTTCGGAACTACGAGGCCTGTTCTGCAAAATTCGGGACTTAAATCAAATTGTTAAGGGCCTTTTCGGTAATATACATGACTCCGTGGGCTTTTCTGTAAGTTTGCCATGACGCACATCGGCCGAGTTTCCCCTTTTTTTTCTTTGCCTGGCTCATTCACCCCCCGGGCCTGTTTTGGCCCATTTTAGCAGGCCGGCCCATCAGGCCCATTCGGGCAATTACCAAGCTGTGGGGTAGGGTTTCCCCTACCCCGTTGACCAGAGGCGGTGGCGGCTTATACCCGGGTGGCCGGTCAGTCGTGAGGGCGGTCACGGGCGGCTGCGGGCCGGTGGCCGGGCAAGGCGGCGCGCCAACGGGAGGGGCCGACTTCGGGGCGGCGGCGTGGCGGCACCGTCGTGGGGAGCAGCCGGCGCCGCCTTGCAGGGCGAGCGGGGCCGGCGAGTGGCGGCGGCTCATGGCCGTTCGGCGGCGACAGCAAGGGCCGGTTCGGCGGCGGCTGGTCGCGGCGAGGGATGGCGGCCAAAAGCTAGTTCGGCGGCGGTGGCGGCCAATGCCGGTTCGGCGGCGGTAGCGCCCAGACGGGCGGCGCGATGGTGCTGCGCGAGCGCGTGTAGGCGCAAGCGGGGCTACGGCCGACGGCGGGTGGAGCGGCGCGAGCGCGTGCAGGCGCAAGCGGGGCCACGGCCGGCGGCGGGAGGAGCGACGCGAGCGCGTGCAGGCGCAAGCGGGGCCACAGCCGGCGGCGGGAGCGGCTTGGGGAGCCAGCGCATGCGGGTGCGACGGCATGGAAGGCCGAGCGGCGGTCGGCGCGAGGCGGCGCACGGGAGCAACGCCATGCGGGGCGCGGCGTAGGGACCAGGAGGCCGGCAGAGGCCGGTGTGGGGCCGGCGGAAGCTCGGAGGTGGCCAGGGCGCCATGCGGCGGTGCGGGCGGCAACCAAAGCCGAGGCCGATGCGGCGGCGTCGATAGCCCATACGGGGGCGATGGCCTACACGGGACGGAGGTGCTACCGGCTGCGGGCTTCGGACGCCGTGCGGGCGCGGGGTCGGATGGCCGTGCGGCGGCCGGTGGTGGATGGGCTGGGAGGCCGTGCGGCGGCCGGAAGCGCGGAGGCACAGCGCGTGCGGGCGCGGTGGCCTGCCGGCGGCCGGTGGTTGGCGGTGCGCGTTCTGGCTCAGTATCAGTGCCTCCTCTTCCCTTTTTTGTGTTTGTTTGTTTGTGATGCCGAATAGAGCAAAACAGAAGATGTGATACCAGATTTTCTTATGCTGAGATCATGCAGGATCAGACAACACCATGCAAAAATTTCGTTTCTAATCTACGATGCAATCAACATCTACCCCGTTTTCGCAATCTACCGATCGACATTGTGCCGGCGACTTCAAGTCTGCTCGCGGTAGATTAGGGACGGATTTGCATCGTTTTTAATCTACAGTGCAATCAACATCTACCCCGTTTCACAATCTACCGATCGGCATTGTGCCGGCGACTTCAAGTCTGCTCGCGGTAGATTAGGGCGGATTTGCACCGTAGAGATTTAATGTAGAACGCGAAAAGAAAATATAGATTCAAAAGCGATCTAGAAAATTCAATCTGTGCTTCGATGATTACCTCGTTCACCGGAGCGAAGTCGTGCTGATAACGTGTTGAGGAACCGACGCTGGAGACCAGTCCGAGCGATTCCTCTGCTTAAAATAAGAACGAATCAATCACAGAATCACAGAATAATAGATTGAACACAGAGAGGTAGAGAGAAATCCTGGTCTTTCTTTATTGCTTTAGATTGCATCCGGGTACATAATGAGGGGGGGCTAGGGCCCTATTTATAGTCTACGGTGGGGTGCCCAAATAGATTAGGACTCTGGCCATGGAGAGTCCAGGTTTCCTAATACATCTAATGCATACGTTTAAAAGAAGATAGAGACCAAAAAATCCCTGAAGCGTAGGCATATTTTAACTACTAAAAACATTCGCATACTTCTATATAAAGATACTGTCCATGTAAGCAACATCCTTAGAAAAATACGGCACCCGGGCTCCAAGCCTAGGCGAGCGCTCTGCCCACTGGCTGAGCAAGCTTCGCTCGGTCCGCGGCCGTGCTCGCCTTGAGGGGCACGTATACGCCCGTGTCCGCTGACCCTCCCGGTCGCCGCCAACCTCACTCTTGACGACCCCAACCTCTCCAACTGGTCAAATCACACAACACCAGTACGTTCACCATACCATGCATAGCTCACAGATGGGTTCACAGTAATAAGCGTCTTGCCTAGGAATGGCAACGGGGCTATTCCCCGGCGGGGAGTGGCTCCCCGTCCCCGACCCCCGCCAGGGAATTTTTCCCCGCTCCCCGTCCCCGTCCCCGGTCGCGGGGACACAATCTCCCCGTCCCCGCCCCCCGTCGGGGATCCGGGTCCCCGATGGGTCCAGGCGCCGCCGTCTGGAACCTCCGCCCGGCCTGGAATCTTCGCTCGGCCGTCGCCTGGAACCTCCGCCCGGCCTGGAATCTTCGCTCGGCCGCCGCCTGGACCTCTGCGCCGCCGCCTCCTGGAACCTCCACGCCGCCGCCGCCTGGAACCTCCGCCCGGCCGCCGCCTGGAGGTGGAGGCCGAACCGAGGAGAGGAAGAGGCGGCGGTGGCGCAGTAGCGGCGAGAGGTGGCGAAGGAAGAGCAGCGGAGGGAGAAGGGGGGTGCGGCTGAGAGCGGTGGAGGGGAGGCGCGACGGAGGAGATGGAGGAGAAGGAGACCGGATGGGGAGAAGAAGGGAGGAGAGGTGGCGGCGCTCGGATGGAGAAGATGCGGCCGGGAGAGAAGGCGGAGAAAAGGGGGGAGAGACGAGGAGAGTTGCTGGAGGAAGGAGCCCCGAACGGGGGGCGGGGACGGGGAATAGGAGAACGCCCCCGCCCCCGCTTCACCCGATGGGGGGGAGTTTTCCCCAAATCCCTCCCCGCGGGGAGCAAAATCCCCCCATCCCCGTCCCCTAATAGAGGAATTCCCCGACGGGGAACGGGGAATGGGGCCCCGTTGCCATCCCTAGTCTTGCCTCTGCCTGCCTTCGAAGTAGTACGAACCATTTGACCAGTTGGAGAGGGTCCAAAAAATGTTTCTGAATCAATTCGGAGCTGATTTTAATCGTCTTGCAATTGGAAAAATGTGCAAAACAGTCCAAGAGCTTTTTCTTTCTTTCTTTATTAGGGTTGCCTGTTTGTAAGGTGACTGAAATCTATATAAACAAAATAACTGATGATATTTAAGGTATTTCTATTATTTTGAGAGCAAGAAAATTCTATAATAATCTAAAAATTCTTAAAAATTCTCATATTAATCGAAAGAAAATGAAAATGATCTCCATCACTTATTTTAGTAGAGTCAGATTATAACAGCATAGATAATCATATGTAGATATTAAAGTTATATAACAGATATAATTATATTTTAATTATAGAAAGTAGAGTTGTATATCGTATCATAATATCAAGCAGCGCAACTGCGTGGATAAATCTACTAGTTTTCTTAATCATAAGTCAAATTTTATATTCATTGGATATGCATCAATCTCTATACAAATCTAATGATCATAGAAATTGATTTAGACTTACAAAACTTTTGGGCGACTTAGAAATAACAAATATATTATTATTATTATTATTATTTGCTTTCTGTCCCAGAGAATTTTGAACTAGCCGGACCGTCTTCCTAGGTGTTTTTTTTATGTCCCAGTAAGATTTTTGAACGTCCCTTGGTGCAACGGCCTAGTGATATGTGTATACATGATGTTGTTTGAGATAACCAAGATGTATTTGTAACGAGGTCGAGCATATCGGTTTGATGTTTTGTGTGAGATGGTGCTTGCATTGCAGGTGCGGTTTAGAGTACGGATGTAGTATTGGCATCACGATGCTTCGTTTGCTTTTGGTATGCGAGACAGCGAGAGTTGAGGTTGACCTAAAGCAATTCAGCATTCAAAGGCATGCATTTCCTTACGATAGTGCAAGTTCTACGACTCTTCCTAGGATGACGCGCTACTAGCCTACTCGTCGAGCAAGCCAGAATGATTCAAGAACTGAACTGCATGTTTTGATCAGACAATCGATTCAGACCAAACCCCCCGCGTGGGAGACAAATTAAAATGTTTACTAGTAGAGGTCCGACGATCAGGAACTTGAACAAGTCTACCACGAATTCTTCGTTCTTGCGTTTGAATCAAGCAGAACAGATCAGAACCGTGCCGCGAAGGTAATACTATTCCAAAAACACAAGACTTCAAACCATGCAACCGCTTGCACACTGTACACCGAACCGTATGTCTGAGTCTGACTGAACCCCCGATCGATCATCTATATAAACGTGCTCACCATGACAAACTTTCTCCAAAGCTCAGGCTAAGCACGACCGAAAACCAAACTTCAAACTCGAAAGCAATCTCTCATCACTCTCTCCCTCTCGTCTGCACGACAACAATGGCGATGGCGGCGAAGATGGCCAAGGTGATGTTGCTGCTCCTGTTGGTGGTGCAAATCTTCAGCGTCCTCGCCGCCGCGGCGAGGCCGTTGGAGGGGGACGGCTCGCTGGAGAACGGGATCGGGATGGTGACGCAGATGCTCCGTGAAGCGAAATCAGGGCCCAACCCACCTACGAACTGCTGCTAATTAAGCATGTACTCCGATCCGAGCTCCTCCATTTGGAGCATGGACACAACATGTGAATATGTGTATAGCAATATAATGAACCACCAGTGTTTTATGCTGCTTCTTTGTTATTTTTTAGGGGCATTATGTTACTCTTTTGTGTTTTGTTCCTTTGAGGGATCGATGAAGATGTAATATATATATGATAGGGGTGTATATGATTCCATCATGTGGATGTAGGATTCATTCATTTCCTTAATTTAACGACACTGCGCCTGGTTGCTGACCGCCCAGTAGCCGATGATGGCGAGGAAGTAGAAGGTGAAGAACACCACAGAGTAGCACATCATCAGCGCCTTCATCATCTTCCCGATAGGGTGCCGTGCTCTAGGTGAAGACCCTAGATCTGGCTCTTCAAGCCGGATCCGACGACGATGTCCTAGGGTGTCATTTCCCTCCTTAGAGGTGTCGTCTTGGAGCTGCATCTCACTCACCGAGGGTCTTAGCGGTTTTGTCCGGTGTGAATAACTCAGGTCCGATTCTTGCCGAATCGGGTGACAACAATGCCTACAGTGTCGTTCCCTCCTTTTAGGCATTATCTTGGACCACCTGACCCTACCCTCTTCGTCTTTCCGCGTGTGCGTCGCTTTACGCATTGGCCGGTGCTTGTCCTTCGGTGGTGGTCGTCCTCTCGTCGTCGGGTCATGTTAGTTACGGACTTTTGTCTTGTTAGGTTAGCGAAGTCATGTTTATATATACCCGATTCTTTCTTGGACCTTTTATTCAGCCTTTAGACCACCACTGTACTGCTCTTTCTCTTAATAAATGAAACGCAAATCTCCTGTATTTTTGAGAAAAAGTTTCGGCGATTTGCATATTTGTCTTTGTATCATTTTAGGTTTTGTACATTCGCGATTCTAAAAGTGCAAACTCGTAGCGTAACCATTGCAAAAGTAGAAAATCGGGTTAGTATGCAAGTCTAACTAGGGTTAAAGGATTTGAGCGTTTGACCATTCTACCCTTCCAAATATATACAAAAATGTAAGTATAATCCCATATCGGCCTGAAATTTTGTACTACAGCCTGAGTTCCGGCTTGATTACCTTAACTTTTTTTTGAGAGGAACTTGATTACGTGAACTCGTCGGGCCTAGGTAGTGATTCGTAGCTTGAAACAAACCGGCTTTTTTTAAGCACAACTAGTTAAATGCTCAGGTCTACTATAGAATGCGCGTAGACAAAAAAATATTTGTTTTCAATAAAGATATATAGCTATAAATATCTAGAGTGGATATATAAAATGATGCGGGTAAACTTGGCGTAAAAATATTTTCACAAATATTACTGTACTTCTGTAGGTTTCTTCAAATATATTATAATAAATTAAATAGTCAAAATTGTATCCTGTGGACTTTGAAAAATCAAAGCCCTTTTTCATGACTAGCGGTCGTACTATGCATGCGTATGGATGTAAAGTACGTTACTAGCGTAGAGCAGTGAAGACACAGCACTTACCTCATGTAGAAGTATTCACCTTTCGTAGGTTTATATAATTTAAATTTGGAGAGCATTTCCGAGTCCACTCTTACGCCAGCACGTACCAACAATTTGACATCCGTATATTTTTTAGAATGAATAATGGTCAACGGTTTGATCAACCCCTAATTAATCAACAAACATAGGCGTCAAACTTTGTGATCGATCAGTTATCATTCTAATTTGAAAAATTTACATCCATATACCACTAGGTTTTGCTTGTACCATAAAATTTTCCTAGTACGTACCAATGTCAAATATGTTGGTGCTATTGATGAAATTTTCCCTTTTTTATTTCGGTTCATGGCGAAGAAAAAACAAACTTAGAAAAGCATTGAGTTTGAAGAACAAAAGTAATAATTGAGTTCGCATTGTATCCAATCAAATTAGAACAAAAGTATCCTTGCAGTTTAAGGGAGGTTCGTTAATTTTGGAACACACCCAATTTCTATCAAGCTTTAAATTTGACGAAATCTAGCAGTCTAGCTTGGGTTTATCATTGCATCTGTAACTCTGTAAGCGCAGCTCTGGTTCCAATTTACTGTAGTGAGACTGTTTGACCCACATGGATATCTAAGCCATGTAACCTGTGCATGGTTTGAACTTTGAAGCCTTCTTCTGCAAGGTTTGAAGTCAGCCTGTGCGCGTTCTTGGTGTTACATACGTATAGCTAGAGTTACCTTTGTGCCCAGCTACATAGTTCCTGATCGATTTGGTCTTCATGCTCCAAAAGTTGGAACAAATTAATAAAGAACAATTCACTCAAGATCGACTCGGTCCAGCACTTTACCGTTTTGACTGCGCTTTTGGTCCAGCACACAAATTAGTTTCGCCCTAACGAATTTTCAGGCTACCAGCTGTACATTCGTGCTTCACAAGTAGCGGCTGCTCCGTCATTTTATTCAGGAAAAGTCCTCGAACTCGCGTTAATCAGAATTACGAAATGTATTCAGCGGTGCTAAGTTTTTTTTGGCATGCCTTGCAGGTCAAAAACAAGGAATATCTGTTCTTGATAAGCAAGAATGTGTGAAATTAACAGGATGGATCAATCATGGATGTCTAGTTTAATTGGTCAATGGAAAAACAAAAGGTCGCTCTGTACATGTCATCCATGACCCTCCTCAGCATCACACAATTGAGCGATTGACAGATGTATGGCCGTGGTCACTAACACAGAAAAACTGCCACGTGTTTCTTGCATCAGCACTTGTGAAAGCGGACTGTTTCCGGATATAGCCTAGCAATTTTTTTTTAAAAAAATGACTTCGGATAACTGTTTTTATAGAAATAGTCTCATCGTAAAGTTCGGTAGGCGGAGTAGGTAACACGTATCACCTACCATACCACCCAGGCTCAATAGGTCAGCAAGAATCGATATGGCAAGCGACGGGCCTGCAGGGCTGCCGAGCTCCCCCTGCTGGAATGAAGCAGGGGCGGAGCTACAGGGTGGTCCCTGTGGGCTGTGGACCACCCTGCGCTCCAGCCAAAGCCCAGGTGTACACAAGTTGAATGCTTCGTTAAAGCTGTGTCCTGGTGATTTGCTCGATGGCCCATTCCGCTGGGCAGCTGTCCTGACCCAATTCATCTAACTCTGTTGGCGTAACTGGCGCCGTTATAGCCTAGTTTTTCCTTAAGTAGCCTTGAATTGCTTCCTTAAGTGACCATGACTAACCAGCGAAAGAATCTTGAGTCCGCACGGCACTGGACGAGTCCGCGTGACGACGTGAGACCGAATCACCGAGAGACAGAGTTCGCGTGGCCGCTCGCTCAGACTGCGCCCGACGCCGACGCCTGTTCGTATTCTATTTCTTCTCTGACTCTCCGTGCGCCCGAGTCCAAACGGCGACGCTGCGAGCCTGCGCCCTGCGACGGCGTCACGGCGAGCGACGCGTACTGTTTTATCGGCGAGATCGGCGCGGCGACTCCATCTCCATGAGCATCGGCGCGGCGCAGGTAAGTACATCAAATTTTTTAGTTGGAGATCATTCAATCACAGTGATCGGATTTGATTTATTTGGCATCCGACAAGAAGAACATTAATCTGAATAGAATAAACATGGGAAGATTTAAGCGTTTCATAGATGAGGTGGAATTAAAGGACTTGTACTGATCAAAATCCTAAGATGAAGACTCAATTGCTAAACCTAAGCCAAAGACTCAATTATATGTTTTTTTGCAGTATTAGATTATTGGTTTGGTAAATTGAAACTTTATATAATTCTCTTGCAGATTTGTTAAAACATGAAGAGGAGTGGTGATATTGCCTCTCTTTTTCAGAAATATGCATCAAAGAGGGATAAAGTTTATCATTGGGTCTATTTACTTATCAAATTGGTATTGCTTCTACCGGTGGCTACCGCAAGTGTTGAAAGAATATTTTCTACAATTACCTTTATCAAGAATAAGTTGAGAAATAAGATGGGTGATAGCCTTCTGGATGATTGTCTAGTCACTTTTATTGAGCGGGATATCTTCTTACAATTGAGGGAAGAAGATATCATCAACACTTTCATGGCTATTAGAAGGCGCGGGCCTGACAAGAAGAAGAAGTAGTGACGTACTATTCTTCAACTACTATGGATATGTAATATTTCAATTCTATGTTAAAAAAAGCTATATTCGTCTATTTTATGAAGTTCGTATGTACTTTTTACCTTAATTGCATTTCGTAATTCATATACTTATGTACCGACATGTTAAATTTATAGCGGGTTAAATAAAATTTAGACAATGGACCACCATAGCTACAAATCCTGGCTACGCCACTGGAATGAAGAGTTGGTATCCGCATGCTACAATGAAGTAGTGGTTAACGACACTTTGTGCAGATTTTTTGGTATGGCCTCACACTAAAACATGTATTGTAGTAGGGGTGGGCTCCATCTAAACCCATCTGGCCTGTTAGGGGCTAAAAGGCTCAGTGGGATATGTATAAGGACTTGTATTCCTCTTTGCATGGTACACAACTGTGCAGGGTATTATTATAATTAGATCTTATGGTCATATATATATATATATATATATATATATATATATATATATATATATATATATATATATATATATATATGTATATATATGTATATATATGTATGTATGTATGTATGTATGTATGTATGTATGTATGTATGTATGTATGTATGTATGTATGTATGTATGTATGGGGAACGTATCTAGTGCTAACATGCTAAAATCGGCCAGGATCGTCAGATCTACCCCCAACGGCCCAGATTCTTGAGGGTGGGATGCACCAAACCACTTACGCAATTTCGCCAAAAACCCCCTACTGGTTTCCCCTTTTTTCCTCCCTACGCCGTTTCACCTGCAAGTCGCCATTTCATCTCCCCGCGATCATCTGGCGCCATCGACCTGCGACGTCGTCCCGCGACTTCTCCCCGCGCGCGCCATCGTCCCGCGACATCTCCCCACTTGCGCCGTTGCCCGCGACTTCTCTTCGTGTGTGGGCCGTCACCCCGCGACGTACGCGCGCGCTCGGCCTCCTCAACACATCCATAGGAGTAAGTTGCCCCCTTCACCACCCCTGCATGCTTTTTGCATAGTTCTCTGTATCCTTTCAACTTTATCCCAAATACACCTTCTCT
Organism: Dendrocalamus latiflorus; assembly: GCA_017311315.1. Classification (NCBI taxonomy): domain Eukaryota; kingdom Viridiplantae; phylum Streptophyta; class Magnoliopsida; order Poales; family Poaceae; genus Dendrocalamus; species Dendrocalamus latiflorus. Next base: position 22,097,616 of record CM029655.1, read on the forward strand.
ATGCATTAGTGAACTGTCTGGAACCTTTAGCACTTAAGGTGTATGTTGATCAATGGAGAGGGGTCTGTACTGTGTAACTTTGTATTGATATGGCATTGATGTTAAAGTACTGGTGCATGAGAGTTCATTGATAGTTCAAGAACCTTCATTTTTCACACTCATTTTGTCAATTATGTGAACTTATGCAATTACTCTTTTTGTTTTATAGGTGGAGATCTCTTTGCATCTACAGCTGAGGCAAAGGAGTAGCAACAAGTTCTCTTATGCAATTACATATAGCTTTTGTTCTTCTCTGTAGCTGTTGTTTGGTCTACACCTGTGTGCTATAGGGTTGTGAGAATGCAATTACATATTGTGAGAATGCATATTCTATAACTTGAGAATGTGGTATCTTGTATTCTTGTCTATGAATAAATAACGTCTGGAATTTGTTGTCCATGTATTTGATTTCAAACTGAGAATGTGGTGAATGCATTTCTGAATTGATCGGATGATACAGTGAAATTGAGTTATTACAACTCATAGAAATTTGTGAATGTGGTGAATGTATTTATGGATGTATGTAACTGGGCTGTATCCTGGAAGCAGCAACAGTTCACATGAAGAGTATGCTTGCTGACAGGTTTTTGTTTCAATCAGTGATACATGTTGTCAAGTTTTTGTTTCAATCAGAAATGCAAGCAATACCTCCTTTCAAAAATGCAAGCAGCGGCAGGCATGTTATTTTCAGGCCAGATACTGCTCAATTGAGACATATTGTTTACTCCTTCACAAAATTCAAAAGAGCATCCTGACATCTACCTGTGTTGTAGCTGGAGCAGTTTTACATGCATAAAACAAACTGAAGTTTTACATGTTCATTAGAATTACCTGAAGACTAATATTGACTTTTCTTGCAATATGCTCAACAGGCTATCTTATTGCTTTACACGCTTCTGAATTGTAATCAGCAAGCTATTGTTTTTCTGAATTTGTAATCAGCAAGCTATTGTTCTTCTTGCACATGTTCTGTCGGCTTTCGAGCACGCACATCTATTCTAAATATTTTAGGTCGAATTATGAGGATGGTATCTGGCCCATCAATCAGAACAACACATTAGAACACATCGTATTAATCCACACAAATTCCAGAATCACATGGTATTAATCCACACAAAAAAAATATGTTTACACAATCAAATCAAAGTCCTCAAAAAAAACATTCACCATGTAAAAAGAGCACAAAGACTCGCATGACAAGATGAATATATCACCTTTTTTCAAAAAAAAAAATGGAACATATCACATTGGAGCAGCTACAATTTAGAAATTTACAATGAAATAGATACACTCCGAATATATCACACTGAACATATCCAGACAATCTAAAGATATCCGCCGCCTGGTTTAGCCCTAGGTCGCCTCATCGCAGCTCGGGGGAAGGAGGGGGCGATGCTGAGGGCCGGGGAAGCAGGGGAAAGGACGGGGCTGCACCGGCGGCCGGGGTCTTCGGGAGGAGGGTGACGGTGGTGGAGGGAGGCGGCACCGTCGGCAGAGGCGGTGCGGGGGAGAGAAGGTGGAGCGGCGCCGGGGGCCGGAGGGCGGCACTGGGGGCCGAGGAGGGAGCCACCGGGGAGGGAGCCGAAGGAGGAGTGCGGCGAGAGGTGAGAGGGAGGGGAGCGGATTGGGAGAGATCGAGTCCGGCGAGAGGTAAGGGAGGCGAGCGGATAAGATCGAGGGGAGCTGAGGGAAACAGCGTGGGGTGGAAAAAAAGAGGGAAATCGGTAGGGGGTTTTAGGCGAAATTGCATAAGTGGTTTGGTGCATCCCACCCTCAAGAATCTGGGCCGTTGGGGGCAGATCTGACGATCCTGGTCGGTTTTAGCATGTTAGCACTGAAAAGCTTGTTAGCACTGAATACGTTCCCATATGTATATATATATCCTGGCCGTGGAGGACGACCAAGGCCAGTTCATTTGTCATAACCACTTACTACTCTCCTAGTTTATTATTTGGTCCGTAGTCACAACAGTTGGCGCCGTGCATGGTGATGACAACAAGCAAGCCGTGGGCTCGAGAAGCGATGACACCCAAGAAGGCATCAGTGACAACAAAGAGGAAAAGGAGCACGACGGTTTTAAAGCTGGTTGTCCTTTTAGGCTGCGCCTCGGGAAACCACCAGTGAAAACCGGCAGTGCACGACACGCCAATCATGTATGGCTGTTGGCTACAACAACCACCAAGCGCCTTGCACATTAAAGACCAAGAAACCAATTCGAGTACCAATAACATGCATTTGACTCTAATTAAAACAACACATACAAGAACAAACATCATGACTTACACTTCCACAAGCATAGACTCACGGCATGATTCACACTTCCACATGCATGGACTCCTGTCATGACTCATATTGCCGAAACCAACTCAGACTCCCTCCCAAAACCATAGCTCGATCTGACATCCAACCATTGGTCGATTTGACCGCTACAACCAACTTAAACTCTTCACGGTAACAGGGGATTGATCTGATCGCGGCACCCATGCTGGTCAGACCGCCCTACTCCCACCGATCAGACTGCCATTACATGGTTGGTCGGACCACTCCTAAAACTCTGCATAACTTGCCAAAGATCTCTCTGAAAAATAGCTACTGCTAATTACAAGCCGCAACACCAGTCAGACCACCTTCCTCGGTCAGTTAGACCGCAACCATTGCCAGTCAGTCCGCCTCTCTCGGCCGGTCACACCGTCAACCAGTTTGATCACCTCTACAGGCCTGTCAAACTGCTCCTACACAGCGATCAGACTACCTATTCAGGCTGATCGGATTGCTATCTCGTAGACAGCAAAGCTAGAGAGCAAAAGACACAAATCAAACCCAAACTTTGATACTGAAGCACAAGCACAATCAAATACTCATCACAAACATGAGTAACTTTCGCATGCTCTCACACAAAGACAAACGAAAAACTATCAAAGCTAGCTGCTCTTGTCTTAATGCTTGGATGATTGCTTCAGTATGAGATCTATCCATGCACGGTGACCTGAGCTTCTGCACCAAGTTCAAGTAGCCTGAGACTATAATCACCTTCTTAAAATGTTGATCCTTACTAAATTGGACTACACAACGAACAGCCATAGCTTCTGCCAATTCAGGATCTGCGACCCTTTCAAAAGACTGACTTGTTGCAGCCAGGAATCTTCCCCTGTGTTCTCTGATCACACATCCAGCCCCTGTTCATTCTGAATCAGCAGAACAAGCTGCGTCAGTATTTGCCATAACCCAACTCTCTGACGGTGGAACCCATTTCTGAATAGACATATTAGGTTCACACTAGTTGGATGCATTGGTGGTACTGCAAGATGTCGTTCATCATTTCAGTATATAATATTATTGCCATTCCTAACTCCATCCCTCACCTCCCAAATATGCTAGGCCAAGATAGTGAATAGTTGCCTCATTATCAATATCGTTATCTGGTGTGGTCGAGCGGTCACAGACCACCCCACTTTGTTCTCTAGGGAGCTCGGGAGGACTGGCCTCTTGACGATCAATACATTCCAGTTCTGCGATGGCTAGGTTGCTATCCATAATGAGGATGATACATATTAGGTGGTCATTCGCATTGGACTCACTACTTATGTCAACACTTGTTGATAGAAGGAGATTGGAGGCCCACACATTCGCTTTTGGTGGGGGATATAACCATCACCCTATAGGATATTGCGTACCTTACCAGGCTGCCACTACGGGGTCATCCCATGGTCCCACACCCCAGATCAGCCGACTGGAAGGCGTGTTTGTTGCACCGGGTTGGTCATCCCATTTTCAAACAAAATCTATGGAGTGCCACATTCATGGCTGCAGTGGTACAGGTAATGCCCAATAGATACGTCTATACAAGTTATAAGGTTCCACCTAGTTGCTTACTTGATCTTCATGTTCGGGTGGGTCCTATTTCCTACGACTCAGGGAGATTAGGTGTATCTCAGCTACATTCAAATTGCTGAGTTCCTGGTCAACGCCGAGCCTAATGAGGTTCCACTGTACAGCTAGGGTTCGGCTGTTCAGTGTGCGACCTACAGGGGTTTGTACGATGGCTCGCAGTGTACTATTGATAGGCCAAACCTCGTTGTCTACTATATCGTGTTACAACTGTGGTCATGAGAGCACTTCTCTATTGGTTGGTCATACTTTCGGGTGCATGTGCACCTATACTAGTTGGATGCGCGGTTCTACAGTGATGTCAGTGGCGACGATCCGGTGGACGGACCCACCATGGGCACTCGTTGGAGTTCTAGCGAGTTAGGATGGTCTAGGGAGAGGCCACGATGAGTGTAACCAGATTTCCACAACGTGTTGTAGACCTTGTATGAGGGTAGCATCATGTGGTGACTGTGGACCGCATAGTTCATCTCTGAGATAGTGCCTTTTGAAATGTTAGAGCAATGAGTAGAACAGGAAGGACTAGCTGACGACCTGCTACCTCATCTTCTCCCATATGGTGGAGCCCTACACACCCTAACGAGTCATGAGACAGCTTGAGTTTCAACAGCAGGTACCACCAGCATCGGGTCGACCACTACACGGTCATGTTCACCTGTAAGTAAATTTATTTGTTACCTTATTTCGTATAGTCCATTGCATACCATTCACCTCTTCTTTATTTCTCCACTGAAATAATAGTTGTGTACCTTCTCTTTTTTCTATAGACAAACAAAGAAGGGATGGAAGAGCGACGACTAGAGGGCAACACAAGCACTGTGGACCATGCCCTTGGAGTAGTCGATGAGGACAGAGGTCGAGCAAGAGCGACGACCGTATAATCCAAACATGTATCCCGTGTGCTTGTAGTGGTACGTGGCATGACCCCGTTGTAGACTAATGTTTCTACCTGCATAGCCCCCAACGCAAGTCACACGCGCACGCCAGGTTGGCACTCAGTCCGAATCAACATGTGTAGCACGGCATGAAGAAGTGGTAAAAGATTTGAAGTTTGAATTTGCATCTTAATATTTATGCATACATGAATAACCTGTTCCGTTCGTCATAGCAGGTCGACAGGCTACGCCGCATTGTGTCTGAGGGTGGAGCTGCACTGTGCCGTGGATGCTCTAGCATGATCGAATGACTGCTGGGGTCTGTCACAACATATACGAGGATGCCAAACATGCACTGGGCACCATCAGGTGCGGTCATCCTAGCGACATGTTTATTCCAGGGGTGATGAGCCGCAATATTGTCTGTTGGCAGCTTCATCCACACGTCCTAGCTCGTTGGCATACCGCCCTAGCATCGGTCATTCCTAGTCCATCCAGTGTACTGCTCAGGTATGAGAATTTTATATTTTGCTGCAATCCGCACGATACCTTTTTCCTTGTTCTTCATACATGTCATCTTCATGCAAAATGTTCGCGCCGACACTACTATACCTCCATCTTCGCCGCGGAGGTAGCCCGACCCCGAACCTCCCTCATCGGGGGGAGGTGGATGATGGACCACAGCACGTTCGTCCTCGTCACAGAGATAGCTCAACACACATGACACCCCAAGCAGTGATGTCGACTCGCTTGTCCAAGACTGCAGGGTGCAATACGACACGTACGCACCGCGGACCACTTGCATCTCTGGCAACGTGACGAGTGATACGATCGGACATACAATAGCTACACAGTGCACCAGTATGTCGTGGACTACACGGCATCGGGCTTCACTGTAGCGAGCTGCCATGGGCACCTGTGCATGCAATTACAAGTTTTATTGCAGTTCTACCTTTCGTCAGTCTAATGAAACATATTTCCCTCTGTAGGACGCCAGCAATTATACGGAGGACTGGGTGTAGCAGATATTCAGCACTCAATAGATTAGGCCCAGTCAATTATCTGGTGCATCAGTTCCCACTCAGCCACCACTGCAATATGACTTGCACGACGTATGATGCTTTGCCACTAGAGGAAGTAGGCAGCAGGTAGCCCTTGACCCTGGTACTACATTTGGTGTCAGCTCTTTAGTTCTTGTAAGTCAAAAATCTATTCCACTGACCCTGCGTTTGTGTCCCTAGTGTCGAACTTAAATATGTACTTGTTAATGCTTTGTCCCTATTGTAACAGTTTGATATGAAATTTGTCGATGAGTGTAGTGTAATTCTACAATGCCAAGGTTCTCTTAGAGATTTTACTGTAGTGACCACTTTTCTTAATAATTTGAAAACACGCATCAGATTTTTTGAGTGATTTGATAACAAGTACCAGCTTTTCTTAGTGAGTTCATGGCATGCACTAGCTTTCTATAGTGATTTGACAACACGTACTATCTTTTCTCAATGATTTGACAGCACATATCAACTTTTCTAACTGAATAGATAGCACATGACATCTTTTCTCATTGATCAGACATAAAGCACCAACTTTCCATAGTGAAATGACAACACATATAAGTTTTACTCCCGAACAGTGCACAACTACCGCCTATAAAATCTGCCCAGCCTCCACAACCGGATGCAAGACTCCACTCGAGCTGATCTCCAAAATTGGGTAAGTGGAGTGGGAGAAGAGAACACATGTACAGGACTTCACTGCTAGGGATGTCGATCTATGGAGAGATGCTTCGCAAGCAAAAGTGGGTGGCCAAGAATAAGGGATCATACCTTGATAATTTTTGTAAGGATGCACCCGAGCCACCAAAGTTTTCATGGCTGAAGTATGACTATGACAATCTAGATTATATTATTCAGTCCATACACCCAGCAACAGCCACCCAAACACACTACACGTGTGGACAAGGATAAGGCACCATGGTCCCTGATGCCCCCACTGAATGATAGGTTATTTCTGACTGGGACAAATCTACACAAGTCGTGTAAGTCGAGTACTGGGTGTGGGTCACGAGGGCTAAAGCCCACAAATGAGAGAAGGGAAAGGCATCGATGGACTCAAATGTACACGATGAATGACTGCAAGCATGAGTTCTAAAAGGCGCATATGTATCTTATTTGTAGTTGGGGTTTACGGTTCGTGCATGTTGCCAGTGTATTGTATAAGTAGTGAGACAAATATAAGCACCTAACCAAACCCTACGTGCCATGTAATTTGCACCTTTATTGCGAGGTGTTATGTTGGCCTACACATGGACTATTACGATAATTGTTTGCAATAACGTATCTCTACTACTTAACATAAGGAGTTGGGGATGGTGGTTCATTTGCCCCTTTGAACCCCCTTGCACATTCCTAAAAAATTTCTACGCTCACACGAATAAAACAGTGTCTAGATAATACAATTTTTTTAATACATATTAAAGCACGAGTATTTGACTGGTTTGCATGGGTATTCACCTAATTACAAAAAAAATTAAATTGATTTTATGTCGCTGTCGAGTTGGTGTTGCAACTGAGCCCCCACCCCCTACGCGCGCATCGCTTCCACCTACCAAGATGGTGCTGCTCGGTAGTGCCATACCGAGCAAGACAGGCTTGGCAGGCAGCTGCCAAGCAGCGTGAGCTTGGTAGTGCCCCGAGCACACCCTACTGCCACTCTGCGTGCTTGGTTGTTGCACCCCCTCTCTTGCCGAGCTCCCTAGGTACGACAGGTGGCAGGTGTCACCTGTCGTGCCTTCTGAGCTTGGGGAGAAGGTTATTTTTGCAAAAATGGGTGTGCAGAGGCCAAATTTGAAATCAAAAGTGGCTACAGTGCCAAAAGCTTGAAAAGTTCGATATATTTGTTCATGGTTCACTGTACGTACAGATCATGGAAGCACTAAATCTAGTAAATAATTAATGAGAATTGGTCATGCATATCTTTATTAAACGATATACCACAACCATTTAATTTTTTCCAAAGCATTTAAGTAGGAGTAGAAAGTTAAAAACTGTAATAACTACCCTTTTAGATTTTCTCATGAACAAATATATTGAAATGGATACTCTCGATGCCATGAACAAATATAGCGCAACGGAGAAGTACTAGTAGTATAGTCACTTGAATCAGACACAGGCAATCAACCTCCTCGGAAAGCTGTCTCATTCACTTGTAGTTTGGAGAGAAACTTTTCGTTGGAGAAAGTAGAAGCACTGGTCACTTTATCGGAGATACAACGACAACATTACAGCACCAAAATTCGTTGAAGCCTGCGCACTAGTAATTGGGCTTTTAACCCCGCTACGCCCAACAAGTTTAACATGGAGTTACAACAACCGGAGATTCAAGCAGGGTTAACAATGTCGGTTGGGAAAATTTTTTGAAGGTAGCGAAATGATCGAAATCACCAATTTCGGTGATTTTGGTTTGGATTTTATTCAAATTTCGGTAATTTGAATTTGAATTTTAGTGAAACTTTAGAATTTTGAGAAAAAGGTTATCAAAAGTGGTAGAGATGAACTAGATATTAGATATAGATGAAATAGAGTTGAAAATATAGATGAAACTTGCTCTAATATTTCAAGTTTATCTCAAGATTTGAATTTGAACTTAAATTTCAGTCTTACAAAATAATTTCGGAGGGGACTAGAATATCCGAAATTACCGAAATTGCAGTGAAATATTGTGAAATTGTTAGCCATGGATTCAAACATTATATATGGTCGTGCATTCTGTTAGATCGGACCTTAGCCACATGCTGATCCAATCGGATTTACTCCTCAGGCCCCCAGTTCCGAAGAGACTGAATATAACTAAGCCCACGGGCTACTGTATGTAAGCCCTAAAGCAATAGTCTTATAAGTGGTATTGAGCCTTCTCCCCCAAAAGACTAGTCCAATAGGTAAGATCTCCATCACACTTATAAGTTATACTTTTCTCCTTCCCACAACCGATGTAGGACTATTCTCAACATTTTCCCCCTCGCACATGGGGTGTGCACTCCTGCCCCAACAACCATGAAGTTCAAGGAGATGTTAGCCGCCTAGGCTCTAAGATCGGACCCTAACCGCATATATCTAGATCCAACTAGGCTTACTCCCTGGCCCCAGATCCGAACAGACTGAACACAACTAAACTTACGGGTTGCTGTATGCAAGCCCTAAAGTAACAGTCTTATATGTGGTATTGAGTCTTCTCCCCCCAAAAGACTAGTCCAATGGTTGAGATCTCCCTCACATTTATAAATTATGATTTTCTCCTTCCCACAACTGCAGTGGAACTTAGGGCCTGTTTGTTTCAGCTTCTGGCAGCTGCAGCTACTCCCAGAATCTGCAGCTCCCCCAAACAGTCCAGATTTTCATCCAGATTCTAAGTAGCCAGAAGTTACAGAATCCAGAAAATGAACTAGTAGCCAGAAGCTGGGGTTATCCAGATTCTGACTAGCTGGATACTCACTAGCTACTTCTCAGAATCTACAGCTAAAACAAACAGGCCCTTAACCCAACACATTCTATCCAAATTAGATGCCACTTAAGTAAGATGGTTTTGATTTACAGATACTATTTTGATTCTTCTAGGCATCTTTGTGCAACAAAAACATATTAAATGCTTATTAATTGGTACCAGTATTACATATGTGTATACAATTAAGAGGGCAAACTGTAGGAAAAGATTCTATGTGTACATAGAGCTAATTAAAACATGATCAATTTGTTAAATAGAAAGCACGATCTATTTTGGACCGCAGGGAGTACGTACTGTTATGCACTTTTAGCTAATGTGGAACAAAACCACCCAGCACTATGACTACACTGTTTCGGACATAAATATTGACACAGACAGCATGCAACCTCCGTCAGGTTCAGGACCAAGAGCAACCCGTCTGTTGAACAAATATTTATATTCTTTTTGGTTGACCTAATGAAATCGCAGTAGAAATTAAACGGTCAAGATAGGAGACCAAGTCTTGCACGAAGTCTTTCTTCTCATATTTGAAGCAGCCGAAAGCTTCACAAAGTAAGCACATGTATAGCGAAGGAAGACCGAGAACTAGACTTGAATACTCATGCTCGATCGAGTTCTTTACTTTTCCTTTGTTGTGACCAGGGGCAGAGCCACACCACGGGTAGGGTAGACTTCAGCTCAAGATATGAAAAAATATCTAGTGTATAGTTCGGATAAATTCAGTTCAGCCTGGATAACATTTTCATGATCCAGCCCAGATAGCCTAAATTATTCTATTACTGAGTCCGGGACGTAATCAAATCCTGACTCCGCCACTGGTTGTGACTGTATCATAAGATTTCCTGTGTGTTCCAGGCATCCGGAAAACACACAAATTTTGCTAGTGTTCGTACTGCTTTCTTAGTGCATACAAAGAAGAGTCCGTTAAACAGTCAATAAAAACGGTCAAACCGATGCTAACCAACGTCGTTAATGTCAAAATCGGTATGTTCTACTCACCGTTTTTCCCAACAGTTAGTTCTATGTCAATGAGCGATGGTAATTATACTCATTTGGTATCTCTTTCCCGTATAGCGAGCTAACGGTACGGTGTTTCCAGTGCAATAAAAATTTCTGCCGACGGTTAGATTAATTAAATAGAAAATTCCTTATATACCATTGGAAACTCCTCTCTTCCCTGATATGTCACTAAAAATCCTGTTTCCTTCTGGATTGAAAAACGTTGCCCTTTCATGCCACTACAGTTAGCTCCGTTAGGCCGTGTCGCTGTAGCCCCCCAAAATAGTGGTCAGATTTTGTCAAAATGCCTGACTTACCCTCTACCTCTAGACATAAACCAGCGACAAAATATTGCTGAAAAAGTGATACTCGACAAGATATCAGGCTCCTGAAAAAATTGTTACAAAGGATACTACAGTCAGCTATAAACTGACAACCATCGGAAAATATTAGAAATGTTGTAGTAGCGTAAAACCAGATTATGGACTGGCAAGAATAAAATAAGCATCCTTCGAATGGCAGAACCTAAATTGTACACCAGTTGAATGCAAAAACAACGTTTTCCATTGCCAAAAATTGCGTAGATGTGTCGTTTTGTTTGTATGCACAACACAAGGTGCCAAACAAACAACTTGATCTCTTTGAAATTTTGACCATAGTGTGTAAAAGAATGAACAAATGTTGCACAATCAGGTACAAAGGCCAAACAATGCACATACCTATATACAAATTAATCACCAACACCACCACCTTCACGCATCTATCTCCCGTAGAGAGAAAAAAAATTGATCACAAGAGAATATACATGAATGAACTAATAAAAGTAGGAAGAACAGAAAACAGTGTGGCCGTTTGCCGCGTCTTCTGTGTATATATATGCGAGAGCTTTTAGCAGCAGGTTGTGCCGCCGCTTCCGCCCGACTTGGAGCCACCGAATATCTGCATCACCATCCCGATTCCGCTCTCCAGCCAGTCGTCCCGCTGCAACGGCCTCGCCGCGACAGCGAGGACGCTCAGGATTTGCATCAAGATCACGACCATCAGCGCCACCCTCACCACCGCCGTCGCCGCCGCCATCGTCGTGTAAACAGGAGACAGAAAGACGTACAGAAAGCTCGCTTTCGAGTTTCAGCCTTTCTGTTTGTTGATCTAGCTAGCTAGCTAGCTTGAGGCTTTGTTTGATGAAGAAAGATTTGCAAGGCGAGCTCGTTTATATAGCCGTGGTTAGGTTAGGTAGGGACACTGTGCCATGGTTGAATCTTCTCCCGCATGGTTTGAAGTCTCTGTGTTCTTGGTGTTACGTGCGTAATGTTTTTTACTTTTATGCATGCCCAGCAAGCTAGTTCCTGATTCGTTTGGCACGCTAAAAACGTACGAAGAAAGGATATATAATTCGTCCTAGAATGGGTCCAGATTTCCATCGTCTGCATTTGCTTTTGGTAACCAACACGGGGTTCCTGTCCAACAATTTTCAGGTGTGATACGAAATTCGTTCACCAGCGAAAGGGACGAAATCCGAAATTTCGTTAATTTCGTTCGAAATTTCGGATGAAAAAAATCAAAAAATTTTAATAAAATTTAGCCAAAATTTAAATAAAATTTAAACAAATTTCAAATAAGGCTAAATTCGGCTAAATTTTAGCTGAATAAAACACTTTTCGGTACCCTCCGAAAGGGGCAAAAATTCGTCCGAAATTTATTTCCCTGGATACAAGTAGCTCGTGTGCTTGCCAAGTAGGGTAGCGGCTGCTGATGAGTCATTCTAGGAATTGTCGTCGAACTTGCGTTAAGGGCATCTTCAATGGTTATAGTTAGCAACTAACTATAAGACTTCCACATTATTTATATAGTACACACTAAAGCTAGCATTCTAAAGAACTATCTATAAGGATAGCTATTTGATGCTTACATGCACACACAGAATTTATAGAGCCTGTCTCGTTTGGCGTTATAGACTAGTGCTTAAGGAAGAGCTGGCTCGATTTTTTTTGCATACTCTCTTTCCTCCATATAAGATATATGCTGATGTGTACATGCATATAGCTAGCTGACTCAGACCATTGGAGATACCCTAATTAGCATGCATGCTTGTTTTCCATGTCGATCGTGCCGGTCAAAAGAGAAGAATATCGATCGACCTGTGCTTGTTCAATGTGAAACAGCACGTACGGATCGATCGATGCATGAAAGAAAAAGGCTGGCCTGGTCTAATGGTATGACATGGTCCATTTGAGTGCGGCAATGACTAAATCGCCCAAAATCTTAAAGCTCTACTGTTATTGTACTAATATAATGGCTCTAGTGTGTCGTTTCAAAACAGACGCTACATCTCGCCATGTCTATTTCTGTCGTTGTCCATGAGGCTATTGTTACTGTGGTATTGCAGTCGCAAGTGGCAACGATTAATTAAGACTGCGGTTTCAACGTTTTAATACCTATATGTTCCAAGCATAGATGGCCCTGATCAATATGGCTTCAGCTTTTGGCTTCAGCTTATTTTTGCACTATTCATAAATTTCGTCTTTTTCTGAACTTTTAGCTTTTTTTTGAGTTTTTTTACCGTTCTTTTTTTCCTCGTATTTGTTTACATTATACGTGATGGACTAATATATTTTTTCTATTTTTAAATTTTTTTAAATTTAATTATGGTAAATAAGCCTCTGTCAGCTACAGTGTTTTTTTCAGCCAGCTACAGTGTTTTCAGCCATAAGCCATGAGGCTTTCAGCCAAACCAATCAACTTCTAAACCATGGGGTTAAAAAAAGGACACACTCTTAAAATTTTGCATGTATATATGTGCACGAAAAGACTACATGCATCTCGTGTAGATTCGGTCCTCAGTTTCCGAGTCTTAGATTTTTCATTTTCTTGGGGCGTTTTCGAGTCTTTCCCAGTATGTAAGATCGACGTGGTACTATAGTATTCTAAAACTTTGACCTGGTGACTCGCACGGCAAGTTGATTTCTCCCAAACCAACGTAGGGGTCAAACTTTGTGCACGGTCAAATCATGGATCATTTTCTTTTTTCCCTGCTACTTAAAAGCAAGAACCACCTTGTCTCACCTCTCCTCTCACATCCCCTTTCATCTTAAAAAATCTCCAACAAAAAACTACCTCATAACAAACAAATTAACTGCTAAATTATTTTGCCTCCTACAAATTCCTTTTATATGGATCTCTGTTATCCCCTCATATCTCTACGCTTTTTAGTCACCACCAATAAATAAAGTTGCAATAGATGTTGATATCGCTAGGTCATCCTATTGATCACCGTCAAGTAAGGCCACCTCAACTAACCCCAACATGGTATAATTTGGCCATAGACGATACGATAATGCCAATGTCTGGCTGAGAACGTGGTGCAAGCCAAGCTCAACAACGAAGCCTAGAGTATAGCTTGATAAGGCACTACAGCGGAGCCAAGAGCGTAGCACAAGCTAGGCCCATCAACATCACGTTGACGTGCTGTCTCATGATTTTTTTGTAGCAACGAATGGGTATTAAACTAGTTTTTTTTTAAAAAATGAATTGGTTCGTGGTGAGGAAACAACGTACATGTGCGTATACATGCATACCATACGGGACAAAATCAGAAGAGGGAGAAAGAAAGAGAACACCTGTGAGATCATGTGGAGATTACCCTATGGTGTATAATGAGTATTTGATTTCGATGTGTAAGTTTTATCGTAGTTTGAGTTTGGTTTTGAAGCTTTTCAATTTTTAGAGTTGCTACCAGGTTCTAACCGGTCTGACCATCCTGGTAATGACGGTCAGACTAGCCCTAGGCATTTCTTCAGGCTCTATGAAGAGTGGTCTAACCGGTGGCAATGGAGCGGTCACACCGGCCATATGGTCTTATGGAAGTTGGATACCATTGCTACTAGTCAGACCGGCCATATGGTCTTATGGAAGTTGGATACCAAACATTTATGTATATGTCTTTAGGGATGTGTTTGCACTAGATATCACTGAAATTAGAGTTTTAAGCTGAAACTAGATAGAGATTAACTAAAATTCTATAGAATATTTTCTAGTGCTCTTAAGCAGTTTGACCGCCGTTGAGCTTGTGGTAAGATCATTCCCCTATTTCTAGGGTGAGGTTAGGAGGTGTTAGGGGGTCTGACCGGCCTATGGTTGGCAGTCAGACTAGCCATAGGCTAGTTAGACACTCAGACCGGCCCTATAGGTTCAGAGCGTGATTGAGTTTGTTTGAGTGTGTGCATGGCATGAGTGTCATTAGTTGAATGTGTTGTGCGAATCGGATTGCTTTGTCTTTGGATGTGCAGGTGGTTTGGAGTACAGTGACTGTCGATAGCAATGGACTGAGAGCTAAGGTCCGTGTGGTCGGGTAAGTCTAGGTGAGACTACGTGGCTCAAGTGGGAAGCACGGAAGAGACAAGGATCACGATGAAGTAAGTTGGTGCATGTGGTGCGCCAAGCGACAAGACTGATGCATGTAGAGATGGTTTGAGGGAGCCTAAATGCATGAAGATGTGACAGCTAGTCATTTATCATTACGGGCTATGTATCAAAGCATGCAGAGATGTTTGATGGATTAGATTGGCGTTTTGGGTCATCGGAGCCCTTTTTGATGAGCCGCTTTGAAAAGTGTGCATGCGTGTGTGTAAAACCTAGTATTGTATTGGGTTAATGGGTTAGCCTATGCAAGTGAATGAAATCCAACTACATGTGCTGATTAGGGTTTCTTGTGAGCTTGCATATATAAGGAGGGAGATATATTAGCTTAGGTGCTAAGCTTAGAGAGAGTAGGGTTTGGGTTTCTTGAGAGAAACTTTGTGTGTGCTCCATGGAGAGGGGGCTCTATCATCCAATAGTGGAGTGGATTTAAACATTTATTTTTGAAGTGAAATAAAGATCCAAATTTTGTCTAAGTGAGTTGTTCCATGGATTTCTCCTTGTGATTTTGATTTGCTTGGTTTTTTATTTGAATTTCCTCCCTCCTTAATCTTGCTAGTTCCCAAGGATGTGTGGATGATTGAAGAACCTCCGAGAGACTAGATCACATCCATCTAGGTAACCCTATAGCAAGTTATTTGTGTTTACCTTAGTTTGCCTGGTTTTGATGTGATTTGCATTATTTTGGGCAAAGGTCAAATCTTTGTTGAGTATCTTATCGATACATTGATATAATAGGTTCATAGGACCTTAAGGAAGCTATGCCTCAAGTTTTAAGTCAGTTGGTTGAGTAGATTAGAAGTTAGGTATTTTTGAGTTATTGGCGGTGGGTTGTTTTCTGTTTTGAAATAGTGAGCGGTCAGACCGCCTAGGCTCGGTCAGATCTGTGTGATGTTTGAGGTTAGACTGGCCAGTTGATGTTTATGTCCATTTGTTGCTTGTTTTGTTCCCTTGACTTGTTAGCTTCTGGTTTGTGTTTGTTTCTGCTATGCAACTGATCTGATTAGCTTCTCATAGCTAATTAAGTGAAGCCAAAAGGGGTTGATTTTGTAGAAGTCAAAAAGAGGCAAAGGTCATTCACCCGCTCTGATATCTGCTTTCCTACAAGTGGTATCAAAATAAGGTTTGCTATTTTAAGATCTTTACAGGTCTTGAGCATGGCGGCTAGTGGTGTTTCGAGCAAGTCTTTGTCATGTATCTCTCCTTGTGATTTTTTTGGCTGATGATCATGTGAGGCATTCTTTTATGAGAAATTTGGCAAGGGAGAAACATGTTAGCTATGGCTTGTGTGGCAATCTTGGCCACTATACCTCCATGTGTCTTAGGTTCAAGGAGGAGAAGACACCCGATGATGAGCCTAAGGAGGAGATTGTATCAGAGGGCATGTATAGAATTTCTATTGAGGAGCTTATCAAGGATGATCTTGAAGATGTGGATATTTCTAAGGATGATCTCCTACATGAGCTAAGAAAGGTGAGCAAGAAGAAACTTATTAAGAGCTTGTTGCTTCACAATTCCAAATTAAATGCCCTTAGGAAGAAAATGAAAAGGTTAGAAAAGACTAACTCCTCTCATCTTGAGCAATTAGAGAATGTTAAGACTGAAATTGTTGAGTTAGAGCTTGTCGGACCCGAAAATAACACCTTCAGATCCTCTGTGTCAATTGCACTAATATAGAAAAAGCTAGTTGACATAGTGGTAATAGCGATACATATCATACATAATAACAAACTTTATTACATAAAAGAGTACGAGACTTGTGGCCAAGTTTACATCTCCACAGCCCATGGGTCAAATATAAGGGAAAATAACAACAAAAGATAATAAATAAAGCAGAGAAGCCCAAAAAATCCACCCATAGCCAAATGACAGTGGGACACGGCTTACGCATCCTGATCCTCACCATAGTCGAAGCAGTCCTCCTCTGAGCAACAGAATTTAAGTAAGGATGAGTACAAAATGTACTCCGCAAGTTACATAGGAAATGCAATATTAATGTAAGGATAACAAGTGAAGGTATAATGGGGTTATTTGAGCGTAAAGTCAAATTCAAGTAAATACAGTAAATAGATGTAAATTACTGAATTTAATATAATAAATAAATAAATAATATTTTAATAAAATAACATCATTAATGTAGGTCCATCTCCCACGCTATCCTATCCACGGACATCCCACCCGGACCATATTTTTCAAAAGTTATTATCATCTTTTATTTTAACTAGTTTTTAAAAACCAAAGTATCATCCATGAAAAACATTACTCAGCTTACTCATGACCGCGGGTACGTCTATCCAGAATAGTTTCACACTTTACATAGGTTGTACAGCTTTACTTACAAAATATAATCGACTTATAATGTCCGTCTGATACACTTCTAAATGTGTGCAACTAAGAAATTATCATAAGGCCTTTACAATGCAAAGTTATCAACCTGGTCATGCGCTGCTAAGGTTTTACCCCAATAAAGAATCCACTAAATCAGGTCCCCTTCGTGTGTTGTGTAGGACTCAGTGGCCTATGCCACACCTATATTCAAGCTATAGCGAAACCAATGTTGGGACCCACAAATTAGTCAATTAGGTCTATCCCATACTATACTTGTGGTAGTACGATATGGATTTGTAGTAGTAGCTCACAGGCCAATCCTTAATTGACTTAGGGCCTGTTCTTTTCGGCTGCGGCTTATGGCTTTTGGCTGAAATTTTTGAATTTTGGCTGTTTACGGTACAGATTACGGAGAGACAAATACTCACTTACAATTTTGACTGGTACAGATGTTGGCCTTTTAACGTGTAGATCGTTTAACTTGTAGACCCCGTCTTGAGAAAATACTCCGTTTAAAAGTTAGGTACTGTAGCAAAAGCCAAAAGCCGCCGGCTTGTGAGGTAAAGAACAGGCCCTTAGGCAAACTTTTCACATAACCTTTGTACCACCAAATCACCAATCACCCACCACCTAACCAGTTGCCAAGTCTAAACCATATATTTATTTTATTTTGCCAAACATATCATACATCTTCTTAAGTCACCAAAGTCATGAATACATTTTAATAATCATCATTTCATATGAAAAGGTATACCCAAGCCTATATTCATTTCTAAACATGTCTAAACTTTTGCTACAAAATTTACTAGTCAATATTGTATTAATGTACCAACTAGTGGATTTTTATCTAAGGTGTCCAAGGTGTAAGGATTTGCAATGTCAAAGTGGGTCATAACAAATAGGTATTAACTATGCCTTTAAAACGGGAATTAAAATATATTGAGTAAACATAAGCATGCAAAATAATTTAAAACTACATAATTTTATTTGCAAACTGGGATCAACACGGTTAAGTTGTGTAATTTGCCTTGCTCCGTGAATGGATGGTGAAAATCATTGACGAAGTAGTACTTAGAAACATCATAGTCTACCCATAAAAATAACAAAGATAAACTAAATTCAAATAAAATCCAAATAAACTCCAAAAATTCAAAAGGAAGGAAGAAATGGGTAGATTGAATTTTAGATGAATTTAGGAAAAATAATGGGTTCATTGGAGCTAAAAAGGGGGAAGAACGAGCTTTCAAAAGATTAAAATCTAAGAAAAAGAGAGGGAAACACTATTTTAGTATTTTTTTTGGATTTACTTTTCTAAAAAAAATTCAGAATTATGACATCGGCTAAATTATTTTTGTAAAGGAAAATGGCTTAGAGTCACTGACATGTGGGCCCGGGTCTATGGATTGGGTCCACGGACTTTGTGTGGTCCACGGTAGACAAGGTCTACAGCAGGCATGGTGTGGCTATTAACTGGGTGTTGTTGTGCTAGTGTGGCGTGACGCATGGCAGCTAGGTGGCAGCCACGTGTGCCGAAGCGCTGATGTGGCATCATCAGCCGGTGGTAGCACACTGGGACCGAGGGTCATCAGTGCTTCGGTGCATGGCGGTGGGTGGCGATGAGTGGAAAAGGGAGAGAGCATGAAGGAGAACTTATTTCACCTTGGCACGGAGCTCGGGAAGGGATAGAGGCAGCCGATGGCTAGAGGAAGGTGGTAGCGGCATTAGGCTCCAGTGAGATAGAGGTTTTGATGGTACGCCCACGACGCTTTGTCCTTGCGATCCCATAGAAGTTTTGTTGCCCATGACATGGACACCCACCACGTCAATAGTTAGATGGCTGTAGCCACCACCTTTCAGCTGTTTCCCAACCTGCCATCACTCCTCCCGCAGCTTGCACTCCTTCCATTAGCAATGCCGCTGCCTCCTCCCTCCCACCACCACCGCTACTCGTGCTCTCTCCTACAGAGATATCATTGGCGACGACGGCCTCATTGTCAGCTTCCTCAACATCACTAGGTTTTGTCCTTCCGCACGCACTAATGATTTGGCTTCATGTGCGCGGTAGTGACGTTGAGCAAAGGAGAGATGGGTTGGAGAAAGAAGTGGGGTGATTTTTTTATTGCTTTAAGATTGGTGCTTACAAGTGGCACAAATCTAGTATAGGGTCTTGAGAGGTGGGATTTGAAGCTCTCTCCTAGAGAATTTATTTCCCTCTCGCTACTATCTCGTTGTAGGGATAAGATAGGGGGTCACAAGTGCATCACGTACCTTACTCTTCTCACTCCCGTCATGCGCATGCATCTCTTTCTTATTTTCTCCAACACTTGTACCCTCCTTTTAAAGTCATTTCTTTCAGCCACTACTATTCTTTTTAGCTAAAAACCATAAGCCACAATAAAAAATCATCAACAAAAACCAATACGAATGGCCCTTAAAAAGTATAAATCACCTCTGAAATAAACATGTATTGACCCCACTGTCGTAAGGCCATATTCCAAACAGTTTCTGGCTTTTGGTTTTTGGAAGTTGAACTAGAGTGGTTTCACAAGGTGGTTTCTATAAGCCATTTATAGGAGCTATTACAGTAACCGTTTTAAATAGAGTGATTTCTCAATGCGAGTGTTTCTTACTCCCTCGTTCTCTCTTCCATTCAATCAAAAGCCAAAAACCAGTGTCAAAATCTAAAAACCACAATTCTTTCAAAGAGGGCCTAAAATTTAGCGCTGACATTAGCCACATAGATCGGATCGAACTTTACATACGTACACTCGTTTTGCCGTTCAAGATAAATTTTCTTCTCAAACAAGCTAACAAGCTTTGCTGATTTGTACCTTTAGCGTTGTATCCCGCGTCGCGATAGATGAGGAAAAAGGAGAAGAAAAATGAGGTATGGTTTGACCACAAAGTTTGACCCCCTCTACTGGTAGGCTACAAATCAACTTCGCCGTGCGAGTTCATAAATCATGAGGTCAAAGTGTTAGAAAACTAGAGTTTTTTTCCTACCCCTGAAAATCTTTATTTATACAACTAGCCGCAACCATGGTCCGGAAGATGGTCAAGCTTGAGCAGTAGGTGTTGACGACTCGTCTCCTGTTGCACCTGGAGGTGGTCAATCTCAAACTATCTCAGGCCTGATCCTCCCTGACCGATCCTAAGGTGCTACTACCTGGGAGGGATGAAGCTACCAGTAAGGTCCCACTTGTTTCGGCTTCAACTTCTGACTTTCGGTTTATTTTTCACTATTCCTAAATTTCGTCTTTTCTGATTTTTTTGGACTTTTTCGATCTTTTTTACCAGTTCTTTTTTCCCGTATTTGTTTGCATTACATGTGCTGGGCAAACCCGTTTTTAAATTTTTAATTTTTTTTAAATTTAATTATGCCAAATAAGCCACCATCAGTTACAGTGTAATTTCAGCCAGCTACAGTGAAATTCAGCCATAAACCACAATAATTCAGCCCAACTGAGCACCACCTAAAGCGCGAGCTCTGCTAGCAGGGGCCAAATGCAAGAGAGCGCAAAGAAAGCTGAAGCTGAAGTTGTTTCCGACGAGCGTTTCGTCGCTACACAGACTCATCTTTTTAGATATTTTTATTGAGAGAATTGATATACGATTTATTTAAAACTGCTAAGGTACACGAATGATGCAAAATTACTTCTGCATTGGAGGTGTAGCCGCTAATCTATCTTATAGATGGATCGATAAATGTTTAGTTTTATATGATTAATTTTTATGAGAAGTTGAATATCAACAACTTATTACACAGAATCCTATTTTTAGAATGAGTTGATTTTACTAGTGGAGAAAAAGTAGTAAATTGAGGTTTATCGGACCGATGTAATGAGATTGGAGTTCCGGAGCATAGGATTGCTGTGCAGCCTGTGCTTAAAAGGACGTGGACTGAAATGAAGGGAGGGCAATAAACAATCAAATGTTTGGGTGTGCTCGTGTTTTCGTGTGTAGAACGTGGCTTTTGTTTTCTTCTTCGCGCTCTCCTCGTGTTTCCGTCGATGTGGCAAACATCTAGAGCGTCAGTGCTTTGGATGTTTGCCACGTCGACGAAAATACGAGAGAAACATGGAAAAGGGAACAGGAAAGCTGTTTCATGTGTGTATTGATTAATTATCAATTATCAAAAACTAATATACCACCCGCGCTTTTCTGCAGTTTTATTGAATAACGTCTGTTTATATACTTTAAATCGTGTCATAGAAATGTGTCTTTCCATAAAAATTGACTCTAGGACGCATTTGTTGTAGAATACTAGAAAATTGATAATTCACTGATGGATGCTACAAAATTAGTCATTTGCCATAACACACTGCACGCATTAAAATATTATTATTTTAAAATTTAGGACCGAGAACAGGCGTGAAAAGTTTCATTTTAGAAGTCATTTTTAAGATTTGGCCATCCAGACTTATGCTTTAAAAATTGTGTCAGTTAAAAACATCAACCTATCACTACCAATATCTGGCTCTCTTGCACTGTCTTCACGGCTGCATGCAAAAACTAATTTGATCATGACAAGGCCATTGGGCATGTGTGTTGTAAAACCGATGGCAGGGATTAGAACGGGTGAATGATCATTATCTCTTTTTTAACTTCTACAAAATCAATCTTTCTTGGTTTCCTCACTCAATTCGCTATGAGAAATTAACAAGATCAGATGTATAGTGGAAACAGACACACAACAGAAGCTAACAAGCCAAAACCAAGAGAACAAAACAAGCAACAAACGGGCCACAACATCAGTTGGCCGGTCTGACCACAGACATCGCACTGGTTGGACCAGTCCTGGGTATCCTGTGAGAGAGCTGGAACGAATGCTCGGTGTGCACTCGGCTAAATGGAAAAACAGAATGGAGAGAGAACACACACAAAAGTTTGTGACGTGCAACTACTCACGTCTTTTCCTTGCTGCTGTTATCTCTTATATAAAGCATTAAACAAATTGGGTACATGCAGGAAGCATTAAGTGCCGCACGTTCTCCCGTTGGACTCGAGCACACCACTCACACTTTGCATGCATGCAAACTGCAAGCAAACAAACTAGCAAACTGCCACTACCGAATACCTGGCCACAAATACATGTATGACTAATTTCATGTAACACATACGTGCACTTAACTCCTGGCTACTGATCAGCTCACTACGCATTGCCAATCCACCGGCTACACCATGCTACACGTTTCAACTAACTTGGACTCTAGCCACTATACATGTAACACTCAATCATAAATAAACAAAGAACACATAAACAACAAGATTAATTCCAACATCCTGATTGCTCGGGTCACAGGGTCTGACCAGGCCTGGGCGGTCTGACCGCTCAGATCACAATGGTCTAACTGCTCGCCATTCCAGAACAGAAAAATAGCCCGCCACTAAGAGCTCAAAAAGGTCTAATTTCTAATCTACTCAAGCAAATGACTTTGTTGTAGGAGTGGCCCCCAACTAAGCCCAGCAGGCCTATTTCGGAGGTATAAGGCCCAGAATGGGACATGTATAATGACATAGGTACCCCTGAGGGGGGAACTCATACATAAGGGTATAATTGTAAAGGCACTCCCTATGTGGATGTAATATAAGACATAGGCCACAAGGAAAGAGGCCGAAGGCATTCATTTTTACTCAACTCTCCACTACTACACACTCTCTCTCTCTATTTGGTCTGTAACCACAACAATTGGCGCCGTCCGTGGGGAGGACAAGAGCAAGCCTCCAGATTTGAAGGAGGATGGCACCAAAGAAAGCTTCACCGTCGGCGGCGAAGAAGAAGAAGGCGGAGGCGGCGAAGTCTCGCGTCAGCACAAGGGCTTTGGCTTTAGCAGCCGCAGGTACGAGCAGTGGTGTAGGTGCGACCGAGGACCCCGCCACTGGCGCGACGACCAACCCCACCATCGGCGCGACGACCAACCCCGACATCGACGCGACGACCCACCCCGCCACCGACACGACGACCGATCCCACCAGCACTGCTCCGACGGCCAACCCCGGTGATGGCAAGCAAGCGCAGAAACGGTGAATGACCCCAGCAGCGACGCGAACCTCGTCACCGGCTCTAGGGCCCTCCGGGGCAATGCGGCGTGCAGCCTGGGCGCGCAGGCCGTGGTCACCACCATGCCGGTGGCACCGCCATGCGCACCAACGGCCCCGGCCACGCCCGCGGTAGAGACGGCCCTGCTGGTGGCCCTCAATGCATTTCAGCGGGAGCTAACGGACCTCCGCGGGGCCGTCCGGGATATGCAGGAGGCTCGGAGCCAACACGCCCCTCCGGCAGTGGCATCCGAACCCGCCCCGGAAAGGGCGGATAGCCGTGATGCCCCCACGTCTAGCCGTGCCCCACTACGGCGCGTAGACCCAGAGTCCCCACTTTCTGCGGGCCTACAGCAGGCGCCATGGCCTGAAGATTTCAAGTTCCCGAGCGTCATCAAGGCCTACAAAGGCGACTCCGACCCGCGAGAGTTCGTGCGCGTGTACGAGACCGCCATCGAAGCCGCTGGCGGAGACTAGGGATGGCAATCGGGCGCGGCGGGTACGGGTAGTGCTCGCCCATACCCGTACCCGCGACCCTATTTTTCACCCACGGCATACCCGTACCCGTCCACGGGTAAAAAACCCCGCCCATACCCGTCGCCCGCGGGCATACCCGTTTACCCACGAACTGAGTACATCACATTCAAACATCACCAATGCACAAATATGAGAATTGAACACAAATGCTATGTTTCTATGTGAATTGAGGTTCTATGTTGAATTGGACACAAATATGAGAACTTCTATGTTTCTGTTGAATCAATTATTGGACACAAATACTATGAGACAGGTTCAGGTTTCAGGTCCAGATATACCACCCATTCCTATTTGCTTTCAGGTCCAGATGAGTGGTTAATTGTCAATTGCACATTCCATTTGATCAAATACAGTTTCAGCTTCACTGAATCACGCATCCAGGCAAATCGAACATGTATGGAGATTGAGAAAGAAACAAAGGTGTCGCCTTGGGGTAGAAATCGGCGTAATTAACCTACCGGCGGAGGAGCCGACGAGCAGGACGGCGCGCGGCTTGAGGTTTTCGGCGACCCAGCGGCAGACGGCGACGACGTCCCCGACCTCCGAGGAGCCCGTGAGGGAGGCGTGGCCGGTGGACCGCCCGACGTCGCGCATGTCGAAGGTTACGGCGCGGTGGCCCCGCCGCGTGAGCCCCTCAGCGATGCTAGTGGACGAGGCGAGCGAGGAGGAGGAGACGGATCTGGGGCGGAGGAGGAGGCTGGCGGCCGGGTGGGGGGCAGAGGCAGCGGATCTGGGCGAGGCGGAGGCGCTGAGGCGAGCGGGGCGCAGGGCGGTGGGCGAGGCGAGCGAGGAGGAGGAGACGGATCTGGGGCGGAGGAGGAGGCCGACGGCCGGGTGGGGGGCGGAGGCGGCGGATCTGGGCGAGGCGGAGGCGCTGAGGCGAGCGGGGCGCAAGGCGGCGGGCGAGGCGAGCGAGGAGGAGGAGACGGATCTGGGGCGGAGGAGGAGGCCGGCGGCCGGGTGGGGGGCGGAGGCGGCGGATCTGGGCGAGGCGGAGGCGCTGAGGCGAGCGGGGCACAGGGCAACGGGCGAGGCAAGCGAGGAGGCAGGCCTGAGGGGATCTGAGCGAAGGAGGAGAGTGCGAGAGGGGCCGAGGGGGGCGGCGGGCGAAGAAGTTTCTGGGCGGGCGGCGGGGAGAGTTAGGGACTTAGGGTTTTTTATTTTAGGGGCCCACTTGTCAGTCTATTTCACGGGTAAACGGGCGAGACGGGTACGGGTAGAGCTAACCCATACCCGTACCCGTTTACCCGATGGGTAGAGATTTTTCCCCATTTTCCTACCCGTGGGTAAAGAATGCACCCCATACCCGACTCCATTAGGGTATTTACCCACGGGTACACGGGTAAACGGGCATAATTGCCATCCCTAGCGGAGACGACACCACGAAGGCAAAAGGGCTCCCCCTCGCGTTACAAGGGGTGGCACTGTCCTGGTTCTTCACTATCGAACCACAGTCCATCTACGCGTGGGAACAGGTCTGCAACCGACTCTACAACAACTTTCAGG
The DNA here is from genome assembly GCA_017311315.1 of Dendrocalamus latiflorus. NCBI lineage: Eukaryota > Viridiplantae > Streptophyta > Magnoliopsida > Poales > Poaceae > Dendrocalamus > Dendrocalamus latiflorus. The sequence goes on from CM029655.1 coordinate 22,122,743, forward strand.
GAAACTACATCGAGCGTGTCGATGCGGACCAGCTCTTCACAATCAAGCAAAAACCCCAGGAAAGGCTCCGGGACTACTTCAAGCGCTTCGCGAAAGTGCGCTGCCAAGTCAAGGACGTCAACGAAACAACGGTCATCAACGCAGCAATACAAGGCCTCCGATCGGGGCCAATGGCCGAGTACAACGCGCGCAAGCCCATTAAGACGGTCGGGAAACTCTTCGACAAGATGGAAGAGTATGCCAGAGCGGAGGAGGACGCGCGGAGGCGACACGGTGATGACTCTGACTCCAACGAGGCGGAAGGCTCGGTCAAAAGCGAAGACTCGCCGAAACAGGGCTCTTCGAAAGGTAAGCGTAAGCAAGAGCAGTCGAAGGGCGCCTCCGAACGCAAGGACCCCCAACACAATGACCAGCCAGGCGACAGGCCCAAGCGCGACCAGCGCAAGTCCAGGAAATCTCGTTACGTTTTCGACATCGAGGGCGGCTCCGAAGACAACGCCTCCGCAGGTCGCGGAGGCAGAGGGCGTTGAGGCTGAGGACGGGGACGTGTTCGAGGTCGAGACGACCGGGGTCGAGACGATTGAACCCGGGAAGAGTACGGCGACCAGCACCACGGGCAGTGGTGCGAAATCCACGGCCGGGGCAACCACGACACGCGTGCTTGTGCCACCATCGCAGCGCTACGGCAGAGCGTTGCCAGGGACAAAAAACCCGGATGCACGCGCGCCCGTTGTGGCTCACGTCCAACACCCCCAGGACCAAGGAGCACAGCCCCAAGAAGGCTTCCTGCGAATCCAGGCGCATGTACAGCAACCTCGGGAAGGCCTCCTACAGTTACAAGCCCCGGAGGGAGCCCAGCGCAGGATTTTCAACGTCATCTCCGGAGGCTCCTCACTGGAGTTCGCCTCGGCAAGACAACGGAAGGCTTATGCGCGGAGGCTGCACCACGTCGTGGCATACCCGGCGCAGGCGCCGCCAGAATGGGCACAACATGAAGTCACTTTCACGCCCGCTGACGCCGAGGGCGTGGAGTTCCCCCATCAAGACCCTTTGGTCGTCCGGGTCCTCGTAGCCGGGTGCGACGTCAGGCGCGTCCTAGTCGATGGAGGAAGCTCCGCAAACATCCTGTTCGCTGCGGCCTTCGACCAAATGGGGATCCCTCGAAGCCGATTGGGCCCTTCAGGCATCCCGCTGCAAGGATTTGGAGGGCAGCCTTTGCGCGCCTTAGGCCAGATATGCCTCCAAGTCTCCTTCGGCCAAAACGACAACGTCAGGAGCGAGGACGGCATCTTCGACGTGGTCGACATCGTATACCCCTACAACGCCATAATAGGGCGGCCGCTCCTAAACACCCTCGGGGTAGTCCCGCATCACGGCTTCTTGTGCATGAAGCTTTTCGGGCCGCGGGCCATCATCATCATTCATGGCGACCAGGACATGGCCTAGCGCATAGAGCTTGGTGCCAGAGGTCCATACCACGCGGCTCGCCAAGGCACCTAAGCTGGGAGGGCGGATGCGGAGCCCTTGGGCACCCCCCGAGAGGGTCCCCCGCTCCTCGCGCACAAGGTTGCCTCGGCAGCAGCGGCTCGTCAGCGGTCGCCCCGCCCTCATAGCGGTTAGTGGTTGGTATTCCTCCCCCTTTTGTAATGGCTCACTCGCGCAAACGGGAATTTAATAAAATTCACCGTTTGCACAAATTTCTGTTCTTTGAAACAAAGTCACGCGTTCGCGCGCGCACTCTCTGTCAACGATACGGGCATGAGTATAAACAAAGTCACGCGTTCGCGCGCGCACTCTCTGTCAACGATACGGGCATGAGTATAAACAAAGACACGCGTTCGCGCGCGCACTCTCTGTCAAAGATACGGGCATGAGTATAAACAAAGACGAGCGGGGGGACGCCTCCACACGCACTCTACGGAGTATAAATAAGACGTAGCGTCGAGGTTCGCCTCCGCACGCAATTTCACCGCCCGCAACGCGCGGAGGCTCGCCTCCGCGCGCAGTCTACGGACTCTAAAATAAGACGTAGCGTCGAGGTCCGCCTCCGCACGCACTCTACGGAGTATAAATAAGACGTAGCGTCGAGGTTCGCCTCCGCACGCAATTTCACCGCCCGCAACGTGCGGAGGCTCGCCTCCGCGCGCAGTCTACGGACTCTAAAATAAGACGTAGCGTTGAGGTCCGCCTCCGCACGCACTCTACAGAGTATAAATAAGACGTAGCGTCGAGGTTCGCCTCCGCACGCAATTTCACCGCCCGCAACGCGCGGAGGCTCGCCTCCGCGCGCAGTCTACGGACTCTAAATAAGACGTAGCGTCGAGGTCCGCCTCCGCACGCACTCTCCGGAGTATAAAGAAGACGCGGATGCTATCCCTGCGCACTCTACGGAGTATAAACAAGACGTGAACACAGCGCACACACGGGCGTCGCCCCAGTGCGTACTCTACGGAGTATAAATAGGACGTGGATGCCGACCCCACGCACTCTACGGAGTATAAACAAGACGCGAACACCGTGCACGCACGGGCGTCACCCTAGTTCGTACTCTTCGGAGTATAAACAGGACGTGGATGCCGATCCCACACACTCCCCGGAGTATAAAGAAGGCGCGGACGCTGTCTCCGCGCACTCTTCGGAGTATCAACAAGGCGTGGGCATTGGCCCTCACGTACTTCAGAGCACAGCTTACCCCGGTTAATTCTACGGCGGGCAAAGTGCACCACGGGGGCCCACTCCCGCGCGCCTCCTGCAAAGTACCAAGGCGACGTGTTAAGAGGCTGGGTCCCGCGCGGGCACACCCGCGAGCGAGAAGCACCAGAGGCTGGTTCCCACGCGAGCACACCCGCGAGCGAGAAGCACCAGAGGCTGTTCCGCTACCACCACTTCGAAGGGTGGGGGACGGAGTGCTCGCGCGTCTACTTCGACTAGGCGCCAGCTCCGCCGCCACCGCTTCGAAGGGTAGGGGACGGAGCGCTCGCGCATCTACTTCGACTAGGCGCCAGCTCCGCTGCCACCGCTTCAAAGGGTAGGGGACGGAGTGCTCGCGCGTCTACTTCGGCGTCTACGTCGACTAGGCGCCAGCTCCGCTGCCACTACTTCGAAGGGTAGGGGACGGAGCGCTCGCGCGTCTACTTCGACTAGGCGCCAGCTCCGCCGCCACCGCTTCGAAGGGTAGGGGACGGAGCGCTCGCGCGTCTACTTCGGCGTCTACTTCGACTAGGCGCCAGCTCCGCGGCCACCACTTCGAAGGCAAGATCTGGTCAAGACTGTTCTTTGTATTCGCTAAGGACGCTTACAAAGGCGCACAGACACCCCCGGCGCACCAGGCTGCTAGTCGGCAGGCTCATCCTTAACATGCGCACGTACCGTCCGTACCGGGGGCCCACTCGAAGACGCCCGACTCGCCCAGAAATCCAACGCTTCCTCGGCTCGTTGCCAGCGCCGAAGACGCCGTCAGGTCGCGAGGTCGGAGATCAGCAGCCAGCCCCGGTTGGGTAGCTGCTCGGGACAAGGGGGCAGGAATCAGAACAGCGGGAAACAACTCTGTATTTTTGCAAACACAAAACAAAGAAGACGACCCGGGCTTCGGTTACAACGCACACCAACACGCGACAACCTCCTATCACACCTGTGGATCCACGGTGTCCTCCGGAGCCGCGGCGCCATCGTCGTCACGCCGGGGGACCTCGTCCAGAAACCGGCCAAGGTTCCCCTCGCCGTACAAGTTGTTCCGTAGCTCAACTAGGGCTGCGGCCTCGCCGCAGTATTCCCATATCCGCTCATGGAAGAACCTCACGGCACGGCGTACAGCTCGCACGGCGCCGGACATTACGCCGCCCCCCGCGGGCATCTCCAGTCGGGGATCGGCTAACCCCGCAACGTGCTCACAACCGCGGTGTCGCAGGAGCGTGCACGTTAGACACGACGCCACGTATGCGCAGTGGCTGCCGAAGATCGCCGCGGCGCCACGCGCAACGTCGGCCGCCTCTCCAATCCACCGGAGTGACCGCGACAGGTCCTCGGGCCCGAAGGAGCGCGCCGGCACTTCGGCGACAAGCCCCTTGAGAGTGTCTTCCAGGGCCAGCATGGCGTCCCAAGCGGCTGCCGAAGCATCGCCCAAGGCTTGATCTTGCTCCACGAGAGCTCGATCTCGCTCCGCGAGAGAGGCAGCAAGCTCGCTGTTTCTCCCCTCCAGAACAGTGATTTGTTGTACAAGGCCGTCCCGTTCTGCAGCAGCCTCTTGCCGCACTGCTTCCGCGGCCGAGGCTCGCGCCGCGGTGACGAGCCCATCGGTGCGCGTCTTCATCTCCGCGCACTCCAACTCCAGGCAGCGTATACGAGCATCCTGGGCAGATCGCCCTTCCGCAGCTCCCTGCAGCTCTTCTTCGGCGGCCCGCAGCCTGCTCTGCATCGCTGCTCCCTCGCGGACGTGAGCACTTTGCAGGGCCTGGGCCAGCACGAGTGTCTGTGCGACGCAGGAGTGAGCAAACGCGAAGCGGCTGCAAAGGGGTCTAAAAGACAGACGCTTACCCGCAGCCCCGACACCTCCAATGCATCTCCAAGGCGCCCTGACCCGTAGGTCTGCAACACTTGTTGTCCGATGCTGGAGGCCGCGTCTTCCGCAATTCCGCGCCATGCCCTCAGAGTATCCGGCGGAGGGACGAAGTCCGCCGGGCTTGGCCGCGCGGCACCTGTGTCTCCAGCACCGGAACCCCCGCGCTCAAGGAGTGGTTCCTCCTCCGGGATAAGTGTCGCTGCGAAGAGAAATTACACACGTCACGAGGCGTAAAAAACGAAGGAGTACCATCATAACCTACCTTCGGTCGCGGGCAGGAGGCTTCGCGGAGACGTCTCCCTAGCCGCGGGCGGGAACGCTTCCACGCCGGCCCCAACGGACGGCGGTGTCTCGGAAGGCCTGGGGGCCACCGAGTCAGGACGTAGCGCTAACCGAGCCTGCGCCACGGTCACCGTGGCCCGAGGGGCTGGGAGGGCGCGGGGTGGAGGGACCTCGATGCTCGAAGCAGGGTCCCACAGGCTCCCAACACCGGTCGCCACAACGAACCCTCGCGAAGTCGCAGAAGGGACGACTGCAGGCGCGCCCGCTTCGCTTGGGCGGGAGATACCACCGCGGTACCCGCCACAGAAGGGGCCCCTCCGGCTGCATCATCCGTTGAAGGGGTCTTCACAGCTACGACGATAGAGGTCGGGGACGTCACCCCCATGACTTCCGTGGGGGTTACCCCCACCTTTGCGGGAGACACCCCCGCCTCCGCGGGCGACACCTCGGCCTCAGCCGCTGCGGTTAGCAAAGGCGCTGCTCCACACGCTCCCGCGGAGGGCAGCCCCGCCAAGGCCATGCTCGCAGACGAGGACTCCGCACCGGTGTCGCCAGCCGGCACCACCACCTCGGCAACGGTCGCGGGCAACGGGGCCTCCGCGGCGAGCCCTCCGCCGCCGGCGCCCCCGCCCTCAGTCTCCGCGCCCTCTAAATCTGAATCGGCATACCTCGCCGAACTCGACCCCGGGCTCGCCGCGCCAGCAGGAGCAGCGGCCACCGCCGTACGGGCCATGGTCGCGGTGCTCCGGGTCCTTTTGCAGGACGGCGCCTTCGTCTTCGCGGCACCATCATCCTCGTGCTGCTGGTCCGGAGGGGGGCGATCCGGCACAGGAAGCCCTAAGGCCTCACACACGCGGTTTATTCGCCCCAATCCGGCCTCCGCGGTCGCAGCTGCGCGTTGCCCGTGCTCTCTACCGGTGTATGGCCCGAGGAACACGCGCGCGGCGCGCTCCGCGTCCTCAAGGCGAGGCCCTGCCCCATACGGCACATTTACATAAATGCAATACATACAATTGAAGAGGAAGATATGGTTCAGACTTATGAAGGCCAATCGGCACGAGCAACGAGCAAACGGACAGGCGAACGTTGTCATCCCGACGTTCACCGGCTGTGAAGCGCCAACCGTGGGAAAACAGCGTTGCACCGAGCATCATATACTCTTCGGCGAGGTTGCGCATATTGAAGCGGGCGGCGACCCCCACAAGTCTCCGCGCTCTCAGCCTATCTTCCTGGTCAAGCGCTAAGCCGGGGGCGGTCTTGAATGTAATCGGCCCGCCTACGCATTCAAGGCCGCTGCCACTCGTCACACGATGGTAGAACCACCGCCTCGCCCAGTTGACCTCCCACTTCCCTCGGGTCGCGTTCGCAGGGAAGAGCTTCCCACATGACGCCCGCAAGAGGAAGTTGACGCTACCAAATTTCGACAGCGTACCGTCCTTCCGCTCCTTCGGTTGGCACCGGGCCTCATGCAGATACGCGAACAAGGAAGCGCTGGGCCAACACCCCTCCGAGCATAGGGCCGCGTTCGGAGTCAATTGTGACAACTCCAACTTGAAGGTCCGCAACACCGCCCTGACAATTGCTGCGGACGGAATGCGAAGCCCGGCTTCGAAGTAGGCAACAAAGACGATCGCCTCCGACTTCCTAGGGCGCGGCTCCGTTTCGTCATCGGCGGGCAACCGCACAGCGTGGCGATCCGATAGCTTCCCATCTCGCAGCAGCGACCGGATGGTGTCCTCCGTCACGAGCGTGCGGCCCAACTCGCCGGAGTACGGACCCTGACTCTTCTTCGCCGCCCACCACTTGTCTGCCGCTGGCGGATCGCGCTCCCCCAGCGTGTATTTCACCTCCAGAGGCGAGGACCGCCTGCGGATGGCGTGGCCGCCCACCTGGGTACGCTCATCGCAAGTCGCCATCAGCATCCACGGGGAATTCGGCAGCAGGAAAGGAGCGCGGGGACAGGGCTAGGGGTGAAAACGGATCGGATATGTACGGATATTGCTCATCCCGTATCCTTTTCCATATTTTTTGTCGGAGTCGGAATCGGATACGGATAGTGCCGGATACGAATACGAATGCGGATATTCTCGGTCACGAATACGGATCGAATACATGCCGCTCCGGATACGGTTAGTCTCGGTCACGAATATTTAGTCGGATAATGCGCGGAAGCAAATTTTACATGATGACAGAGACAAATTAAGCAACTAGTAAATTCTAACTAGCAAAGTAGCAACTAGCAAGTAAATTGTAGAGGCTAGTTAAACAAATAGTAGTCTAGTAGCTAACTAGCTACATGCAACATAGTTCAAAAGTACGAATTGCTCATAAAGTAGTCTAGTACATCACTAGTTCATTTAAGTTCATTACATTTACATCACATGATAAGTCCACAACGCAGATCTTGTCTAGCAAAAAGCCAACAGCGAGCCAGCGAGCCATCTCTAACCATGTTTCAGTGGAGCTCAACCTCGGTCATTATCTCGTCCAACAATAAAATATCAATTGGAATCCAAAATTATTAAATGAAGAATAGAAACCCAAAATTAATACTTGTATAGTTCGGTTCTACTCATTGTCCTGTCAGTATGTCATTGACTAATTGGAAGTAAATAACCATCAAACTAGAGAAAGCAGTAATAGTGTATATATGTGTAGGATTACCAAACCTTCTCATTTATGTTTGTGGTAGCACATTCTTTATCATCTAGCTCCAAATCCAACTCATCAATAAGTGATGCTATCTTCTCCTTGCAATCTAAAATTCAAAAATAACATGAGGTTAATAAACAAAAGTTGTAAGCGGTACAATTGGTGAACTAAATAACTTATTATTTACCTTTCCTAGATGAAGATATCCAATCTTTTGTACATATTAGAGCCTCAACCATCTCGGGCTCTAATCGACTACGAAATGGATCAATAACACGCCAACAGAAATCCAGTTTAACTCCAACAGAAATAACCATACTCAGATCACAAACATCACAATTTTTGCCTCTTTGAGAGCAGCATGCCTGAGACTTTGCTATGTTACGATGAAAAAACTGCATATCTTCCTAGGCTCCTAGCATTAGCATGTCCAACATCACAATTTATCAGTTCTTCAGATGATTTCACAAAAAGAAGTACAAGAGTACTATACAATGTACATTTAACAAACAGAAACACACTCTAAAGTAAACATTTTTATTCAAGTAGAACTAAAATCTGCATAGTGTAAATTTGTTAAACATTTACATTAGCTCCAGGCATTCTGCACATACATAGTGTAAAATCTTCATTGCTCAAAAGAAGCACAGCTCCAGGCATTCTGCACATTAGCACTTACCAAGCAGGAGGAGGACCGAAGGAGAGGCGGCGGCAGCGGCTCCAGTTTGTGGGGGAGGAGAGGCGGGCCGGCGGAGGCGTCACCGCGTCAGTCTGCGGGCCGGCGGAGGCGTCACCGGGCCGGACAGGCGGCGGCGGCGGCACTGGTCTGCGGGAGCGGAGAGGCGGCCGACGCGGATCTGCGGGGGAGACAGGCGGACGGCGGTGGAGTGGAGATTCGAAGGCGGCGAAGGCGGGCGGCAGCGGCTTCGGTTTGTGGGGGAGGAGAGGCGGGCCGGCGGAGGCGTCAGCCTTTGCTGATGTGGGGACTGGGGACGGAGAGGCAGGCGGCGGCGGCGCCGCCGGTTTGCGGGGGCGGAGAGGCGGCGACAGTCGCGGGGGCGGAGAGGCGGCCGACACGGATCTGCGGAGCAGGAGAGGCGGCCGACGGCAGTGGACTGGTGGAGTGGAGGACGCAGATCTATGGCGATGGAGGACACGCAGACGAAGCCGAAGACTCGATGCGATGGAGGAGACGGAGACTCAATGCGATTTTTCGGCCGCCGCTCGGTGGCTACTCGCCGCTCGGACCTAGGGTTAGACGGTTAGTGCGGCTCGGGCGCTCGGAATCTTGGGCCGGCGATTCCGCAACGTATGGTGGGCCACCGGGCCGTGGGCTTTCCGGATAGTTACCGGATTATTATCCGGTAACTATCCGGGAAATTATCCGGATAGCTCCATATCCGTCGGATACTGTTTGTTCCGAATCCGTATCCAACAAAAAATACGGATATCCGAGAAAATGCTCCGAATTATATCCGAATTAAAACGGACGGGCGGTCGGTCGGGAAATATCCGCTCCGTTTACACCCCTAGACAGGGCGAGTGAATGTGGAAAGCGACGTGAACAACCAGAAAGCGTGAGGAGGCGTGGGCACAACTCCACGGGGGGGTCCTTAAAGGCCCCCCGCCTCCCACCGTGAGTAAGCGCAAACGGCAAGCGGCAACCGCTCGCCTCCCCACGCGCGAAGTCGAAGCGTCGCGGAGGTCCACATAGCCAGCATGCGACAGTGGTCGTACAGAGTCCTCTCACCACGCGACGCGTCACTAGCGTCCCGCCGCGTGTCGATCAGCGCAAGCAATAAACGCAGGTCGTGACCCTGGCCACACCTGTCCGAAGAAACAGCCACAAGTCCGCGTGGCATGCCCAACCGAGGATCGGCGAGTAGCGCAACCGCTCGCAGCCGGTGACGCGCTGGGAAGGGGGCAGCCAGCGGGCGGCACGCCTACAGCGCCGCCCCTCGGAGGAACGAACTTGACCGCGGGCGGCCCGTTGGCACACCAATCATGACCCGCCGCGTGTTCACCCCGAGTGGACAAGTGCGTATGGATATAGCAGCCCGACTGTCAGCTCGGGGGTCGGTGCGATTCCCGGAGCCATTAAAGCGCACTACCACAGGTGCGCTCCGCTGCCACCGCTTCGAATGGTAGGGGACAAAGCGCTCGCGCGTCTACCTCGACTAGGCGCCAGCTCCGCTGCCACTGCTTCGAAGGGTAGGGGACGGAGCGCTCACGCGTCTACCTCGACTAGGCGCCAGCTCCGCTGCCACCGCTGACGGAGCGCTCGCGCGTATACTTTGATTAGGCGCCAGCTCCGCTGCCACTGCTTCGAAGGGTAGGGGACGGAGCGCTCGCGCGTCTACTTTGACTAGGCACCAGCTCCGCTGCCACCGCTTCGAAGGGTAGGGGACGGAGCCCTCGCGCGTCTACTTTGACTAGGCGTCAGCTCCGCTGCCGCCGCTTTGAAGGGTAGGGGACGGAGCGCTTGCCCGTCTACCTCGACTAGGCGCCAGCTCCGCTGCCACCGCTGACGGAGCGCTCGCGCGTCTACTTCGACTAGGCGCCAGCTCCGCTGCCACCGCTTCAAAGGGTAGGGGACGGAGCACTCGCGCGTCTACTTCGACTAGGCGCCAGCTCCGCTGCCACCGCTTCGAAGGGTAGGGGACGGAGCGCTCGCGCGTCTACCTCGACTAGGCGTCAGCTCCGCTGCCACCGTTGACGGAGCGCTCGCGCATCTACTTCGACTAGGCGCCAGCTCCGCTGCCACCGCTTCGAAGGGTAGGAGACGGAGCGCTCGCGCGTCTACTTCGACTAGGCGCCAGCTCCGCTGCCACCGCTTCGAAGGGTAGGGGACGGAGCGCTCGCGCGTCTACCTCGACTAGGCGCCAGCTCCGCTGCCACCGCTGACGGAGCGCTCGCGCGTCTACTTCGACTAGGCGCCAGCTCCGCTGCCACCGCTCAGCATCCCCGGAACACCCTGCCAACGCCTGCCCTCCGCGGTTACTATCCTCCAAGGCAGGAGAACAGTGGTCTCGGAACACCACCCCACTGCTCGTCTTGTAGGCACCGCCTACGCGGGGTGGCACATCCGACAGCATTCCCCACACACCGCACTGGCGCAGAAATGCAGAGCGAGCACAGCAACTGCAGGCAGTTGCCGTGAACAGACGCCAACCAAGCTCCCGAGAAAAATAGGCCTCCATCAGTACATGAACATCCCCCGAGCGGCGTGGTGCCGCCATGGAATGTGGATGTACTGAAGAGGCCCATTTTAGGGGAGCAGCGCCTATCCGCGCGCACAATGCAGCGTCCTGCCGTCACGATGCTCCAAGACCCGCGCCGGGAGAAGGAGCGTCGCCACATGGCGTCACCACGCCCCCACCCCCCTCAAGTCTCGCGTCGCGCCAATCAAGCTCCGCGGGGTAGGCTGGCAGTTGCTTGTCGTCAAGGGCGCTCGACGCCGGAGACGCGCGTGCGCGATGGCTTACGACCCGCCCTGCCTCATATGCCGACACATTTGACTCCGCCAACATCTCCACTCCGGGCGACGGCCTCGACCCCGCCACGGCAGCAGTAGGTGGGTGACGAAGCCTTCGACAAGCCGCCCGGCATCACACCTTCGCAAAAAGGCGAACACTGCACTTCAAACGATGATAAAGCTCACAGGCCGCAGGGACGGAGGGGGCCAAAGGGCTCGGCAACATGGCTTCGGCCCGTGAAGCCCTTCACCATGAGAGGCTCCTGTTGTAGGGGTGGCCCCCACCTAAGCCCAGCAGGCCTGTTTCGAAGGTATAAGGCCCAGCATGGGACATGTATAATGACATAGGTACCCCTGAGGGGGGAACTCATACATAAGGGTATAATTGTAAAGGCACTCCCCATGTGGATGTAATATAAGACATAGGCCACAAGGAAAGAGGCCGAAGGTATTCATTTTTACTCAACTCTCCACTACTACACACACTCTCTCTCTCTGTTTGGTCTGTAACCACAACAGACTTCAAACTTGAAACGTAGCTTCCTCGAGGTCCAATGAACCTATTCCATCAAGGGATTGGCAATATATTCAACAAAGATTTGACCTTTATCCAAAATAAGGCAGAACACATCAAAACCAGGCAAATTAGGGCAAACACCAAGTACTTACTATAGAGCTACCTAAATGGATAGGATCTAGCCTCTAGGAGCTTCTTCCATCATCCACACATTATTGGAAACCAGTAAGATCATTGAGGGAGGAAATCCAAACAATAAAACCAAATAAATCAAAAGCATAAGGAGAAATCCATGGCAAAACTCATTTAGACAAAATTTAGATCTTTATTTTACTTGAAGATGAATGTTTAAAGCCACTCCACTCTTAGAGGACATAGCTCCCTCTCCATGGACAACACACACAAAGTTTCTCTCAAGAAACACTAACCATATTCTCTCTAAGGCATAAGGAGAAATCTATGGCAAAACTCACTTAGACGAAATTTAGATCTTTATTTTATTTGAAGATGACGTTTAAAGCCACTCCACTCTTAAAGGACATAGCTCCCTCTCCATGGACAACACACACAAAGTTTCTCTCAAGAAACACTAACCATATTCTCTCTAAGGCTTAGCACCTAAATCAACATCTCTTTCTCCTTATCTGTGGAGGCTCACAAGAAATCCTAACAAATACCTCTAGTTGGATTTTATCCACTTACATAAGCTAACCCATTAACCCAACACTATACTTGGTTTTACACATACGCACACTTTTCATAGCGTCTCATCCAAAAGGTCTCCAATAGCCCATAACGTTAATCCAATCCATCAAAGCATCTCAGTATGCTTTGACATATAACTCTTAGTGTCCAGTGGCTAGCCATCACGTCTTCATGCATCCAGTCTCCCAGAGCTGTCTTCACACATGCAATCTCAAATAAGATAGCAAGTTAATTGTATTACAATTTATGCAAGACTTCAAAAAATGGCAAGTTTACCAAAGGTATCCTAATAGAAGTCATGACATGTCAAAAAAAACTAAATGAACTCTAGAAGCTAAAGTTAAGACATTAGAAGTTCTAGAAAACACCAATTATGCTCATGTAATTGATTAAAGCCAAGTTTGACCAATATTTAACTTTTTTTAGTTCTTATCTTAGAAAAGCATTTCTGGACTAGGAGCCATCCACAACCGCCCTAAGCTTCAACTATTTCACAATTTTAGTTTGATCAGATTAGAAGATGTTAAGCCTTAGTTGACTATCTCAAGCATGAAGCTTAAAACAGTAGTTTTGGTCATACAAAACTCCTCCTAAGTTCATGCTAAATGCATTGACAAACAGTCTTATAAGAAAGAATTGCTGATATCAGAAGTAAGCACATGACATCAATTCCTTAAATTAGGCACTAGTTCATGAGCAAATGATATGATCCCCTAAAAGAAATAACAAAGCTCTAACTAAGGCTCAACACAGATCCATGACTTAGTGTTTTAGACATGGCGGGAATCATAAAAGGGTCATTAGAATACAATTAGTCAAAAGATTTATCTTTGCCAATTTTAATTCAAGTAGACATTTGTTTTAGCTAGTCATGGCAAAATTTCAAATTTACATGTGAAGGCATGACAAGGCTAGCTAAGGACACATAGCATGACAATGAGTAACATCAATTCAAAATTGCCTCAAACATAAGTAATAATCAAAGATCACATCTATTGATAGATTTTAACAATTCAATGCCATGCAGAATAGTGCAAAAGCATAAACCTAACTCTAAAGGAAATCAAGTATACCACTTGCAGAAGAAACAGAGTGACACGCTCCACTAAAACACAAACTCGAGAAAACTAAAGAAATAAAAGCAAATTACCTTAGATCAAAAAGGGCTCAAAAGAGAAAGAAAGACTCTAAAGTGATCACTTGCAAATATAACCTTAACTCCATGTGGCCTCTAAGCCCAGAAAACCTCATGCTAAGTAGCGAATTTACACCACTAGATATCCCCATTACTAACCTCTAGCGAATGCATAAGCGAGCTCAACTTCGACCAAAAAGAGGTGATATGAAAAGGCAACATAGAAAACCTGAAGAGAAAAGAAAGGAACTACTGAAGGACACAAGCATATCACACGACTAAAGCTAGCCTAAAACCATTATATAAGAAAGGTGTATAAGAAAAGCCATGCTAGAGGTGTGTAGACTAATTATTCTATGCCAAACTCTCCCTGCAACTAATAAGACCCATGCAAGATGCAATGAAAAGCAGAAGGAAAGCTCAAAAAATCATAAGCGAAAATGAGACATATGAGCATGCATAAGTATAGTGTGATGATGTTATGTTAAGAACAATACATACTAGTAAAGATATGATAAGGCTCAAGGTATCCATAATTCACATTAAGGCATAAAACCATGTAAGCATAAACATGACATTGGACAAATCATGGGTTATATTTGCTAACATGCATACCGAATAAGCATATGAATACTTAGAGCAATACATCAACAAGAGTATGATAATAGATATATCTAGCATAACATATGTCATGAGAGCACAAGAAAAACTCATACATCAGCAAATCATGAACAATAAGCTAAAACATAGATATACAAGCCAAGTACTCCCAAAGGCTTAATAATAAGTACAAAAATAACAAATCATGTCAATATGGTACAAAAGAGCATATATAAAAGCACAACATGCCAAAAGTGAAAAATCATGAATGTAAATACGTGAGGGTATAAGATAGCTAATAATATAGGTGAAGACACCATATATGTGCTTTCAAATTAATTTTATTTATAAACCTCAGATAATGACATGTGAGGCTCATGATTTATTAAATAAAAGAAATTAATTTGTTAAATGAAAAGGCTCGGAGACTGACATGTGTGCCTGAAACTATGCAAACAATGTTTGGGCACAAATATTAGTGGCCCACTTTTAAATACCGGTTTAAAATATTTTTAAAACGGGCGGGCCCACTTGCCAGCCTAACGTTTTAGTTTAAGCCGGTGAGGGGCTCACATGTCAGTGTCTTGTTAAACCTGTTGGAATAGTCCCACATTGGTTGTGGAAAGGCAAAGGACCTAATTTAAAAGTGGGGGAGTCCCTCACCTCATTGGCTAGCTTTTAGGGTGAGAAGGCCCTTATGATACTACAAGTGGTATCAGAGCCCGGTTCTAACATCTCTGGCCCAATGGACACTAGTGTGTGAATGCCTGATGGACTGTGACCCCGAGGGACCGTCGGTGTACGGTGAAGGGACCCTGAGGGGCCGTCGGTGTACGGTGAAGGGCTGAGGGACACCAATGTGTGAACGGGGAGATTGTTGGAATAGTCCCACATTGGTTGTGGAAGGGCAAAGGACCTAATTTAAAAGTGGGGGAGTCCCTCACCTCATTGGCTAGCTTTTGGGGTGAGAAGGCCCTTATGATACGCAAAAAAAAATTTGTTAGTGTTTAATCTTGACTTGGTTTTACACGAAAAGTGGCTCTGGTTAGTTGTGCGTGTGTGTGCATGTTTTGGTTAGAGCCATGCATGCAGGTAGTTAATTTGTTGGTTAGACGTGGCCGAGTCTTCTGCGGTGAGTATGCATCATGCATGACGTGCAAACAGTTTTTCTAGTGTATAAGTACCAGATGAAAAGAGAGAATAAATGACAGCTGAGAAAACGCATCTGAGTTGCGTTCAGTGTTCCAGCGTCCTATGTTCTTCTCCTCCCAGTTCAAGTGTTCTTCCGTATTGTTTTTTGGCTTGTTTATATTTTCTGGGCTAACATTTGGTATCAGAGCTTGTGTTCATGTACACCTTCATCCATGTCGTATTTGAGCCCGTCGAAAAACATCACCACCGAGGGAGGCGTTCAGAAGATCGGCGATGGGAGCGTGCCGAAGGCGTCGACGCGCGAGGGCAGCATCTCCCTCCCGTATCCCATGCTCACGAGGAGCAACTACACGACATGGGCCGTGAAGATGAAGGTGTTCATGCGCGCTCAGGGCGTGTGGAACGCAATCGTGGATGAAGAGGTGAATGAGCGGCAAGATCAAATGGCGCTCGCGGCAATCTTCCTCGCGGTGCCAGAAGACGTGCTGCTGCTCCTAGCTGAGAAGGAGACCGCAAAGGAGGCCTGGAACACCTTGAAGGTAATGCATCTCGGTGCCGATCGCGTCAAGGAGGCGCGTGTACAAAACCTCAAAAGCGAGTTTGAAAACTTGCGCATGAGGGACACCGAACAGATCGATGACTTCGCGATGAGGTTGACGACAATCGTCAGCAAGATTCGAGGTCTAGGCGAAAAGATGGAGGAGTCCTACATCGTGCGGAAGTTTCTTCGTGCAGTGCCTAAGAAGTTCTCTCCCGTCGTCACCACGATTGAGCAATTCGGTGACATAAAGAATATGTCGATCGAAGAGCTAATCGGCCGCTTGAAGACGCAGGAAGAGGGAGAACGTCGCTACGGCAACAACAACAGAGACGAGGAGCACTTGCTCTGACGCGCGCAGAGTGGGAGGCCCGATCGAAGCGTGAAGGTGAAGGCTCCTCAGGTGGTTTTGGTGGCGGCGGTGGACGTCGGTACCGACGAATTGACAAGGCAAAAGTAAGGTGTTTTAATTGTAATGATTATGGACATTTTGCTTCAGAATGCAAGAAACCTAACAAGAGGGAGAAAGCGCACGCATATCTCATCGAGGCGGATGCTGACGAAGAACCAGCGTTGCTCTAAGTAATAAGATTAAGGGGGTGAAGTTTATCTTAGTTTTTTTGTAGCATGTTTATTTGAAGTTTAGCAAGTCAAGATTAGAGGGGAGATTGTTAGTGTTTAATCTTGACTTGGTTTTGCACGAAAAGTGGATCTGGTTAGTTGTGCGTGTGTGTGCATGTTTTGGTTAGAGCCATGCATGCAGGTAGTTAATTTGTTGGTTAGACGTGGCCGAGTCTTCTGCGGTGAGTATGCATCATGCATGATGTGCAAACAGTTTTTCTAGTGTATAAGTACCAGATGAAAAAAGAGAATAAATGACAGCTGAGAAAACGCATCTGAGTTGCGTTCAGTGTTCCAGTGTCCTATGTTCTTCTCCTCCCAGTTCAAGTGTTCCTCCGTATTGTTTTTTTGCTTGTTTATATTTTCTGGGCTAACAAAACCGGGCGTCATTAGCGCTAATCAAGGCAATTAACTACTAATGACGGGCGCACAGTGCGCTGAGAGGCGCGGCTCGCCGACGGCGGAGGAGGTGGCGGCGGCCGGTGGCCGTGGACAAAACGGGCTCCATGGCCATGCTCACTCCTCTAGGGGCGGCGGCGCTGGCCAATTTGACTTCGGCGACGGCCGGCGGCGAAGCCAGGCGGAGGAGGGGCGGCGCTCATGGCGTCTCGGCGGAGGGAGGCACCAGAGGCCGATTCCTCGCGGGGAGAGGAACAAGGGAGGGAGGGGACCTCACCGGGAGCACTGGCGTGGCTCGAGGAGGCGTGGAGGGAGCTGGCGACGGCGACCGGGACGACGGTGAGGAGGCGGCCGAGGAGAGTTCGCCGTAGGAGGAGGGAGAGCTCGAGGGCGATGGGGATCGGCCGAGGGTCTTCGGGCGGAGCTCCTATCGCCGGTAATCGGCTGGAGGCGCGTCGGAGCTCGAGGGCGATGGTGGCGGCGCACTCACCGGCGAGGAAGAAGAAGGGGAGAGGGGGAGGCGCTCAAGCTCGGAAGGACAGGGGGAGAACGGGGAGGTGGGGGTGACCGAGAGGAGGCCTGAGCGAGCCCTTTTATGGGAGGAAGAAGGGAGGTGAGCCAGGGAGGGGAAACCGGCGTGGGCGAGGTGGGGAGTCCTTCTCGTGGGGGCGGAGGGAACCGGGGAGGTCAGCGTGTGCGGGAGCCGAGGCGGGAGGGGACGCGACGGGGCGGCGCTGGGGAGCCAGACCACGGTGGCGTGGCGCACCGCAGGGTCGCCAGAGCGCCGGACCACGGCTGCGCGCGGGGGAGGGGGCGCCGGGTTGGCCGGGAGGGAAAATGGGCCGGGGCCCCAGGAGATTCGAGTTTTTTTTGCAAAATTTGAAATTCAAGCGAAAATCAAGGAGCCAAGATTCGAAATTTGAACTCAAAATTTGAGATTACACAGGTACAAGGAAACATGCCCAAAATGGGATGTTACAAGGCCGTCGCTCGTGAGGACGAAGCGTTGCATAGCTCTCAGATTATGAATTAGGAGGTTCTATGTACGTAGACAACCGTTGCATAGCTCTATGGTGTGGCACCTTGTTTGTCTAGCTAAGAGCATCTTCAGCAGGACCCCTACTTGAGCCCTCAAAACCAAATTTGAATGCTTGAGGCAAAAATAGAGGTCCAGCAGGGCCCCTACTAGAGCCCTCAAATTTGAGGGGCCCCTTAAATCCCCCTTCAGCCCTCATTCCTAGGGGGCCCCTACTCCGGCCCTCATTTTTCAGCTTTCCTCGTTTTTTTCCCGTACGAGTGAAACAAATTTAAATTCGGAACAAATTTGAATTTAAATTTGAATATTCGAAACAAATTTGAATATTCGGAATAAATTTGAATTCAAATTTGAATATTCGGAACAAATTTAAATTCAAATTTGGATATTCGGAACAAATTTGAATATTCGAAACAAATTTGAATTTAAATTTGAATATTCGGAACAAATTTGAATTTAAATTTGAATATTCGGAACAAATTTAAATTCAAATTTGGATATTCGAAACAAATTTGAATTGAAATTTGAATATTCGGAACAAATTTGAATTTAAATTTGAATATTCGGAATAAATTTGAATTTAAATTTGGAACAATAAAATTCGAAACAAATTTGAATTTAAATTTGAATATTCGTATTTGAATTCATAAATTTAAATATTGTCCCTCATTTTGAAATCATAAATATTTTATTGTGTATTGTGCTTTTGTCTCATACATATGCATATAGTGTGTGAGGAAATAGAGAGAATTGAGAAGTGGGGCCCTGTTTTGAGGGCTCCTGCTGGAGTGCAGCCCAGAAAACAGGGCCCTCAAAAATAGAGGGAGCCCTCAAATTAAAAGTAGGGGGCCTGTTTTGAGGGCTCCTGCTGGAGATGCCCTAATGAGCAGATCGAGTTCAACTTCCACTGATTACAGTTGGGTGAGTTATTTGTATGGACTTTCAACTATAATTTACCTGCATTTGAACCATCAGTAAGGTACTAAATAGCGTTAGTAGCGGTCCAAGTAGCGGTAGGGGCGTGCAATATCCTAATTTTTCCAATTTTATGGAAAATAAATCAATACAATTTTTTGGAATTTCTAATCTTCTTGTATTTTCCTAATTCAAAAATGCTTTAATCAATTTTTTAATCTAAAAATGATTTGATGTGAATAATAAAAAATTTATTTGTAGCTGAAAATATTTTATTTGAGTAAAGCATTTTTGGTAAATTTTTGATTTTATTTAATTTTTTTCCATTGTGATGTTAATTTCCTATGTTTTTTTATTCAGATAAAAAATTTATTTTGATTAAAAAAATCCCACGTCAGTGCTCATCACCGGCGACGTCCTTTCCCTGCCTTCCCCAGCCCATCTATTCTACCCTACTTTATAATACACCAAAATTTTCTTTACTAAATCCACCCCTCTCAACCACCCCTACAGTCATGCCTAATCTAAGTCCACCCAGATTTGTGTACCAAAGTAATCCAACTTCATACAAATGAATGGTCTGGATCTCTCCTCAAGCCTTCTTCTCTTACTCATTGAAGATCCTAAGGCCAAAATTATTTGGATCATGCACATCATTGAAGCAGAACCCTACCCGCGCCTCTGCCGATTTCTCCCCCGTCTCCCCCATTCTCTGCAGAACCCCACCCGCGCCTCCGCCGATTTCTCCCCCGTCTCCCCCATTCTCTGCGTCTCCCCGCCTCCTCCTCCCCCCGCTCGGCCGTTCTCCGCCGACCCGCCCTCACCTCCTCCTCCCCACCCTGCGCCGCCGCCTCCTCCCCGCTCCTCCGCCGCCTCCTCCCCCCACCCCTCCGCTCCGCCGCCGCTGCCTCCTCCCGCCCACCCCTCCGCTCCGCTGCCGCCTCCTTCTCCCCCCACCCCTTCGCTCCACCCTTGCCTCGTCCTCCCCACCCCGCGCCGCCGCCACTTCCTCCTCCCCCCACTCCCCTGCTCCCCCGCCGCCTCCTCCCCCGCTCCTCCGCTCCGTCGCCTCCTCCTCCTCCCCCCACCCCTCCGCTTGGCCGCCGCCTCCTCCCCCGCTCCTTCGCTCCGCCATCGCCTCCTCCTCCCCACCCCGCGCCGCCGCCTCCTCCTCCTCCCCACTGCAGCTCCCAAACCCTAGCTAGCCCAAACATTCGACGACGCTCTCGCCCTCGCCTCCTCTGCAGCAGTCTCCGCCTCCTACCTCGACCTCGCCTTCCAACTCCAACTCACCGAGGCCGTCCAGGCATCCCTCCGTGGTCGACCTCAAGAAGGGCGAGGTCACCAAAGGTCTCTCCTTTACCTCTTTTACTCTTGATTTCGGCTACCTGGTATTAGTGTCCTGAAAGATTTGGTTCTAATGTGTAGGGTCGTACGAGGGGAAGCCGGATGCGACCTTCTCCTTCACGGATGGGGACTTCCTTGCTATCGCAAGCGGGAAGATGAACCCGCAGATTGCGTTTATTCGGTGAGGAAAATAACAAACTTTTCTTGTGTTTTTCTTTCAAATTTAGGATTTTTTGATAGAAGTTTTTGGGGCCGATGTGTTCTTTTCATGTGCAGAGGAGCGATGAAGATCAAGGGAAGCATAAGCGCAGCGCAGAAGTTTACCCCGGATATTCTTCCCTAAGCCATCCAAGCTGTGAAGGTTAAACTGTATTATTTGGGTGCGGTTGGATAATAAGGGTCGTAAGTTGCAACCAGTGTGTTTCTGATAGGATGAATGGAATACATGAACAACACACGAGTGCCTGATGTTATCAGTGGAATTTGGATAATGCCATGGTTAATGTTTCACTTAAATTGAGTTCAATGTGTTTGTGTCTCGTGATATTGTTCTACTTTTCTTCTTCATTAGGCTATATGATCTGATGCTTGTTGATGTTTCTTGAGGAATATACTCACTACAGGTGATAATATGGCGTTGATGTCCCTTTTTCATAGTTAGATTAGGTAGCAGTTTGGCATTGCTGTGCTGAACTGCGATGCACTGCATAGGGCTGTGGAGTTTAGTTAGTTATATATGATGTCAACCTATTTTAGTAGAATGTTTCTGTTATGGCTCTAAAAGAGACATTGTTGAGTTAATATTTCCAGAATAGTAAAATTAGATTGCTTTGGAAAATTTGGGTGCTTCAGATAAAAACTGCTTCCCCAGGTCATCGAAGTTGTGAAAGTTGGAATAGATTGTACACTAATTTGGTTGTGGTTGCATAATAAAGGTTGGAACCATGTGTATCAGTTAGCGTGAGTGGAATAGATGAATAGGACACATGAATCTGATGTTATCGATGGAATTGGGATAATGATATGGTTAATGTTGTCATTTCAACTGATTTCTTTGATTCATTTTGATCAGGTTATATGATTTGATGATGATTGATATTTCTTGATGAATCAAGCTGTGATAGTATGTGTGGATGAATAGTTTGGGTTTAAATTTCTGAATATATATTGAAATTAAGCTTGTCTTTTTGTGAGAGTGAGATCAAACTTGTTTGAGAAGCCATTTCAAGTATATCTTGTTAACTTAATGGTAGCTTTATACTCAAGTCCTCTTAAGCTGACTCAAACTCGTGTTGACCAGTCTTTCTCCTGTTTCGGCAGCCAACAATTTGGTCTTAACATGTAAGCATTTTCCTAACATGCTATTGTGTAAGATGGAGGAGATAGGCACTAGGATATACTATCCTACAAATTGATCTGATGCAACTACCACGCTTGCCTTTCTTTTTCCAGAGTGATCGATATTTCTGTGGTTCCTTGATGCTTATGGATTCCATATTTTGCTCGCAGAAACCTCTTGCTCTGAATCTACTCAGGCTCTTCACATCTCAAGCAGTAAGTTTGTTTAGAAACCTGCATTTGTATTTGTTACAACTGCATCTCTGCAGAGTGCATGTCAATAACAGGTTTTGTGCCCTCTCTTCTTTCTCTAGGGAAGTGATAGTAGCAGTTTCATCAAGCCGTTCATTGCTTTCGTCTTAGGTAATGTTTCCACTTTTACTCTGAGATATGCAAGGTCTGGTTTTACATTTATAAAAAACCCATGCACAGTTTTCATGGATAATTGAGGATCCCTTCCAGTGATAATCAGTGTAATTTCAAGTTGGATTTAGTCATGTGGTTCGCATGTTCACATGACTAATCAAGATCCTGTGTATAGGGGGACCTGGGAGTGGGAAAGGAACACAATGTAGTAGGATTGCTTCGAATTTTGGATTTGCTTATTTGAGTGCTGGCGATCTTCTACGGAATGAAATTTCATCTGGTAGTGAAAAAGGGTAATATTTTGTCACTTAATCCCCTGATAGCACTATGATGATGTACACGAAAGAAACAATGCATTGATTCGCCACTTTGCATGGCACATTTCAGGGAGTTGATCCTAGATATAATCAAGGAAGGGAGGATTGTTCCATCAGAGATAACTGTTGAATTGATCAGAAAAGCAATGGAATCAAGCAATACTAAAAGGGTTCTTATTGATGGTTTCCCAAGATGTGAGGAAAACAGAATCGCCTTTGAAAGAATGGTAAGTTCTCTGTTTGACTATTGCATTACTGGTCCAGGATGTCCTATTAATTGAGATATTACGTAATGAGATGGTAGGTCCATGATGCTCATCAGTTTTCTGTTCAACTTTGTGGGTAGGCTACTAATGGGTGAATATATCAGCAAAAACCGCCATAATGGTTTTGGACACACTATATTTGTAAAAAATATCTTATTTCAATGTGATGCTTGAAGTGATGCAACCTAGATTTATAGTTTTATAATGACAATAATTAATTTATTTGTAGATTTTTCTATAATGGAGAAACGAACTTTTATTATGAATTTTATTATACAATGCTTTATGATCTGCGATGTATGAACTGCGATAAATGTTCTGTTATTGTGATAACTGTTATTGAGGAGGTGACGGCCAGCACTCCCAGTCGACTACAACAACACCAAGCCGAGAAAGTAACCTCAACCTCTCTTTCCATTCTTAAACCACCAAGGTAAACCACCATTCATTCGCCATTTCTGCCATTGATTCATAGGAACCACACCATGCGAACTAGACCAGCAAGATGGCACATCCGACAATAACATATGGCCAACCAGGGGATGGAAATTCTCAACCAGGGGATGGAAATTCTCAAGGGCAGTCAGGTTTTGGAGCTCCAGTGAGCCAAACACAGCATGGAAGTTCCTATAGATACAACCCTGGGTATGGACCCTCTCATGGTCTGCAGGGATTCGGTGCTCCCAATGGTGAAACTGAAACTGCTGAACCTGAAGGCCAACAAGAGGCTACTGCTCCTGAAGATCGACAAGTAACACTCTGATCTATACACCGCTAAAGATGTGGCTTCATTCACCTTTTTGTTTTATGAAACATTTTCAGGTATAAGGTGATCGCTAGAATTGTTGTAGTAACAACACAATATATGCATCTTTTCTAGCAGTGTCATCTGTGTTGCATATCATGACAACTTATTTGGTCTTATTGAAATCCTGATTTTAATCATCTGTTATTTTGTGAAATCTTAAAAAGGTTATAACCAGGGCAGTTGTGCTTTACAGAATGAACTTGGGTTTTACTGGTGGTGAACCATTCTGTTTCACATAAGCTTCAGCCTTTTGTGGATGGTCAGCTGAATGGAACTTTTTACTTGGCTATTGCTTGTCTCAAATTCAGAATTAGAGACCTACAAGCTGAGTATTTTGTATGGTGGATTCATGTATGCTGATATCGTGTACTGTAATGGACATTATGTTATAGATAAACAAAAAGGATAAGAAGTAAACATGTAATCTTTTGGGTTCTTGGACCACACGAAGTCAATTAGCTGCTGTCTAAACAACTGTTCATTGGCTAGATGAATAAAAGGAACCATTGATTGTAGATGTACAGAAACCATTAGGAATCTTGTCTATCCTTTGATAATTTTACTTTGTTGACTTGCAACACATCTGGAAATCATTCAAGTTGGCACCTGCCTTCACCTGTGTTGTTCACTTGTTGTACTCCTTGATGAAGATTCAGGGTTTGATGCTAGGACATTTGATGTGGTGAGTGGTGACTGCACTTGTTGTACTCAGGTTAGCTGATCAGTCTGACATTTCTTTGGAAGAAATAGCTGGTATTTCCTGTAAAGTCTGACATGTTGTTGCACTTTGTGTAAGATCAATTGCATTTCTGCTATGTTTAGCTAAATATATTCTTTTATTCTCCTTTTTTATATCATAAAACTAGGAAGGAACTGGAGTACCCCTATATACATATACTAATTTAGAATTATCAACAGGATCAGATGGTAATATGTTGGTCTTTTCATTGCAATTTATACTAGAAATATTAACTGCTAACGATTTATATTTTGCTATTTATGGAACACTTGTGTCTGATATTCTAGCATAGGTATGGGCAGGCTTTGATTTGGCAATTGGCTCAAACATTTTTTACCTGTCAGCATTGTTGTACTGAATATGCTGTGCTTGTGAGTGGTGAACCATCTGTTTTCCATGTGCTCTTAGCTACATGTTTGCCTAAATT
The DNA here is from genome assembly GCA_017311315.1 of Dendrocalamus latiflorus. Lineage (NCBI taxonomy): Eukaryota > Viridiplantae > Streptophyta > Magnoliopsida > Poales > Poaceae > Dendrocalamus > Dendrocalamus latiflorus. Next base: position 22,146,936 of record CM029655.1, read on the forward strand.
TATGTAGTTGTACCTAATCAACCTGGGTCTCATGTGGTCTCATGCAGTTGTAGGATTACACACTAAGTTTTGAGAGGTGTTCCCACCGGCTCTGTCAATGTTTTCAGTACATATTGATAACAGCCAGCCTGTGGTTGATGATCTTGCTATAAGTAAGCCTGCACAAGGTTTAACTTTTCTGATGAAATATCTTTCTTATTTAATACTAAATGTCTGAGTTGATACTTTTCTTTCCCTCTTGAGATGTGGCGTTTGAGAAGGCACACCGGCTGGACCAGAACTCCATCGGTTGTGGCGTCTGGCAGTTCTAGACGGCTCTACTCCAATGCCTTGAGAATGTGGGACACATCTCACTCTATCCCCCTCCATATTTATTGTTTGCATGATCTAGCTAGGGTACGTTGTGTTTCCATTTGTTACTTTGATACTTCTCAATTCACACATGTGTGCTTGCTGTTTTTGACTTGCCAGTGGCTTTTTATATGGCCTGCATGGTTCCTAATAACTTTGTACCCCCCTCCCAGAAAAAAACACTGAAATTAATGTTGTATTAGCTTTCATTGCTTGGAGGATAAGTAATAAGTTTTGTTTGGTTATTAAGTCTAAGAGAATTCAAGTAACATGCTGGTAACCGAGCTAATATAAAGATAATCATTAGCTTAATTTATTTGTCAATGTATACAGGAGTGGTCCAATGTTATCAAATGCAGTTTAAGCGTCATGGTGTCTGCCTACTTTTGGTTTGTGCTATCTTGCAGTTTACATGATTTTTATATGAACACTAAGCTCATTAGATTTTTTTAATTCAATACTACAGTTTTGCTTGGGTGATAATTTGATAACAGCTAGCTGATGGTCAAACTGGATAAATTTAACTTAATCTAATGACCAAATTGGAATGTGATCAAGCATGCAAGCTGAGTTTACTAATACTACCTGGTAGATAAAGCACATTGTTCCAGTAATAGAATGGTGTGCTGCGTTCTTCTTTCTTTCTTTTTTCAGATGATGTGCTGCGTTCTAATTACTGTATGTTAATTCACAACCAAACTGTATGTGTGTGTACCTGCAAGGCACATTTAACATTTTTCGTTTTTTGGTGGGCAATGAGAATGAGATAAACTGGTCCTATCTGCTGGGCTATCTGCATGAATTCAGAGGCATAACTGGTCCTCACATGGTTGTGGCACCGAAGTCTACTCTTGGTAACTGGATAAAGGAAATCCAGCGTTTTTGCCCTATTTTACGTGCTGTGAAGTTCTTAGGAAATCCAGAAGAGAGGGTTAGTCCCAAATTTCTATTCTTTAATCATCATTGTAATGTCTTCTGACATGTTACTGATCTTCAGCTCTGTTTGGTCAGAACCATATAAGAGATAATTTGCTACAACCAGGAAGATTTGATGTCTGTTTGGTTATACAATATATGAGACGTGAATCTTAATGAATCTGATTGTCCGTTTTATTTTTTACAAATTTTATCTTGTTTTGCATTTTACAAAATAAAATTTGAACGTTATCGAGAGCTGCGGTCGGTAGTCGAAGTTTCGACCACGTTGTGACGTGCTTAGGACGTGGTCGGACGGGACTTCGACCACTGTGAGCCCATGTATGTGGTCAGAAGGGGCTTCGACCATGGTGAAACTCGTGCACATTGGTCGGAAGTGGCTTCGACCACGACAAAAAGTGTTGTATGTGGTAGGGAAGGGCTTCGACCAGCGCGAAACTCGGTGCACATGGTCGGAAGTGGCTTCGACCACGACGAAAAGTGTTGTATGTGGTCGGGAAGGTGTTTAAATTACGCGATAAACGGTCGTAGCTTCTGTTAACCGGTCGTATGGTCTCGCGAAGCGGTCGCAAGACCTGAGAATCGGTCGTAGGCTTTTGAGCATTGCGTGTTGGGTGGTTCCGACCGGTCACGTATTTATGTGACATTCATTTTGTGACAAAAATATTTGGTTATACAGTATATGAGACGTGAATCTTAATGAATCTGATTGTTCGTTTTATTTTTTACAAATTTTATCTTGTTTTGTATTTTACCGTAGCGTTAGCACGGGCACACTACTAGTACTAGTAGTGTGCCCGTGCTAACGCTACGATAAAATACAAAACAAGATAAAATTTATAAAAAAAATAAAACGAACAATCAGATTCATTAAGATTCACGTCTCATATATTGTATAACCAAATATTTTTATCACATAATGAATGTCACATAACGACTGATCCTTTGAGGAGGCGACAACATCATTGGACTCACCCACCGACGACTTTCTCCATCCCCATATTGTTTAAACTTAAGACTACAAAGAAAAACTTCATCCTAGATTGACAATTGATATATACATGCTAGTTTTCCGTTCAGCAGATCGATTTGATTTTACAGCTTGCCGTTCTTGTAGATTGTCCACCTCGTTCTCCAAGTGAATGTGAACGTCCATGTGAATAGTGTTTGAAGCAGCTTTTCGTTGTACTCGTCAAACCCTTTCTAACGACTCGGCTATTTTCGTAGCATTTTAATCTATGCTCGATTAAGGAACCAGGGGGTGGCATTACCAACTCAGCGAACAGCCGAACCAACCATCTACAACGATGTGCGATTAAAACACAACCACTGGAAGGTGCGCTTGTCTCACGCCTGGCCACGTACAAGTTGCTGGTTTGTGAAGTCTGCAACACCAAAACCATGTGCCCAAAGCGGGAAACAATTAGCCTGATACAATGTAGTGCAAACGGCGCTAGTACCAACCGAGCCATACACACCTGAAAACTTATGTGTGTGTGTTCACCGCTTCACAATACCGTAATGAACAAATGATCGTGGTAACTGGAGTACATACAAGCATAACGAAGATGCCGATGATTAAAAATAAGTCTGGTTGGAGCCAACGTCTCAAAAAAGAGCCTGAGCAAATGTAAGGAATGAGAAAATGGCGATAATCTGAACGGTGACCAAAACTTGGCCAGCACTGCGCGCACACACACACACAGCCATATAGACGCACTGTGTGAAACAGATCTTTGAGAGCCGCAGCGGAGAAACTAATGTCTTTTATTTTAAAAGGAAAAGTGTAAACATGTCATACTTGACAGATCCACAAGCTTTGCAGAGGTTGCAAGACAATTTAGGATGAAGCTATGAACTATGCACAAAACGTCAGAAAGCACAGCAAAATTGGACTATACCCAGTTCCTTGAATCGATGAAACGTTATGAAAAAAAAGATATTGTGATATTCCTCTGTGTTGTACTGTACTATCAAGAATTTTGTCATATGGGCATGTATGACTGAACTCGCAGCAGCAGTGGTTGCTGTACTTTATGCACCACGGCAAATGTCTTGTCGGGGATGTTAGGTCCTTCTGACGGTCATCAGGTTTGTTATTCAGAATCTGCCCAAACAATTTTCAGCAAGATAGTTAGATGAACAAGGTTCGAATTCTGGGCAACTGAAATAGCAATACCACAAACTTTTGGTATGCAAAACCAATCAAAGCAGGATAATGATACTTGGACATATTTCCTGAGGATAATAACAAAGATAAAAGGGACATACTGAGAAGCAATGTTCAAGGCATGCCGATCATATGTCCAAATGGAAAATCGAATTTTTCACCAACATATTCCTAATATTAATATATAGACGAGTTCCTAAATACAGCTAGGTGAAAGGCAAGTCAATAGAATGCAGTAAAAGATAATACTGTCAGAGAATCACTAACAGAAAATTAAAAACCAAGGAGGCAGCACTGCAATAGTACAACAGTAATAAAACCAATGTCTACCAACCAAATAACAGTGTTTTATGTGCATTTATGCATATTAACCTTTTTAACTCAGAAATAACTTCAAATCTTATTCTCGTTTATTATTTATTTCAAGTATCAAAATAGCATAGGCCCTATAGCTTGCAATGCTATTAAAATCAAGATAAACATGTAACAGATGAAGTAATTCATCAACACATCACCTGCTTGCATAGGTCTTCCAAAAACTCTAAATAAGCAACTGGTTTTATCTCATTAAATTTTGCAAGGAAAGAATGCTTGATAGCATCAATAAGTACTTCACACATAGATACCAAGGAGACATTCTGCAAAGAGGAAAATAAATAATTAATGTGATATTGCTTCTGAAAACATTTAAGTCTCTGACTACAAGAAGGAAAGATAACGAAATAATTATTGAACTTACAAGAAGAAAACCGTCAAACCATGGTCCCTCTGCTTCCAAGATATTTTGAGCAAGTACAAACAGTAGAAAGGCTGTGATGTGAAATCTCTCAATGATGTCTCCAACAAGAAACAGGCGAACAGTTAGTCAACAAGCTTACTGCCCAAATTTTATTACGTCTCCAACATGGATCTTCGTGTACACCTTCTTCTTGATCTGGTAGTTCAGTATATGACAGTAGAAAATAAATTACAAATAACAAATAGTAAAGACTGCTGGGAAGTTCCAAATTTGGAATAAGGAACAGATACAGATATACAAGCCAGCAAAACAAAGAGTCAATCTGAGAATAATTTGAAGCAATAACAGCATTCAAGTGGTACACATTGCTCAATAGCCTAACACATTCTCTCTGTGTACCTCTGAAGAATAAGAGTACAACAAAATAACTCAACCCATGACAAACTAATCAAAGGTTCCTTTTGTAGGGATAAAAGAACGGTACAAAAATAGCTAGAGAACCAATTAGCTCAAAGCAGCAGCATTTAGCTAAGCATAAAAGGACCATGGGATAGAAAACTAATTGTTTTCCTATTTTTCAGTCCATGAATGTGGCAGATATCTTTCTCCAATTTACAACGTGACTTTAGCAAGCCTAATATAAACGAAGGAACAAAGATGCAACAGAGCAATACCAAGTACCAACACAAATCACACTGCTTTTTTAAATTAAGAAAATGGAAATTGAACAATGACAATGCATTTATGAGAAGACATCATGTAGTTTCAAGATATAAAGATCTTCAAACAAATATATTTAAAGGCTTGGATAAATGGGATTAGTTTTGTTCTTTTCAGAAGTAAGACAAATGGCAGGAGACTATTACCTGAGTTAAGACAAATGGCAGGAGACTATTACCTGAGTTTTGTTGATGAAAGACCCATGTGTGCTTCCAAGATCATAAAGGAAAATCTCCCCTTCATTTCTAAACTGCAGAACTAAAATAACATGAAAGCATCTCAGGAGTGTGCCTCTTAAGCACTTAACAAGAATATATTACAGATTATAATTAGGTAGTACTGATTTGCCTGAATCCTATTATTACCTTCTCTGGTTAATGAACATTAAATCCATTATGACATGTCCAGAAATTGTGGACTCGGAGATTATTTTAAAATCAATGACAGTTGTAAAAAAAGAACAATTGCTCATAAAAACACTTTAAGTAATATATTTTGTAAGGAAAAGTATAGTAGAAGCACCTATTTACATGAGAAAATAAACTGCAGAACTGCAATATAGTTAATCAAGTCCCTCAAATTCTTGACTTTGTGGTATTAAATTCTTTCCGCTAGTTAGGGCTATCTATATTCATATTTTGTAGCATGCTAAATGAGTGCTTGCTCATTGACATAATGACATGGCATTGCTCATAGCATATTAGTATCATAGTATCATCAACAAAGACGGAAAAAGTATGCATGTGGTACTTCACCTAATGTTAGCACCAAGTCATCAGTGGTAGTAATTTTACATGTGCGCAATGCACTCCAGGTAGAACTTAACAAACTAATGGAAGGATTCCATTCACTAAAATTAAAATCAAGTGCTATTAGGATCTTGATTCCATGATTTGAATGCTCAGTCTCTTGATTCAACTTGATTTCATTGTCAAGAGGTCATCCATTTAATTTTGGCAATCAATAAACAGTTTTTTTAAAAGCAATATCCTCTCAAGAAAAAACCTTATTCAAAGGGAAGTTTCATGGCTTCCGGATGCAATACCATTACATATATGTTCATGAATATATCAGCATCATCAATAGAAGTTGTGCCCACTGCTATCCCCAAGGTTCAAAATATTGGGGATGGACCATCTACTGGTTTCCAGCCAGCTATCTCAGGAATCGGTAAAAAGGTGACCGAGATTGCTGTTCCAAAAGTATTTCCATTTTTTGTTTGAAAACAGGTACCATCCAGACATCCAGTTAATGGAGTGAAGCAGACAGCTAAAGCCCAGATTCCTTAAGGTTGTAAAGTACTAACAAAGAACAAGTGGCTACAACATGAATCCATAATCCCAAGAACAGATCCCCTACTTGTAAAGGCTAAAAAGAACAGATCCCCTACTTGTCCAAATGGCTACAACATGAATCCATAAATCCCAAGAGGTGCTAATGATGCGCTCAAGAGCTCTGTACAACTGCCCCGATTTGTCCTAAAGCCTACAACATGAATCCACGCATCTCAAGAGGCAGGAAACCTATCTCATCAATTCCCAATTTTATTAGACCACACAATTAGCACGGTAGCCTGACTGTTAACCAAATTTTATTGTGAATAAGGCATGACAATAATCAAGAGATCATGTGACAACAATCAACGTCAGTAGATTTCACATGATATAAATTACAAACCTTCTGCCAGAAGTAAACAAGATCAGCATCCCGCTGATTAACAGCTCTTGAGAACGACGACAATTGAGTTATCTTCCACAAACGTGGCGTTATCATTAGAAGGATTTGATCCGATGTACAAGAACAGATGCTGAACATTCAGGTCCAAAGAACAAGCGAAGAAATAAATGCACAGATCGGGAAACCCAAAGCCAAGATCAGATCGGATCTCACCTTGGGGCCGGAGGGGCCACCGCGCCAGAGCGGCGTCTTGGTGGTGTGGCAGTCGGTGCAGGCCTTGGGCTCGCCGGAGGCCGTGCGATCGTCCGGATCCAGCGACCCGCTCCCCTGCAACAGATGGAGCGAGAAAACCAGCAGATTTAGACCCGCAACCACCATTCCAGCGACAGATCGAGCACGAAAAACCCACGGATCGGAGCTCACCTTCTCGACCGAGGAATCCATCTCCGTCGCCAAGATCGGCGGATCTAACAAAGCACGGATCGGGGGAGGAGGCGGCGCGGAGAACGGGGGGAGGAGCGGTAATCGCGGGGAGAAGGGCGGAGCGGCGTATGAGGGAGGGGAGGAGGCGGCGCGGAGAACAGGGGAGCGGCGGGAGCGGAGGTGCGGGGGAGGCGGAGATGGGGGAGGATGGGGGGAGGCGCGGTGGAGGATGGGGGGAGGCGGAGGGAGGGGAGGCGCGGGGGGAGGCGGAGGCTGCGAGGAAACGTGGGGCCGAGCGCTGTGCGTGGGCGCGGGGTGGGTACCGGTTCAATGATGTGCATGATCCAAATGATTTTGGCCTTAGGATTTTCAATGAGTAAGAGAATAAGGCTTGAGGAGAGATCCAGGCCATTCATTTGTATGGAGTTGGATTACTTTGGTACACAAATCTGGGTGGACTTAAATTTGGCGTGACTGTGGGGGTGGTTGAGGGGGTGGATTTAGTAAAGAAAATTTTGGTGTACTATAGAGTAAGGGTAGATACTCTATAATACACCAAAATTTTCTTTGCTAAATCCACCCCCCTCAATTACCCCCACAGTCATGCCTAATCTAAGTCCACCCAGATTTGTGTACCAAAGTAATCCAACTTCATACAAATGAATGGTCTAGATCTCTCTTCAAACCTCTTCTCTTACTCATTGAAGATCCTAAGGCCAAAATCATCCGGATCATGCACATCATTGAACCCTTCCCCTCCCCGTTCTCACGGCGCAGGCGCGCAGCGCGCTCCGCCCCACAGTAACCGCCGTCGCCGCCTCCGCGTTTCGCCTCCCGGAAACCGCCGTCGCTGTTCGCCTCCCCCGCGGCGTTGCGGGCCAAAACCCCGGCCCCAGCCCCGAGCACGCACCCGAGGCCGAAGCCCAACCCCGCATTCCCGAGGCCTTCCCCTCGCGCCCCCGCACCCGGCAGGCTCCGCGCCAGCCTCCACCTCGGCGGCGCGAGCGCGGCCAGCAGCAGCATCACCGGCAACGGCAGCGGGCTGCACGTGGTGTCCCCCGCGATCGCGCCGCTGGCCGTGCCGAAGATGGCCGGCGCCGTGGGGGCCCAGAAGAACGTCCTGCTCTTCCACTGCGAGGAGATGCGGGAGCTCGCCGAGCAGGTGGTCGCCCGGAACGACGACATCGAACTCCGCTCCATCTCCTGGAGGTCCAAAGCTTCCCCTTCACTTCTAGCATCGTGTTGTTGTTTTTCCTTAGCTGTTAGATTTTTGTGCCGTGCGTTGGGAATTGGGATTCTCAGAGTTTACAATTGGTTGGTGAGACGCGGTTGCCTCCGGTAGATCTGCGCTTTGGTTCGATTTGGCGCGCGCGGCGGTGGCGTCGCGGGGCTTGGGTCGTGATTCGGTGGGGCGTTTGTGGGTTGGGAGTTCGATTTGGTGCGTGGTTGCTTTGGCCCGTTGGATGATTGGTGTTGGGACCCGATGGGTTTGATCTTACGTGCGTCGTAGTTGGAATGATTTGGTCGTTCGTGCGAGATTTGTGGTGATGAATAGGTAGAAGTTATTCGCTTGTTTGTTGTGTATGGGCTGTATCTAAGAATTTTAGGGATCGCTCGTGCAGCCTTTGATGAAATCCTGAGATGATTGAGGCTGATCTCTGGGATGCGTGAATTGATGCACTGATTTCACATCAGTGCCAATTGTGCAGGGGTTTCTCATGAGAAGGGTTAGCTCGGTTTGATGACTTCCTACAAGACGTGGGCCTTTAGGTCGTGTGATCCTGAAACATTACTAATATGTTGGTACGCCGGGCTGAACTGCTAATTTTGATAGATTTCTGATGGATTGCTTGGCTTCCAGAGTGAAATGTTTGGAGTTGATATAAGAATTACGAGGTTGTGCCGTCATCATGGAGTATCGGGTTGTCTGATTACTCAGCGCTAAACTATCAGCTTTTGGATTTTTTTCTTTAGGAATTAGAATTTAGTTGTTGCAACGGTTGTTTTATCATCAGTAATGATTTTTAGGTTCTGAGTTTTGACTACGAGTTGTTCATATTCAGGAGATTACTTTCTTGTGCCTGTTGGACTTCAGAAGTGCTATTGACAATCGCTCAATCTGACGGCTAATAGTGTTCGCTAAAGGGTCTGGCAAGAATTGTAGTATAAGTATTGGAATTTAGAATTGTAGAAAATTGATTGAGACATGGACAGAAATGTGGATTTCTTGTCTAAAGTAGGTGGTGATTCTGACAGACATCATAGTTAATTCTGGGGTCACATCTTTGGTGCAGTAAATTTGCTTTATCAGTTAGTATGTTGTCTCTCCCTCCTGTAGGTTCAAAATGACCAAAATAACAAAGTGAAGTCAATGTTAGGGCGTAATCTTGAAGCACTTACGATAAACTAAATAACCAATTCAAGTGTTGAACTATGCCTACAAAATTTGGTGTTTGTTTCTTGTGCTGGCAATTTAGTGAATTCTCTGCAACACCTGACTAACATAATTTTACTGTTATTCATCACTTCCAACTCTGCTTTTCAATATGCAAACAGATAGGACCGATCACAATCTTTTATACTATATAAGTATGTATATACATTGACTATACATTTCACTTAATTCGTAATGTATGACAATAGGAGCTTATCATGGCTTCAAAGCGTATCCTCAAGGAACTGAAGGACCTGCAGAAAGATCCTCCTACATCATGCAGTGCAGGTTCGAGTTATTAGTAGAACTATGGATGATTAGATGTGATGTCATCTGTTATGCCATAAACTCCATTGGACACTTTCCATTGGATATGATGTCATGTCATCTAGATTGTGTATAAAGTCCATTGGACACACTCCATTTCAGCTGTTATGCCATAACACACTATGTTTGGTTGCTTACCTTTTTTTCCCACGTTTCACCCTGGCATGGCATCTCATGGACTGCAATTTTCACTTGTACATTGTTCAGGCCCTGCTGGTGAGGATATGTTTCATTGGCAAGCACCAATTATGGGACCACCCGACAGTCCCTATGCCGGTGGTGTTTTCTTAGTGAACATTCATTTCCCTCCGGATTACCCCTTCAAACCTCCAAAGGTCAGGAGCAGCATCTTTTTTGAAAACCCTTACTTTTATCCACTTTGGTTCGTGTATTATGTGCGCTCTGCCTAGCTTCATAATCCTGGACAACTTAAATCTCTATTTATCTGATGTTTCTTTTTATCCTGCTCATGATCAATTTTTTGGGGAGATAGATCATGTAATATTGTCCCTCCTGATATGTGCTGTATTACTTTTCTGTTGATACTTTTCCATGTTCTACTCATGGTATCATTGTAGTCTTTTTATTTGCTGCCATAAAAACATCTTAAGTTATACCTGGTGTGCATTGTTGTCTGCACCATTTTTCTGTTGGATGCAGTGGATCTGTTGTTATATCCTTTCAGATTAGTAAGTTGTAACTTTGTTAGTGATTTGGTAGACATGAGGATTTTGTTTGCAACCTCATCCAGCTTATCTTAATTTACTAGTACAATGCCCGTGCGTTGCAACGAATTCTCAAAAAAGGTGATATATAATATCAGTATGATTCTAAAATTTACAATAAATATAAAATTTTTTCGCACATGTCAAAGCGAAACATAACTCTGCATAAGGAGCATCTTCCAAATACCTTATAAGGGACATAGGTTTTGAGAAATATATTTTTGCCAGAATTCCATGTTTTACTACCCATATCCAGACTCTAAAATTTATGTTCTATGGAACAAAAATAATGACATAAAAAATTATGCAATGGATGCTTTTTAGATTCATTAGATATGTTGGATACATCGTTAAGTCTTTGCCTCCATAGGAAACAGAAAACCAAAGTACCACAATTACATTATACGCAACAACAGAAAGGAAATGAATAGCGCTAAAATGCAAATAACTGAATTCCAAACTTGAAAGGATTAAGAACACATGCTAATTTCTCCATCTCTTGTCTGAATTAATCATTCTGTGACATTCATCAAATGTTGTGAGGTGAACAACCTTGTGCAGAAATTGCACGAATTGCAAGATTGACTATATGAATTACATTCATATAACGACACATGAACATAACAAGTAATCGATATTGCCAGGTATATGACACATATCTAAAGATAAATCGGCTCCTTTTACCGCACCTCGTGGTACTTTGTCAAAGTGATCTGGAATGAACATGTTAGAGAGTCGTCGATGCTCATCATAGCACCAGCATTGTCGAACTCACCACAATAGTTCGATGCAGAGAATATGGTTACCAGTTGGCGCTTAGCAAAGAATTCATAGCCATCCTCCACAACCTGTGAAGAGAAGATTGAAGTATAAAGCAGTGAATAGTTGTGTGTGGTGAGATACAAGCATAAAGAAGCTAGTTAGAACTACAGAACTCTCAAACAAAATGTATTTCATACAACATTTCTTTAAAAGTACGATATTATTTCACCAAGCATTTCATTTGAGAAAACTCCCTTCGCAAAACTTAACACAAACTACAAAGACTCTAGGATATCCTAAGTGATAATTCATTTCTGACATGCAATCTATGAGCCTTCAGGAGGAAAGAGGTAGTTATTAATCCCTATATGACGTAGCAAGAAGATAAAAAACACATTCAAAATGGAATTGTGGAAGATGAAATACTACACATAGCATTGGTATGCCTGAAAAAACAGAATGCTAACACCTAAACCTTTCACGCCTGAATACATTGTAATTCCCTGTAGGATAGGCAAAACATTGCCTTTTACCTTTATAGCCAGCAAAGGCACTAACACACATTAACATATAAATTATTGTTCGATGGAAAAGAGCCCAAGGTTCAGCTTAGGCAGTTGCACAGGGAGGGCAATCAATGACTTGCAACTAAATAATAAACAATGTGCTAGGTAATCTTTGACAAGTAATGGAGTAATACATTATAATATCTTGAATCTTAATTAATCCTAGATGTGGATCTATTATCCCTAAAGAAAAGGGAAATATCAAAGCTAACCACTTGACCCATTTCTAGATCTGAGCAATCAACAATGTAGAAACTACTGAAATTATCAGCTTATCTGAAACAATATGCAGACTGATTTCTCTCAAGATAAAAGATCGACAAACTTCTGTAGCTGCATAGTAAACATCTACAAGGTAGTGCAAATACATGACTCTCCAATGCCTGCATGGAATATTCTAACTGAAAAATGCAAGGCCAAATAAAAAAAATTAGCTTTCTGCATTCACACAAATGACTTAGGTTCTAGATGAAGGACTTACCTAGAAGGAACAATCAGTGCCCTTACTGCTAGGGGTGAAAATGGATCGGATTCGGACGGATATTGCTTAAACCGTATCCTAACCCATATTTTTTCTCCGGATTCGGAGTCGAATACGGTAAAACCGGATACGAATACGAATTCGGAATATTCGGAGTTTCGAATACGGCACTGTCGGGACGGATATGTAACGGATTCGGCTTGGAAACGGATAATATAGGCAGATAATATGGATGATTACAGTTCCAAAAGCTTACAAAGTTACAACGGCCTCTTGGTTTTATATAAAATGTGAATTTAGCATAATATAGGTGGATAATATAGTGTTCTACAAAGTACAAGTTGAGGAATTTAGCATATCAGTGGAAAACATGAATCAACACAAAAAAACATACCATTGGAGCAGCAAGCCTGGCAGCTAGGGCTTCAATCTTTTCTGAATACTCACTAAGCTTAGCTTTTGATAAACTGAATCAGGAAGAAATTCATGAATGAACGTGTTATCTGATCATAAAAAAATACTACATAAGCAGTGAAAGATAAATTTCAATATAGGTAAATGCTTGCTCTGCTCCACCGAGACCACCGAATCAGCTGCAAGATTGTTAATGAAAAAGGCAAGCAACAACCCAGAAATTCTCATCATGAAAAGAAAGGTCATGAAAACTTGTAGCTGTGAACCTTCACATATGGGTTCTTTTTGTCACGCTGGAAGGAGCATATCTTTACAGAAAGAGTATCCAGATTTTCATGAACAGCTTGTTAAAAAATACAAAAGAAAGAAACTTCGCATTTATTAAGTGGGAAAGCATGGCACGTTTTATACTAAAGAAGAAGGGTACTTCGGAAAAAAAACTTCAACTATGTGTGTGAGATAAAAGTTACTCTGGTATTGATCATGCGTTCCTATCTACTTATTGGGCCCATTCATTGAATATCAGTATGGAAAAAGCATTGAAATAGATTATGCCACCCCAATTCATAAGTGTTTAAAAGCTGAATGTTGAAACACACCATCAGTCAAAGCAAGCTAGCAGCAAAGTGTATTCATAAATTAGCAACCGGTACCCCTTTATAGACTTACAGAGTTTACCTTAATGCTGAGTTTACCTTAATGCAAAATGCAAAAAATGGACGGCGATACTGATGCACTGGCAAAGAACAATGATTGGTAGCTTGACAGGACACACTAAAGTCACGTAATAGGAGCCAGAGATGAGGTTTATGTTTACATTGGACTACAAATTTTAATGGCTATGATCTTGTCATTGATGGGGGCACAGTCATATACCAGTTGTGTTTCTTTCAAAAATTATGGAACCTCAACAAATATTAGCTCAACCACAGTCAACATATCAATATTCCCAAAAAGCAGGCAACACTATACTGTCATAGAGAACATACAAACCCATGAGTACCTTGATATCCCTTCTGGTGTAGTTTCTGCTCCTACCTGCTCCAACAGCTCCCTGGCTGTGGTTACATACTGCAATTGGAGAATGTCAGTGCTGGCACACAATCTATTCAAAATGACTAAGATTAAAGACAAGATTTATTAAATACCACTTATTAAAATTGAATACAAACAAAACGAATCCAGCAATATCCCATCACCCAATTTTCCTTATATAACCGTTTTAACAAAAAAAAAGCATCCTCGTTGAGGCTATATCTTTCTTCTCCTCTTTCTAAATGGGTTATAGAACAGTATGCCAGTATCTGCTCAGGCGTTGAACAGAAAAAAAGCATGATGGAAATCTTTAAAAAAATCAGTGGAGCTACGCTTACATGGACAAGCTTAGCCTGATTCTGCTGCCGAGGAGTCGCCTCAAGCAGCCTTTTCAAGTTCACTTCCACCTTGCTGAGCCCCATGATCAAGATGATGAACACCTACTGAACCATTCAAAAAAGGACACACTATTATGCAACACCCAACACAAAAAGATCAAACTGAAAAAAAAACGAAAACAAAAAGACAAACAAAAAACAGATGGAATGAATCAAAACCATATAATGTGCAAAACCTAAAGGAATTATAACTCGTTCTCTAAAAGACGAATAGGAACTCAAGGGTTAGTTAAGGCAATGAAATTGATACCTTTATATCTGTTGTAAAGATCTTCAAGATGCCGAAAATTGGTCATAGAAATCTGCAATTGGCTATAGAAAAAATCAGAAGCTCCTTCCAAGTGCCAATCATTAGCTTTCAGTGCTTGAAGGACCACCTTCTCACTGCATCAGGATACAGAAATACTTATTTACTATTCTAAAAAAGGAGACTTGCTAAAATTGTGACGAATGACCTCCTTAGTCCTTAATAAAGCAAGCAAAAAGAAGAATTCGAAAAGCTCATATGTTGGCATCCACTAAGGTATTCTCAAATGGTTGCTAGATAACTGCAGGCACAATTTATTTTCAAAATTCTGGTCTATATGTGTTATGCATTTGCAGACTTCCAGTGCTAAGTTGTTTGATTCACAACCTAAACCATGGTTGGATTCATCTAGGGCCCTAACTCCGAGCAGATAATCCTAGACCAACTGTAGTTTTACTTCTTCATGATTCCATCTATCTCACGTTTTGTTTCTACCATGTAAAATTGTGGTTTACCTAGTTACAAAAATGATAGCCTATAAGGCAGGAGACAATAACACAACTTGCCATTGCCCCCAAAATATAGCATCACATTATGACACAACCACTAAATTCAACCTAAGACCAAAACAAGCACATCATAACATGGCTTCACAGTAACTTTATTGCAATTAACATATTACATGGCACAGTTTTAAGTAAGTTATCATTTATGAACTAACTTGAAACGTATGTAACACATCAATGCTCACCAGTTAAGAAGGCCGTATAATTCATTTTAAAAAAGGCTATATAATTAACTAAACTAAAAATCACCACCAAAGTCCTGTTCCTAAGGTCCACAATTCAAAATTTTAAAGATAATTATACAATGTCACCTCGCGCCATTTATGGTCATGAACTAATGCACCTTGTCACCGCTTCCTCTCCCTAGCTTATGCTGCAACAATTAGGGAAAAAAATGAAAGGAATCAAACAAAATCTCATAGTTCACATGCAAGATTAGATCCATAAACCCACTAATCGAACATTGGAAAGAACATAAACAGGACTGATTCTCGCACAAACCGACTCATGAAAACAAAAATATTACAAAAGATGGGGGGGGGGGATTTAGAAGGAACGACGCAACCAAAACGGAGGCCGGACGAAGACTATCACACCACACCACACCAGGAGCATAAAATCGCATGAATTCTTATAAATCATCAGATATAAAGAGAGAAGATCCCATTTCACCTTGCTCTTGGTGATGGAGTCATTGACATTGATGGCGGGGCGGGCGATGAGCGGCGCTGGTGGAGATAGGGGTGAAACGGGGCGGGGCAGGCACAAAGGAGCGGCGGCAGCGTGGTCCAGGCCTCGCCCCTACTGCCAAGAATGGACGACGGGGATGGCAGAGAAGCGGGAGGGGAGGAGCGGCGGCAGAAGGGAGGCGGCAGTGGTGCAGATTAGGGGGAGGAGCGAGGGGAGGGGAGGAAAATGGAAGGAAGGATTAGGAAAGAGGGAGCGAGAGGTTGCGGGAAGAGGTGGGGGGCAACGGTTGCGCGAACGTGCGGCGGTTACGTGAGGAGGGAGGCGCGTGCGGGTGTGCTGCGCGACGAAGGAATGGGGGGAGGAGGAGTCGGCGGCGGAGCGGAGGAGCGGGGGAGGGGGCGGTGGCGGAGGGGTGGGGGAAGGAGGAGGCGGCGGCGCGGGGTGGGGAGGAGGAGGCGGCGGCGGCAGCGCGGGGTGGGGGAGGAGGAGGCGGCGGCGAGGGTGGGGTAAGGAGGAGGAGGCGGCGGAGCGGAGGAGTGGAGGGAGGAGGCGGCGGCTGGGTGGGGGGGAGGAGGAGGAGGCGGCGGAGGAGGAGGAGGGAGGGAGCAGGCGGCGGCGGCGGAGGAGGGAGGGGAGGAAGCGCACGGGTTCGCCGCGGGGGGAGCGCACGGGTTCGTGGGGGTGGGGAGGCAGGGCGCACGGGCGTGGGAGAGGTGGGTGGGCCTACACGACAGACAATGTACCTTTTTTGTTAAGGAAGGTGGGAAGGGTGGGAGAGGCCGCACCAACCACCAACTCCTTCTTTTAGAATAGTAAAGATACATGACTACTTATTATGAGATGGGCTAGACACTGACATGCCAGAAGAAAAGGGTATGTTAAGAATGTCATAGATGATTGTGTGTGTTACACCACTATAATAAGATCTGGTTGCTAACATATATAACACAGTGCCTTAAAAAACACGTAGATAACACAAGATCCATCTACAGCACTGGTTGGATGTTGTTTCACCTCATGCTCACCTATTAACAATCTGCTTTAGTATGCTTCTTCAAGTGCTGTACTCCTTTATACTTCTTTGAGCCATTAACCGTGAAGTACTAATCGCACACTGAAAGTATGTACTTGGACCATATATTTGGAGCATATGTGCATTTGTTCATGTTTGTGCCGTTTTTTATTTTTATGAGTCTCCTTTTTAGGTATCTTTCAAGACAAAGGTCTTTCATCCTAATATCAATAGCAATGGAAGCATATGCCTTGATATTCTTAAGGAGCAGTGGAGCCCTACTTTGACAATCTCCAAGGTTCTAATTATTACTCTGTTTCTTTTTATATTTGTACACACACTGCTCTTCTCAAAATTGATCTATGCATAATAAACATGAGTAAATCTAAAAGCCCAATTATACAAGTATGTTCTTCTGATGGGGTAGCACTCCTTTTCATTGCTTCAATTCTCTGAATTTTGGCACTCCTTTTCATTGCTTCAGTTCTCTGAATTTTGGCCTCTTAATCAATCCAAACTTGTTATATGCCTCTTGAAAATTGGAACTTGTTTGCTACTAGCTATTCTTGCCCTGCCATTGTGATAATCTGCATTATTTAGAGGCACTATTGTTTAACCAATAACCATCGATATAATTCTCCAAACACATAGGAGTTGAAATTTTGATGTTGTTTCTTGCTTTTACTTTATTGTAAGTTTGTAACGCGATTTGTGGTTGATATTTTTTCGCTATTTTGTATTTCAGATGTACTTTAATCACATCTCAGTGAACAATTATGGCCTTATTTCAGTTGCATGCTTATACTGAATTCTTTTTCCCTGGATAACTTTAATATATGCATTAGTGCTATTGCATTAACTTACTGGGGTGCCTGGATCTGCTTCATAAAATATGAATTGTTCAAGTGGATAACATGCTGTACCCTTTTCAGCTATACTGTAGTCAGTAACCTTTAAATGATTATTTTGGAAGCATCTGTTCCATTTCTCTCTCCCTGTTACGCATTAGCAATGTGTTTTAACTCTGATTCTCTTAAGTTGCGTTTTCGTTTGATTCTGCATAGGCATCAGGTTTGATGCAAGTTATGCGTTTATGCTGTGTTAAGCACTTAACACCTTGAAACCAATCATATAGGTGCTATAAAACTGACTCAATTGATGCAGCAGAACTGACTTATTTCAGTGTAGTTTTCAGAATTAGTTTGTCAGGATGAAGAACCTTAGCCTATACTGGAGCAGGGAAAGGTGGGTGTCGGATGTGAAGCTATATGCGGGTTTAAGATGCTCACGTGTTGTGTTTAGTCAGGACTTGGGACAACACAAGCATGGTACAGTCTACCCATTGATACATACTATTTGCGTAGAAACATTAATTCCTTTCACAATGTATACACTAAAGCAAACGATCACATGGCCCAATTTATGATCAAGTAGTACTTATGTGATTGCTCCATCAAGCGAACTAGAGTTGAAATGATAAATCATTCCAATGTTCCGATCTTAGTTTTTTATAGGTAGGAACCAACTTTATTCTTTTGGCATATTCCTATAATCTGTCCCAGCAGCAAGTTCTTTTATTTAATGCTATAACTAGACCGAGCTTCTTTCTTATGCTAAGTTTGTTACCACTTTTCAGGACGTTTGCTGATGGCTTCCCAAATTTGTTCATCTCGAATGCCCACAGCATTCGCGGGCGACATGTTGCTTTTTTAGCATCATTTAGCTCGTCCAGTGTCATATTTCGACCACGGTGAACAGTGATCGCCAGCATCACTGAGTGATCGTAGGAGTTTGCGATCACGGTATTTCGAGCGCAGCGACAAAGCAAAGTGGTCGAACGGCTACCTGAGTGGTTGTACGGCAACAGAAGTGGTCGGAACCAGTCGTAATTGATTGGAACCGGTCGTAAAAAAGTCCTGGGAGGTCGTAAGGCCTTTACAACACGCTCGTCGTCGTCAAATATTATATATTGCAGATTAACAAATTTTATCTTGTTTTGTATTTTACCGTAGCGTTAGCACGGACACACTACTAGTTTCAACTTGTCCCACAAACAAAAGAGTGTGATATCTCTACGAAATCACATCCGAAGTTGGGTTCGTATCAATTTGTGAGCGAGACTTCGTCCAGAAATTCCAGCAACCTCCCAAAAAAAAGCCAACATTTTGACGATCATTTTGCGGTTGCTATGCTGTGGAACCAGTTAGTTTGAGAAATCTTTACTATTTCAGCAATGTTTTGCTGCTACAACTCTATAAAAGATTATTTCAACTACCAATTCCATCCAAAAGTAGAAACGATAAGTGCTTTTGAAAAGCCAATGCAACGCCAACAGGAGCTTAAGTATTTAACTATGGTCTGATTAATTAGGATGATATATATTCGGCCATCTCAATCAATATGTATATTTTTGTAGTGGAAAAAAAATATAACGGGGCCAGGCTACCTTGAACAGGTGTTCAGCCTCAGCAGCAAGGCATATCAAGAGAGTTGACATTCTTTTGTTGTACAGTCATTTCAGTTAGCCTCGAAATTTCTCCTCCGATTAGGTTTTCGATGTTCATAGATTTCAGCAAGTGGACAACTGATTAGCAATGGGTGCTCATGCAACTGGGGCTGGATATATCAGAGGCTTGTGGTGGTGGGACGAGGACAATGACGGCTCAACAATGGCTGATGACCAAAGGCCATAGGGAGCCGGCCACAAGGCAGATCGAGGAGCGGTGGCCACACTCCGGTCAGGTTGCGGCGGCGGGTGAGCCTGTCGGGCAAAACAAAATGATTTACATTGGCAAAGTGAAACATTTAGGCACATATAGCTGTTGTTATGTGCTAAATTCCCGCAATAACGGGAGAAAAAGAAAAGGCTATAAATTCACACATTATTTGGGGAAAAAGAAAATATCTCGATCATCCAATCTCTGTAGCCTATGTTGCACGGGCTCGGACACGCGTGTCCGACACAATACAGACACGAGAATTCTCCATTTATCTAAAAATACCGAGGGGACACGACTATATATTTTTAAATAGTAATAATATGTATTATATATATATATATTCTATTTTTCAACATGTCAATGTTAAATACAACAAAATCAATACTTATTGCCCGTCTCTTGAAGCACTTGAATCACACTGCTCCATCTCCTAAAACAAGGGATGCAAAAAAAAAAAGAGAAAAATAACTCAGACCTAACGTTCTGGAGAGGAAGGCACAAGAGATGATTTGGGATTTACTAGAGTTAGCGGGTCAGTCGCCGGTGAAGGGGCTCACCGCTGTCTCCGGTGAAGGCGTTGCTGAGGAGTAAGGAGTGCTTTGAGAGGGACAGGGTGAAGGGCGATGATCCGGTCGAGTGAGGCGTCGTGTCACTCGTGTTGCTGCTCGCAGGAGAAGGGAGGTCGCCGCCATTCACCGAAGCAAGGAGGTCGTCATGGCTACCTTTGCTGGAGAAGGTCACCGAGAGACGCAAGAGCGTGAGGGAGATCATGGAGGCGGCTACATCTCAGAGGAGACTGGAGAGGGAGACATATGGGAGAGGGCAGGTTGTAGGGTTAAGGGTGGTGTTGTTGGGCTGTCACATGTACGTGGGTTAGGCCATGCCCAAATTTGTGTCAAGCTACGTCCAATACGTGTCCAAAATGAATTTCCTTTTTTCGCCTGGCAATTTTCAAACACACGGAAAATACATATCCGAACCTGTCGGAGCCATGTCTCGCTGCCTCCTAAGCTAATTCGAACCCACCCCTAGTTTGTCGGCCTGTTTGGCAACGACTGCGGCTTATGGTTTTTGGCTGAAATTTTTGAATTTTGGCTGTTTACAGTACAGATTACGGAGAGACAGATACTCACTTGCGATTTTGATTGGTACAGATGTTTGGCTTTTAACGTGTAGATCGTTTAACTTGTAGATCCCGTCTTGAGAAAATACTATATTTGAAAGTTAGGTACTGTAGCAAAAGCCAAAAGCCGCAGCTTCGGAGGAAAAGAAATAGCCCTGTAACCAATGTAACCCGCAGCTTGGATTGTGTATGGATGTGACGCAACTGAAACTGAGTTTGATTCAAATTCTGGAATTTATGTACGTGCCCATGCTCTAATAGCTGCTGGGGCCCCAAACTGAACCACACGCAACAGAAATTGAGTTCGATTCAAATTTGGAATTTATGCACGTGCATATGCTCTAATAGCTGAACAAGAAAAATATCACGCCATGCACACATACTTCAAATGATGGATTCCGAATTTGAGTCATATAGGGAAAAGATCATGCCAGGGATGCACACATACGGTCAACCCATGTATCTCTCGCATGTAACTATGTTATTGAAACTTAGACATCAGCTTACATATTAGTAATGCCATGAATACTAGCAAGCCTACATGACTTTGATATAATCAACATCGATTGTATTTATCTGAAAAATTAGAATATATATAATACATGCACAACATATATGGCTAATCTAATATACAGGCTCGATAGTCGACACAAATTAAAACAAAGTGTGTGTCATGTTTAAAGTATAAGTTCAATTGAATTTGAATAGGTAACAAAGAAAAAAATAAGTTCAGAGTGTATGTGTGTGTGTGTATTCAAAATTAAAATTAATTTCCACTAAAATTGAATTTGAAAGAAAATGAATTCGGAACTTACTAAAATGGCATTCAATAGAGAGTAATTCACTGACAATATATTCCCCACATTGTTAGGAGAGACATCCAAGTAGTTGAAGCTTCAACATAGTTAGTTTTCATCAAGATATTGCATTACTCGTCTCCCCTTATGCGGCATAGTGTGTAGGAGAATTTGACATGAACTCAATCTTCTATGCTGACAATATATCTTCTATGATATCTGCCAAAAACACATGCATATGCAGGAAATGACATTTTAACTCGAATCATATATCCCTGGTGGCTGGCCTGGTACAACGACAGACGACAGTGACAGAAAATATTGTAAAGGTATATCACTAAGCTTCATGGAAAATAACACAAATCCAAAGCATTCATTTCAGAAGTCCTCATCCACAAATATGCATCCAACGGTGTTACTTGGTCTACCCTTCTTCATCCTACAACTAGAGAAAAGTTCTCAGACAATACTTATGCTCATGATTCCAACAAATCACCAAATAAACATCAACAACAAAGAGATCAAGGACCTAATTTTTGACAAAGTTCCTTTTCAATGCTTCAGATGTAATGTTTCAACTACGGTTGATTCCCTCAAAAAGCCAATACATTGTGGGGAGCAATTTTACATGTTCCCAATATTTGCCGTTCTTTGAGAACAGAGATACTAGCAACGAAGTTGTCGAGACTTCAAGTGACTGGTTCTTCTCATCAATTTTTGACAGATAACCTACAGCCTTGTCGGTCTCACCTTTCTCCAATAGCATCCTGGTAATATGATTTAGCAGACGAGAGTCAGGTGCGCAACCACTCTCGTCCATTGATGAGAAGAGATTGTTTGCCTCTTACAGCAACCCTTCTCTTATAATATTTGTAATCACTAAGTGGTAGGTCTCAACAGAAGACACCAGCCCATAGTCTGAGATAGCAGGAAACAAATCATTAGCTTCCCCTCGTCTACCAACCTTGGACATTGCATTAATCATAATATTGAGAGTTACAATATCAAACTTCACATTCATTGCACGTAATTTCTGGAACAGGTTGATTGCTTCGTTAGTACGGATTTCTACAAAGTCCACCAAGAACTATATTATATGCGTCAATGCCCACTACTATTCCACTTTCAATCATTTCGCAATACTGCTCCCTTGCAGCAGCGATTCTCCCTGCCTGGAATAACCCATCCAGCATGATGTTATACATAATAGTTGTGGGTTTAACTCCCTTGCACGACATATCTGTGAGAAGAATCAACCCATCATCGATCCTTCCATTTTTACATAGCCATTAGCAAGTGCACCACAGGTAATAACATTGGGTTCAAGGCCAGCTGACACCATAGCATCAAATACTCCCAATGCTTCCTCCATCTTGCCGACTAGGCAATATCCATCTGTTAGTGCAGTAAACATGATAACATTAGGCCTCTCACCAGTTCGTATAATCAAGTCATATATATCTTGTGCTTCCATTTCCTTTGCATAGGTTGTTTATTATTGAACTGAACAACACAATGTTAGGACGGATACCTTTATTTATCATTTCTGAAATCAATTCCCTGGCTTTCACCAAATCACCATGAGTACAACAACCCTGAATTAGGCAGTAATAAACCACTGTGTCCGGCTGTACTCTCATATCAATCATCTGATTGAATTTTTCCATAGCATCGTCCAACCTATCCATTCTGCAAGATGCAGCTATTACGGTTGAATGTGTAACTACATCTGGATTAACTCCTTGCTTCCACATGTCTTCAAATATAAGCATAGCTTCATCCAACATTCCGCATTTAGCATATGCATTAATCAGTATGCTGAAAACATGGTGATTAGGTACAATACCGTCTCCTACCATCGAATTAAAGAGAATGCTCATTTTAACAAGGCATTGTTCTGTAGCGTACCCATGAAGCAGAATAGAGTAGGAGACGGCATTAGGTCTGTTGCCCTTCACAACCATGGAATCAAAAATTTCTCTAGCTTCACTGCTTCTTCCATGCTTGCAAAGAGATTCGTAATAACACCCGGTACATGGCCCCAACTTGACATTTCAGTGAACGTTCTAACTGCCTCCTTCCACTTCCCCAAAGTGGAATATCCATGGATAAGGCTAGTATATTGTAACACCCTGCCCAACCTCTGGACCTAGAGTGCTACCATCATTGCATATTAATACCAATTTTATTAAAACAACTGCTGAACATTTTATACAAACTCTACTTTACTCATGAAGCAGCGACCACTAACACCATACTATTTTTAAGCAACTATTCTAACTTACTAGTGGGGTAAACGTACTAATAAAAGCTGGATATGTGAAATGCTGCCAGAATGTGAAGTTATTCATATGCTACACCCACCCGTGCAAGACGTCCTCAACAGTCACCTAGAAATAAAACAACAAAGTAAGGGTGGGTCCAATGACTCAGCAAGTACACAATAGAATGATAAACACTACCAAAACATATAAGCAAATCAACCAACCATAACATACTCCGCATGCATTGTCATGTTCATATCAACATTCTCATGTTTCCACATTAACCATAATATACTCCACATGCATTGTCATGTTCATATCATCAGTGCCATGCAACCCTGCTCTACATGCACATATGCTCATCACATTGCATATACCGGTATTGCCGAGTGAACACCCGTCGATATTCACCCAAAATCTTGGGCCCGCCCATATCGGCACGGGGATCTCTCCACTCCCGTGGAGGCCTACTGAAGTAGGTCTTACTCAAGAGCGCTCCGGATTAGTCAACTAGCTTTACTCGTAGCTAGAGACTTTCTCACTGCCCTAACTTTTGAGTGCACATGATGCAAATGCAGATGCTCATTGTCATAATCATGCTCATCATTAGCAGGTATGCATCATTGCCCACCTTACTCCATCATCATTACCATCATTTACCATTCAACCTCATGTCATGTAAACATCACACTTCCACATAAACATTATCATATCATGTAAGCAACACATATTTTCATAAACTTTTCGGTCTACCTCTCTACCATGCACTTGCCTGTTAACCAAGCGGATCGAAACGACGTGTGGATGGCGTCGACTCAGGACCTCCACCTGGACAAGCAAATAGCCCGATTTAACGCATCACATCGAAACCAGATATTAAACGGGGAATGATGACTCTACGCGCCTAACCCGACTCAGGCAAAATACCCGGGATTAAGGACCGTCGCGCAGGTACCAACCCCATATTTTTCTTTTCTTTTCTTTTCTTTTTCTCCTCTTCTTTTCTTTCTCTTTTCTTTTCTCTTCTCCTTTCTCTTTCTCTCTTCCTTTTCTTTCCTCTCTTTCCCTTTTCTTTTCTTTCTTTCCTACTCAGCCTCTCACCCTTCTCTCTTTCTTTCGGCCGAACGGCCACCACTACCCCCCAGGCCGCGTCTCTCTCCCCCCATTCTACTCGGCCAAAAGGCCTGCCCGATCCAGATCTGGGCAGCGCGGCGGCACGTGGCTGGGCTCGGCGTCGCCGACGGCCCCTCCGCTGTCCCTGCCTTCTACTCCTCTCCCCCTCTCCCCCATCTCTGGTGTGCGCGACCGCCTCCAGGCGCTTCCCCGGGCCGCGCGACGGCGCGTGGGTGAGCCCGGCTTGCCGGACCTCAGGCTCACTGCCCGCCGCCCCCTACTCACCCCCTTCTTCGCCTCGGATCCGGCCGGCCGGGACCGGATCCGCCATTCACTTGCGCGCGCGCGGCGGTGGGGCACTGGGCGCCGCCGCCCGGTCAGCACGGCCAGCGGCCGTCGTCCTCGGCTCCAGCCTGCGCCACCGCCCTTAGTCGCTTGCGCCACCACGCCTCCCTCGGATCACCGGCCCCAGCTTGCAGCCGGCCGGGAGCCGAGCACCTTGCCCCCAACGGAGCCGTCGGTCACCAGTGCGGCGCCGGCGCCCTGCAGTTTTGCTCTTCTTCCGGTCCCCTCCGGTTTGTGCGATGTGCTTGTGTTGTGCCATGGGGTTGTGGAGGGAAAGTGGGCATACTTAGTGGGTGGCTTGGCGTGGGTTCGGCAGTCATCGACATCCTCTGCTGTCATTGATGTCGTCCTCTCGCGCTTGCCCTTCTGGGTTCCTTCGGGTCTCCTCTCTTCTTGCCCTCCTCCTTGCTCTCTACTTGCCAGATGGGGCAAGGCTTGGTTCTGGCTGTGGCAGAAATGATGAAATGGGGGGTGGCTAGAATAGTAGAGTAGGTGAAGTGGCTGTGTGTTGTCTTGTCTACTTAAGAAGCATGACCATCACTCCCCCTGTGAAATGCCGCTTTTGCCCTTCCCCTTTTAGCCTTGGCTGGTTATGGGCATTAGAGTCTCTTTGGTCCAATGGCAGCCCTACGCTGTTTGGTGCTTTTCCACTGATTCAGGTAAGTCGGTAAAAGGTAAGAATAGAGTTTCCTGCCGAATGACGAAAACCCACAACGCTAGACGGTGCCGACCGGCCCTAGACGGTCTAGGAACCTCTGAGAGCGCTACTTTTATGCGGCTTTCTAGACGGTGCCGACCGTTCCTAGTGGTATGGAAACCTCTGCGAGCGTTACTTATTCGGCGTTCTAAAAACCGATGGTTCTAACGGCAAAAACCGCCCTTTCCTTTCCTAATTCTTCCTTTTGCAATTCAGTGGTATTAGAGATATATCACATTATTCCGTTGAACACCATTATCAACCATTTGCCGAAGGATCACTTGTGCTTTACCCATTGCTCGGGCCTTGCACAGTGCATCAATAATCAAGCTATAAGTCACCACAGTAGGTGAAATCCCCTGCTGCATCATTTCATCGAATAGTTTGCATGCATGGATAACTTCGCCCTCCTTAAAGAAGCCATCGATGACCATGCTGTACGCCACCACATCGGGTGAGCAGCTACCTCCGCTTTCGGCCATCATCCGGAACAGGTTGAGCGCCCGCTGACTCCTGCTATCTCTTATCCACTTAATGAACATAGTATCAGCAACTTCAAACAACCCTTCTTTTTTTTGTCCTTTTTGCCCTCACATATACCAAATTCATCAAACCAAAAGTAAATAAACCTTGTATACCAAACAGATCACCTAGAGTCACATCTGCTAAAAATACATGCATATGAAGTAAACTAGCTGTTTTAACAAAGATTATATACATCCCAGGTGGCAGGTAAACCATGCTAGAAAAGATTGCATAGATTCAATATGTTTCTTGCAGAACAAGACCTTCCATGTCAGAAGTCAAAGTCCATAAAAATGCAAACAGTTTTGTTCTCCATGGTCCACCTTCCCTCATCCTGCAACTAGAAAAAAGTTGACAGATAATTCGCATTCTTGTGATTCCAACACAACATTACAAAATGAACAAAACAAAAGGGTCAACAGCAACCTTTTTACGCGCACATAATTTGCAATCCCTGTTTCAGCAGAAGGGCCTTATGAGAAACAACAACTCAGGAGTGTCTTCTGAGGATATAAGTTCAGATATAATGTATCAACTGTGGCCGGCTCCCCCAACAAACTGATACTTTGCAGGGTGCAATTTTATGTGTTCCCGATATTTCCCTTTACTTGAAAAGAGAGAGATGAGCAACGAAGTAGTCGAAGCTTCAAGCGACATGCTATGCTTATCAACTCTTGACATATAGTTTCCTGCCTTGACTATCTCACCTTTTTTCAATAACATCCTGATGATATTATTTAAAAGACGTGAGTTAGGAGCACAGTGGCTCTTCTCCATTGATGAAAAGAGATTTTCAGCCTCGTCCATTGACCCTTCGTTTATAAGATGCGTCATCATTATGTTGTATGTACAAACACTAGGTACCAACCCACTGGCTGAGATAGCAGCAAACAAATCCTTAGCTTCCTCTCTTCTCCCAAACTTGTACATCGCACTAATCATAACATTGAGAATTGCAATATCAAACTTCACATTCGTTGCCTGTAATTTCTGGAACAGCATGATTGCTTCGTCAGTGCAATTATTCCTACAAAGTCCACTAAGAACAATATTGTATGTCACCGTTGTCACTGTTATTCCATTTTCAATCATCTCATGTAACATTTTCTTTGCAGCAACGGTTCTCCCAGCCTGAAATAATCCATCCAATATGATGTTATATATAAAAGCTGTAGGTTTAACACCTTTACGCAACATTTCTCTGAATAGTGTCAACCCACCGTCAATACATCCATTTTTACAGTAGCCATTAACAAGTGCACCAATCGTAACATCATTAGGCTCAACGCCAACCGATACCATCGCATCAAGCACTCTTAATGCTTTCTCCATATTACCGACTAAGCAATAACCGTCGATCAGTGAAGTAAACAGAATAACATTAGGCCTCTCACCAGTACGTACAATCCAGTCAAAGATATCTTGCGCTTCCATTACCCTTCCTTCCTTACATAGACTGTTTATTATTGAACAAAAAAATGCAATGCAAGGACGACGAATACCTTTATTCACCATTTCAGAAACCAGTTCCTCGGCTTTGACCAAATCACCATGAGTACAAAAACCCTGAATTAGGCATTGGTAAACGGCTTCGTTAGGTGGTATACCCTTATGAATCATCTGATTGAATTTGTCCATAGCATCAGTCAGCCTACCCATCCTGCAAAGTGCATCTATTACAGTTGAATATGTGACTACATTAGGGTTCACATCGTATTTCTGCATCTGTTCAAATATAAGCATAGCCTCATCCATCATTTGACATTTAGCATATGAGTTAATCAATACGTTGATAACATGGAGGTCAGGTACAATACCGTCTCCCAACATCAAATTAAAGAGAATACTCATATCAACCAAGCATCCTTCTGCACTGTACCCATGAAGCAGAGTAGTGTAGGAGATGATATCAGGTTTTGGGCCCTTCACAACCATGGAATCAAATATTTCTCTAGCTTCTTTATTTTTTCCATGCTTGCAAAGAGCATCCATGATCGAGTTACAAGTAGCAACATTGGGTAGAACACCCCGACTTGTCATTTCCTTGAACATTCTACCTGCATCGTTCCACTGCCCCGAAGTGGAATATCCATTGATAAGGCTAGTATATATGAAATTATTTGGCAGAACACCATTATCAATCATCTGTCTAAGGATGTTCTCTGCCTTGTCCATTGCTCTGGCCTTGCACAACGCATCAATAATCGAGTTATATGTCACCACATTAGGTGAAATCCCCTGCTGTATCATTTCATGGAATAGGTCGCACGCTTTGACCACTTCGCACTCCTTAAAGAAGCCATCAATGACCACGGTGTACACCACCACGTTGGGGGAGCAGCCACCTCCTTGTTTGGCCATCATCCGGAGCAGCTCGAGCGCCTGCTGACTCCTCCTATTGTCACATAAGCTCTTCATAAGTATGGAGTACGAGAAGACATTAGGCGTACAGCCCAGCTCGGGCATCCGGCTGAACAGCACATCCATAGCCTCCTGTGTCCGCTTCAAGTCGCACAGCCCCTTGATGACGTTGGTGACAGCAATGACAGTCGTCCCCAGCCCCGACCTGAGGAGGCGGCCAAAGAAAGCGAGCCCTAGGTCCGGGCGCCTCGCGCGGCAGCAGCAGTCGATGAGGATGCCGTAGGTGACGACAGTGGGAGGTGCCACCCGTGGGCCGGCGCCTCGGGACATGCGGTTGAAGAGGGCGACGGCGAGGGCGGGGCCGTCGCAGCAGGCCACGGATGGCGGCGCACGGGCGAGGGCGACGAGAAGGCCGTTCAGCGCGCGGGCTGGGACGGGGGTGGCCTGCTGCAGCAATTCGTCGAACAGCTGGTGTGCGTCCTCCGGGCCGAGCATCCCGGAGCGCACGCGCTCCGTGGCTGCGGCAAGGGCTAGGTGGGGTGCGCGTGGTGAAGGCGCCGTGGTGGAGGAGGCGGTGGAGGTGGCGAATATGGAGGTGAGGCGGGGGCGGGACATCGCCGTGCGGTGGAGAGGAGGCTGGCCGGGATGGAGGCTGGTATTGGACTGAGTGAGCCCGCGATCGCCCCCGCTACATATTGGGGTGGCAATTTACAAAGACATAATCATACTTATTTACAAAGCCGGGGGGCTTCCTGTGCGCTCGCCTGATCCACGTGTCCGTCGTGGCCTGTGGGCCCGACGCGTGTGCGGACGCTTTGTTCTCTCGGTCCACTTGCTCGCCCGAGCCTGCGTGTGCGGACGGTGGTGTTGCCGGTCCATCTGCCCGAGTGCTTGCCCGACCGATACGCCCCTTCGTTTTGCCCAGCGTTTTCGAGCATTGATTGCGGCGCGTACAATCCAGCGGTTCACAGATCTCCCCGTCGATTTGATGCCGGCACGCGCTCCGTGCGTGCGAGACGTTGCTTGGGTCGCGCTTCATCTGTGCGCGCCGTGCCTGCGACGCGTGGAATCCATTACCGTTTCCGGATAGTTCTTTGCATTGCGGACTTCGTCGCCCCTTTCTGTTTCGTCTTTTGGTTTGCGTGATGCGTCCGGTTGTTTTGGGGATACTCTTTGCGCCTGGGGTCTTGGGTTTCACTTCGTTTCCTCCGCGTCGGTGTTCTTGTGTGCGCATTGGGTGCGCTGCTTCATCCGTTGTGCTTGCGTCCGCGTCGATCCACCTTCCATTTGGTTAGTTTTTGCGGGTTTTTTTTCTGTTTCATCAGTTCTGTCGGATGTTTTTTTTGTTTCTTCGGTTTTCCCCGATTATTTTGCGTTGTTGTTGCTTGTTATGTGTTGCGATGGCTTTGCGAGTGCGATAAAAGGCGCTTTTATGCATCGCTTCCTCAGATCCTGGGTTCCTTTTGTCCTTCGTCTTGCGATTCTTGGTTTCATTTGTGATAGCTCAGTCTGTGTGCATCCTTTGTTTTTTTTTGTTCTTTAGCTTCTTTTTTACCGCTGCGTTTGTCTCCAACTATTGGCCAGCGTTTTCTCCTCATGTGTACTATGTTCAAGGCTCTTTTGACCATTCCTTTTTCTTTACGCTTTCTTTTCTTGTTTTTAGTATGGAGGTCTTGTGACATCGCTTTCACCTCACGGTTGCTCCAACATGTGGTGCGCTATCGTTGTTGGTCCGAATTTTTTTGTTTGATGTTCTGGATTTATGTATCGTTATTACTACATACCTCTTATATATTTCTCTCACTTTAATTTCGTTCTTTGCGTGTTGCAGGATTCTACTCCAGTGGCTCATCATCGTTCAGATCTTAACGTTTAAGAACCTTGGATTTTCTTACGCTGTGTTTAGGCTTGCTCACTCCGTTGTCCCGGTAGGCTTTCTTTTGGTGTAGGTTTCCCATTCTGTTTAGATTTACTCAATAGTTATCTTATGATGTCAGTGATTATTCGAGTGTGTTTCTTATCCTTTAGGTTATACATACATGTTTCCTTTCTATGATGTGTACTATTTTTTCGGTTTTTCTCGGTTATCCGTCTTTTTATTGGATGGCCTGTTCATATTAGGTAGACATTTGCGCACGTTGTTATGTAGTTGTTATGATATGCTCGATAATAGCGTGTCACTTTCATAGATTGGGTTGTATTTCGTTAGCGTGTTCTGCTTTTGCGCATTATGTTTATTGACGCTCCCGCAATAATGGTTGTCTTTTTTGCGTTATGTTACCTCTATTTATAGCAAATATCTCTTTATATATTTTATTTGCGTATATGCGTTCTTTTATGTTCTTTGTAGTTGTTTTAGTTTTATTATTTATGTCGTTGAATGTTCTTTTTTTAGGCATGCTGTACATATGCCTTAGCCGTCTGTATAGCCTCTTATGTATCCATTATGGTATCTTCTCGCTGTTTTCTCTTACTTTTATTATGCATGTTTCGTTGGTGTAGGGTTATTGAAAGCTGGTCGAGTGTTCTTTGCCCTGGTTCAGTGTTCTTTATGGTCTGTGAATCTCTTGTTTTATCCGGCTGTTTTCATTGCTTGGTTTCGACGCAGCTATTGGTAAGATTTTTTCACTGTTAACTACGTAGAATACCACATATGGTTTACTGTTGCTGCGGCCCTGTTTATGCCTGCATGGGATACGTATTTATATAGTAGATCTTAATGTTTGCTACCCTTTTGAGTTCCGTTATTCTGTAGTATTTATATTTTATTCAGTTATGCCTATTTGATTACTTACCAATTAGCCTGTATTCAAGCTTACATTCTTTTTTTACTTTTCCTGCTGACTACTTACTTCGTATAGATCTTAGTCTTTGCTACCCTTTTTATTTCATTATTTAGTTGCTAAATTTTACATTATGTTCATTGTTTTTTGTCTAATAATGCTTACCTCTTTTGCATTATGGAACTTTTTTCATAGGACATACCTACATATTTGTATAGGATACGCATTTATATACGTTATTGTGTAGTGCTTATATTATATTCAATCGTGTTGATTTTATTACCTACTTGTTAAATTGTATTGAACCATAGTTTCTTCCTGTACTTTTCCCGCTCCGTATTTAGTTGTTATACCTTTTAATATTTTTCGTCTTTTTGATTTCATTATTTCGTTGGTAAAATAGACGTTATGTCCGTTGATGTTTCTGTAACAATGATTGCCTCTTTTCCGTTATGGTATCTCTCTTTATATGTTATTCTGTCATTAGATTGTCTTGTTTTTATTCTCTCTGTTTTATTAATGTAGGCTTTTTTAAGGTTGGTTCATCGTTGTCTGCCGTCTAAGGCTCGTTTGTTTTACTGCAGCAGTTTTATTCTTGAGCTTCATCAGAGTGGCAGTTAAGTTTTCTTCACTGCTGCGTACCTAATTTATTAGTTGTGATTTAGTGTTACTGTGCTTTTGTTTATCCTTGTATAGAATACCTATTTATATATGTCATGGTACAGTATTTATATTATATTTGTTCATACCTGTTTTACTAGGTGCCTATTATATTGTGTTAAACAGCTTCAATGAAAATATATGGAAAATAAACCTAAAAACCAAGACTTATGAGATACTCATTTACATAAATCACTATGTAATAGTTATAATATTCACAGTGATAGCATTGTAGTCCTACTGTTCTGCTTTTATACGGTAGCTTTGTTGATTCTTGTTTACTAATGATTGGTTGTTCTATATTATGGTATACCTCTTGATATATCCAATACTTATTTGTATACGTTACGTACATTTATCTTTGTTGATAATATTTTTTTAAGTGATGTTCATGTGTACTGCTCAGTTCTGTATTCTGTTATGTCGTAATTATCTTATGTTGTTATTGTTTTCTCTTGTTTTTATTGTGTCTGTTTGATCAGTGCAGGATTATTCAGGATAAGCTCATTTGTCTTTCCGATCTGAGCATCACTTCTGCTATTCCAGTATTTCCATTGCAGAAGTTTCGCGTGGTGATAGTTAAGTTCTCTTCACTTTTGTCTACTTAATATATCGTTTATGTCTTACTGTTATTACAGTGTTACTCATCTTTGTGTAAGCTGCTTGCTTATATGCATTATTGCAAGTTATCTATATTATATTTACTCATACTTATTCTATTACCTACCTATTATGCTATATTAGGTCATATATTTTAATTCTCATTGATTCATTTCCTATTTACTTGTTATAAATCTAAATTTTACCTGCGTTTCTTGTTCCATTGTTTCGCTAAAATCGCCTTCCTATTTTCTTCATTTGGTATTTAATCGCTGTAGTTCTTAGTGTTTTCTACGTTTTCGGTTTTATTATTTCATTCCTCAAAATGCTTTAATGTTATGTAGACTTTTTTTTCTCTTCTGTTTTTTAAACTCTTTCCTTCTTTCTTAATTGAATACCCCTGCCTGTATGAAATAGCTATTTATATCTATTATTTTGTACCAGCCATTATGTTCAGCTATGGCTATTTTACTGCCTACCTATTATATTCTATTAGATTACAGGTTATGAATTTTTTTTTCATTTCCTATTTACCTATTATAAATCTAAACCTCTCCTGTTTTCTTATTTCAGTGCTACATTTGTGCAACGCTGTTACTGTTATGTAAATTATAGGTCTTACCTTTGTGCTTTTGTTTACAAATCTGTATACTTTCCTGGTTCTCTATTTAAAATGACATTCTTAATTTCATCTTTGTATATTTACTTATTGTAAACCTTAGTGTTTTCTACCTTTCCAGCTTCGTTATTTTGTCAGTGAAACTGCTTTAATATTATACAGGCTTTCTTTTTCCCTCTTTTGTTTTCCTTTAGAAACTTCCTTGCTTTCCTCATTAGATGTCGTTGTTTGTATGAGATACCTATCTATATATATGATTATACAATATATACTATGTTGGGGCCTAACTATTTTACTAGGTGGCTACCATATTCTACTACATTATAGGTTATTGGTATGCTTTGTTCATCTTCTATTTGCGTATTATGTATGTAAATCTTTCCTGTTTTTTCATTTCGCTACCTCATTTCAGCGATACTGCTACTATTATGTAAACTATACTTCTTATCTTTCTGCTCTTGTTTAGCAATATGAATAGTTTCTTGATTCTATATTTAAAATGTTGTTCCTGTTTTCCTCTTCATGTTTTTAGTTACTCTAAATTTTTCTGTATTTCATTACCTACTTATTATATTCTATTAGATTCTAGATTATTACTTTACTTTCTTCATTTCCTGTTTGCCTATTAAAAATGTAAACCTTTCCTGCTTTCTCATTTTCCTATTTTCGTTCCTACAACGCTATTAGTATTATGTAAACTATAATTCTTACCTTTGTGCTTTTGTTTAGGACTTTCTATATTTTCCTGATTGTTTATTTTAAATGGTGTTCTTATTTTCTTCGTTCTGTGTTTAGTTATTGTAGATCTTAGTTTTTTTCTAGCTTTCCAGTTTCATTATTTCGTTAGTGAAGCTGCCTTGCTATTATGTAGTCTTTACTTTTTGGTCTTCTCTTTTTTTTTGAGAAATTTTCCTCCTTTCCTCGTTGCATAATGCTTTTTGTATGAAATACCTATTTATATACATTATCATGTAATACACATTATGTTCAGCTATACCTATTCTCTTAGGTATGTGCTATGTTCTGTTATATTATAAGTTATTGTTATGCTTTCTTCATCTCCCATTTGCTTACTATACGTGTAAATCTTTCCTGTTTTTCTATTTCGCTCTTTTGTTTGTAGGGTGTTGCTGCTACTATGTAACCTATAGTTCTTACCTTTCTGCTTTTGTTTAGAAATATTCTTACTTTCCTAATTCTGTATTTGGAATGTTATTTTTGTTTTCCTCATGGTAAACTTACTGACTGTACATCTTTTTCTTCTCTGTGTTTTAACTTTATTATTTCATTATTGAAGCTGTTTTAGTATTATGTAACCTTTGCTTTTTATTCCTCTCCTTTTCTTTAGAAGCTTTCCTTCTTTCCTCATTTAGTACCATCGCTTACATGACATAACAATCTATATATGTTATGCTATCATAGATATTATCTTCGGTTATCGCTACTTCATTACCTAACTATAGTGTTCAATGTTGTTCATTTATTTAGAAATTCCCTTGCTCTACTCACTGATGATTGGTGTGAGCCTCCCCTGTGTACCTTTCCGATTTTGTTATTTTATTGCTCTCACTTATTGGTATTTAGTTTATGGATCTATCACATTCCGTTAGAACTCGACGTCAGGAGATTCTACGTGGAAAACAACCAATTAGCTCATCAATGCCTTCACTATTGACACCACATGTTTTCCCTAATACTTTGCCGCCATCGGTTCCTCAATCAGCATCACATCCATGTATGATCACTCTTAATGTTACTTATTATATAAATGATATCGTTTTCTCTTTTTTTGCGAATTTTTTTAATATTCTGCTTCTCTATTGATATCTTTCTTTGCTTTCGTTTATTTTCCCACAGCGCTTATCACAGATGTTAGTATGGTTCCTCAATCAAAGCGTCAACATGGTTGTTCACATTTTATACCCATTTTTTGTGTATTAGTTTGGGTTTCCATTTCTGTTTTGTTGTTCATTTATTTTACTTCTTCACATAATAGGCGATCATTTTTACCCATTGGTTAGTTCACTTGACGCAACTAACAATAGGAAAAAACGGAAGTTATCCAACCTACAGCGTTCTGCTGCTAGAACAGGTGTTTTTCTTTTATTGTTTTGTTTTATAAACTTGCTTGTGTTTTCGGTGATCCCTTTTCTTGAAATGTTCATATTTCGTTATTCCTTGGTTTATATGTACGCGTACACTTTGTTCACATTTCAGGTAGCACACTGCTTTTTACCTTTGACCCACTTAAAGAGGCACCCATTTCTTTTTCTAAGGAATATGTTTCCTTCTTAAAAGGTTCGATCGTGTTGTTAAAGTTACACCATTCATTGTTGGTGTGTCTTATATGATTGCTAAGACTATTTGTTCTTTCTTCTATATTGGTTTTAACACCATTTCAGCCACTTATCATAATCGCTCATACTATGGTGGTCCAGATTATGAATGTAATAGATGTGGCGCCATTTTTTGGTTCCATGAAAGGGCTCACCATAGAAGTTCCTCTAGGCATCAGCGAATTATTTACAATAGGTGTTGTCGCAGTGGTAAAGTTTCTCTTCCACCGCACAAGCAATATCCATCCCCACTTCGAGAACTTATTGGTTTCGATAAAGGTGCACAATCAAATAAGTTCATGCGTTTGATACGCCATTACAATTCTCTGTTTGCATTCACTTCGTTGGGCGTAGATGTTGATAAAACCATTAACACCGGTGAGGGCCCTTATGTTTTCCGTATAAATGGTGTTGTTCATCATCGGATTGGTTCATTAGTTCCTAAGCCAGGTGGAAAACCGCAATATGCACAGTTGTATATTTATGACACACACAATGAGGTTCACAATAGGTTATCTGTTTTTGATAAAGAGGATGTCACAAATGATGAACCAGATGATAGCGTAGTTGCTGGCCTAATTCATATGCTTAATTGCTTCAATCCATTAGTAAAGCAGTTCAGAATGGCGCGAGATCGCCTCTTTTCTCAGGACAGTGCAGAAATTCATATTCGTCTTATTGGTTCATCTGACACACATGATGATCGGTATTCTTTGCCAACTGTGTCTGAACTAGCTGCATTAGTTGTTGGTGATCTATGTTTAGAAAACAACAAATTTGATATCGTTGTTGAGAGCCATCCTGGTGACCTAAAACAGATATCGTCTCTTAATCCTGCTTTGATATCTCTTCAATATCCGTTATTATTCCCGTATGGTCAGAAGGGTTACCATCTTGGTATTAAGTACAGACCCAGTGATGACAATATCACTCCTGTTAGAGATGAGGTCTCAATGCTTGAATATTACTGCTATGAGTGTCATTATCGAAAAAATGAACCAAATCCTTATACATGTTGTGGTCGCCTCTCAAATCAAATAGAGGTTGATTGCTATTCATGTATAGAAGCAAATCGTCTATCATTCCATTTCTTCAATCAAGATGTTTTGCGTTCAGACACATACCAAGGCATTTCAGACGCACTTGGTGAGGGCACATCAGAGGGCAAAAATATTGGTATCAAAATCGTGCTTCCTGCGAGTTTTACTGGTAGCCCTCGATACAATGCACTCAATTACCAGGATGCTATGGCTATTTGCCGTGAATACGGTGCTCCTGATTTATTTTCTACTTTCACATGCAATTCAAGATGGCCAGAAATTGTGGACGCACTCAAATACGAACCTGGTCAGAAATATATAGACCGTTCTGATATTGTCACTCGAGTATTTCATATGAAGCTCACTGAATACATTTCGGACATAAAGAGTGGCCACACATTTGGTATTATACGGGCAGGTTAGTTTCTTGCTTTTACCTTCTCCACATTGGTTTCATTTTAGTGCATTGTTTTTTCCCTAAGTTATGTTCCTTATATTTTACAGTTTTATACACTATTGAGTTCCAAAAAAGAGGCCTGCCACATGTTCATACACTTATATGGCTTGCTAACCACACAGTGGATCTGTCTAGTGAGTTCATAGATTCTCTTATATGTGCTGAAATTCCTGATCCAACTACTGACCCACTTGGCTATGCTCTTGTTGAAGAATTTATGATGCATGGACCATGCGGAAATCTTAATAAAAAATGTCCATGCATGAAAAATGGAGTGTGTTCAAAACGGTACCCCAAAGAATTGAGCACAGAAACAATGATTAATGATTCCGGTTTTCCAATATATCGTCGCCGAGATAATAGTCATTTTATTATGAAAAATGGAATCAGATTGGACAACAGATGGGTTGTTCCATACAACATGAGGTTGCTCAAGAAATTCCAAGCTCATATCAATGTTGAATGGTGTAATAAAACAAATCTTGTCAAATATTTATTCAAATATCTTACTAAAGGACAAGATAAAGCAAGGATGACTTTTTCTGCTGCTGCCGAATCATTGGACCCAACTAATCCACACACTAAACAAGGAATAGATGAAATCGCAAACTACATCAGATGCAGGTAATTTTTCATTTATGCATTATGTTATCCTTTTCCATACTGTAATTGTTTTACAGTTCTGTTTTCTCCTTCTATATTAATAGTTTTGCATACAAACAATTTCTAGATACTTATCTTCATGTGAAGCAATTTGGCGACTATTTCAGTTTGAAATACATGGCCGAATACCTTCTGTTGAACGCTTAACTGTTCACATGCCTGGTATGAATAGAGTTATATATCATGAAGAAACTGACTTAGAGCAAATCGTTGCTGATCCAAGAAGTTCTAAAACTACCTTAACTGAATGGTTTGTTGCTAATCAGCGATTTGTAGAAGCAAGATCTTCTACATATTATCAATTCCCATCAAATTGGACATGGTCTGCCAATAACAAAAAATGGATCAAAAGGAAACGTAAAACATCAAAAATTGGCCGTATATATAATGTGCATCCAAGTACTGGTGAATTATTTTACCTTAGAATGCTTTTGATGGTTGTTTCTGGTGCCCAAAGCTATGAAGATATTAGAACATTCAATGGTGTCCAATATCTAACCTTCAAAGAAGCTTGCAAAGCTCGTGGTTTAGTTGGTGATGACACCGAATGGTTTTTGCTTTTTGATGAGGCGATTACTTGGGCTACACCATACCAACTTAGACATCTCTTCATGGTGGTACTTTCTTTTTGCGGTGTTGTTAACCCTCAGAATCTATTTGACAAATATTGGTGCTTCCTTGCTGACGACATAGCATATAAAATACGCCAGGCACTACAAAATCCAACATATTCAATACCAGCTGCTTACTTACAGACCCAGTTGATAAATGAGCTGTTCACTGTCTTTTCAAAGAATGGCCTGAACTTTGCTACATACAATATAAGCAATGAATTAGCACATGATGGTGCTCCTTCTGGTAATAGGCTTGTTACTGAGGAGCTAGCATATGATAGAGCTGTTCTGCTAACACATGCTAATTCGTTATATGATCAACTCAATGCTGAACAGTCTCTTATATACAACAAAATTATAGCATGTGTTAGTCAAAAAAATGGTGGTTTCTACTTTGTATCAGGCCATGGTGGTACTGGAAAAACATTCGTTTGGAATGCTATAATAGCCACATTAAGAGCTAATGCTGAAATAGTTCTTGCTATAGCTTCGTCTGGAATTGCTTCACTTCTGCTTCCAGGTGGTCGCACAGCTCATTCTCGTTTCAAGATACCTCTCAACATCAGTGAAAAGACCCTCTGTAACATAGCAAGAGGTACAATGCTTGCTGAACTTATTAATAAAACTTCTTTGATCCTTTGGGATGAGGCACCTATGACTCATAGACGCTGTTTTGAAGCACTTGATAGAACATTACGTGATATTATGTCTGTTGAAGACAGTGGCTATATGAATATACCATTCGGTGGAAAGGTTGTTGTTCTTGGTGGAGATTTCCGTCAGGTTTTACCTGTTATTGAAAATGGAACTAAGGCAGAGATTATTCAGGCTTCACTTATTAGGTCATCACTATGGCAGCACATTGAGATACTCAAATTATCTACTAACATGAGGCTTCATAATCCAAACCTTCCATTTCCAGAACGTGAGGCCCTCTCTACATTCGCTCAATGGGTCCTTAATATTGGGAATGGTCAAATTCCAATGATCCAAAAGCCAGGAGAAATTCATCCAAGCTGGATAACAATACCTAATGATCTTCTTCTCCTACCAACTGATAACAATATGGATGCAGTTGTCAATGCTATTTATGATTCATTCCATACCAATTATGACAAGAGTGAATATCTAGCACAGCGTGCAATTATTTGCCCAACTAATGCTGTCGCTGATGAATTAAACAAAGTTGTCTTTTCTAAAATCTCTGGTGACAGCAAAGAATACCTCAGCTTTGATTCCATCTCTCAATCTGATACTCGAATTGGTGATGCTAATCTATTGTATCCACCAGAATTCCTGAATTCTATAACACTCAATGGTTTTCCACATCATGCCATTTATCTCAAAATAGGTGTTCCAATAATGCTACTCCGAAATATAAATCAGTCTATGGGTCTTTGTAATGGAACGCGGCTGATTATCACAAGGCTTGGTGATCGACTTCTTGAAGGATGTATAATTACTGGAACTAATATTGGGCAAACTGTTTGTATTCCAAGAATTGTGTTGAATGCAACAAGTCCTCGATGGCCTTTCACACTGCAGCGACGACAGTTTCCAATTAGGCTTTCATATGCAATGACTATTAATAAAAGCCAAGGCCAGACTTTAAACAAAGTTGGCATCTACCTGCGAAAACCAGTGTTCTCACATGGCCAGTTATATGTGGCAGTATCACGAGTGACATCCCGTTCAGGCCTAAAGATACTCATTGAAAATGAAAAGGCTGGTGCTTGTAATGAAACAAAAAACATAGTGTACAAAGAAGTGCTTGCTTGTATTTAGTATTTCTCGTTGCTGTTATTGTTATCTTTCCTAACTCATCTCACTTAGCTAAAAAGCTTTCTTTACCCCTCCCTATCCCCACTAGACAAAACAACTATGAAAGCCACTTATATTTGATACATCTCTATATCTGTGT
This sequence comes from Dendrocalamus latiflorus, assembly GCA_017311315.1. Lineage (NCBI taxonomy): Eukaryota > Viridiplantae > Streptophyta > Magnoliopsida > Poales > Poaceae > Dendrocalamus > Dendrocalamus latiflorus. Next base: position 22,187,247 of record CM029655.1, read on the forward strand.
ATCAGATTGTAATATATACTTCTGTGCTTTTTCAAAAGCATTAGACGCATACTTTCTTTCTTGTATAAACATCTGTGCCTCTGACTTTGTTTCCAATTGTGATGTTTCCACATGTGCACATATTTACTCATCCAAATTACAAATAGTACCACTTTCCTGATTTTGTATACAATTGCGTTTTTATGACCTTCCTGCTTTTTACTGCTTTTTGTTCACTACTATGCTGCACACATTACTGTACTTACTGATTTTGCCTACATTAACACCCCTTTTTCCACACTGCAGATCCACTCTCGACTAAATCAGTGTTACTTTCCATGCAGATCCACTCTGGATTAAATCAGTGTAAGTTTTATCATTACTCTCTTCTCAACACAACATCATTCTCTATATAATAATCGTTTTTTCACATTTCAGAATCACTGGTTTCACTCTCTTGTACTTTGCTTTCAGCTATCGGTCCTCTCCACTGATTACTAATCTCGCAACAGTTAAGATTTCTCTACTGTTAATTACCTAACATACCATTTATATTTCATTCTTACCGTAGCACTTTTGTTCTTAATAGTTTATCATATGTTGATAATGAGAACTCTCTCTAAAAAAACAACATATACTTTCCTTTTGCTTACATCCTTTTTGCACATGCTTACTTATATACAATGCATATTTTACGCAGCGTTCTTTATATAGCACATCTGAAAATCTTACATATGCTTTTGTTTCTGCTTTAATATACAATACCTGACATACCATTTACATTTTATTCCTACCACACCAGTCTTGTTCTTACTCGTTTCTCATATGCTGATAATGAAAGCTCCCTCTACAAACCCTACATATACTTGTCTTTCTGCCTATATATTTTTTGCACATAGTTACCTACATACAGTGGTTTTTTTACATAGGTTTTTTTTATATACCACATCTTCAAATCTTACATATGCTTTTATTTCTGCTTTCATATGCCATCTTGCTTACCACCTTTGTGATGCTGATTCTTTGTTTCACATCATGATCCTTCTCTATTCTTCTTTCATACCTTATCTTACTCTCCATTCTAATATTTTTGTTTCCTACATTATCTTAGTTAATAGTCTACAAATTATATTATCTTTATTTGTGGCATTCTCTTTTTGGTATATATCGCTCTACTTTCATATGCTTCCTTCGTACTCTTCTTGCGCTAAATAATTCTTTTCCATTATGCTGCTTCTCTCACAATGCAAAATACACCATATATGCCATTATAGTACCTGTCACAATGCAGAATACACCATATATACCATTATAATAGCTTCTGTAGATACACCCATTTATAACCTGTTTTGTTTTTACCATGCAGATTCCATATGGCATACACACTCCTAAGTCATATAAACCAGAATTCACACAAATAGAAAATCCTTGTACGTCTACCACGGGTTTGGGAATTCAAAAACCCACGTGATCCAACACATATCTATCATCTAGATTTCATCATGCTTGACGAACAGGTGCATAATACTTATCCTTTGTATCCAATTTATACAAATACTCATCCACAATTTTTCTCCATCTGTATGTTCACTGTGCACATATTATTAGCACCTCACTGTTGTTACATTTATCGTTCTGTACACACACTATGCTATTTCTTTTTTATACCTAAATTACAATCTACCTTTCTCAAGGGAAATGTTATGGAAGGCATGGTTCCTCAAAGATGGCTTGATAAATTCACATCCTTGTTAAAGGAGGGATCTATTTATGAAATCGAATACTTTGAAGTTCTCCCAGTAAAAGAGACATACAAAGCAGTAGATAGCAATAACTTAGTTCGGCTTTCAAAATACACCAAAGTTAAGGAAATATTGCCAGAACCAGAAGGCTTTCCTGTCTATGCATATAATGCAGTCCCTTTTTCTGTATTAGCTAATCGTACTGGAAAAAATACCTTGCTATCAGGTTTGGTTCCTATTACTTCACCATACCTATACTGGTCTCTTTATACATTGACATCATCTTATTTTTCCCTCCTTTTTATTTACCCATCATTATTTATTAGATACTGTTGTTCTCATAACGGGCGCTTCACAAGTTATTCCAACAACAACAAAGTTAGGCCCAACTGTTAAACGAACTGTTAACATTACTGATGGAAGGTACATATATGTTTTCCAACATGTATCCCTCTCCATTTGCTGCTTATTTTTTTACAGCAGATCCCAGATTATTCTCATGCTAAAATAAACCTAAACACCATCTACTAATTTGTTTATAGCCAATCAGCAGTCATAACATTATGGGGTCATCATGCTGAATCATTCAATGCTGAAATGTTCCTAACTGTTTCTCATAATACACCGGTTATTGCTTTGTTTGTTGGCATGCTTGTTGGTACATACTCAGGTACATCGCACTTTCTTTCATTGAGGGACACACACACAGCAAAACATATATACAATATACAACACATACATACAATATGTTTGTTTTCGTGTTTTCGTCATATCAAGTTTTTCCTCTACTAATATAGGTCAGCTAGCATTGCAGACCACTTCTGCATCAAAGTGGTACATCAACATACCAATCCCTGAAATACACGCTCTACAAAACACGTACTATTCTTGCTCTATCCAAACAGCTATACTACCAACACATACATGATGCAATTTTTTCCTATTACATTCTTCTAACATCGCTTTATAATATAATACATAGGCTTAGCAATCATCCACACCAGATTCAATGGCAAGAAGACGCACAACATCATAACAATCCAATACTCACAACAGTGCGAGAATTAGTAGAGTTCATACCAAACGAAGCATTGGTGAGATAAATCTAAACTTTATAGCTCTTTATCTCCTATCTTCTACATAAACTAAATGCTAATTGTTTCCAAATATTATATACACAGGGACAGCGCTACAAAGTCACCATTGTTATCACTGATTTTGTGCCAGGACAATCATAGTGGTACATAGCATGCTCTTCATGCTGGAAGAAAACATTTCCACATGGAGATGCATATGAATGTCAAAGACGTGGTACTACAACAGCAGAACCAAGGTATAAAGTCGCTGATGCACACTATGTCCTTACAGTTTCTTATTACCTAATAAATGATAATCCTAACATACAGCATCTTTTCCAAATCCTCAAATAGGTACAAAATAAATGTATATGGTACCGATTCTGAACCCAATGACCAAAACAAAGCAGTGCATGCAGAATTTATGTTTTTTGGCGACATAGCTCAGCAATTGATCGGAAGACCTGCTATGCTTTTAGTAGCAACAACTGAGGGACAAGCGCAGCAGATCCCACCTGAGATCACAGCAATACTTGGCCGAAAGTGTGAAGTTATTGTTCAGATGTCAGAAAGATCTCTCCAGACTGATGCCCCAACATTCCATGTTCGATCACTGGCAGCTGAACCAGATCATACTACGCTCCTATTACCAGGTAAGCACAAACCTTTATGTCCAAACCACGCTTTACAACAAAACATTGAATATCGCCAAAAAAATATCTTCTGATACCATTCATAGGCCCATCTGTTCCAGCCATCTATAAACACCCAGTTCCCCCACCAACAGAAGATGCTACTTTAAAGGTAACCAGAATTACACCATTACAATTCCTCTTTGTCTACCATCATATACAATGCACTTTATATACAATGCACTTTATATACAATGCATTTTTTCACTTGCTTTCTGATACCTATCTATTTACATGTCTATTACAAGACTGCACCATCACCACGGTCTGAAAAAAGAACACATGAATGTACTACACCTCCAGACACTGATCAGACCACTTCATCAGCAACATCAGATAAAAGGTGCCATTTTTATTGTCACTCATTACGTTCAATGGTACTCTTCAACCATCCAAACCATACATGCTCCAGATATATCGTTTCCCCTCTTACTATTTATATGTCTTTGCAGACCAACACAGAGTGGCCAAAAAACTAAAATTGCAAGACAACTCTTCCCTGATCCAAAGGACGCTACGCCGCACTAGGTAAATCACCTTATTCTTCTCAAAAACGCTGCCTTTTCGTATACACAGAATAATCTTTTACCAGATACTAACCCTGCTATTTGTCTAATTTCCAAGTATGCAGACTCGACGTCCAACTGAGCCCCAACAGCATATGTTCCTACGACGGAATGCAGCAAAATGCTCACCATTCTTGTTTTTGTCTAATGTATAAACACCACTGACATCTCCCCGACCACCAAAACTAATTACACTCGACGCCAACTATTTTGCTGTACAAGCTATGACACAACCAGCTATTTTATTGTAACCAATATCATTAGATATCCTGTACTCACCACAAAACTTGCCGTCGCTAAAAAACCCCTGGTATAATTTGCCATATACTAACTTACACACATTTACCCTATACTATCGACCTTTCCAGATTACCACTTTATCCATTCTTCTATATACCTGTCCTTACAACAACTGCTTTGCACTTCTTTGCGCATACTATTCTGCGCGGCGTGCCGCCGCGCATACGCGGCTAGTTGATTATATACCACTTAATAATATCTGTTTCTATAAAATACTATTAAACAATAGTTTCTCTATTACATACCACTGAATAATACCGAAATTATTATATATCATTGCCGTTAGTTAACCGTTAAGGCTGGCTGTTATACTCTGAAAAAACCAAAATACCCCTAGTAAAGACCAAAGTTCTGATTTATTTAAAATAGCAAATAACTTCTAAAAATTATGAAAATTCATAGCGATATTTTTCAATGTTTCAGTAAGCTAGAAAAAAATTTATGGCACAGTTCAATTTTTTTTTCAGATTTTTAATTTAAATGCTAATAAAGACTAATATTTACAAACAGAGACCAAATGAGGTCTAAAACTTATGAAAAAAATTCTCACATGCTACTAAGATGTGACATAGCTCCTAAAAAAAATATGATTTTTCATTTTTATAAACTGAATTTGTCCTAGTTTAAAAAATAGCTAAAATAAGATGATTTTGGATTTAAATTTCAAAAATGGAGCAAATTGAAGAGTCAGTTCACAAAATTTTATATTTGAATTGTACACTTCCCAGTGATCCACCTAAAAATTTAGTATTTTTTATTAAGCTAATTTGCTCTATATTTAATTTTTATCATAGGAACAGATTTGAACTGTGGGCAAAATCGTCTTTTTTCAAGGGTAAACGTACCCTAACTGATGGCAATGGCATATAATAGAATTTTGGTGCTATTCAGTAATTATAATAGAGAGAATAGTTTTCAATGGAATATTGTAGAAGTAGATGCTATTCAATGGCATATAATCAATTATTAAAAGGTTTGGACTCAGGTCAAACACTACTGTATGATACGGTGCTTGGTGTATCTCCAATATTTTTTGTTTTGTTTATGACCTAAAGTAGTTTTAAGGTGAGATCATATGGATTATGAAAATAGCTACAATGTTTATGGCTTGAAGGAGGCATTACGGTGCGTCCACGGCATAATAAAAAAAACAATCTCTCTCCCAAATAACTACACCTAGCCTCCCCAGTCCCCACTAGCACCATCATCTCACCTCCCTCACTAGATCCGATTGATCCTTCTCAGTCTTTACCACTGCGGCCACTCCAAACCCTTCTACACCCCACTGCCGCTAAGCACCCTACTGTCGTCGCTCTTCTTCACCGTCATCGACCATTCCCTTCTCCATCACTGCCCCTCTTCACCACCATCGACCACTCCCCTCTCCACACCACCGCTGCTGCGCCTCTTCACCAGATTTGGAAGATGATGGCTGTGAGGACGCTCCCCCAACCACCATGCGGCCGAATCCAGCAGTGGCAATGGTCTAGGACCTCTACGTGACCAAATATGGTGGCGGTAACATCACTGTCTCCCATCGAAAAAATTTGGTGCTCCTGACAAAGTTCATGAGTGGCTATTCACTTGGGGAGGAGAGAATTTCGCTGTCTCCCATCACAGAAAACTTGGCATTTGTGTGAGCGGCTATTTGTTTCGGGAGGTGAGAACATCACCATCTTCCATCAAAAAAACTTGGCGCTCGTGATGAAGTTCATGAGCAGCTAGCATAGGGTGAGAATTTGTTGATTTGGCCCTGGAGAATGAGTGTAAGGAGACCTGACCCCAGAGGTGTAACATCCTGATTTTTTTCTGGAGTTTATAAAGTGCAATTTTCAAAAATTAATTTTCTGGAATTTTCTGAAATTAATTAAAGCTTAAATGGAATTTTATGAATTAAAAGGATTTAATATGATTAAGTCAAACATTAACATTTGCCAAAAATATTTTATTTGAGTTCTTGGTGTCTCAAGGAATTTAATGGTATTTTTGGTGAATTTTCTGGATTTAATTGCTATTTTCTAGAGCTCAAAAGAATTTATTTGAATTTCTGGAAAAAGAAAAAAGAAAAGAAAAGGAAAAACCACTGAACCGGCCGGTGGGCCAAACCCACCGAACCGGCCCGGTCCGACCGCCGGCCCAACGCGCGCCTGCGCCCGCCTCCCTCCGTTGGATGGACGACACGCGTCGGCCATCCGAGCGCCTCCCCTCGCCCGCGCGCCATCGCTGCCGCTCGCTCTCCCGTGCCGCTGACAGGTGGGGCCCACCTGTCAGAGACTGAATCCGGCCCGGACGCGGTGTCCGTGCCACGTCAGCCCTCGCGCCGCCCGGGGTATTTAATGGGCGCGGACCCCGAGGTTCGCCGCCAGCCGCAACCGCCTTCGCCCCGTGCGCAACCGCCGCGCCCTCGGTTCCGCCGTCGCCTTCGCCGCCGTGCGCCGCCGCCGTCGCCTTCGCCGCCGTGCGCCACCGCCGTCCGCCGTCGTCGCCGGTGAGCCCCGCCGCGCCCTCGGTTCCGCCGTCGCCTTCGCCGCCGTGCGCCGCCGCCGTCCGCCGTCATCGCCGGTGAGCCCCGCCGCGCCCTCGGTTCCGCCGTCGCCGCCGTTCGCCGTCGTTCCGCAGCCGCCGTCTCCGCCGCCGTCGTCGTCGTCGTCGCCGCCAGCCGCCTCCGCCGCCGGGACGCCCCGCGCCTCCTCGGTCGCCGGCCAGCCGCCGTCGCGCCGCCGCCGCCCAGCCGCCGCCCGCGCTCCGCGCCGCCAGCGGACACCCGAGCCCGCGCCCGTCGCCTCGGTCCCTGCGCCCGCGTGCGTCAGCGCTGACGCCAGCCGTGCCCGCCGCTTCGCCTTCCCGTGGACGCCGTCCACCGTGAGCCGTGCCACTGACAAGCCAGGCCCACCGGTCAGTCGTGGTCCGTAGACCCGTGAGCCGATCTGGCCACGTCAGCAGCCGAGTCAGCCGAGCCACGTCAGCCCTAGGCCGACGTGTCATGCCACGTCAGCGCCACGTGGGTGCCACGTCAGCAGCCGAGCCGTCCCAGGTGCCACGTCACCTGCCACGCCAGCTGCCACGTCAGCCTACCCGCACACGTGTCAGCCCAGTCAGCTGCCACGTCAGCCCTAGTCGCTTGCGCCAGCAGCCCAGTCAGCCGCATTGTTCCGTGCGCCGAGTCCACCGTGGACCCAGCTCTCCGTGCGCCCAGTCCACAGCACAGTGCACTTTTCCAATTTCCCCGAATTTCTGTAGATTTAATTTTCCAGAGCCCCGTTCTCCCTCGTCCTAGCTCCGATTGACCCGATTCTTCTTCCTAAATTCATCTAAAATTGAGCTCTATCTTTTGGTTCAGGTTTGAGAATTTTTGGAGTTCATTTGAATTTTATTTGAATTTATTTTTGTCTCTTCGTCTGTTTCCTCTCCCGTTAGATCGCGCGTTCGAAGGAGCAGAAGTTGGATTTGAAGTTCAAGAACTGTCAACTGAGCAAGGCCAAGGCAAGTCGTGTCCTTTGATCATGTTGAACCCAGTTTGCAATCTATTATTTAATTATTTTGTTTTAAATTATCTTGCATTGCTATTTTTATTCAAACCCTTGTATCGGTAGTTATCGTCCCAATTGGTTAATTCCCTCCTTGATATTTTGGAATACCTTGATGCCATTGTCACCTTAGGTTGGGGATTTAATTAGTGATGCTATGTTATTTGTCACATTGGGTTGGTACGATTAGAATGCTTAGCCTTGCTTAGTTTGCGAAAGGGTCATCATCACATGTGATTAATTAATTTGACTTAATGAGATATTGAATCGTGGTTGGTACCACTGTTATAAAACTTGTGCCGTGACGTTGGTGCGTCATTGGCGGTGGTTATACAAAATTGGTTTTCACTTGGGCGATTGATCGTGCAGTAAAGGGGGTGCAGGTTGCACATTGGGATGTGGATGCTTCGCCTGGGTAACTCTTAAGGACTTAACTTTGTGCGCCATTGATCTGAGCTTAATCGTGCAAACCACATGTCTAGTATGGGATGGACCTGGCATAATAATTTGTGAAGTCTCAACTTTGGTTTCACTACTGATGTTGTTGTGGCGCAAGAGGGGGCAATTATCGACTAGGGGGATTTACCCTACTCGACGGCGAAACCTTAGCGAGTGGGATCGGGTTGAGATGGATCATTGTAAAAGCCTTGTTGTGATTATCTTTAACGTGAGGATTTTCACATCGTGTGGGTACAGTTGTGCAACCTCTGCAGAGTGTAAAACTATTCGAATAGCCGTGTCCTCGGTCATGGACAATGCTCGGTGATTTCACACGAGGTATAGTTATTCTTGGAAAATTTGGTAGTTGATCAGTGGATGGTTAATTCACTGTTGGTTTAGCTTGTGGATGGGGAGTCCATAAGTAGTTTACTTCAATTCCTTTGATTATTTATTATTGATTTATTTACAATTCGCCTTCAATCTATTTATGGTAATTTCGAATGCTGTTTTATGCAAATTAACCCTTTCAGCTTTCCATTGTTAAGCCTTGCATATTATATTGCATCATTTGTTACAAACGGCTTGCTGAGTACCAATGTACTCACGGCTTTATGCCCCTGTTGCTCAGTTGAGGAGGAGGAGTATCACCAGCAGGAGGTTCCAGAAGGAGAGTTCTTCGACGTCTTCGCGGATTAGGCTTCGTTCTCCACTCGATAGCCTGTGGGTGTGTCGATTGGTTGCTGCGCTTTCTTTTGGATTTCCGCTGCTAGTTTCTTTTAAGCCTTTCAGGCTATTAATTGTAAGCTTGACCATAAGGTCGTACTCTGATGATTATTAATAATATTTGAGTCTTTTCTTAGTAAATCGTGATATGTTCGATATTTCATCTTTGTTTATACTGTGTGCACTAGTGTGATCCTGGACTGGTGCAGAATACACAGGAGAGTCCGGATTTGCATATTCGGGTCTCTACAGAGATGGTATCAGAGCTATATCGACTGTAGGACGAAGCCCTAGTTAGAATGGTCGAATTAGCGAAGTTTTCAAATTTTATTTTCTAAAACAAATCAACCAAATGATTGTCTAGTAATTCTTGATTCTTACCTCATTCTTAGGATTCTTGCTCCTTGTCTCCTCTGAAACATTGTTTTCAAAATTCAAGTTGACTTCTTATCCCTATAATGTCCTTAGATGTCTCGAGTCTCCCCTAACCCAAGTGAAGATTGGCGTGGAATTCTTCAAGCTGTGCTGTGAAGTTTGGATCAAGGAAGCGCCCAATATGTCTAGAGAAGACTAAAGATTTCCGTGAAGATTAGAAGCCATTAGATTAGAACCTTGTTATAGTTTTTAGTATCGTATAGATCGTCTTGCTTCTTATTTGCCATTGTGTGTGATGTGAGCTGCAGTTTTGCTTCTAGCATTATGATGCAGTCATGTCAAAAGTCTTTTTGTGGAGTTTATCGCTTCTTTTGTTAGCCTTTTCGGCTAAGTGTCTGCTTAGTTTAGGGTTGCCATTAGAATATCCCCCTTAGACGAACTTACCGCTTACCTTTGCTTTTCCCTCTTACCTATTGAGCCTTCAGAAGTCAGTTCGCAACAAATGGTCTTTCTTTTAGAGCAGCAGCAGAGCAGTGTCCTTGACCAGCTCCGATGGGAAGAAAGTGCAGTATTCAGCTAGCATGAATCAGCCAGAGCAGGTAATGGTTTGTCAGATCAAGGGAATTCAGTTGGAGGATGTGCCAATTGTCAGGGAGTACCCCGATGTGTTTCCAGATGATCTTCCAGGGATGCCACCAGAGCGAGAGGTTGAGTTTTTGATCGAGTTGGTACCCGGTACCTCTCCGATTTCCAAAAGACCCTACCGGATGCCAGCAAATGAGTTAGCAGAACTCAAGAAGCAGATTCAAGAGCTTTTGGACAAAGGTTATGTCAGGCCCAGTTCGTCCCCGTGGGGAGCGCCAGTCTTGTTTGTGAAAAAGAAGGATGGCAGCCAGCGCATGTGCGTGGACTACCGAGCACTTAATGAGGTCACCATCAAGAACAAGTACCCGTTGCCCAGGATTGATGATTTGTTTGATCAGCTCAGGGGAGCAGGAGTTTTCTCCAAGATTGACTTGAGGTCAGGTTACCATCAGATGAGGATTCGACAGGAGGACATACCTAAGACAGCATTTTCGACTCGTTACGGTTTGTGTGAGTTCACAGTGATGTCTTTTGGTTTGACCAATGCTCCAGCCTATTTTATGTACCTGATGAATAAGGTGTTCATGGAATATTTGGATAAGTTTGTCGTAGTGTTCATTGACGATATTCTGATCTACTCCAGGGATGAGAGAGAGCATGAGGAACATCTGAGATTGGTATTGCAGAAATTAAGGGACCATCAGTTGTATGCCAAGTTTAGCAAATGTGAGTTTTGGATGAAGGAGGTCGCCTTCCTAGGCCATGTGATGTCCGCAAAGGGAGTTGCTGTTGACCCCGGAAAGGTCAAGGATGTTTTGGATTGGCAGTCACCTTCTTCGGTGACTCAGATCAGGAGTTTTCTGGGTATGGCTGGTTATTACCGTCGTTTCATCGAGGGATTTTCCAGTGTAGCCAAGCCACTTACCCAATTGCTCAAAAAAGAAAAGAAATTTGTTTGGACGCCTGAGTGCGAGAAAAGCTTTCAGAAGTTGAAGGAAAGTTTGACTACAGCCCCAGTGCTAATATTGCCAGATTTAAACAAGGATTTTGAGATTTATTGCGATGCCTCACGCAAGGGTTTGGGTTGTGTACTGATGCAGGAAAAGAGAGTGGTAGCGTATGCCTCGCGCCAGTTGAGACCGCATGAGGAGAATTACCCTACCCACGACTTAGAGCTAGCAGCCGTAGTGCATGCTTTGAAAATTTGGAGGCACTATCTCTTGGGTAATAGATGTGAGGTTTATACGGATCACAAGAGTTTGAAATACATTTTTACCCAGTCCGAGCTTAACCTCAGGCAGAGGAGGTGGTTGGAGTTGATAAAGGATTACGATGTTGGAATCCATTATCACCTAGGGAAGGCCAATGTGGTCGCAGATGCTCTGAGCAGGAAGGTTTATTGTAATTCAGTGATGGTCAAGGAGTGTCAGCCAGCCTTGCATGAGGAATTCCAAAGGCTCAGTTTGGAATTGGTTGAGGAAGGATTTTTGGCAGCAATGGAGTTGCAGCCCACTTTGGATGGTCAGATTCGTCAAGCTCAGACAGATGATGAGGCATTTCAGCGTATCAGACAGAATATGAGTGAAGGAAAAGGGTCTGGATTTTCAGAGGATGCCCAAGGAACCCTGTGGTTCAAGCAACGTTTGTGTGTGCCCAATAAGAAGGAACTAAAGGATCTGTTGCTAAAAGAAGCTCATGAGTCGTTGTACTCGATACATCCTGGCAGTACCAAGATGTACCAGGACATTAAAGAAAAATATTGGTGGCCTAGCATGAAGCGTGAGATTGCTGAGTATGTGGCACTTTGTGATGTCTGTCAGAGAGTTAAGGCAGAGCATCAGAGGCCAGCAGGTTTGCTTCAGCCGTTGAAAATCCCTGAGTGGAAATGGGAAGAGATTGGTATGGACTTCATAGTCGGGCTGCCTAAGACCAAAGATGGCTATGATTCGATTTGGGTCATCGTAGATCGATTGACCAAGGTTGCTCACTTCATCCCAGTGAAGACAACCTACTCAGGTGACAGATTGGCAGAGCTGTATATGTCGAGGATTGTCAGTTTGCATGGAGTTCCCAAGAAAATAGTGTCAGATCGAGGGTCCCAGTTCACTTCTCGGTTTTGGGGTAGTTTCCATGAGGTTATGGGAACGCACCTGAATTTCAGTACCGCATACCATCCCCAGACAGATGGTCAGACAGAACGAGTCAATCAGATTCTTGAGGATATGTTGAGAGCATGTGTGCTAGATCATGGACCTAAGTGGGACAGCTGTTTGCCTTTTGCAGAGTTTTCCTACAATAATAGTTATCAGGCAAGTTTGCAGATGTCACCATTTGAAGCACTCTACGGTAGGAAATGCAGGACCCCTCTCAATTGGAAAGAGACAGGGGAAGGTCAGGTGTTTGGTCCAGATTGCTTAAAAGAGGCTGAGGACAAGGTCCGTTTGATTCAGGAGAGGTTGAGGACTGCCCAGGCCAGGCAAAAGAGCTATGCGGATACCAGACGCCGAGAGCTGAGTTTTGAGCCAGATGATTTTGTGTATCTCAGGATCACACCATTCAAAGGTGTGAAGAGGTTTCAGCAAAAGGGAAAGCTTGCACCAAGGTATGTCGGTCCGTTCAGAATTTTGAAACGCAGGGGAGAGGTTGCTTATCAATTGGAGCTACCTGCGTCCTTCAGTGGGGTACATGATGTTTTCCATGTGTCCCAGCTGAAGAAGTGTTTGAGAGTGCCAGAGGAGGCTGTGCCAGTTGAGGCAATTGATCTTCAGGAGGATCTGTCCTACAAAGAGCGTCCTGTCAAAATCTTGGATGTGTCAGAGAGAGTCACCCGGAATAAAGTTGTTCGCTTTTGCAAAGTTCAGTGGAGCAATCACTCCGAGGAGGAAGCCACCTGGGAGCGCGAAGAGGATCTCAAGGCAGAGTTTCCGAACCTATTCTAGTAGTGAGCCCGGATCTCGGGGTCGAGATCCCGTTTAAGGGGGTAAGGTTTGTAACATCCTGATTTTTTTCTGGAGTTTATAAAGTGCAATTTTCAAAAATTAATTTTCTGGAATTTTCTGAAATTAATTAAAGCTTAAATGGAATTTTATGAATTAAAAGGATTTAATATGATTAAGTCAAACATTAACATTTGCCAAAAATATTTTATTTGAGTTCTTGGTGTCTCAAGGAATTTAATGGTATTTTTGGTGAATTTTCTGGATTTAATTGCTATTTTCTAGAGCTCAAAAGAATTTATTTGAATTTCTGGAAAAAGAAAAAAGAAAAGAAAAGGAAAAACCACCGAACCGGCCGGTGGGCCAAACCCACCGAACCGGCCCGGTCCGACCGCCGGCCCAACGCGCGCCCGCGCCCGCCTCCCTCCGTTGGATGGACGACACGCGTCGGCCATCCGAGCGCCTCCCCTCGCCCGCGCGCCATCGCTGCCGCTCGCTCTCCCGTGCCGCTGACAGGTGGGGCCCACCTGTCAGAGACTGAATCCGGCCCGGACGCGGTGTCCGTGCCACGTCAGCCCTCGCGCCGCCCGGGGTATTTAATGGGCGCGGACCCCGAGGTTCGCCGCCAGCCGCAGCCGCCTTCGCCCCGTGCGCAACCGCCGCGCCCTCGGTTCCGCCGTCGCCTTCGCCGCCGTGCGCCGGCGCCGTCGCCTTCGCCGCCGTGCGCCGCCGCCGTCCGCCGTCGTCGCCGGTGAGCCCCGCCGCGCCCTCGGTTCCGCCGTCGCCGCCGTTCGCCGTCGTTCCGCAGCCGCCGTCTCCGCCGCCGTCGTCGTCGTCGTCGCCGCCAGCCGCCTCCGCCGCCGGGACGCCCCGCGCCTCCTCGGTCGCCGGCCAGCCGCCGTCGCGCCGCCGCCGCCCAGCCGCCGCCCGCGCTCCGCGCCGCCAGCGGACACCCGCGCCCGCGCCCGTCGCCTCGGTCCCTGCGCCCGCGTGCGTCAGCGCTGACGCCAGCCGTGCCCGCCGCTTCGCCTTCCCGTGGACGCCGTCCACCGTGAGCCGTGCCACTGACAAGCCAGGCCCACCGGTCAGTCGTGGTCCGTAGACCCGTGAGCCGATCTGGCCACGTCAGCAGCCGAGTCAGCCGAGCCACGTCAGCCCTAGGCCGACGTGTCATGCCACGTCAGCGCCACGTGGGTGCCACGTCAGCAGCCGAGCCGTCCCAGGTGCCACGTCACCTGCCACGCCAGCTGCCACGTCAGCCTACCCGCACACGTGTCAGCCCAGTCAGCTGCCACGTCAGCCCTAGTCGCTTGCGCCAGCAGCCCAGTCAGCCGCACTGTTCCGTGCGCTGAGTCCACCGTGGACCCAGCTCTCCGTGCGCCCGGTCCACAGCACAGTGCACTTTTCCAATTTCCCCGAATTTCTGTAGATTTAATTTTCCAGAGCCCCGTTCTCCCTCGTCCTAGCTCCGATTGACCCGATTCTTCTTCCTAAATTCATCTAAAATTGAGCTCTATCTTTTGGTTCAGGTTTGAGAATTTTTGGAGTTCATTTGAATTTTATTTGAATTTATTTTTGTCTCTTCGTCTGTTTCCTCTCCCGTTAGATCGCGCGTTCGAAGGAGCAGAAGTTGGATTTGAAGTTCAAGAACTGTCAACTGAGCAAGGCCAAGGCAAGTCGTGTCCTTTGATCATGTTGAACCCAGTTTGCAATCTATTATTTAATTATTTTGTTTTAAATTATCTTGCATTGCTATTTTTATTCAAACCCTTGTATCGGTAGTTATCGTCCCAATTGGTTAATTCCCTCCTTGATATTTTGGAATACCTTGATGCCATTGTCACCTTAGGTTGGGGATTTAATTAGTGATGCTATGTTATTTGTCACATTGGGTTGGTACGATTAGAATGCTTAGCCTTGCTTAGTTTGCGAAAGGGTCATCATCACATGTGATTAATTAATTTGACTTAATGAGATATTGAATCGTGGTTGGTACCACTGTTATAAAACTTGTGCCGTGACGTTGGTGCGTCATTGGCGGTGGTTATACAAAATTGGTTTTCACTTGGGCGATTGATCGTGCAGTAAAGGGGGTGCAGGTTGCACATTGGGATGTGGATGCTTCGCCTGGGTAACTCTTAAGGACTTAACTTTGTGCGCCATTGATCTGAGCTTAATCGTGCAAACCACATGTCTAGTATGGGATGGACCTGGCATAATAATTTGTGAAGTCTCAACTTTGGTTTCACTACTGATGTTGTTGTGGCGCAAGAGGGGGCAATTATCGACTAGGGGGATTTACCCTACTCGACGGCGAAACCTTAGCGAGTGGGATCGGGTTGAGATGGATCATTGTAAAAGCCTTGTTGTGATTATCTTTAACGTGAGGATTTTCACATCGTGTGGGTACAGTTGTGCAACCTCTGCAGAGTGTAAAACTATTCGAATAGCCGTGTCCTCGGTCATGGACAATGCTCGGTGATTTCACACGAGGTATAGTTATTCTTGGAAAATTTGGTAGTTGATCAGTGGATGGTTAATTCACTGTTGGTTTAGCTTGTGGATGGGGAGTCCATAAGTAGTTTACTTCAATTCCTTTGATTATTTATTATTGATTTATTTACAATTCGCCTTCAATCTATTTATGGTAATTTCGAATGCTGTTTTATGCAAATTAACCCTTTCAGCTTTCCATTGTTAAGCCTTGCATATTATATTGCATCATTTGTTACAAACGGCTTGCTGAGTACCAATGTACTCACGGCTTTATGCCCCTGTTGCTCAGTTGAGGAGGAGGAGTATCACCAGCAGGAGGTTCCAGAAGGAGAGTTCTTCGACGTCTTCGCGGATTAGGCTTCGTTCTCCACTCGATAGCCTGTGGGTGTGTCGATTGGTTGCTGCGCTTTCTTTTGGATTTCCGCTGCTAGTTTCTTTTAAGCCTTTCAGGCTATTAATTGTAAGCTTGACCATAAGGTCGTACTCTGATGATTATTAATAATATTTGAGTCTTTTCTTAGTAAATCGTGATATGTTCGATATTTCATCTTTGTTTATACTGTGTGCACTAGCGTGATCCTGGACTGGTGCAGAATACACAGGAGAGTCCGGATTTGCATATTCGGGTCTCTACAAGAGGGCGTGTTACAATAGGCTTGACCCTAAGGGGTGAGTTAGGCGACTCGACCCTGGAGGGTGAGTTGTCACAGACTCAGCCCCGGAATGTGTTAGGCGACTCGATCCTAGAGGGTGAGTTGTCGTGGACTCAAACCTAGTGGGTAAATTTTAGACAACCTGACCCTGGATGGTGAGTTGTCACAGACCATACCCCAAAGGGTGAGTGTATATATATACACACATATATATAATTGACGGGCGGGGAGCATCATAGGAGGCTCGGTACAAAGAGATGGTAAGGGGGCATCATGATAGGCTTGGTTGTTACGCGTAATACTTACAGAGGTTGTCTGCATTCCAGCTATGCTTGAGCTCAGTCTTATTGAGTGACTATAGCTGGAACGACCCTGGACAGGTGGTGCTGATGACTTCGCATGGTCCTTCCCACTTGGAGCTTAGCTTGCTGTTGAGGTCTGGGTTGGCCTTTTTCTTGAGGACAAGATCACCAACTTGGATGGGCCAAGGCCGAACAACTTTGTTGTACATTTTGGCCATCACCGCCTGGTATCGGTCGATGTTGAGAGTTGCTTCCTACCAAATGGCATCATGTCAGACCCAGATTTTATAATCCGGAATCTACTGTGTTTAGCTGCACTATTCCCTGGATCAGTAGATAGTGCACACAGTTACAGTAATGGACATCAAATTACATATCATGCGGAAGCATAAATAAAATAGTATACTTACTCATGGGCCGATTAGGCCGAATTTAATAAATTGCAGCAGCGGAAAGAAGCACACAGGTGGGACCTTCAGGACATGCCCACAGGCAGCCAACTGGAGGTTCGCGACCTAATTCTTGTCGTATTCACCTTCTTTTCCATCTTGCCAGTCGCATCGCTAAAATGTAGTGACTTGACGCCTGATGCTGGATTAGTTGTAAGAGCAAGGGTGAGCACAAACCACCGTGCTCCGCGAGCCAACACACAGGATGCAAGTAGATAATATGCATGGCTTATCAAAGGAAGGCTCAGGCTATTTTATTTGCCATAAATTGTATTTGAAATATAATACATAGGAATCCCCTGAGACTTAGCAGTTTGAACTAAATCATATTGTGTGAAAAGAATGCAATATCATTGATAGTGATACAGATTTTTTGTTCACCATATATGGCATCTGCACCATATGCTTATTTTTCAGCGTTATAAACGCTTATCTTACCACTGGGACGACACCCAGGACAATTCAAACCAGGACCATCTGCAGCACTTCACTTTTCCAATACCACCCACAAAGTTTTTGAAATAGAACTATATCTGGTTAAGTTCTCATGTCCGCCCTTGACCGTGGGCACGGCTATTCGAATAGTTTTGACTCTGCAGAGTGTGTACACTTTCACCATAAGAGACAATCAACTCGTTGCCCCACACGATTCCTTAGTCATGTGGTTGAGCAGATCATCACAATGACTTTTCAAAGTATCTAGTCCCTTTTCTCATTCACCTTATGGGAAACTGCCCACTTACGGTGAGTCCCATCTATGCACGGGATGTTTCCCCACAGTAACTAACGCAGCCGGGCTTCTCAACTCCCCGCAACACTTAGAACAGCTGGGAAAACTTCACCCTCCACCAGTGTCCCTTCAGGCCCCCTTGCCAAAGCATATTCACTTCTATCCACTACCGGTGAGATGAGTTCGGGGATTTCGATAAATTTACTTAGCCAAGTTGTACTTTACAGACTTGCGGTTGTACTATTTTACATAGGTGGTCATGACAAGATTCAGTCCTTAGTATTATCTGAGCGGTTCTACCACACTCCATAATTTGTGCTTCCATTGCACCACATACTAGCCCCCAAACCATCCGCTCAGATATTAAGCAAGTTAAGAGTTTTGGGAGCATAAAATAAACATGTCAAAATATACCAGTCATTCCCACCATGACTGTCCGAATCAATTTCTCATGATTAAAAGTGCTGCTTGGGGCAATTTCTTGCCCCGGGTTCCTAAACAATGCTAAGCATGGCATATAATTAAGGACTTATTTTCGAAAGCTAACCATTATAAAGTTTTCCACTAGGCGACAAGGCTCACATATGCAACATACCAAAGAGGGGTGTAATACTTAGTCAAGTTGAACGATGGGCATATAGCTAAACTTTTAAATCAACATATTTTGCACATAATAACAGCATGCAATTTGATAATTTAAACGAAAGTAATTTGCATAAAATGTAGGTTCAACATGATCAAAGTATTGACTCGCCTGGCGCGGTTACCGCGGTCTTGAGTTCACACAATGCTTCCTCTTGAGCTTGTGGTCTCTATCTTCACTTCGAGCTTAATGTCATTGTGTCCATTGAATCTTCACGACTTCCAATTTCTAATTACGCGACAAACGACTGAATCCAAATGAAAGCAAATAACTCAAGAGATCCAAATAATTCCGAATAAACTCAAGTTTTGTTTTATTATGAGTTAATAGGTGATTCAGGTGATTTGAGGCAAGGCCAGTGGTGAATCGATCTTTTATTAACAGTTTCTTTTATTATTTTTATATTTATCAAGGAAGTTCCATGAGTTAAGATATATATGCGTGAATTTAGCCAAACATTATTTTATCAAGGTTAGTATTTACTAATTAAGGTATGTGTTATATGCACAATGCATACATTTGTTGATTTATTAAGTTGGCTTTATAGTCTATATATGTATATGTGTGTGTGTGTGTGTGTGTGTGTGTGTGTGTGTGTGTGTGTGTGTGTGTGTGTGTGTGTGTGTATATATATATATATATATATATATATATATATATAACAAAGGAAAGACATATTATCTTATGCGAGCCTAAATTTAACTTGTTTACTAGGGTGTAAGTTAACAAGATCATTTTTAACAATTAACAACCCATGGGTTTCTTTTATTAAACTTACGAAGTTGTACTTTGGTATGGTACTTAGTTTATGATGCTCTAAGAACTGAGGGTCACTGTTGCTTCATATACATACATCCGTATTTATTATCTTTCATGATTTTAGCTTTACTTAGGATCTATTCTTGCGGACCCAACTATACATTTTCACTATCCTTCGCATCTTCAAATCTATACCTTAGCATCATTCTCTTTCAGACTTGCTTTTGAATGTAAAGCCCTATTAGTTGCTCACCTTTGATAATTTATGCCTTTTTAGTTACAATCTTGTGATTCTTGGGTATTTACTCAGCTGTCTTTTGCAATATTTTCCTTTAGTCTTTCATGTTGCTAAATAACACTTTTTATTGGTCATTTACCAAACTCTATGAACATACAACTATTCTAGTTTAGGTTTTCTGACATTTTTATTTTACTAAAAACCTTACTTGATTTTCACAAATTTACTCCTATTATCGCATGTATATATATATTCATCACTTGATTATAGGTCATTATACTTTTATTTGGTTTTATAATAACTATTTATATTAACTATTATTTTAAAAGGCTTTCATGATATTTATATTTTAATTACATATGGTGTATATAAAGTCTACCCTTTTAAGTTTGGATCTTAAGTAATTTATATGCAAGATGATCTCTATATGTGAATCTATATTACCTAATATTCGAATAACTTAACCCTTGTAAAATAACCAGTTTGTTAATCTTGATTAACATGTGACTTTAGCCAATATTAAATCCCATTGATTCTTTTAATTGGTAAAGATTTAACCCTAACTACTCAATTTATTAATTATGCCTTTGGTTAATAGCTAGGCTTTAGAACAATCATTCATAGCACATTAGTCACTAACATATGATATTTGATACATGATTTTATATTCAATAGTTCATTTGTATCCTAATAAAATTTTGAAATTTTATAAACTATTTTCGGATTTTTGTTTGGCTTTTTCTTCCACTGGATGTGCTAACCAAAAATATGCAAAATCTCCTACACTCTATATTGCGGCCAGAGGGATTCGAACCCGGGTTGTAGAGGTGAATGCACGCGCTGCTAGCCGGTTGCTCTCGGGGTGATACCTGACGGGGGAGGCGAAGGAATGTAATTGAGCCGAGTGTGCTGAGCTAGGGCAGAGGAGACTCGGGGGCAGCCATGGCCGACGGTGGTGCCGGCGAGAGGCGGTCGGAGTGGGGACGGTGACGGCAAAAATGCATCGCTCGGGGGCAAGGGTGTCGGGACCCCAGATTTTCGAACCCGGACCCTCTGTGTATTACTGCACTAGTCCCAGATCAAAGCTAGTGCACACAGTTAAACAGAAATGATTACATAACCAGCAACGCTTTATTACAATATTAAATAGTATAGACCGAAAGGTCTCATTATTACAATTGAGGTTTCAAGACCTCGCACACACGAAACACAGCAGATTCAAAAGATAAACTTGGTGAAGACCCATCAATATGCCACAGGCAGTTGACTGGGGAAGCGCGACCTAGTCCTCCGGGAAAAATCCATCACAGCCGCAAGCGAAGCAGTAGTCGTAGTCTCCCTCTTAAGCTTCGCATTCCTCTGGTTATTATTTTTGAGTGTAGTATGTGAGTACATAAAGTACTCCGCAAGTCTTGGGAAAAATGCAATAGATGCAAGGCTTGACAAGGGAAGGCTATATGGTTCTTTTGCACAAAGCAATGTTTTAATTTCAATTACTACTAATTACTTTCAAAGGCATCATTTTAATAAAGTAATTGTTTTAACAGAACTAACATTAACTTTCTAGTGAAGGTTCCAACTACCAACACTAGCTAACCAATTACAATTGGTCAAGCTTTAAACTGCGGGTTCCATCCACCCTCTCTGGCTCCATCTGCCAGGATACCCTTCTGAGAGTTCCCTCCACTCTCGGAATTCCAAAAACTTTGATTTTAAAACCAAAACCAAAAATCTACCATGTGTATGCATTCCTTGCCCGCCCTTGACCGTAGGCACGGCTATTCGAATAGTTTTACACTCTGCAGAGGTTGTACAATTTTACCCACAAGAGATAATTTATCCTAAAAGTCAACACGCTTCCTTTGGCATGAGACCCAGATAAAATATCACAAAGCCTTTACCTTACTCTAATCTAGCTAGATACCACCCACTGAGGTTTCACCGCAGGTAGGCTAACTGCCCGAACCGAAGCCCCCTCTTGCGCCGTATGAGTACAGTAAATCCCTGTCCCTCACTGTGAATAACCAGTCCATCCCTGGCACCCACTTTCCACTGGTGGCACCTAAACTAGACTATCATAAGTTAGTCAGCTAGGTCGTACCCATATAGACTTGTGGTTGTACGGTTAATGCTCAGTCTGGACAAACACAAGCGTCGGTCCTTAATCGACTAGGGTGGAACATACACTTTTCAAGATCTCGTGCTTCCTGCACCAATCCAAACCAACCATCCACCCTAATCTAAACCAATTTCCAAATTTTATTTTATTTTAAAGGATTAGTGGCAACTCCAATCACCACTAGACTTTAGAAACACAAGAGTATTACAATAAATCATAATTTTCCCATTTTCAAGATTTATGAGGTATTCAATAGCATGGCTAAGCATTGTACTACCATTCTAATACCAACAATTAAATATGTTACTCTCATTAATGAGTTAAAGGAATTTCTAGGGTTGCAAAGGTACATGGCAATCAACTTCAAGTGAGGGCATAACAAAGTTGGAGTAACTAATACCTTAAAATTTTGAAATAATGTTTTATGTAAATAGCAATGCACATAATTTAAAATAATTAAAACATTTCAAAATCATAGGTTCAAGATAATCAAAGGTGACTTGCCTTCTTGCAGGTTCTCTGGGTCTTCCTGCTGCGAAGTGGAGAGATCGTCGACAACGTTGGATTCTACGCGAGAAAAGACAGAGCCACAAAACAAATAAATATAAACAAAAATTCAAATAAACTCAAAAATTCAAATAGAGGCCACAGTTGGATAGATCATGATTTTAGATGAATTTAGAAATTTGAATGGGCTCAAACGGAGTTAGGACGAAGAAGAACGGGCTCCGGGAAGTTTGAAAAGAGGGAAAATGGAAAAACTGAATTATTGGAATTATTTTTCTAAAGGAAATCTCGACTTATGACGTCAGCATGGAATTTAATTTCGGGTGAATTATTTTTCAATAGGAAAAGAGGGGGAGGGGCTGACATGTGGGCCTGGGGTCTATAGACCGAGCCCACGGAGGGGAAGGACGGCCGAGGTGGCACGGGTGCTGACGGGGCATAGGGGCGCCGTGTTGGCGCTGAGGTGGCGCCACATGGCTGCCACCTGGACTGCCACGTGGGCAAGGTGGCCGGCCGGCCGGAGGCGCACGGGGACGGCAGCGGCGGCGGCGCTCCGGCGACTGGCTGCCGGCGGCGAGGCGGGGAACGGGGAGAGGGGCGCACGGGGAACACAGCGGTAGGGGCGGCGGTTACCGAGGGTGGCCGGAGACACGTCGGCGACGAGGAGGGCGGTGGCGCGGCTCGGGCTACGGCGGCGATGACTTTTCGGCGGCGGGGAGGGACGGCTGAAGGGTGGCCGAGGTGCGCACGGGCGCGGCGAAGCTGGGGGTAGCGTCGGCGGGGCTCGAGGGCGACCGGAGCAACGGCGATTTCTCGCCGGAGGAGCTCGCCGGCGCGCGCACGGGGTGAGCTCGGTGCGGGGCTGCTCGGGCACCGAGGAGAGGGAGACGAGGGCAGAGGGAGGTGGGGCGGGTTGTGAAGGAGCCGGGGGGGCCTTTTATAGGGCGGAGGGGGAGCAGGGCGGCGCGCATTTCTCGCCGGAGATGGCGGCGGCGGAAAGGAAAGAGGGGGGAAGGAAAGGGGGCGCGGAAGGAAAGAAGGGCGCGGGGATTGGGGGAGGAGACGGGTGCCCGACTTGCGGGGGAAGAAAGGCAGGTGGGCCGCGCGCGGGAGAGCGGGGGAAGCCGGCTAGGGCGGAGGAGGCGCAACGGCCTGGCGGCGGCGCGGCTGGGAAGGAGGAAGATGGTGGGCAGGAGGAGGGAGACGGCCTGACGGGTGGGCCCCAGCGGCAGAGAGAGAGAGAGGGCGAGAGGGGCGTGGGCGTCGGATGGCGATCGGAGGGCGAGGGGAAGAGCGCGGGCGGACGGGCCAGATGGGCCGGGCGCGCGGGGGAGGCCGATCTGGGCTGCCACGTGTCGACCGATGAGGAGGAGGAGGCGGATCCCAGGCGGGCGGCGTGGGCTGATCCCGGCCGTCCACGTGGCGGCCGGAGGGGAAGGAAGGGAATTTTTATTTTTTTTGAATTTTGATTTTCATTTACAGAAAAGGCTAGGAATTTATTTAGGCCTCAGAAAAATATTAAAATACTTCCAAAAATTCCAGAAAAATTCAGAGAACTTCCTGGAGACATTTTGGACTTATTAAAAATATTTCCAACTAATGTTGGTAATTAATTTCCATACTTTAAAATACTTTTTAATTTCAAAAATACATTTTTAAACTCCAGAAAATCCAGGAAACCAAATAAAAGCCAAATAACTCCAAATAATTAATTTGAATTAGGATTTTTATAGAAATTCAAAATATATTTTTATTTAATAATATTTTTAGGTTTTACCTAAAATACTTTTCAAATCCAGTTTTCAAAAACAGAAATTCAGGGCAAATCCAAATAAAACTCAAATACTTTAAAATAATTAATTTGAAATTAAATTTTTCAGAAAGCGAATTTTTGGGATGTTACAAAGGGGTGCTGGTGGAAGGGTCGGCGGGGTCCGAGGAAGCCTCGGAACGGGCCGGCGGCGAGCACGGGCGGCGGCGTAGTGGAATCCACCGTGGCTGGCGTGCTACGGTGAAGGGGATGCTCCGGCGATGGCGGGCACGAGTTGGCGGGGTCGTGGTGGTGCTGCGGCATGAAGGAATTGGGCGGGAAAGGTCTCAATCAGTGGAATTGGCGCGGCCGGCGTTGGAGGGGAAAAGAGCCACCGGCGAGCTAGGGGCGTCGGGGAATCAATTTGCCGCGGTGGAAGAGTGAAGGGAGCGCGAGGAAGACACTGGTAAGCTCCAGTAGCCTTTATAGGCGGTGGAGGAGGCGGGCACCGGGCGGGGCCGACCGGGCGGCATGGGGAAACAGGCGGCGGGGTATGGGCGACGTGCGCGGAGGTGTGCGAGGTGCAGAGGGGAGTAGGGGTGGCACTGCAGTGGGATTCGGGGCGCGTGTTTCGTGGCTTTACATGTTTATTTGGTTTGTTGATTGCCCTTTTTTTTATCCAAATTTTCGTGCACGTTAAAAAAATAGCGTACGAGGCTCAGGAAGAGGAAGCCGAGGCAGCAGCTTTAGAAGCTTCAGACAACCCCGAACCCACCCATTGTGACCAAGGCGAGTCAATACTTTGATCATGTTGAACCTACATTTTCTGCAAATTACTTTTGTTTAAATTATCAAATTGCATGCTGTTAATTTATATGCAAATACATGTTTAATTTAGAGTTCTAGTTAAATGCCTATTATCTAACTTAATTAATATTGCCCCTCCTTTGGAATATTTGAACATGAGAACCTTGTCGCCCTAGCAAATTATAATAACCTTTTGAAAATAAGTCCATAATTATATGCCATGCTTAGATTTGCTTAGATACTTGTGGGAGTAAGAACGTCCAAGCATCATTTTAATCATGAGAAAATGTGGTTGGGCAGTCATGGTGGTAATGACTGGTGTATGTTGGATATGGTTATTTTATACTCCAAAAAATCTCAAATTGCTTATTTGTCTGGGCGGATGGTTCGGGGGTATGGTGCAGGTGTGCACGAGAGTGTGGTTTGTGGTAAGACCGCCCAGATAACCCTAAGGACTGAATCTTGTCATTACCTCCTATGTAAAACAAGTACAACCACAAGTCTGTAAAGTACAACTTGGCCTAGTAGATTTACCGGACCCTGAAAGTCATCATCATCGGTGGAGGAGGTGAGGTAGTACAAGCGGCTGTCTGTGTGGCGGGCTTGAATGGGACATCCGCGGAGGGTAAGGTTCTGCTGTGGCGTGCTAGCAGTGTGGGTAGCTAGCTGTTAGGCGTTCAGAAGGAGAACATCCCACACAACGTATGGGACCCACCGCAAGTGGGAACGGCCCATAGGGTGAGATGATGGAAGGGGCGAGGTACTTTGAACGGTTACTGTGATGGTTCGCTCAGCCGCATGACTAAGGAATTGTGCGGGGAAATGAGTAAACTGTCTCTTGTGGATAAAGTGTGCAAGATCTGCAGAGTCAAAACTATTCGAATAGCCGTGCCCACGGTCAAGGGCGGACATAGGAACTTAACCAGATATAGTTATATTTCAAAAACTTTGTGGGCAGAAATGAAAAAGTGGAGGGCAGTGGAAAGCCCTAATTGGTGTTGTTCTGGGTGTCGTCCTAGTGGTAATGTAAGCGGCTATAACGCTGAAAGTATAGCATATGGTTTGGAGGCCATGTAATGGTGGATGGTCTCTAGATCACTGGTATTATAGCATTCTGATACACACTGTTACGCTTTTGTTAAAACTACTAGGTCATAGGGACTTTCTAAGTATACTATATTTCCCACAAGCCCATTTCTAGCAAATAAAATAACCCCAGCTTTTCCCTTGGTAAGCCCTGCATACTACTTAAATGTATTCTATGTATTGGCTCGTTGAGCACGGTGGTTGGTGCTCACACTCGCATTACCAAAATCAGATTCAGGAGCCCAGGAGCACTATGCATATGAAGATGCCCCCGTTGCAGAAGGAGGGAACAACGCTGAGAACTAGGGCGCCTCTTGCGTGTTTTAAGTCCTAGGTAGATAGACTATGGTTTAGTGTGCCTATAATTATTGCCCTAACTTGGGTAATAATCATATGGCACATATTTACCCCTAGTCACTGCCTGTGGATTAAAGGTCTACCTTGCTTTTGCTTCCGCTGTTACACTTTTGTAATGAGAACATTTGGCCTGATCGGCCCTTATGTAAAACCATTGCCCGCCGTGGTATAATTCCAAACTCAGCCATGTAATATTAATATATGTGGGTGTGATTCATGCGATGTATGAAATGATGCAGCAATGTACCTGTGGGCACTATCTACTGATCCAGGGAATAGTGCAGTGGTTTCACAAGAGATTCTGGATTGAAAAATCCGGTTCTGACAGCGCTGGTATCAGAGCATACGACTGTAGGGTAAAAGCCTTAGAATGGTCGATAGAAGGGACTTAGGGTTATAATTTTAAAATTTATAAAAGGAACTTCTCAAAATATAGCGTATTATTTCTGTTCGTATCCTTCCTAGATCTGTTCTGCTCTACTTTTCAGTTGTTATTTTCTTAAAAAGTTACTAACGCCAGTATATTAAACTGCGGATGGCAGGAGCCGCCGACGAGGGACACTGGGACTTCTTAGCCCACGGTGTTCGGGAGGGAGAGTTTGCAAGCTTGCTTCGCAAGCTACTCCACTACTTGGGCTACAAGAAGCAGCCCATCTACCGGGGCAGGAGGACCAGGGTTGGAGCAGACGAGCCGTGGCTAGTGGAGGTCTTCATCTACGCCAAGGATGAGAGAGACCCCCCCTCACGTCTTCCCGACCACCCACCGGAGGAGCACCGTGGCCGCAACACTCCAGGACGCTGCTCGCTTGGCAGTGGCCCGACTCTGCAACCTTCACGGGTCCATGCTACGACGGACTCCCTTTTGCTACTACTTGCTATGCCGAGAGGGCGACCGGTACGACGAGACCCTCACGCCCGAGATGGAGGACGACCCGATGTTGACGCATCAGGTGGACCTCACCCGGGCTTTGGGGACGGTCCATGTTGTGGCACAGGAGGAGATCATGGCGTTGCGCAAGTGCCTGCACGCTTGCCACAGCGAGGTGGAGTCGCTACGTGAGCAGCTCGCCTTGTGCGAGACTGCCTTGGCGGAGGCCAAGGCGGAGGCGGCTGCTGCACGTACTCAATCCCAGCAGGCCCCTGCACCAGTTTCGGCCCCAGCACCACCACCGCCAGGCTCAGGGGGACTTCGCACTAGGCTCACTGCTCGCAAGAGCGTGCGGCCCCCGGGGCCCTAGTCTGCTCTGCGCCGTGGAGAGACTCGCGGCAGCCGCAGCAGTTCACGCTCCCACTCTAACACTGATCCATCAGAGTTTAGCGACAGTCGATCTTGTTCCCAGTCACCGGGCTACAGCCCCTCTAGCCCAGGTGTTGGACCTATGGAGGAGTAGTCGGCTTGGTAGGGTGCTTGCTGTAGGTTGGCTAGCAGCAGCAAGTGCAGGTCCTCGGTCATGGTAGTAGTAGTTTGCGTTAGTTTCCTAGTCCTGTATTTGTATAATTATGAACTCTACCTGTGTTATGTGTTTGTAAAGTCCAGCATGGCTTGAAAATCGTAAAAGCTGGCTATGTGGTGTGTAATGTATGTCTAATGAACTGGCCTTGTGTTTAAAATTTCTTTGTCGTTTGTCTTATTTGACCTTTTGTATGGATCTTCTATGTGTTTGTCTTGGGTTGAGGTTTCCTTACATGGTTAGAGCTAGAATCTAAATTGTACCGCAATACCTACAGATGGCTAGCCACAGAGTCACGCGCGCTCAGACCGGTGCCAACCCCGATACGCAGGCCGAGGTAGAGGCCAACCAGGAAGCGCAAATTGCTGGTAGGGGAAGAGGCCCAGGCCAAGGGGTGAATCTCCCACCCACACCAGCCAACCCATCTATGGCCCAAGTAATGGCGCAGCAAACGCAACTCCTGCAAGCCATCTATGCAGGCCAGCAGCCCGGCGCCAACACTCATAGCTCCGACGTTGGTGATTTCTTAAGGACTTGCCCCCTCACTTTCGCGGGTGCAGATGAGCCTTTAGAAGCGGAAGACTGGCTGCGGGACACGGAAAGGAAACTCCACCTAGCCAAGATTGTAGATAATGATCAAGTCATCTTCGCTACCCACCAGCTCCAGGGCGCCGTAGCCGCTTGGTGGGAAAATTATTTGGCTACAAAGGGGCATGAGGAGGTGCTGGCAAGGAGGTTATTCCATGGGGCTGAGTTCAAAGCAGCTTTCAAAGCCAACTTCATCCCGACCGGTGTAATGCGGATGAAAAAGAATGTATTCTGCACCTTGAAGCAAGGGAACATGTCTGTCAGTGAATATCTTACAAAGTTCAATCAACTAGCCCGCTACGCCCTAAAGGATGTGGCGGAGGAAGAAGAGAAGATAGACAGGTTCTTTGTGGGGATGAACGAGGAGCTGCGGGTGCAGCTAATTGTGCAAGACTTCACCAGTTTTCATTAGCTGGTGAATAAGACTTTGATCCTGGAAAACGAAAGGAGAACCCTGGAAGCTAGCCGCAAGCGCAAGCAAGTGGCTCAGAGACCCCAGGGGAGGTTTGTTCAAAGGCTCTTCGACAACTCCTCCTTCTCAGGACCCACCCAGTTTAAGAGTCTAGCTCCCACCCCCTCGTCCAAGTGGCAGTTCATTCCAAACACCACGTCCGACAGGCTAGGCTTCTAGGGCAAACCCTGTCTCCGGCAGGAGCTTCTTCGGATGTGGTGAAGTGGGCCACTTTGTCAGTCAGTGCCCGCAGCGGCAGAACTCTCCGATGAAATTCAATCTAGGGACCACTCTTGCCCGTGGCCAAGCATCAGCGCCAAGTAAAGGGCTTCAGACTCCCCAAGCCAACAAGACTGTTTCAACTCCAAATCGTGGAAGGGTCAATCATATCACCGTGGAAGAGGCAAAGGAGGTTGTCAGAGTTCTGATGGGTACGTTCTCTGTCAACTCCATGCCAGCACAAGTTCTTTTTGATTCTGGGGCTTCGCATTCATTTATAGCAAGGAGATTTGTGGATAAGCTAGAGCTGCCCACTTACCCTTTAAAGAAACTATTATCACTTAGCTCTCCAGCGGGAATTATTAATGCCACCTTAGTGTGCCCTAGGGTAGTGATTACCATGGAAAGATGTGACTTCCTAGCAGATCTTATAGTTTTGCCCTCCCAGACCCTGGACATCATACTAGGGATGGATTGCCTCGCGAAATATCAAGGGATCATAAGTTGTGCCACTAGGAAAGTCAAGCTAACCAAATGTCCTAGGTTAACAATAGAAGTGAAGGTGGACCGCCCGTACCGATGGGGTCGTGCCATATATTATTGTGAAGATGTACCATTGGAAGGAATGATAGTGGTACAAGACTACCCCCGAAATATTTCCCGAAGAGCTTCTGGGCATGCCGCCCGATAGGGATTTGGAATTTGTCATCAATCTGAAGCCCGGTGCTGCCCCCATCTCTAAGAGGCCATACCGAATGACTGTGGATGAGTTAGAAGAGTTGAAGAAGCAACTTCATGAGCTGCAGGACAAAGGATTTATCAGGCCGAGTTCCTCACCTTGGGGATCCCCGGTCATCTTTGTGAAGAAGAAAGATGGTACCGCCTGGATGTGTGTAGACTATTGGGCCTTAAATGAAGTGACCATAAAAAACAAGTACCCCCTGCCTAGGATTGACGACCTATTTAACCAACTTGGAGGGGCCACTGTATTCTCCAAAATTGACTTAAGGTCTGGCTACCATCAGTTGAAGATCAGACCCGAGGATATTCCAAAAACTACCTTCACCACGAGATATGGGCCATATGAATTTACAGTCATGTCTTTCAGTTTGACAAATGCTCCCACCTATTTCATGAATCTCATGAATAAGGTCATCATGGAGTATCTGGATAAGTTTGTGGTGGTGTTCATCGATGATATTCTTATCTACTCCAAGACTACAGAAGAGCATGCTGAGCATTTACGCTTAGTACTAGAGAAGCTGAAGGAGCACCAGCTTTATGCCAAGTTCAGCAAGTGTGAATTTTGGTTGTCAGATATCAGCTTTCTAGGTCATATAGTAACTGCTGGGGGAGTGTCAGTGGACCCAGCTAAGATTGCAGCTGTGATGGAATGGCAACAACCCACCAGTGTCACGGAAGTGCGCAGTTTCCTCGGATTGGCGGGATACTACCGAAGATTCATAGAGGGATTCTCTCGAGTTGCCAGGCCCTTGACCCAGCTACTCAAGAAAGAGCAAAAATTTGAGTGGACCAAGGCCTGTGAGGAAAGTTTTCAGGAACTAAAGAAGAGGTTAACCACCACCGCTGTGTTAGTCCTACCAGATGTACGCAAGGATTTTGAGGTATACTGTGATGCCTCACATCAGGGCCTGGGGTGTGTGCTCATGCAGGGAGGCAAGGTGGTGGCATATGCATCAAGGCAGCTTCGCCCTCATGAAGTAAATTATCCAACCCATGATTTGGAATTGGCTTCAATGGTGCATGCACTAAAGATTTGGAGGCATTATCTGATCGGAAACCATTGTGACATATACACTGATCACAAGAGCCTCAAGTATTTCTTCACACAGTCACACCTCAACTTGAGGCAGAGAAGGTGGTTAGAACTAATCAAAGACTACGACTTAAGTGTTCACTACCACCCAGGCAAGGCTAATGTGGTAGCTGATGCTTTGAGTCGCAAGGCTTATTGCAACAATCTTATGGTTTTGGAGCAACAGCCAGATTTGTACAAGGAAATAATGGCGGTAAATATGGAAATAGTAGAACAAGGTACCTTAGCAGCCATGGAAATTCTACCAAGCATAGAAGAGCAGATTATAGCCGCACAACAAGAGGATCCAACTACTTTAAGACTAAAAAGACTGATGGAAGCAGGAAAGGCTCCCAAGATGACAGTTGATCATGAAGGTGCTCTGTGGTACGGGACACGTATCGTTGTGCCCCATCAAAAGGACCTTAAGGACCTGATACTGAGAGAAGCTCATAGCTCTGCGTACTCCCTCCACCCCAGGTGTACCAAGATGTACCAAAACATGAAGCAGTTCTGCTGGTGGCCCCGCATGAAAACAGACATCGCTGAGCATGTAGCCTGTTGTGATGTGTGTCAGAGAGTAAAGGCAGAACATCAGAAGCCCACAGGGTTACTACAACCATTGCAAATACCTCAATGGAAATGGGAAGAAGTCGGAATGGATTTTATCACGGGACTTCCCCGAACCAAATCTGGGTATGATTCCATATGGGTGGTAATAGACAGACTGACCAAGGTTGCACATTTCATCCCTGTTAAGACCACCTACAAAGGAGACAAGCTGGCAGAACTATACATGTCTCGCATCGTGAGTTTGCACGGTGTACCCAAAAGGATAGTTTCAGATCGAGGTTCTCAGTTCACCTCGCACTTTTGGGCTAGTCTCCATGAAGCCCTTTGGCACCCACCTGGATTTCAGCACCTTCTATCACCCACAGACTGATGGTCAAACAGAAAGAGTGAACCAACTACTAGAAGACATGCTGCGAGCCTGTGCCCTAGATTTCTCTAAGGACTGGGATAAGAGTTTGCCATATGCTGAATTCGCTTACAACAACAGCTACCAAGCCAGCCTGCATGTCCCCGTTTGAAGCTTTATATGGGAGGAAGTGTCGAACTCCTCTCCACTAGTCAGAGGTGGGAGAAGGCTATGTCTTTGGGCCAGATACTCTCAAACAGGCTGAAGAAAAAGTTCGACTCATTAGAGATAGATTACAAGCAGCTCAGTCAAGACAAAAGAGTTACGCCGACAAGAGACGTAGACTGCTAAGTTTTGAAGTTGGGGATTATGTTTACCTAAAGGTGTCACCCTTGCGGGGAGTTAGAAGAATTAAAGTTAAAGGCAAGCTCGCACCACGTTATGTTGGGCCATTCCCAATCGTGGCCAAGAAAGGAGAAGTAGCCTACCAACTGGAGTTGCCCGCAAATCTAGCAGATGTACACGATGTCTTCCATGTATCCCAACTTAAGAAATGCCTTCGAGTACCAGAAGATCAAGCCCCGTTGGAAGCTGTTGAACTCGAGAGTGACCAGACTTACAAGGAGCGGCCTATCAAGATTTTAGACACAGTAGAAAAGAGGACCAGAAATCAAACCATCCGCTTATGTCGTGTCCAATGGAGCCATCACACTAAGAAAGAGGCCACCTGGGAATGTGAAGACCAGCTGAAGAGAGATTACCCGCACTTGTTCACAGCTTACGTTGAATCTCGGGGTCGAGATTCTTTTTAAGGGGGGTAGGTTTGTAACACCCTGGAAAAGTTTAACTCTGAAATATGTGGAGATCTTGAATTGTTTTGCTATGTATTTCATTTGAACTTGGAGTTTATGGGATTTTCTGAAAAATTTGGTGAATGATTCCAAAGGTTAAAAAGGAACAAGAAGAAACCAAACATGTTTAAACAATAGAGAATTAAAAATTTAAAGTAAGAATCTGAAAAGATGATCCATAAGAGACAGGGAGAGGTGCACAAAGACATAAATGTGTATAAACAAGTAAACCAATAATAGATAAAATAATAAAATGGGCACAAGTGAAATATATATAAACATAAACAATTTATTTTAAGGTTTGGTAATGATAAAGAAATAAAATCCATCAAGGGGAAGGAATAAGCAAATACATACAGGTATACATACATACATACATATATATATATATATATATATATATATACATACATACACACACATATATACATTTATGTGCAATCAAGGACTTCCATGAAATGTACCAGTATATCTACATGAGTATGTGTAAATAAATGAATAAAAATAAAAATAAAATTTAAAAAGAAAAATGGGCCGGCCAGCCGACCAAATTGGCCCAGCCAGCCAGCCGGCCCGTCCCCGCATCCCTGCCCCCCTCCCACCCCAGCGGCATTTCGGACAGGTGCCGAAGCCCTGTCTCCGCGCGGATAGCGCCGCCCACCGAGCCCGCTCCCCCGCAGCTCCCTCCTTCGGACCGCCGGACATCGGCGCCATCCCCGCGTGCGTCAAGTCGGCCCCACTGCCGTCCAGTCGCCCGCTGCTACCTGCGTCAGCTTCTGCCACCACCGGCACCCGTCCTCCTCACATCACGGCCCGTTGCCGCCCATGCCAGTGACTCGACCGGGCAGCACCACGCGCGAGCAGCCGGACCTCCATGGCACGGCCCTGCCACGCCCCTGTCACACCCCACACCCGATTGCGTCGCCAACTGCCGCCGTTGCGTCGACTCTACTGTAGCCATGCCGAGCCAGCGTCGCCGCCATGCCCCGGCCACCTGCCCTCCTCGCCGCCCCGCTTTTCCACCCTATAAAAGCCTCGGCCGAAGCTACCATTCACACCGCCAAACCCCCCTTCTCCCTCCCCTAGCCCCCAATCGGCCTCCCGTGCCTCAATTTCTCGCCAGCGCCCCTTTCTTCCCAAACTCCGGCAATCGGCCGCGCCGCCGTGTCCCTCCACCTCCGGCCAATTCCTCTCTCCTACACCCTATTCGGGACCAGGCGAAGCATATCCCGCCTTCCACCAAGCTCCTCGATCCTTCTGCGGTGCCGGCGTCGACATCTTCCCGAGCCCGTCGCCACCGCACGCCGCTGGCCCTACTCCGGTGATCCCCGATCGCCGCCGATACCCCCATCGCAATCCCCGTGATGCACAGAACCCATTTTGGCCCCCACCGGGACCTCTCTGGCTGCCCACCGCCAGCCACGCCGCCGCCGCTCCCGCCCTCGGTTTGCTCTGCCACCGGCCTCTGCTACCGCATAGCTTAAGAGGTATTTGTGTCTTATACTAGTAAGCAACACTCGAGAGTCCTCCTGGCTAGCAGCGCTGGCGCTAAAACTCACCCTGGCAGCGCGCGTTCGAGCCTCCGCTCCGCTGCGCCGGGTGGGTTTTGGCGATTTTATTTTTTTTGGCTGTTTACTGTGCGCTAGTGGTCCAGCCGAAAGTGAGAAATTGTGTATAGGGCTGTACACTAACTCTTTGGTAGGGATAGTTAGCATGTGCCATAAAATGTTACATATATATACACACACACACACACACATCCATAAGTGTATATACAATGAATAACCCTTTTTAAATCTTTAGCAAATAAATTTAATGAGTGATTAAAGATAACCTAAAATGGCACATGTAGGAGCAAATAACCTATTTAACCTTGTGTAATAATTCCTACAACTTCCAACTAAGGGTATTTTAGGGACTTTTGATTATGGATATTTATCATGTGCTAGAAAGCAATACTTATATATTTGTATAACATAAGAAATTCGTTTAGCTCTTTGTCAAGTGAGAGGGTTTAGTAATGGTATGATTAGAGTGAATGCTCACATGACATAATGACCCATCAAATAGAGGGTGTAGAAATTAACCATTAGCAAGATAGGCTATAAGATATTATCAACAACCTAGGCTATGACACCCCAATGTAATTAGAGAATATATTATACAAGAATGACTATGGTTAAATTTTAATTAATTGAAATGGGATCATTCTAGCACCAAAGCAAATAAAGTAAGTCTCTAAAGTTGTCTAAATCCCATGTTCATTTAATGAAACCACAACCTGAAATGGGAGTTATTTGGATTTGCTGTTACATGTTTATTTGGTTTGTTGATTGCCCTTTTCTTTTTATCCAAATTTTTGCGCACGTTAAAAAAATAGCGTACGAGGCTCAGGAAGAGGAAGCCGAGGCAGCAGCTTTAGAAGCTTCAGACAACCCCGAACCCACCCACTGTGACCAAGGCGAGTCAATACTTTGATCATGTTGAACCTACATTTTCTGCAAATTACTTTTGTTTAAATTATCAAATAGATATTGTTAATTTATATGCAAATACATGTTTAATTTAGAGTTCTAGTTAAATGCCTATTATCTAACTTAATTAATATTGCCCCTCCTTTGGAATATTTGAACATGCTCCGTCCGCTTCGCGCCTCACCGACACCACCCATGCCTTCCACGTGTGCCGGCGACCGCCCGCCGCTCCTCGGCCGAGCCTCCCGCCCTCTCCCTTGCCGCCGCACCGAGCACCACCACCGTCGCCCTCTCTCCTCCGCCATCGCTCTCCTCCGGCCACCCCGAGCCCCGGCGCCGGTAAGAAACACACCACCGCCGCCTCACGCCGGCCGCCACCGCGAGCCCGCGCTCCGGCGAGCTCGCCGCCCGTGAGCCACTTCGGTTGCCCGTGCTCGGGTGACATGGCCGCCACGTGGGCGCCGCGTGGCGCCACGCCAGCCAGGTCTGCCACCTCGGCCTTCACCCTGGTTCGCGAACCCGGTTCATGGTAGACCGGGCCCACCGGTCAAAGTATTTCATTCCCGCCCAAAAATCCAAAGTTTGTTGACGTCATAAATAGCCATTCTCAGTACGAAAATAAATCAGAAAATCTGTCTTTTTCTTCTAATTAAACTTCCGGAAGTCATAACTTTCTCATTTTAACTCCGTTTTGACCCGTTCAAATTTCTAAATTCTTCTAAAATCCTAAACTACTCAAATATACACTCTTTTTGAATTTTATTTGAATTTTATTTGTATTGAATTATTTTGTTTGTTCTGTCTTTTCGCGCGTAGAACCCGTCGTTGCCGAAGACTTTCCCAATCTGTAGCAAGAATGTCCAGACAGCGTGCAAGAAGGCAAGTCTCCTTTGAACATTTTGTACCTATGTTTGAGAAATGCTTTTTATTATTTTAATTTATTTGCATTGCTATTTACATAGAACACTAGTTTCTGTCTTAAGCTTTAGTTAATCCAATTATTGATATGCCCTCGATTGAAGTTGAATGCCATGTACCTTTGTAACCTTAGGATTTCCTTTGTCTCAGTAATGAGAATATTATAATACTTTGCCAATAATAGAACGGTAGTAAAATGCTTAGTCATGCTATTCAACCTTTGTAAACTTGGAACAGAGAATTATATCTCATTGATCTAGTCTTTTAATCATAAATTAGTGGCGATTGGTGTTGCCACTGTTCTTTTAAAAATAAAACAAAATGTGAAAATTGTTTTAGACCAGGGCAGATGGTTAGATTGGATTGGTGCGATTTTAGCATGAGATTTTGTAAAGTGTATGTTTCACCCTAGTCGATTAAGGACCGACTCTTGTGATTGTCCAGACTGAGCATTACCGTGCAACCCCAAGTCTATATGGGTACGACCTTACTGACTAACTTACGATAGTCTAGTTTAGGTACCACCAGTGGAAAGTGGGTGCCAGGGTTTTACTGGTTTATTCACAGTGAGGGACAGGGTTTTACTGTACTCATATGGCGCAAGACGGGGTTTCTGACTGGGTGGATCTAACCCTTCGACGGTGAAAGCCCAGCGGGTGGTGTCTAACTAGACTAGAGTGAAGTAAAAGCTTTGCGATATTTTATTTAGGTCTCATGCCAAAGGAAGCATGTTGACTATTAGGATAATTTATCTCTTGGGGGTAAAGCTGTACAACCTCTACAGAGTGTTAAACTATTCGAATAGCCGTGCCCACAGTCAAGGGCGGGCAAGGAATGCATTCACATGGTAGATCTTTGGTTTTGGTTTTAACAACAAAGTTTTGGTATCTCGAGAGTGGTGGGAACTCTCAGAAGGGTATCCTAATGGATAGAACCCGTAGTTTTGAACCTTGGCGGTTAGAGCTGGTTAACTCGTGTTCGTGGATAGAACCTTCACTATAAAATGCTTAATTGTTTTAATAGTTTCAGTTAAAACAATTACTTTGTTAAATTAATTCCTTCGAAAATATTTAATAGTATTCAAAATAAAATATTGCTTTGTGCAAAAGAACCATATAACCCTTCCTTGTTAAGCCTTGCATCTACTGCATTTTTTCCAAGACTTGCGGAGTACTTTATGTACTCACATGCTGCACTAAAATCAACTTAGAGGAATATGAAGCTCAAGATGGAAATTACGACTACTTCGCGTGTGGATTCGACGAAGGCTTTCCGGAGTACTAGGCTGCGTTTCCCCAGTCAATTGCCTGTGGCGTATTGATGGGTCTTCACCAGATTTACTTTTGCTTTCGCTGTGTTTTGTGAGTTTGTAAGGTCTTGAAACCTCAGTTGTAATAAAGAGGCCTTTTGGTCTGTACTCTTTACTATTGTAATAAAGCATTGTTAGTTATGTATCATCACTGTTTGACTGTGTGCACTAGCTTTGATCTGGGACTAGTGCTGTAATACACAGAGGGTCTGGATTCGGAAATCCGGGGTCCCGACAGGCCTCGAACCCTATGGTTAGCTTGATCCTGCCAATGTCTAGGACTAGCGTACCGCTGAAACTGAGAAGGGGGATGCCTGACTCTGATGAGAGCGACCGCGAGATTCCATGCTTGTCGAATATGGAGGTGAACATGATGTCCTTTGAGAGACCATGTGGAGGTCATCCCGTGTGTGTGATGAGTAATTGACATCGGTTTAGGAAAGTCGAGTTTGGTTTGTGTGGTTCGGACCATGTCGTTGCGTGGTGCAATGGGTTCGGTCGGACTTGGTCAAACCTAGTCAAAGTGGTTAGAATGCAGATTATGTCGATTTGACAGGTTTGGGCTATTTCTTGCATAATGAGGTTCATTGATATTTTTATGCTTTCATGTATCGAGCGGTGCTATGTGACGTGTTTCTTGTTTGTGTGACTGCAGGACGTCGAGGCGGAGTCGTGGTGAGACACGAGGTGACCGGACTAGACACAGGGAGGTGTCGAGGTCAGAACGGTCGGATGTGTCGAAGACGGCGGAGATTTGATGTGGTTACGAGTCGTGGATGACAAGGAGCGCGGAAGCTTCCCAGAAGGTGCACGAGGGGCGAATCAGTAAATTCGCAAGGCTGCACAAGCGGGAGCGGGCTCCGTTGGATTTAGCGGGCGTAACGAGGTGGAGACCCGTTAGCCAAGCGCTATAAATAAGTGGAGGGGGCTGCATGACTCCCCATGGCTTTGGGAGAGATTTAGGGTTTGCTTTGGTCAAAAGACTCTTTAGGAGGTAGTTTTGCTTTGGGCTTTAGTTGGTAGAAGAGGCAGGGTTCTGTTGAGAGCTTGTCCCCTTCGTAGCTTCTCTGTGTGTTCCTCCTAAGAAGCATGTGAAGCTCTTGGTGATCTTGAGGATGGAGAGGGAGAGTGAGGAGATGGATTGAGAGTCTTGTAATCATTCCTCTTGTTCTAATGTCCATGCGTATCGGGACTCCTCTGTAATCCTTTTGCTTCAATGAATGGAAATCTGAAGTTTTCTCCCGTGCTCTCTGTTCTTCCTTCGTTCTCCTTTTTGTCTTGATTTTGAGTTTCGTGATTTCTTGTTGTTTGTTGTTGGGGAGTGCCCAAATGGGTTGCTATGACATGGGGGATGCTCAAAAGTCATTTGGCTATTTAATCCCAAGAGCAAACCGAGTTTGATTCCAGATTTTGTTTTTGAGCCCTCTCTATTCTTCATTTCCTCCTTCTAGGGTTTAATGCAAATCTTGATTCCCTTCGCAAGATGGCTTGAAATTTGGCATGGAGACTCCAGAGGCTATTGAGTAGCTATCCTCAAAGTTTCATAGCCAAAGGATCAAAGGTGAGGAGTAATTTGGTTTTTGGCTCAGCTCTTGCAAGTTTTCAGATTTTTTGCTATAATATGAAATTCTTGTTTCTAGGGTTGATTTCTTTGTTCTCTAGAGCCTCCTTGCTATTGAGTATGTTTTGGTGATGTTTTGGGCCAAAAAGAATGGAAGAATTCCATCATTCTTCTGGTTTTTCAAAGTTCTGTCTCTGCTGTCTGAAAATCCTGTTTGCTGATTTCTTCGTGCGGTACTACCGCTCCTCGAAAGGTACTACCGCTCGGCTTAGCGGTACTACCGCTCAGAGGTACTACCGCTTGTCTCAGCGGTACTACCGCTTGCAATCAGACCTGCTCTGAAATTATTTTTCTTGACAGTTTCTTTCTGGATCTGGTTTAGCCTTGTTGCTGTGTCTTCCAGCAGTGCCTATCTTTTTTCTTCATAGCTTCTATAGCTATTGGAGAAGAAGCATAAGTGTGGATTCTTGAGGGGCAAATTTAATTTTTGAGAACGCCATTCACCCCCCTCTGTCGCCATTTCGGTCCAACATCCTTAGAGCTTCCCCATCTTCGAACACATGCCTTGCTTCACACCCGGCGTTGGACGCAGAGATCACCAGGGCATCATGATGCGGGAGGCTGACTCTAGCTGCGTCTTTGGGGCCAAACGTGATGGGTGTGCTAACCTACTATGGGAGCTCAGATGGGGGGTTGTGTCAATGTGGTGTACTTGGTGGGAGTAGGCTTGGCGTCGCTGCTTTTATGCAAAGGTGTGCACATTTCCACCGGTGATTGCAAGCACCACGCGGCGTAAGGGGTCAACAACTTGCCCCATGGCCTCAAGCCAAAGAGGAGCGGCCGGGGTAGGCAGTACGGTCACTGCCATAGGCGTGGGGGGTGGGTTGTGCTACGGCACATTAGCCACAGCCTAGACTTGTTGTTAGCAGAGTTTTCAGGTGGAGGCAATGAGCTCACACCCCAAAGTGTCATGATAAGTCCATTCATTAATGTTGTAGAAGCGGTGGTTATTGCTGCAATTAGGGCATTGCTCTTCTCACCTTTTTTTTGCCTTCACGCTTGTGCCCACGGTGGTGGCCCCGATGGTAGTTGCAGCAATCATCGTGATACGGCTGGGCAGCTTTGGATTTGACATGGTCCATCGAGTGATGGTGGCATTGCCACCTTTCAATGGCTATTGGGTCGAGCAGCGGTGCATAGCA
This sequence comes from Dendrocalamus latiflorus, assembly GCA_017311315.1. NCBI lineage: Eukaryota > Viridiplantae > Streptophyta > Magnoliopsida > Poales > Poaceae > Dendrocalamus > Dendrocalamus latiflorus. The sequence continues at coordinate 22,226,844 of CM029655.1, forward strand.
CAACGACTAAGGTCTCCGCCTCCCTAGGAGCCCGTCCCTCCTCGAACTAAGAGTATTTCTCCATGATCAAAAGTAGCTCCACCACCATCTTTGGCTCCTTCTAGTCTAGCTTGTCGGCCAACTCCCACTTATGAACAGCTTAGCGAGCGGCCTCGACAGCGCTTGTGTCAAAGATGCTTTGGACCTAACTATTGATGTGGATGAAGTGGTGCATGAAGTCTTTGATGGAATCTCTTGGCATTTAGTTGAGAGCATTCAGGTCAAAGGATGCCACTAGCTTGTTCTAGCTCCCTTAGAAGTGTTTGCTCAATTTCTTCCAAAGCTGTTCCCACAAGTACATCAAGCACAGCGGGAGGGAGAAGTACCATGATTGAGCGACCCTCGAGAGAGCCAAGGGCAAGCTTTTCATGATAATGGTTTTGTCCCCTCTCGCTGTCGTTATGGCGGTTTCGTACACACGAATGAACTCCATAGGAGCCTATGAGTACTTTGTAACCTCCGACATCCAAAAATGTATCGACCACGGTGTTAGAATGGTCAACAAGACTGACGACCTCATAGGCAAGAGCCACTTAAGATTGGGGGCATGAGGGAAGTTCGATGCGAAGTTGGGTGTGGTATCTTGCACTTGGCTGACCTAAGATAACCCATCCCCCAAGTGTTCACGGCTCACCCCTGTAAGTTCAAGCTCCATTAAGTTGGTTTTGATGATAATGACAAATATAATTGTGAGACTAACTTGTGTATCAACTATAATATTGCCTAGTCTCATTTTGGATGAAATTAATGATAAATGGTTTTAGATATAATGACAAATTCAATTATGAGACTAATATATTCATTGATTATGATATTGCTTAACTCTCATTTGGATGAAGAGATGAGCATCATGGAGGTATGCATTCTACATCTTATTGCATCCCTCGGATCCAAAATATAGATTTAACTCTACCAAAAGTCTAAGATGAATATGTGCATATGTTTCAATTATACATTCTTCTATGCACACATTTAAGGGGAGTTCACTCTATGTTTTGAGGTTTTATTAGTATTGGTCCATGTTCCTCTTTTCACATATTAAAGATCTTTATTTTGAAACATATCCCTTGAGTATATATAGCTTGTGTAGTTTATATATACTCATGATTGATTTAAATTAAGTCAATTGCAAATGGGTTGTCATCTAGTTTCTCCATTATTTGTTAATGGTTAAATGATTAATGACAACCAGATGAGTAAGCTTTGCTAGAAATTAATCTCAAAGATAAATATTCACACTCAAATGAGTTAATTGCTTAAGAAGCGTATCTTAGAGTATACATGTATTGTGTATATGTTGTATGCTCGTAAATCAATCTTTATCTCATTATTTGTTGAAATTGTCATGAATTACCACAAAGAAAAGATTGTGGAATCTAGTCCTTCCATTATGAGTTAATGGTGAAGGTTTGGTAATCGATGACAATTGATTGTGGACTAACATTTTTCATGAGTTTGATGAATATGTTAGGTTCTACAAATGAGGATGACTTGGAATAACTTCATGTGTTAAAGATCATCAAGTCAAGATGCGGGATGGAATATGGCTTTATGAGTTGAAGGCCATCAAGAAGAAGATGTGTTATGAGTTGATGCATGTCCAAGGCAAGCTGATCATGTATTGATCATCAGGTCAAAGTGAAAACCTATCATGTGTTGATGGAGTTCAAGTGAAGGATGCATTATGGGTTGATGCATAACAAGACAATGACCCGGACTTAAAATAAATATGTGCATCATCAAGCTTCAAGAGAATACTCAAGGCAAAGATACGACTAGCTAGGGCTAAGGATGTGTTCTAGTCTTTTATCGGTCTTGGTGTTTGGTTGGAAGACCGGATTTCTAGTATACGTTGCCATACTATTCAGAGGGGTCATGTCTAGTAGCTTGAGTCTCATCATGTATTGAGAGCTCAACCTCACTTGCTCTAACTCTCCATAGCACGATGCTTATATTTACGAATGTGTTTTGCAAATAGTTGAGGCTCATGTACTAAATCTTTGTAACATAGGACTATACATTGCAAATGTGTTTTGCAAGTGTCTGAAGTCCATTTTTCTTACTCCTTGTGGTGTGAGGCTTATATTTATAAATGTGTTTTGCAAATAGTTGAAACTCATATACAATCCTTATAGCATATGACTTAAGTTTGTGAATGTGTTTTGCAAATGTGAAGAGTCCATGTACCTATACCTTGTGTCATGATTTCAAAAGTGTGCAAATATATTTTGCAACTTGTTGAGAATTATATTTAATCCTTGTGTGCATGATACTATAACATGCAAATGTGTTTTGCAAGATTTGTAGAAGTATATGCACTTGTCAGGATAATTGGAACTACCAGCATGTATTGTGTGGTACTACCAAAGATCGGAACTACCGGCATGTGCTGTGTGGTACTATCGAACTTTGGAAGTTTTGAAAAATCATGTGGTATGTTTTTCAAGAGAGACACGTGTGGTAGTCTTCTCCTCCCCGCGTGAGCGGTAGTTCCGCATGTGTGGAGTAGTACTTCTGATGATCGAAAGTACCAAAAAAAATGAATGGTGAAACTATCGATTTTACTGATAACGGCTAGTTTTTTTAAACGTTGCAAAGGGAAGCGGAAGTACTGAAAATATAAATGCGGTACTTCTGATAATCTTGTTTTCTGTCTCGAACGTCTATTTTCGAGGTGTGGGGTATAAATACCCCCTTGTGGCTAGTTGGGGCAAGACTTTTAGTACTCTGTTTCACTCTCTTAAGCTAGTGTGATGTCCTCCTCTTAATTATGCATGTGTTGCACCTTATGAGCAAGGAGGAAGGTTCTAGTTGGCCTGTGTTGCATGTAGAGGTGGATTTAGTATCCATTAGAGCTTGTTCATTTGTCGCATATGGTGAGAGTCAAGCGAGGGGTTTGACTTATTACTCTTAGAATTTTCCGACTCCTAGATAGTATTAGAGGTGTCGTGCGCGGTGATCTTCTCAAAGAAGGTTGTGCAAAGACCCGATGAATTATGAGTGGTGTGGTGCTCGCCATCTCCGGAGTGGAGGAAGAGCAACCTTAGTTGATTGAGGTAGTTAGGCTTAATTCGTGGAGTCAGTCCAATTCATTTGGGTTTACCTCAATGTGAACTAGGAGAGACTGGCAAGTCTCCGAACACCACGGTAAAAAGCAACCGTGTCAATTGTGATTTGTTTTCTTATGCTCAATTTACATTTATAAAATTAAATTGATTGCTTATCATCCTAGCATTGTAAACCTTTGATATAAACTTAGGTGAACCTAGTTGATTTAGGCATTATTTGTGCTAAACTAATTTGAGTTAATCTTTCGCATTATTTATTTGGTCTTAGACAAATAGAGAAATAATAACTAGAGAAGAGTTTTTAAAACTGCCTATTCACCTCCTTCTAGTTAGCCTTCTCGATCTTACAACCCCCAAGCCCTGGCCAAGGCCAGGGCCTCCCTCTATAATTAGTTAAGTTGTGCTTGGAGACAGTTGGCTTCTTGGACTGCGGTTGAAGGTGGCAAGTTCGCCCGAGCATGAACTTCAGCCAACTCAGCTAGAAGGGCTTCAACCTCGAGCACCTTGGGGTGTGTTGTCTCCCGTGCTGACACCTGTGCTTCCTCCAGCTAGTTTCTTAGCTCCTCAGCTTCCCAGGCTTCCGTAGGCGGTGGGGGTCTTGCCTCGGGTCGCGCCCTCTCGAGTTGCACTCATAGTTCTCCTACTTGGTGAGCCTCTGCCATGGACCACAAAGACTCGGTCTGTGATTCCCTTAATTGCCTTCAGAGGTCCTCCAACTCTTGCTCCACCTCCTCACGAGTGCTCAAGGGTCTACCTCCCAAGAAGCTGTAGTCTAGCTGATGACCTAGACTTCTGTGAAGAGGTCCGGCTATTTCTCCCGGCCTAGAGCAGCGCGGGCTACGATCCAGCTTGATTTTGGCCTCGAAAGGAGGGGTTCGCATCTCCCACCTCAACAACCTTCCGTACCTTCTCCTTCTTAGGTGGCATGACTTCTCGCTCGAGTCCACACAGATGGTACCAACTGTCGTCGATACGAGACCGGACTATAAACTTAAAAACACCTCCTGTCGGATCCAGAGACCGCCGAGGATATGGAGGGACTCAATGAGAAGCAAGGTCGTATCCAGATACCACTGAGGATGTGGAGGGACTCAACGAGAAGCACATGAATGACCAAGTGTATTCAATATAGGTGTCCAGGGTTACAAAATGGCCTCCTTCCCCTTATAAGAGGATTATTTATAGATGGGAAAAGGGAGGCAAGTGAAGTTATAAGTTTGCCCTTAAGTCCTAGCTTACTCCTAAAGGTATCTTCGTCCTTTGCCTCACACGGGTCCCGCTATGTCTAAGAGACTCCAGGGATAGGGTCTTAGTTGAACCCGAGCCCCGTCCAAGGTTGGCTTCAGACCCCTCTGGGTTGGCTCATGGATTCCGCCGAGGTTGGCTCGTATACTTCGTTGAGATTTTTGTGGATCCAAGGTGGCGCGAGAACCCTCCCTCAGTAGTTTTGGTCGCCAGAACGATGACTTCTCGCCATGAATTTCCTCTCCTAGCCTTAGCTCTGCCATGGATGGTTTTTGGACCTTGTCGAACACTACCTCACCAGATTTGTTATTGATAGTGGTATCCGAGTGAGTACTAAAGCATCGGGAATATCACATCTTATATTTGCACCGTGTTTTAAGGAGGAAAGTACGAAAACACCATAAGAGTGGGAATTATCTTCCCTCTATAGTAAAACACGGTGTGAATGATTATAATATATTTTTGATAAAATTGAGTTGGCCCCCAGAAAAACAAGCAAAAAGGCCTGGACACAAGAAACAAATAATTGAGTAAAATGAAGCCACATACCGTTCATTGTTTTGCCGCGAACGGGATGCCTCTTCGCCATCGTCGGGGGCACACTAGAGCCTGCCATCGTCGCTACATCCGGTCGAGGAAGTCGCCGTCACGTCTGGTGCCTCTGATTCGAATGTCAGGATGCCGAGGAAACGCACCGCTGTCAAATCTGATGTTGCGGTTGGGGAAGACACGCTGCGGTTAGATCCGCCAGCTTCGGGGAGGCGTCCGTATGTCAGTTGTGTTTTCGATTGAATTTTTGCAGGATGCTTACTTCTATCATGAACTATGGGTCTATTCTTTTGAGCTTTTGAAATCGGCTTTTGGCTTCTGTTACAGTACTTAGGGTGTGTTTGGTTGAGCTGTGGCTTCTGAAAAAGCTGCTGTGAGCTGTGGGCTGTGGAAAAGCTGCTGTAGGTTGTGGGCTGTGGAAAAGCTATAAGCTGTTTGGTTCAAACAAGTATAAAACTTACCTCCTATCTCTATTTTCCTTGAAACAACTGTGAAACAGCTCTCTATTTTCACCATTTCAAAAAGCAGAAAGCCAAAAGCCAAAAGCAGGGTCCAAGGTGCTTTCAAAACTGTACTACCCAAAAGTAGCTGCTTCTGAAAAAACAGCTTCTGGTTTCCACCCCTTTGGTTAGCTTTTAACTTTTTGAAAGCAAAAGCAGCTCCCAAAAGTTTAACCAAAGGCACCCTTAACTTTCAAACGGAGTATTTTCTGAAGACGCGGTCTACAAGTTAAACGATCTACACGTTAAAAGCCCAACATTTGTACCAGCCAAAATCGCAAGTGAGTATCTGTATCTCTGTAATCTGTACCGTAAACAGCCAAAATTCAAAAATTTCAGCCAAAAGCCATAAGCTGCAGTCGAAAAGAACATACCCATATAACAAGGAATTTCGGGATTTTTGTGGCTATTTGCACCGTATTTTGAAGAGGGAAGCATGGAACCATCATGTGGGTGCGAAGAACTGGAATCGCTCTCGGCAAGCACCGGATATTATCTCGAATAAGGAAAACCGTTGCATTATCACGCAGCATTTTTTAACATCAGTTGTACATCTAATAAATTAAAATATGAGAGTGACTATGGTACATATGTATTTAAATTATACACTTTTTCCTCAAGGGTGAAAATTTTGGAAAAAATCTTGCGGATGCACCATTGGTTCATTGTTTCGAGGTATCTTTCTTCTTTCCAGGATTGCCACCGGCTCTTCCTGAATATTGCCTTCAGAATACCACCAAAGATAGCTCTGAACCGGCGACAACTTGGGGGTCTGGAGCCAATATGCTTGTTAATTTAAATGACATGAAAAATTGGACGAATTTGACACCCTTCATGTAGCAGCAGTTTATTTGCAACTTTGCCAATTTTTTTCTAGTATTCTGAAAGGCAAACTGAAAGAGGTCCTTTTATTATGGTTAGTTATATTCTCAAATAAACCATACTCCCAGCCTCCCAGCAGCAAACATTCGAACTCCTCAGTCAGTCAGTCCTCCTATTATCAGCGAATTGTTTCATTCTAGCTAGTCTGAGCTTTTAGTAAGTGATCGTTAGTGGCTTGAAAAGCAGCAGTTCTCCATTGTAGCGTATCTCTCATCACTTCTTCCGTAGAATAATCTGGGAGAACATTTTTCAGTTAGACGCACCATACGGCCTAGAAGGGAGTCATATTATCAAAGAAGTACTAGAAATGATGCATTACACGGCCAACAAATTGTTATCTTTTATCTTGTTCAGTGTTACCGCTTTTCCGTCATTCGTTTTTTATTATGAAATGATACCAATTGGTTTCAATAAGAAAATCATGGATGGACTCATGTTAGACTTTTCCAAAAGAAAAATCTACTAGTAAAATTGAATGTCGCACAATTCCTCTCTCAAACTCTTGGAAATGCAGCAGCAGTTATCTGATTTAAGAAACGAGCATCGAGTTTGTACCACAGTTGTTTTTGCATTAGCCATATTGGTATTGACAGACAGTCTGCATGGCCAGATGAGTATGATTAAGTGACATCCAGTTTCCAAAGCTGTCGACCATTCCGACATGCTTGCGGAATGCTGTTCCATGCACTAGAGGTCAGAGAACTTGTTACATACACTAATCATACCATGAGAAAATTTCCAGTGTAATCAGAAATGATGCCAATTGCCAATAGCAACGAACCATCCTGGAGCACGAACAGCTGTACCTGGAGAATAGCATGTAAATGAGGATGAGGAATTAAAATCTCTTCCGACTAATTGAAAGCTCCAGGCTGCTGTAGTGTATAATTTGAAAACAGTTACTAGGGAGTTCATTCATTTAAATTAAAAAAGAACCTAAACCAAGTCCTGCGGCCCCCAAAGCGAACAGCATATATATTAACAATACCAGGGCATGCTGTCAGTTCCTCTCAATTTTGTCCTAGTAGCCCCATGGTCCGATTTGAGTCATTATCATTTATGAATAGTTGGTGCTGTGTTTCAGGGGACTCAATATAGCATGGGATCAATATTCCACCACAGCCCCAAATATACAACACATATCATCTCAGGTGAGTGAAGTACGGGAGAGCCGTCAAGCAAAGACTTTTACGTTGGAGGAAATTGCAACTTCAACAAAGATTTCTACTCTCTTAAGCACCTCGTCACAGTGTCCCTACTTTTTGCATAAAGGTAATTTCCTTGTACAAGCAAGAAGGGCCTCATATCAAGAAAAAAAATGAAAGAAAGCCTTAGTAGGATGTATAATGTATCAACTGTGGCTGGCTCCCACCAAAACTGATACCTTGCATGGAGCAATTTTATGTGCTCCCAAAATTTCTTACCCCAAAAAGAGAGAGATCAGCAAAGTGGAAGAGAGGGAGCAGCAAAGTATCCAAGCGAGTGGTTTCATCCCTTCATTTTTGAGCAGGTGGTGGTGCTTGCTGTTCTCGATATGTTCTCAGATAATGTGTTTTACAAGATGTGTCGTGTCTGCGGTGAAATCTTGCACCAAAAAAATATTTTGCATATTTTCCCCACATTGTGAACAAAGTATTTGAAGGAAGCATCAATGTAGCGAGCTCTCATTAACAAAAGGAAATCATACTGGAATACTCATGCCACCTGTATGCAACAAGCTCCTACAGTCATATTGATAACATTTATTGTAGGCGAGTTCGACAATAACTATCTCTTATCCACTTGATGAACATAGTATCAGCAACTTCAAACAACCCTTCTTTTTTGTCCCTTTCGCCCTCACATATACCAAATTCATCAAAGTAAATAAACCTTGTATACCAAGCAGATCACCTAGAGCCACATCTGCTAAAATACATGCATATGAAGTAAACCAACTGTTTTAACAAAGATTATACATATCCAGGTGGCAGGTAATCCATGATAGAAAAGATTGCATAGATTCAATGTGCTTCTTGCAGAACAACACATTCCATGTCAGAAGTCAAAATCCATAAAAATGCAAACAGTTGTGTTCTCCATGGTCCACCTTCCCTCATACTGCAACTAGAAAACAATTGACAGATTAGTCGCATTCTTGTGATTTCAACACAACATCACAAAATGAACAAAACAAAAGGGTCAACAGCCAACTTTTTACGTGCACGTAATTTGCATTCCTTGTTTCAGCAGAAGGGCCTTATGAGAAGCAACACCTCAAGAGTATCTTCTGACGATATAAGTTCAGATATAATGTATCAACTGTGGCTGGCTCCCCCAACAAACTGATACTTTGAAGGGAGCAAGTTTATGTGTTCCCGATATTTCCCTTTACTTGAAAAGAGAGAGATGAGCAACGAAGTAGTCGAAGCTTCAAGCGACATGCTATGCTCATCAACTCTTGACAGATAGTTTCCTGCCTGGACTATCTCACCTTTTTTCAATAACATTCTGATGATACTATTTAAAAGACGTGAGTCAGGAGCACAGTGGCTCTTCTCCATTGATGAAAAGAGATTTTCAGCCTCTTCCATTGACCCTTCGCTTATAAGGTTCGTCATCATTATACTGTAGGTATGAACAGTAGGTACCAATCCATTGGCTGAGATAGCAGCAAACAAATCCTTAGCTTCCTCTCTTCTCCCAACCTTGTACATCGCACTAATCATAACATTGAGAATTGCAATATCAAGCTTCACATTTGTTGCACGTAATTTCTGGAACAGCATGATTGCTTCGTCAGTACAATTATTGCCACAAAGTCCGCTAAGAACAATACTGTATGTCACTGTTATTCCATTTTCAATCATCTCTTGTAACATTTTCTTTGCAGCAACAGTTCTCCCAGCCTGAAATAATCCATCCAATATGATGTTATATATAAAAGCTGTAGGTTTAACTCCTTTACGCAACATTTCTGTGAATAGTGTCAACCCATCGTCAATACATCCATTTTTACAGTAGCCATTAACAAGTGCACCAAACGTAACAACATTAGGCTCAATGCCAACTGATACCATCACATCAAGTACACTTAATGCTTTCTCCATCTTACCGACTAAGCAATAACCGTCGATCAGAGAAGTAAGCAGAATAACATCAGGCCTCTCACCAGTACGTATAATCCAGTCAAAGATATCCTGCGCTTCCATTACCCTTCCATCTTTACATAGACTGTTTATTATTGAACTAAAGAATGCAATGCAAGGACGACGAATACCTTTATTCACCATTTCGGAAACCAGTTCCTCAGCTTTGACCAAATCACCATGAGTACAAAAACCCTGAATTAGGCATTGGTAAACGGCTGCGTTAGGGGGTATACCCTTATGAATCATCAGATTGAATTTGTCCATGGCATCAGTCAGCCTACCCATCCTGCAAAGTGCATGTATTACAGTTGAATATGTGACTAGATTAGGGTTCACTCCCTTCGCAACCATGGAATCAAATATTTCTCTAGCTTCTTTAATTTTTCCTTGCTTGCAAAGAGCATCCATGATCGAGTTACAAGTAGCAACATTTGGTAGAAAACCCCGACTTGTCATTTCTTTGAACATTCTACCCGCATCGTTGCACTGCCCCAAAGTGGAATATCCGTGGATCAAACTATTATATGTCACCTTATCTGGCAGAACACCATTATCAACCATCTGTCTAAGGATGTTCTCTGCCTTGTCCATTGCTCTGGCCTTGCACAGCCCGTCAATAATCGAGTTATATGTCACCACATTAGGTGCAATCCCCTGCTGTATCATTTCATGGAATAGGTCACATGCTTTGACCACTTCGCACTCCTTAAAGAAGCCATCAATGACCACGGTGTACACCACCACGTTGGGGGAGCAGCCACCTCCTTGTTTGGCCATCATCCGGAGCAGCTCAAGCGCCCTCTGACTCCTCCTATTGTCACATAAGCTCTTCAGAAGTATAGAGTACGAGAAGAGATCAGGCATACAGCCCAGCTCGGGCATCCGGCTGAGCAGCACGTCCATAGCCTCATGTGTCCGCTTCAAGTCGCACAGGCCCTTGATGACGTTGGTGACAGCGATGACATCCGTCCCCAGCCCCGACCTGATGAGGCGGCCGAAGAAAGCGAGCCCTAGGTCCGGGCGCCTCGCGCGGCAGCAGCAGTCGATGAGGATGCCGTATGTGTGGACAGTGGGCGATGCCACCCGTGGGCCGGCGCCTCGGGACATTCGGTTGAAGAGGGCGACGGCGAGGGCGGGGCCGTGGCTGCAGGCCGCGGATGGCGGCGTACGGGCGAGTGCGGCGAGAAGGCCGTTCAGCGCGCGGGCTGGGACGGGGGTGGCCTGCTGCAGCAATTCGTCGAACAGGTGTGCTGCGTCCTCCGGGCCGAGCGTCCCTGAGCGCACGCGCTCCGTGGCTGCGGCAAAGGCTAGGTGGGGTGCGCGTGGTGAAGGCGCCATGGTGGAGGAGGCGGTGGAGGTGGCGAACATGGAGGTGAGGCGGGGGCGTGACATTGCCGTGCGGTGGAGAGGGGGAAAATTGAATATATAGACCAAGTTGAGAGTGGTTTGATAAAATAGGACTAAGTTTATTTCACTTGTAAATATAGGATTGAGTTAAGTGTCTTCTTGCATATATGGTATTTTTCCATTTTAATTTCATTTTCAATTTCCTCCTAAAGGAATCAATTTCTGGGACCAAAAATCATGAGCAATCAATTTCCTCCTAAAGGAATAATGACATCAGTTTCTGGGACCAAACAAGCTATAACATGCAGCACAACAGGCACCAAACAAGCTAATATAACTAACATTCGCCAATTATACCATCTAGTCATTATCATCATGCTAAACACAATTTAAGGGAGTGAACTAATACAAAAGCTTCAAAACGATTTCCTAACCATTTTCTCCCTGATTCTATGACAATGCCACAAGCATGCACAAATAGACAGAGGAGCCCAGAGGTCGCTGGTGAGGCTGCGGCGGGAGGCTGTGGTGGTGGTGGGCGGGCTGGACGCGCTCGCCTCGCTCCACGCTTCGCCGCCCGAGCCGCCGGTGACCCCCGAGCGCTTCCTCGGCGTGTAGTACGCGTCCTCGTCGGAGGAGCCCCGCGTGGTCGCGCGCTGCAGCGGCAGGAGCGGCCGGAGCTCCGGGCTCGGGTGATCTGTGGCCTCGTCGTGGCTCACCCCGCGCCGCGCTCGCTCGCTTCGCAGCTTGCAGTACGGGGACCGCCGCCACACCGCCGCCGGCCGCTCCCTGGCAGGCCCTCGCGAGCGCTGCAGGCCGCGCTGGCTTCCCGCGAGCGTCGTCGGCCCCGAGCGCCGCCGGCGCTCCCTCGCCACCCGCGGTCACTCCCCAACACCACCCGAGATCTCCAAGCGGCGGCGAGAAGCAGAGCAGAGCGGGATCGCTAAGGATCTGGGGAGAGCGAGGAGAAGGATTCGAGGTGGAGAGAGCAGCGCCCAAGCAAAAAGCGCAGAGGGAGGAGGGGGATCCCGGATAAGGGGCAAAAGAAATGGAGGCATAGAGGTAAGGGCAAAAGGGTCATTTCGCATAGGGAAAAAGGGGGCCGAAAATTGAAAATGAAATTAAAATGGAAAAATACCATATATGCATATATGCAAGAAGACATTTAACTCAATCCTATATTTACAAGTGAAACAAACTTAGTCCTATTTTATCAAACCACTCTCAACTTGATCCTATATATTCAATTTTCCCGTGGAGAGGAGGCTGGTATTGGACTGACCCCGTGTACGTATTGGGGTGGCAACTTACTAAAAGGTTTTGGACTCGGGTCAAACACTACCGTATGGTACGGTGCTTAGGGCTCATATCTAAATTTTTTTGTTTTGTTTATGACCTAATGTATTTTTAAGGTGAGATCACATGGTTTATGAAAATAGCTACAATGTTTATGGCTTGAAGGAGGCATTACGATGGATCCATAATAAAAAAAGCAATCTCTCCTCTAAACAACTCCACCTAGCCTTCCCAGTCCCCAGTGGCACCATCATCTCACCTCCCTCGCTAGATTCGATTGATCTTCTCAATTTTTACCGCCGCCGTGCACTCCACACCCTAATACACTCCACTGCCACTAAGCACCCTACCGACGTCGCTCCTCTTCATCGTCACCGACCATTCCCCTCTCCATCACCAGCCCTCTTCACCATCACCGACCACTCCCCTCTCTACACCACCACCACTACGCCTCTACACTAGATGTGGAGTTGACGGCCGTGAGGACGCTCCCCTGACCACCATGCGGCCGGATCCAGCGATGGTGACCGTCTAGGACCTCCATGTGACCAGATATGGCGGCAATAACGTCGCCATCTCCCATCCGAAAAAGTTTGGCTTTCGTGACGAAGTTCACGAGTGGCTATTCGCTTGGGGAGGTGAGATGTCGCCGTCTCCCATTGGAGAAAACTTAGCGCTTGTGACGAAGCTCACGAGCGGCTATTTGTTTCGGGAGGCGAGAAAATTGCCGTCTTCCATAAAAAAACTTGGTGCTCATAATGAAGTTTATGAGTGACTAGCATAGGGTGAGAATTTGTTGATTTTTTTTTTTTGTCATAGGCTTGACCATAAGGGGTGAGTTAGGCGACTCGACCCTGGAGGGCAAGTTGTCGCAGACTCGGCCCTGGAAAGTGTGTTAGGCGACTCGACCTCGGAGGGCAAGTTGTCGTAGAGATCAGGCATACAGCCCAACTCGGGCATCTGGCTAAGCAGCACGTCCATAGCCTCATGTGTCCGCTTCAAGCCGCACAGGCCCTTGATGACGTTGGTGACAGCGATGACATCCGTCCCCAGCCCCGACCTGATGAGGCGGCCGAAGAAAGCGACCCTAGGTCCGGGCGCCTCTCGCGGCAGCAGCAGTCGATGAGGATGCCGTATGTGTGGACAGTGGGCGATGCCACCCGTGGGCCGGCGCCTCGGGACATGCGGTTGAAGAGGGCGACGGCGAGGGCGGGGCCGTCGCTGCAGGCCGCAGATGGCGGCGCACGGTCAAGGCGGCGAGAAGGCCGTTCAACGCGTGTGTTGGGACAGGGGTGCCCTGCTGCAGCAATTCGTCAAACAGGTGGTGTGCGTCCTCTGGGCTGAGCGTCTCGGAGCGCACACGCTCCGTGGCTACGGCAAAGGCTAGGTGGGATGCACATGGTGAAGGCGCCGTGCAGGAGGAGGTGGTGGTGGTGGCGAATATGGAGGTGAGGTTGGGGCGGGACATTGACGTGCGGTGGAGAGGAGGCTGGTAGTGGACTAACGGAGCCCGCGAATGACCCAGTGTACAAAAATAGCTACAATATTTATGGCTTGAAGGAGGCATTACGGCAGGATCCACGGTATAATAAAAAAGCAATCTCTCCCCGACAACTGCACCGAGCCTTCCCTGTCCGGCTGTCCCCACTGACACCATCTCACCTCCGTCGCTAGATCCAATAGACCCTTTTCAGTCTTAACCGCTGTTGTCACTCCACTCCACTCCCTTCTCCACCCTATCGCCGCTGAGCACCCCACCACTATCGTTCCTCTTCACCATCACCGTCCATTCCCCTCTCCATCGCAGCCCCTCTTCACCATCACTCCACCACCGCCGCGCCACTTCACTAGATTTGCATATGACGGCCACAAGGACACCCCCTAACCACCATGTTGCCGGATTTGGAGATGACGATATCTAGGACCTCCACGTGACCAGATATGACAACAACAACTCCACGACACCTCATCACCGCTGCCATCAGCGGGTTCCTCTGTCGCCGTCACCACGTCCTGTTCGCTGACTACCGTTGTAACATCCTACAAATCAGAATGTTCAAAATATATAAAATTTAAAACTTTTTCTTGTATTTTGTTAGCATTTGGTTTTTCCTGTCTTATTGACTGAAGTTTCACTAGAAGTTAATTTATGAGCATTAACTTGAGAAAAGAATATACAGTTGATAAAATTAAATTGAATTAAAATTCAAATATGAAAAGATGTTGCAGAAAGTGGCACGAGAGAATTTACAATAAAATTTATTTAAATAAACCAAAGGAAAGAATTGGGATTCAATTCAAAGAATATTTCTTTAAAATAAGTCATGAGCTAAAAAATTAATAAAAAGAAATAGGGTATATTAGTATAATTGAAATCAAAGGTCCAATCATTTAAAATTCTAAATTTTAAATGATTTTCAAAATCACGCTCAAATTAAACTCAAGATTGATTTCTACTTAATGTAATTCAATTATAGCATTCCACAAATAAATGAATCTGAGCCATCCTTTATTAAACTATTCATCTACATTATTGCTTTCTATGTGTTGGCTCACGAAGCACGATGGTTTTTGCTCACCCTCGCTCACTACAATAACTCATAACCGGTGGAGCAAGACTACTATGCCTACTATGCTACATCGGGACCAGATGGAGAAGAGGACGGAGGAGACTAGGACGTTTCTCTAGTAGTATAGCCCTTACCGTAGTTAGGTTGACTTTGATGGTGAATGTGTGCATATCTATTATCCAAATAGATAATAGTAAGGCATCCTTTACCCTCAGTCGCTTGCCTGAGGCAAAGTGGCCTCTCCCCTTTTGCTATTTTGCTTCCGCTTCCGCTTAAACATTTGGCCTGATCGGTCCGCTATGTAAAACTCTAACTGCTATGGGTTATTTAAACTTTGTTATGTAATAATTATGTTGGTTCATGCGATGTATAAGTTTGATTTAACAATGTATATATAAGTACTATATACTAATCTAGGGAATAGTACAGTGAAAATGTAGAGAATTCCAAATTGCAAATTCGGTGTCTGACTGCGTTGGTATTAGAGCATACGACTGTAGAGTAAAAAGCCTTAGCTAGAATAGCTATTAACCAAAGACTTAGTCTTATTTTCAAAAACTAAAAACAAAAGCTTTACCCAAATCGTAGCATAATACTGCTTCTACTTACCTTTGGCCATGGGACTACTTCAACCATAGAGAGGACAAAGGCGAGTTTGCCAACATATTGCGTAAACTAATACGATACTTAGGTTACCACCACCCTCCCATCTTTTGGGGACGGAAGACCCAAGAAGGAGACAGGAGGCCTAGATAATGGAAGTATTCTCTACACAAGAGAAGGCGAGTACACCTCTCGCACCTTGTGTACCGAGCACCTGAGGAGCACCTCCACTGACACCTTCAGGATGCCGCTCATTTGGCTTCTGCTTGCCTGTGTGAGATCCACGATGTCACCATGCTAACTTCCCTGTTCTGCTACTATCCGTCCCTCCAGAAGGGAGGACGCTATAGTGAGACGTTCATCACCACCTCCGAGGACAACAGGCTCCTGACCCACCAGGTCCAACTCACCCGAGCTCTGGACCAAAGTCATCAAGATTGGAGATCCCAGTCGAGCCGCAGTTGCTCCCATTCCTGCTCCAGTTCACCCAGCTACAATCGCTTCCACTCCTGTTCTCGCTCACCTAGTGATTGTACCACCTACTGTGACCACAGTCTCATGGAGTAGACAAACCTAGGAGTTAGGTCAGCTAGTATTACTTACTAGGAGTAGGTTTTGGTTCACCAGAACTAACCCCTGCATTAAGTAGCAGATTTGTAATGTTTAATGCATTGTAGCCTCATGACTGAGCATGGCCTAAGTGCCATATACTAGCTGTCATATATAACTTGTTCAGCTGCTATAAATGTTATGTGGCCATCTTAGACCTTGTGGTTCATTCTTCATTTCTTTTATTCGCTTGATTCTTGAATTCCTTCCTTGAGATATTTTTGACTCCTTGCATAGACTTTTAGTGCTAAATATGCTTGTTCCCACAAATGGTCCCAAGGAGAACCGCTCAATGGCATGGCAATGCCAACTGTCGAGCTGTGAACCTAGTAGGTCAAGGGAAAGGTCATGGATGTGGGGCCTAACCTCCCTTCGCCACCAGTCAACCCCATCATGGAGCAAGTGATGGCCCAACAAACGCAAATTGTACAAGCCATCTTCACTGGCCAACAAGCTGGGGCTACTAGCCGTAACTCAAGGCTAGCTGACTTCCTGAGGACCTGACCCTTAACATTTGCATCAGTAGATGAACCTCTTGAAGTAGAGGACTGGCTTTGCGACACAGAGAAGAAACTACAACTTGCCCGTTGCGCGGAAGGAGACAAGGTAGCCTTTGCTACCCACCAACTCAAAGGAACCGTGGCTGCTTGGTGGGAGAACTACTTGGCAACACGTGAAGGAGATAGCCCTGTTGCTGAGGAAGCCTCCGAGGAAGAAGAAGCTGAAGAACAAGAAGAGGTAGCTAAACCAGCAGTCTAAAGCATACCCTAGGCTGAATTCAAGACTACCTTCAGGACCAACTTTGTGCCCACCGGGACCATGCGCATGAAGAAGAATGAATTCGGGACATTAAAGGAAGGGAACCTATCGGTCAACGAGTACCTTACCAAGTTTTACTAGCTAGCTCGCGACACACTAGGAGATGTAGCAGATGACAAGGAGAAAATAGACCATTTCCTTGAAGGGGTGAATGAGGAGCTGAGAGTACAGCTGATTATTCAAGATTTTCCTAGCTTCCAGCCAGTGTTAACCTAGGCGTTAGGTGTTAGGCGGGCGGTGGGTGACCGCCTAGTGCCTAGGGCGCCTAGACGGGGCCTAGGTGGCCAAACACAAATGCAAGTAAATATATGTTTTGTATGTATATATCAGTATATATGTAATTAACTAACCAAAATTTGATGATTTGCCTTTGCAATCAGCTCATTTGCCCTATGGTTGTACATAAGGACCATTTTGTAAAATGTCCAAAGCATATGGGTCTTTTTGCAAATCAGCTCAATGGAAGAGAATCTCGATTCCCCATTTCCTTACTTTTCCCATTTGGCAAAAAGCCTCTAGCCACTCACTCCTCTACTTCTTCTTTCTCCAACCTTCTCTCCCCACCAGATCCAACCGGCCTTGTGCCTCCTTCCTCTCCTGTGCCTCCCCCTCGGCTCCAGCCCCCTACGTTGCCGGTTTTCTCGCCTCCCCTGCTCCTCTAGCCAGCTTGGCCACCAGCTTGCCAAGCTCCTTACCGACCCCTCAGGCTTTGGCCTCCCTATGAATCCGACCGCTGCCTCCTACTCCAGCGCTTCGCCATGGTTCGGCCGCAATGCCCTGGCTCGGCCTCCCTGCTTGTCGGCTTGCTGTAAGTTCAAGCTTCATTAAGTTGGTTTTAATGATAATGATAAATCTAATTGTGAGACTAACTTATTTATTGATTATGATATTACTTAGTCTCGTTTGGATGAAAAGGTGAAAACCATAAGAGGTATACATTGAAACATATCCCTTGTGTATATACAGTTTGTGTAGTTTATATATACTCATAATCGGGTTGTCATCTAATTCCTCCATTATGTATTAATGGTTGGATGATTAAATGACAACTGAGTGAGTAAGCTTTGCTTAACAATCTTATTCTAGAGTATACAATTGTTGTGTACATGTTGTATACTTGCAATTCAATTTCTATCTCATTATTTGTTGAGGTTGTCATGAATTATTAAAAAGAAAAGATTGTAGAATCTAACCCTCCATTATGAGTTAATGGTGAAGTTTGGTAATTAATAACAATTGATTTGTGGACTAATATTTTTTATGAGTTGAATGAATAGATTAGGTTCCACAAATGAGGGTGACTTCGGATCACTTCATATGTTAAAGATTATTAAGTCAAGTGAAGAATGCATCATGAGTTGATCATCAAGTCAAGCAAAGGGTGCATTATATGTTGATGCATATCAAGACAATGGCTCAAGGCAAAGATATGACTAGCTAGGGCTAAGGATATGTTCCTAGTCTTTTACTGGTCTTGCCGTTTGGTTGAAAGACCAGATTGCTAGTATAGGTTGTCATACTATTAAGAGGGGTCTTGTCTAGTAGTTTGAGTCTCATCATGTGCAGATAGATCAACCTCACTTGCTCTAGCTCTCCATAGCATGATGCCTATATTTGTGAATGTGTTTTATAAATAGTTATGGCTCATGTGTTGTCTCCTTGTAGTATGAGGCTTATATTTACAAATGTGTTTTGCAAATGGTTGAAGCTCATATTTAATCCTTGTGTGCATGATACTATAGTTTACAAATGTGTTTTGCAAAATCTGTTATATGCACTTCTTAGGACAATGGGAACTACCGATGTTGTAATCACAGAACTACCGCATTTGCACGTAGTTAGAATTGATGTGGTCGAAGATCTGTGTTATCGAGATCAACGTGGTCGGAATCGACATGGTCGAAGATCTGTGTGATCGAGATCAACATGGTCGGAATCGACATGGTCGAAGATCTGTGTGATCGAGATCATCGTGGTCGTAATCGACATGGTCGAAAATCTATGTGATCGAGATCAACATGGTCAAAATCGACATAGTCGAAGATCTGTGTGATCGAGATCAACGTGGTCAGAATCGACATGGTCGAAGATCTGTGATCAAGATCAACATGGTCAGAATTGACATGCTGAAGATCTATGTGATCGAAGCCAGCATGGTCGAAACCGACGTGGTTGAGATCTGTGTGATTGAAACCAGCGTGGTCGAATCGATGTGGTCGAGATCTATGTGATCGAAACTGACGTGGTCAAACCAATGTGGCCAAAACTGACATGGTCGAGATTTGTGTGATCGAAACCAGCGTGGTCGAATCGATGTGGTCAAACCCAACGTGGTCGAGATCTGTGCAATCAAAACCAACATGGTCGAACCAACATGATCGGAGACCAGTGTGGTCGGAGACCTGCTTAGTTAGAGACTAGCGTAGTCGAAGACCTATGTGGTCATACCGGACAATGTGGTCGGAGACCAGCATAGTCGGAGACCTGTGTGGTCGAATCAGACAATGTAGTTAGAGACCAGCGTAGTCGGAGACCTGTGTGGTCGAACCAGACAACGTGGTCAGAGATCCGAGCGGTCCAAATGGCGAAACTACTGGCTTGGTGAACGGTACTTCCGAGTTGTGGAACGACCAGCTTGTGTAGTGGTACGTGTTGTGGTTACTGACCAAACAGTAAGATGAGAGTATGGTAGTGGAGATGACAGATGAACAATGCTCGCCCCTTCCCCATGTCTAGGGCAGCATATATATATTGACATGGGAGGTGTTTTACAATTATGTCCTTACACTCATGTACCCTTCGCAGGGGTATTTATGTCATTATACATATCCAATTTTGGGCTTTACAACCTCCCAGCAGGCCGGATGGGCTTAGGTGGGGACCATCCCTACAATAGGAGCCTCTCATGGTGAATGGCTTCACGGGCCGAAGCCATGTCGCTGAGCCACTTGGGCCCCTCCGTCCCTGCGGCCTATGATGCTCTGTGATCCTGGGCGGAGGTGATTTTGCCGGTGTAGTTTGGCTTTGTGCCGTGGACACAGAGTTGAATTGGATGCCAGAGTTGTCCTGCGGATGTGAAGTCGTAGTACGTGGCGGAGCCGCCTTGTAGGGATGAAGTCGAGGTGGAGGTGGGGCTCGTCGCACAGATGTGAAGTCGAAGCTCCTGGCCAAGCCGCCCCGCGAGGACACAGCTGAGGCCGAAGTTGAGGTCAGGCTCGTCCCACGGACGCGGAGTTGAGGTGGGTTCCGAAATCGTTGCACGGACGCGAAGTCGAATTACGGCCCGGTGGCCCGCGACCCGATGATGGTGTTTTAATGGCTCCAAGGATTACGCCGGCTACTATCATGCGATGGGAGTTGCACGAGGCACCGGACCGCGGTCGCACGCTCCCTCCCAAGGGGAAGGGACACATGGCGGGTCGTGATTGGCGCGTCGTGCTCTTGTCAGGCGGCCGCACGACCATAGCCGTGCTTTCCTTCCCGAGGGGGCGGGACGCGATTGGCGCGTTGTGCGCTGTCAGGTGGCCGCACGACCACAGTCGTGCTTTCCTTACCGAGGGGACGGGACGTGTGGCAGGACGCAATTGGAGTGTCGTGTGCTGTCAGGCGGCCGCATGACCGCAGTCGTGCTTTCCTTCCCGAGGGGACGGGACGTGTGGCAAGACGCGATTAGCGTGTCGTGCGCTGTCAGGCGGCCGCACGACCACAGTTGTGCGCTTCTTCCTGAGGGGGCGGAACGCGTGAGTACGCGCACGCGACCAGGTGACTGCGCATCTCCGGCTTCCGCCGATCATGTTTCCCGATCGTGGGGGAGGCGAACGGTTCGGCTTCCATCGGTTGCGCTTCCCGATTATGTGGGAGACGAAGGGGCTTTATATACCCCCTCATCGCCGCACCGCTGTTCTTCCCCACTCGCTTGCGCCTTGCTCCCTCGCTCTTTGGTTCTGCACACCCTACTCTCGCATCGCTTGTTGCGACTGTTCACCATCGCCACCGTGCGCCTCACCGTGCACTTCCTCGAGGACAATGGCTCGTTGCGAAGAACGTGCTCGCCGGCCCAGCGGTGGCACTCCCTCCAGCCGGCACGGGTCATCGTCGACTGAGGTGGAGTATGCCCTAGTGGGGCACGACCCCTCGCTGACCAACAAGCGGTGGACGGCCAAGACGAAGCCGGAGGGCCCCTGCTCCCATGTGTTGGGGCAGACCCTCGCGACGAAGGAGACGATACTGTCTCTTCTACGCGAGGGAAAGCTAGCGGACCGCAGCGAGGTGCGCCTGCCTGCCAACGATGAGACAGAGCCGCACCCGGAGGAGTCGGAGGCGATTATCTTCATCGCGTATTTTGAAGCCGGACTCCGAATCCTGGCGGCCATGGTCGTTGGCGACATCCTTCATACTTACGGGATGGAGTTGGCGCAGCTGACTCCGGACGCGCTAGCTCGCGTAGCTGTTTACAGCTGGGCGACGCGGACAGAGGGGGCTTGGCCCAGCACCTCTCTGTTTGCCTTCCTCCATGACGCACGATGCCAGCCGAAGAAGCTGGAAGGAGGGGAGTTCTCCAACTTCGGCAAAGTCAACTTCGGCAACGTCAACTTCGTCCTGCGGTCCCCATGCGCGAAGATCTTCCCCGCTAACTCGACCCGAGTGAAGTGGAAATCGAACTGGATGCGGCGGTGGTTCTACCACCGTGTGGTGCGCGGCAGCGGCCTAGAATGCACGGGTCGCCGATGTCGTTCAACACTTCACCGAGCATGAAGCCCGACCGTGAGGATGAGCAGAGGGCGCGGAGGCTTGTGGGGATCACCCTCCACTTCAACATGCGCGACCTCGCGGAGGAGTTCGTGATGTATGGTGCGGCCCCGCTGGCAAGTCAGTGGCACATCCAGCCCGGCCCCATCCGGCCCAACGATGTTCAGTCGTCCATGTCCTCGTTACCGAGACCCTCCGACCCTCGTAAGCTCCTTGTCACAAACTGCATTCGGGATTTCCTTCGGCCCCCTTTTTTTGTGACAACGCTTCGCTTTACATGCATGACTCCTCCTGGAAGACGCCGAGTGCGCGTTGGTTGTATTCCTTGGGCCATACGTGGCCAAGGAGCACAGCCTACGCGAGTTGGCGACCGCAACAGCGAAGCTGGGGCGGGTAAACTGGGTGTGCAAAGCTCTGGGCATCCCTATGCCAGAGCATGCCACGCCGACCGAGGGGCGGGCTCACCTCTGCGACGGCAACGACAAGGGGGAGGCGTCCCCTCCACGCCGAAGGGCCCGGTCCCCCGTTGCCGTATCCAGCCCGCCGGGCGCCCCTTCCGTTGATCCTGCCGGAGCCGAGGGTGCGACGGTCACCAGCTCCGACCTAGCGGAGTACGCCAATTCGGATTTGGAGGTGGAGGCGGATCACACAGCTCCTGGCGTGGAATCCTTGGGCGGCACCAAGGGGCGTAGCGCGGACAACCAGAAGAGCGAAGCTTCGTCACCCACGCCAGCCGCAGAGGTCGAGGAATCTTTGCCCAGGTCCCCGAGAGCGAAGTGACCTCAGACACGATCGCCCTCCAAGCTGGAGGTGTTCACGATGGCGACTGGGGTTGGGGGCATGTCGGAGTCGAACTCCGACATAGAGGCTGCTAGGCCCGAGGACCTGGTTGCCCCCAAACACCGCTGGTGTCCTCGCGGTTCATTCTGAGGCGGAGCGGACACCCCAACAAACTTCACTGGTCCATGCCGAAGGTGAGCGTAACTCCTGCGACTTCGCAAAGCTTTCCTCTACTTGCCCGCTGATCCCGTTGTCAACATCAGCCACGACACGGTCGTCAAGACGTGGACAAGGTTCGAGCGATGGAGACGGCCGCAATGTCTCCAGTCTCCCGCCCCGGATGTGACATCGACACTACCGCCCTCGAAGTCGCCGGCGCGGAGGCTCCGCGTTTGACCATCTCGGACTTTATTCCTCGGTCGGAGATACTGCGGGCTCTTCAGGGGGCCGCGGACTGCGCGAATGCCAGCTTGGACCAACAGGCGCTGCTATCGTGCGGGTCAGAGCTCCTAGAAGGCGAGCTAGAAGCCTCGAAGATGAGGGTAACTGCTCGAACTTCGCGATTTACACCGTTGTTTGGGACTTCGCTAATGACTCCGTCGTGCAGACCCTTGCTGTCGCTTGCGCTCTACAAGCGGCACGTGCCTACGAGCGAGGGGCGCTGGAAGATCGGCTTCGCGCTGCCGAAGAGGCCCGCTCCGCCCAGGACGAGCGCATTCGTGTCCTGGAGACGGACGGCGCGAAGGCGATCACGGATGCCTAGGCACTCGTGGCGGAGGCACAGCGTGCGGCCACCGAAGAGCGCGATGGTTTCCTCCAGTAGATCGCGGCACTGGAGGAGGAGAAGGCCCAACTGACCGCTTCCCTTGGGCAGAAGGACCGGGCTCTGGGCGACGCCTCGGTAGCGACGTGGGACGCGATGCAGGCTCTGGAAGGCGCCCTCAAAGACTTGTCTGTCATCGTGCCGCCTCGCACCTTCGGTCCCGAGGACCTGTCGCGGACACTTTGGCGAATCGGAGAAGCTTTCGGCCTCGCCCTCAATGCCGCCCAATCCTTCAGCAACCACTGCTCCTTCATGACATCACGCATCGCCTTCGCCCTGCTCCACCACCGAGGATGCTCGCACGTGGGCCAACTGGCCAATCCCCGACTGAAGATGCCAGCCGAAGCCGAGGTCATGTCAGGCGTCGTGCGTGCCGTCCGCTGCACCGTCCGGGCCTTCCACGAAAGGATCTAGGACTACATCGGGGATGCCACGGTGAAGGTGGCGCTGCGATGGACCCTGCAGGGCGAAGGGGACTTCAGCAAGTGGCTTGAGGAAGTTCCACGGCGCAACGAAGACGGTGCCGCTAACTCAGAGCATGGCGTCGACCCACAGGTGTGACGCCGGAGTCTTAGGGTGTAGGTGTGCGTTGCCATGTATCCGTTATTTATGTAAAATAGCGCCATATGGCCCCTTCTTTTATGAATGAAATGAGAATTGCTCAAGTGTTTTGATCGCGCATACTGTTTTCCTCCGGGCAGATGCTTGATAGGGGCCGGTTGCTAATTTCGGACGTCATGATTCGACGACATCTTCGGCATTGGGGGTGGGCGGAAGACTCCTTGAACTTCTGGGAGGCCCAAACTTCGGCGAACGAGACTTCAGCGCGAGGGTGTATCAAGGTGGAGCCAGACGAGTAGCGACCTTAACCACTCGAAGGCACTTGTAGACATTACTTTTTGGCGAATGTAATTACCGAATGTCTCTGTAATATTATTTCATGAATGCAATAAAAACCATGGTTGAAGTGAATAGGCGTGCCTGCTTTTCTCTATGATTGTACTTGTCTTCGACCAACACATAGAACTTCGGATGCGAAGTGGTCTTCGCTAGCCTTGTCCTTACGCATAGTACGCGATACGCCTAAGCTAAGGTAGGAAGGAAGGGTCGATGACCCTGCCCGAGTAGGCGTGGACTTGGTGAGCGTTCCCGAGCACTCCGTCCCCTACCCTTTGAAGTGGCGGTAGCGGAGCTGGCGTCTAGCCGAAGTAGACAATCGAGCGCTCCGTCCCCTACCCTTCGAAGTGCCGACAGCGGGGCTGGCGTCTCGTCGAAGTAGACGCTCGAGCGCTCCGTCCCCTATCCTTTTAAGTGGCGGCAGCGGAGCTGGCGTCTAGCCGAGGTAGACGCTCGAGCGCTCCATCCTCTACCCTTCGAAGTGGCGGCAGCAGAGCTTTATACTCAGTGGAGCGCAACTTATACTCCATAGAGTTGCTCGGGACGACAAGTTCCCGATGCTTTATACTTCGCAGAGTACACAGAGGCCTAGGGCCATCACGTGATTTTTTTATACTCCGTAGAGCTGCTCGGGACAACAAGTTCCTGACACTTCATACTCCGCAGAGTACGTGGAGGCCCGGGGCCGTCACGCGATTTTTTTATACTCCGTAGAGTTGCTCGGGACGACTAGTTCCCGACGCTTTATAGTCCGCAAAGTACGCGGAGGCTCGAGGTCGTCACGCGATTTTTTTATACTCCGTAGAGTTGCTCGGGAAAGTTTCTGACGCTTTATACTCCGCAGAGTATGCGAAGGCCTGGGGCCATCACACGATTTTTTTTATACTCTGTAGAGTTACTCGGGACAACAAGTTCCCGACACTTTATACTCCGCAGAGTACGCGGAGGCCTAAGGCCACCACACGATTTTTTTATACTCCGTAGAGTTGCTCGGGACGACAAGTTCCCGACGCTTTATACTCCGTAGAGTACGCGGAGGCCCGGGGCCGTCACGCGATTTTTTATACTCCGTAGAGTTGCTCGGGACGACAAGTTCCCGACGCTTTATACTCCGCAGAGTACGCGGAGGCCCGGGGCCGTCACGCAATTTTTTTATACTCTGTAGAGTTGCTCGGGATGACAAGTTCCCGACGCTTTATACTCCGCAGAGTACGCGGAGGCCCGGGGCCGTCACGCAATTTTTTTATACTCTGTAGAGTTGCTCGGGATGACAAGTTCCCGATGCTTTATACTCCACAGAGTACGCGGAGGTCCGAGGCCGTCACGCGATTTTTTTATACTCTGTAGAGTTGCTCGGGACGACAAGTTCCCGATGCTTTATACTCTGCAAAGTACGCGGAGGCCCGGGGCCGTCAAGCGAATTTTTTATACTCCGTAGAGTGCACGCGGAGGCATCCCTCCGCGTGTTTTATTTATACTCCGAAGAGTGCACGCGGAGGCGCGCCTCCGCGTGTCTTATTTATACTACGAAGAGTGCGCGCGGAGGCATGCCTCCGCGTGCCTTATTTATACTCCGAAGAGTGCGTGTGGAGGCGTGCCTCCGCGTGTCTTATTTATAGAATGGAGACCATGGTTGCAAACGATGTGCTTTATGGACCTCTCCTTTGCGCGGGTGAGCTATTACATGGGGCAGGACGCCGACCATGCTGTGGGCGTCCCCTCGACCTCATACATAGTACCGCCGGATCCTATCTGCGTTCCACGTATGTCGGAGAGTCTGCCCTTCTGACGTCGCGAGGCGATATGCTCCGCGGTGCAAAGCCGCAGCGATAATGTAGGGGCCTTCCCACTTGGACTCCAGCTTCCCTACAGTCGCTGCCTGGAGCGCCCTCTTGAGGATGAGGTCTCCTACCTGGAATTCGTGCGGACACACGGTGCTGGGTGGCGCTCACCCGATCCCCATCAAGGAGATCGAGGGACACCTCACGCTCCTCTACTGGGGCCCGGGCGAGGACCCTCCTCGAACCGGCTTCGATCTCCTCTGGTGTAACTGCCTCATCACCAAAGAGAAGCTTAAATGGTGTGAACCCTATCGGACGCGTCACCGTTGTGCGGAGGGACTAGAGTACGCTATGAAGCTCGTCCGGCCACTTGCCCTTCGGTAGGCCGACAAGGCGCTTCTTGACTCCGGCGAATATGGTGCCATTCGCCCGCTCGACTACCCCGTTGGACTGTGGGTGTGCCCAACCGAGGCATATCGAAGCGTGATGCCCATGCTATCGCAGAACGCCTTGAATGGTGCAGAGTTGAACTGCAGGCCGTTGTCGACGGTGAGCTCCCTGGTGACCCCGAAGCGGCATA
The DNA here is from genome assembly GCA_017311315.1 of Dendrocalamus latiflorus. Lineage (NCBI taxonomy): Eukaryota > Viridiplantae > Streptophyta > Magnoliopsida > Poales > Poaceae > Dendrocalamus > Dendrocalamus latiflorus. The sequence continues at coordinate 22,253,112 of CM029655.1, forward strand.
TGATGTTTTGCCAGAGGAACTGTTGCATGGTCGCAAAGGTCACCCTAGCCAGTGCGACGGCTTTGGGCCACCTGGAGAAGTACTCCAAGGCGACTATGACAAACCGAAGTCTCCTCAGGCGCGCGGGAGTGGCCCAACGACGTCGATGACCCAGCGCACCAATGGCTATACCGGTGGAATGGGCTGCAAGTTTGTTGGAGGCCTGTGGACGATTCGCCTCATCCACTGGCACCTTTGACATTGACGCACGAGGTCTTGCGCATCCGCGCTGACGGTTGGCCAGTAGAAGCCTTGTCTGAATGCCTTGCTGACCAGTGACCTCGGTGCGATATGCAAGCTGCAGAGGCCCGCGTGAATCTCCGCGAGGAGGTGCTTTCCTTCGCTGCGTGAGAGGCATCGTAAAAGTGGGGCGCAGACTCCCTTCTTGTAGAGAACACCGTCTAGCACCTGGAAGGATCTAGCGTGGTGCTGCAAACGCTGGAGCTTGAGGGAGTCGTCCGGCTCCGCCATGCCTTGCAAAAAGCCCTAGATGGGTTCGCGCCAGTCACCCTACTGGGCAATCTGGTGAATGAGGGCCGCATCGCGGTTGTCTTGGGCGATGGCTGCCGTAGGCAAGACCTCATAGAAAACCCCCACGGGGAGTGGGAGCTGCTGGCTGGCAGCCTTAGCGAGGACATCGGCCTACTTATTATCCCCTCAAGGGATAGCCTTGACCGTGACGCCCAAGAAATGGCGCTCCTTCGCCCTCACCGCCACGAGATACTTGGCCAACTCGGGGTCCTTGGCCTGGTAAGTTTTATCGACATGGCCCGCGACCAAGCGCGAGTCGGTGCGGACAAGGACTCTTCGAGCACTAAGGGCTTTAAGCTTCATGAGGCCAAAAAGCAGCGCCTCATACTCCGCCGTGTTATTTGTAGCCAGGAATTCGAGGCGCGCTGAATACAGCAGGCGATGCCCTTCCGGCGCAGTGACGACTGTGCCCACCCTGACACCCGGAGCGTCGTAGGCCCCATCAGTGTTGAGTGTCTATACCGGGTCCTCCGGCTGCACGTGGTGCTGAGCTAGGGGGTCCACTCGGCAAAAACGTCCGCTAGGACTTGAGATTTTATTGCTGTTCACGAGGCGTACACCAAGGAGAATGGTGCAAGTTCGGCTGCCCACTTGCCAATACGCCCCATGGACTCCTTGTTATGTAGCATCTCTGCCAGAGGAAACGAAGATGGCACAGTAATGGGGTGGGCCAGGTAGTGCCGAAGCTTCCTCGAGGCCATAACCAGCATGTAGGCCAGCTTCTCGAGTTCGGTGTACCACGTCTTGGCGTCCTGAAGGGCCTCGGAGACAAAGTACACTGGCCGCTGAAGGGCGCCTTCCTCGAGGACGAGGACTGCGCTGACTATCGTTGCTGTTGCGGCGAGGTAGAGCAGAAGGGGAGCCTCTGGTACCGAGGCGACTAGAGTGGGAAGGCTTGCGAGGTGCTTCTTGAGGTCGTCGAAAGCCTTCGCACAATCATCATCTCAGTGGAACCCGTCGAAGCCACGAAGGGTATTAAAGAATGGCAGGCCCCGTTCGGGCGCCCTGGATAGGAAGCGGCTTAACGCAGCCATGCGTTCGGTAAGCCTCTGGACCTCCCTCATCGTCTTGGGCAGCTCCATAGCAAGTATCGTGTCGACTTTGTCAGGGTTCGCTTGGATGCCGTGGCCAGACACCAGGAAACCCAGGAGTTTCCCTACTTGCACGCCGAAGATGCACTTGTCGGGGTTGAGCTTGATGTCCGCCTGCCTAAGGTTGTCAAAGGTTTCCTAAAGGTCTTGACCGTGGGAGGCACACTGCCTAGTCTTCACGACCACATCGTCGACATAGGCTTTGATGTTCCTCCCGAGCTGGGAGGCCAACGCTAGCGCGATGAGACGCGTGAAGGTGGCCCCTGCATTTTTCAGGCTGAAGGGCATCCTGATGAAGCAATACGTCCCTACTGGCATGATGAAGCTTGTCTTGTCTTCGTCGTCCTTGGCCATGTGGATCTGGTGGTAGCCCGAATATGCGTTGAGGAAACTCATGTGTTGGCACCCCGCCGTAGCATCCACAAGTTGATCTATGCGCGGCAATGGGTAGTTATCCTTCGGACACACCTTGTTGTGGGCTGTGAAAGCAATACACACACGCTAGGCTCCACTAGCCTTCTTCACTAGCACCGGCTTGGCAAGCCATTCCAGGTGCTGGACCTCGCGGATAACTCTGGCCTGGAGGAGTTTCGCTACCTCTGCCTTGGCCGCTTGCTGCCGCTCGATTGACATGCGCCGGAGCCTTTGCCTGACCGGCTTGGCGTCGGGGCGGACCGCCAAAGTGTGTTCGATGAGGGCGTGATCCACACCCTTGATGTCATCTAGGGACCACGCGTAGACGTCCGCGTTGTCCCGGAGTACCTGGAGTAGATCTTGCTCAACTTCCGGGGGAAGGCCTTCACTAATGGACACGCACTGACCTTCGGCGTGCAGGGGCACCGTTTTGACTCCGCCGTCTGGGCGGGGCTTGGGTGTCCATCCTGGGGCGGAAGGCGTGTCTGCCTTTGGAGTATCGGTAAGGACATACACCTTTCGGTGAGGCCCCCGAGTACCAAGCTCTATGCACCGAGTGAGGTCCTGATCGTTGAAAGCGGTGATGACACCCCGCGGGCCCAGGAGTTTCATGTACAGGAAGCCGTGGTGTGGGACCGCTCCGAAGGAGTTGAGGGTCGGGTGTCCCAATATAGCATTGTAGGGGTACGGGATGTCGACGACGTCGAAGACGACGTCTTCGCTCCTCAAGTTGTCGCCTTAACCGAAGGAGACTTGCAGCTATATCTGGCCCAAGGCCTTCAACGGTTGACACCCGAAGCCCTGTAGTGGGATTCCAGAGGGGCCTAAGCGGCTTCGGGGGATCCCCATCTGGTCAAAGGCTCTTGCGAACAAAATGTCAACGGAGCTGCCTCCATCGATGAGGACACGCTTAACATCGCAGCCTGCGATGGCGACCTGGATGACCAGGGGATCCTGGTGAGGGAAGTCCACGCCCTCCGCATCGGCTGATGTGAAAGTGAAGTCATGTTGTGCCCAGGCCGGCGGTGCCTACACCGGGTACGCCGCCACGTGATGCAACCTACGCATGTAAGCTTTCTGCTGTCGCGCCGAGGAGAACTCCAGTGAAGAGCCCCCGGAGATGACATTTATAACCCTGCGTTGGCCCCCTCTGGGGCCTAGATCCGCAAGGGGCCCTCCTGGGGCTGCTGCACGTGAGCCACCACTGACCACTTCCAGGGCTCTATCCTGTGATGGTGGTGCATGTCCGCATAAGGTGATCGCCGTGGCCATGCACCTCGCACCACAGGCCGTATTGTCGGTGGTCTTCCTCCGCACGGGGTCTATCGTCCCAGCCCCAGCCGCGTCCTCGCCCCCGGCCTCTGCGACCTCGGCCGTGACCGGCGTGGGCAGTGTCCTCGGAGCCGCCCTCAATGTCGAAGAAATTGCGGGCCCTCTGGGTTTTACGCTGGCTGTGTTTGGGCTTGTCATTCGACGAGTCCTGCTTACGCTTGCAATCTGAATTGGGGCTTCAGTGCTTACGTGAGTACGCTTGGATTTAGTTAATCCGCTTACCTCATCATTGGGGCGACACCCAAGGCAACACAAATCAGTGCTTTTCACTGCGCACCACTTTTTCAATTCCATCCACAGAATTTTTGAAATAGAACTATATCTGGTTAAGTTCTCATGTTCGCCCTTGACCATGGGCATAGCTATTCGAATAGTTTTTGACTCTGCAGAGTTTGTACACTTTCACCACAAGAGACAATCCGCCCATTGCTCCACATGATTCCTTAGTCATGCGGTTGAGTAGATCATTACAATAACTTTTCAAAATATTTGACCCCTTTTGTCATCTCACTCTATGGGCTGCTCCCACTTGCGGTGGGTCCCATACGTTGCAAGGGATGTTTGTCACGGATACTAGCGTATTTGGACTCCACTCTCCATAATGCTAGCATGACTGTCAAACTTCACTCTGCACTCAGTGTCCCTTTAAGCCTCCCCTTGCCCTTGCAATATTCCACTCCTTTCTCCTACCGGTGAGATGATTCTGGGATTTCAATAGATTTACTTAGCCAAGTTGCAATTTGCAGACTTGTGGTTGTACTATTTTACACAAGAGGTCATGACAAGATTCAGTCCTGCTAGTTATCTGGGTAGTTCTACCACAATCCACAATCTCGTGCTTCTACTACACCACACACCAGCCTCTCCATACCATCTACCCAGATATTTAAGTAAGTTGGGGGTTTTTAGGAGCATAAAATAATCATGTCAAAGTATACCAGTCATTTCCACCCATGACTTCCCAAATCAGTTTCTCATGATTGAAAGTAATGCTTGGGGCATTTTGGTGCCCCTGAGTATCTAAGCAGTACTAAGCATGGCACATAATTGTAGACTTATTTTTGAAAGGTTACAATTATAATTTCCTTAGGGTGACAAGGCTCAGATGTTCAAATATTCCAAAATAGGTGTAATACTAACAAGTTAAATAATTGGCATATAATTAGAATCTTAAAATAAACATATATTTACATATGAAATAACAGCATACCATTTGATAATTTAAAACGAAAATAATTTACAGAAAATATAGATTCAATATAATCAAAGTATTGACTTGTCTGGCGCGGTTTACCGCGATCTTGAGCTCACTCAAAGCTTTCTCATTCGACGGTGGTCTTCATCTTTGTCTGGATCTTGGTCTTGCTTGATCCATTTAATCTTCAGGACTCCAATTCTAATTACGCGCTAAACAGCTGAATCTAAATAAATGCAAGTAACTCAAAAGGTCCAAATAAATCTAATTGAACTTGATTAATTTTTATTATGATTAAATGGGTGATTTGAGGTAGGGTTGATTGGGCATGGAGTATTGACGGAGTCAAACGGGGTTGGAGCGAAGCGATGATAAGTAGAAGGAAATTCGCTAAGATGGATGCCAAGGAGGGTTCATGATAAAGGAATATTCATGAGAATATTTCGTTTAGAACTCGAGGATGGCTTGGCATGGCCAATGATAGAATGACATATCTCGATCTTTTAATTTAACAACTTCTTTTGAGTATTTTTATATTTATGAAGGAAGTTCCATGAGTCGAGCTAGACATATGGATAGGTATATGAATTTAGTTGGGTATTAAGTATTATATTGGTCGAGTGTTGCCATTTATGAATTTAAGGCAGGGGTTTCATAGACGATGTATACAACTTTTAGCTTATCAAATTAATTTGTATTGCTAGTAATTTGCTATGTAGCATTTTATGCGGTCCTAATTATCAAATAATCGTATAATTGGTTAAATGTTTACTTCAGAATATATATTGGTTAGATTATTTCAATGTCTGATGACCTAGGGCTATTATATTTTAGTACCTATATATTAATATGACCTTTTAATTTGGTGGCGCTCTAGAAATCAACTGGTATTGATATTTTATCCCTTTACTTAGCATCTGACATAATTTCATCTTAATTTATTTATGACTGATCGAGCCCGCTACACATGATTATATTTCGTTATCGTTACTAATTTAAAGCTATCGTTTAAGATTTCATGATCGGCGGTATGTTAATGATAGGGTTTATATTTTTAATAGAATCTGCGGTGAATACAAAAATTTTACTAAAATATTTACTAGTGGGCGGCATACATATCATCCATATTTTTCTAACTATTTTATTTTTTAAGAAAAGTCTCTAATTTAGATGGACACTCTATTTTAAATACTTTTAATATTTTGTTTAATTAATGCTCCTTGATTGGATATTATTCACCTTGGGAACCTTTGATTATTATTTATATCCATAGGGGTACATTTTTACCATCCCCAAAAATTTTAATTTTAATTTGAGTTACATAAACATGTTGGCTAATTACCTTGATCTGAACTCAATTGTTATTTTAATTAAGGTTCTTGTGATGCTTAGACATTTATACCAATTTATGCGCCAGTAGCGTCTTTATTAGTATTTGAACTGAAGATGAATATTAATGGTGCACTAATTATTTTTGAGGTTTATTTAATCATATACCAGGAAACCTTTAATTTAAATTTCAATTGTTAAATATTAGTGAGCTAGAACTAAACTATTTCCCTTAATCACTTAATTGTTCATATGCATAAAATTCTATATTCTGATGTATATATAAATTTTATTTGAACCCAAATCAATTATCTTAGCTTCCTTAATTTATTTCCTAAATATTTCCTAATTGAAATGGGCTAATAAAAATAAAAAAATATGCAAAAAAGGGGGATTTAAACCCAAGACCTATGCGTTCATTGCTCGTTTGGCTAACCATCTAGCGTTGCCCTTTTGGTGATGTACTGGAGGACGATAAACAGAAGAGATGAGAGAGTGGCTGGGAGCCAAAACATAAGAGGCAGTGCAGCATTTTTGGCATTGGTGGCGCCGGCGGGGCAGGGCTGTGGACTCGGCTGTGATAGGTAAAATGGAACGTCGGGGCACTAGGGAAGCTAGGGGTGGCCGCACTTCGACTCAGGCGGCGATGTAGTGTAGGCCGAGATGGCTCACGGTGACCGGCCATGGAGGGGAAGGGGGAAGCAATGGCATCGGTGTGGGAGGGGAAGAACTGAGGTGAGCATGAGCTACAAGGGGTCAAGATAAAGCTTACCATGGGGTTTGCCGAGCGGGAGAGGGGCCGTGGCGGACTGGCGACATCGGCAAGAGGCGGTGTGGGTGGACCACCGTGGACTGTGAACTGGGGTGGGAGGTAGCTCCGGCCGGTAGTGGGGGTGAGTTTGCGATGCCACGATGAAGCTTCGGTGTGGCGAAATTGGCCGAGGACAGCTCCAATCGGCCGGTCTCCAAATAGCCAGAGACGAAGAAGAAGAGGGCCGCCGGCACGCTACAAGGCAGGGAAGGCCAATTTGCTGCAGTGGGAGGGAGACGAAGGTGTGGTGAGGCCTTCAGGAGGGTGCGTGCATACTTATAGGGGGCGAGCCGACCGAGCGACGTGGGAGCTCCCGACGGGGCATGGCGGCAGTTGCCTCATGCGCTGCTCGGTGTGGGTGACGGCATGGCTGGTGGCAGAGCGTGGCATGGACGTCACGCGGTGATGGCGAGGTGACTCGACGGGGGCAGAGCATGGCAAGTTGACTCGACCGGAGCAGGTGCACGACGGGGGCGCTGTGGCTGATGTGCGGAGGGTGACCCGGTGAGAAGCGCAGGGTGGGATGACACTGGAAAAAGGGTGGCGACGCTGGCTGATGAAGCATTAATGCGGGAGTAGGCGCGGCAACGTGGGGGTGACAGATGAATAGGGGGAGTGGGGCTAGCTGGGCAGGCACCGAAGCTAGTAGAGAGGAAAAGTCAGGAGAAGAAGAAAGAGGGGAGGAGGAAGGAGAGAGAAGGAAGAATAGGGAGAGAGAAAGAGAGAGAGTGTGTGAGAGGAGAGGAAGAGATAGGCTTAAGCAAATTTTGAAATTCAGATTTTTAATTTGAATTAGGCTTTATGGATTTTGAGTTTTGCATGATATTCAAAATTTGAATTCTCGGTTCAATTATTTAGATGTGAGTTTTTAATATTCCTTTAGCAATTGCTTTTCCTTACCTAGTTAAGTTGAATTTCAAACTTCTATTTCCATTATCTAATACTTGAATTTTAGTTTGTGTGTAGATCCTCGGATTTTGCATTTCTTTTATTAACACCATTATTGTTTTTCCTTGGATATTATTTCTCAATATATTTATTTGCATGTCACAAAACTCAAAAGATTTCAAATAAATATTCAAATAAATTTGAATGCTAGCAAAATGTAAATTTTTTTAATAATTCCATATTTTTGAACTCCGAATTTTGGAATATTACACAAGTCATCTAGGTGCCGGTAAATACCAAGAGTAATAAACCACGATCTTGGCTTGACGGATTTCAAGTGCCAAGGATCAATCTAGAAATAAATGCACTTGAATTTGGTTTAACTACCTCAAATGATGCCAATAGAGTAAGTGATGTGTTTGAGGTGTACTACTTGCTCAAGGATGTTCAATGAAGTAAATTCATCATGTCCTTGAGCTGGTAGGGGTAAATTTATACCCCTCAGCAACCAATTCGACCGTTAGAGGGCAAATTCTTGAATTTCCAGCAAATACGGTAGTATCGCCATTCATCGGTCTATACTACCGCACCTGCACAATAACGGTTATAACAAACGAATTTAATGCCTCTGAACTAGCCATTATATTTGTGGCGCGGTACTACCGCCGTTATAAGTGCGGTAGTTCCAATTTTTGGTAGTACTATTTTCTTGGGGCGGTACTACCATTTTTCTTGAGGACCAAAATTTGGTCCTCTTTGGAAATAACATACCGCCTACTATATTCGGTCCTTCCGGATTGCGGTAGTACCGCTCTAGATTTGCAGTTATACCGTGAAGTGATAGTACCGCCAATTAAACTCCGATACTACCATTTTCTAGGGGAGCAAAAATGCTCCAAAAGTGCCTTTCTGGAAATTACATACCGCCAACTAAGTTTCGGTCCGACCGGGATGCAGTACTACCGCACTACCTCCCGGTCATACCGTAGTGCTACCAGTCATGATACCTCCTAATAGTACGACATCTAACCTAAAATCCAGTCTTCCAACCTTTTTCTCCTAAGACCGGTAAAAACAAAAATCCTAGGCTATTAATACCTTTGTCTTGGACTATATTGATCTTCATGTTAACCTTTAGCACGCATCTCTAGGTTGTCACATTCGTCACCGGGACTAAACCTTTTCAAACACTCGATAAACATGTTAGTCCCATATTCATATTTTATCATTGATTACCAAAACCATTTTAAAAGCCTAAATGCTTTCAATCGCAGCCTACATGCTTTCAATCTACTCCTTTTTGGTCACCGGGACTAAATCTTTAGAATTTTGAATATACGACTTGTTGAAAAACAAGTAATTCTTGCAATGAGTTCAAAGGAGTTTTGACAATTATTTATTTGTAAAGTAATTTCAAAGAAAGCTCCCCCTAAACATGTGCATATAAATTTGAGAAGTTAATTTACAAGCACATATAGAGATTTTTGAAAATTTTGGCGAAGTTTCTTTTGTTTGTTGAACTTTGAGAGAGATGACCAAATTATGCTCAAACTAAATAAGATAAATATTGCAATTCATAGAAAATGGAGAATAACATAATCACATTACCACATTACCAAGTTCAACACATTACATAACATGTCCACATAGCACATAACACAATATCATGACAAAGTTCATCACATTACAAGACAAAGTTCATAGAAACATATCATATGTAAGTACTATATAGTAGATAGATTTTCTTCACTTTCGTCCTCTTTGCTTATCCCCATTTGCGCCTTTTTCTTTTTCTTCTCCCCCTTTGGCATCAAAATACCAATAAGGGGCCTACTCTTGCAGAGAGGGGTCATAGTGACGACGACGACCATAACGAACAGGGGAAGGTGGATTTTCCAAAGTGTGCTCAATGGAGGTGACCCTCTCATTAAGACATGTCACACTAGAAGAGATGGAAGCGAGTGTTGCATTGGTCTTCGATTGATTTTCCTGAATCCGAAGAATAGCAAAGTAAATATGAGATAAGGAAACTTGTTCTCCTTCTAGTGCATCTTCTTGTTGAGCTCGGGGACGAGGAGCTGCAGGGATAGGAGTACCCTCTTGTGGCTTGTATGGTGTATGGATGGATCCCAATCCTCCACGGTATTCGGTCTTCCAGATGATCAAAGCCATGATATATGGAGCATAGTATATTCTTTTGACCCAATCATTCTTAGAAGAGGCAATTTCTCAAATGATGAGATCTATTACATCAAACTTCCTGCCATGCATAGTGTTATCAATTACGTTCCAAGCATATCCTCTAATGGCATTGAAGTTCCCACTCTTAGGGAGAATGGTGTGGTTTATTATTCTGTTGACTAGGTTGGGAAGAGGAAGAAGACCCGCTAGCTTGCCTGGGATATACCTAACATTTCCATCATAATACTACGTCCAGGTAGGAACCAATAGTGCAGGTCTATCATAGATTTTCTCATACCTGCCTAACTCTATCCTTAGGGCTAGCTCAAACTCATCCTTTTGGCACTCCAAGTAGGTAATCCCCATCATCCATGCGATATAAGAGAAATTTGCAGATATATACACTGTGGCATAGAATTGCCGGATCGTCTGCTCATTGTAGTAATTTTTTAGAGCAACAAAATCCTGAATACCAGTCCTTTGAAATAGCTAATATGCTCTATCATACTTGTCTAGAGAGTCCAGATGTGCCCAATCCACATATTTGTGATTAGTGAATTACCTGTGGGGGCCATACATCTGTGCATACACCATCTGCTGAAAACAGGTGTGAAACCTTGGATCTGTAGATGACCTTGGTTGCACAAAATGATTTCACTAACGTAGGATAGCGTATTCATCACCTATGATTGTCCTAGTTGATTGGTTGCTCCTCAAGCTCTTCTATTTCTTCATCAGATTCACTTTCCTCCTAGGATGAGCTCTCCTCATTTGCTGATTTAGTGTCAGGAACATGTGCTTTTTCCCTATTTTCATTGCCTTTTGAGCTGCCTCTGGGACAGCCTCTGAAGCTTGGACAGGTTGCAACTAAGGAGATGCGAAAGTTTGACCGGGAAGGATTGTTCTAGATCTCAAAGTACCATAGAACTTGCAAGTGGTATTTTTAGTCGAAATCTGGACACATGTGGACCTCTAAACACCCAAAAATTCCGGTTTTGGCCCCTAAACCAAAAAAATTCCGTTTTTGGACCCCTTCCGACCGCGCGTTTCGCGAGATGACGCCACGTGTCCCGGCCGGCCGCGCGACCGCCCGCTCCACCGCGCGACCGCGCGACCGCCGCCCGCCCGCGCGACCGCGCCTCGCGACCGCGCGACCGCGCCGCCCGCCCGCGCGACCGCGCCGCCGACCGCGCGTCCGCCCGCCGCCCGCGCGTCCGCCCGCCGCCCGCGCGACCGCGCCGCCGACCGCGCGTCCGCCCGCCCGCCCGCGCGACCGCGCCACCGACCGCGCGTCCGGGACACGTGGCACCAGCTCGCGAACGCGCGGTCGGGAGGGGTCCAGAAACGGAATTTTTTTGATTTAGGGGCCAAAAGTGGAATTTCGGGTGTTTAGGGGTCCAAATGTGTCCAGATTTCTTTTTAGTCTGAGGTATCTGAAAACAAGAGAGAAAGATTATTAGAAATCAACCACAGAGGTTCAGAGACGAGTGGAATGAAATGACTTTCTTTTCAATAAAATTGGTAGTACTGACATACAATGGCCGGTGTGACTACACTGCGGTAGTACTGCCATGAAATGGCCGGTATAACCGATCTGCGGTAGTACCGCTCATGTTGAGCGGTATTACCATTTTAACTGAATAGATTCTAGGGCATTGCAATGTTGAACTTTTTCTAGTGTTTTTTAAGGATTGAATCTATGGAATAGATGTAGAGGCATCTTATAACACTAGATCTAGCAATTTGCCCAAGAAAATCTCACTTTTTCATCCACATTCTCAAAAACCTAAAAAATGGAGATTTCTAGGGTTTCCAACGGGATAAAGGTGGAATGCAAAGAGAGATTTACCTTAAAGAGAGGGAAATCCCTTGGGGAATCAACAATGCCTTGGAGATTTGCAAGTATTGAGAAGATTCATAACTAGACATTTAGAGGAGAGGGAGAGAGTACAGAGGAGAAATGCAGAATGACCGCTAGGGAGAGAAGAGGAAGAATTAAGGTCATGGGTCGGCAGTTAATGTGACCACTAACCATCACGGAAGTACCGCACCCTCAAGCCGAAGATACCGAACATGTAGTACCACAAGTTCCACACCGGTAGTACTGCAAAGTGGTAGTACTGCTGGAATAACACCGGTAGTTCCAATTTTTTTTGGAACTTTAGGGATAGATCTTGAAATTTTGAGAATTTTGCAAATGATTCCTAGTTTTACACTCAAATAAGTTTCATTTAGGATCATTATGCATTACCCAAGCCAAATATCATCTAAAAACATAGTTTTTATGAACATAGAGTTTTTTTAGATCGAATTGAAAATAATTTGAAAATATTATTCTCAAAGGCTCCAATAACACCAAATGAGATCAAAAGGCATGAGGCATGAGTTCAAGCAACATTTGATTAATCTATGGCATTTAACTCATTCCTCAACTTGCAAAAGCGGTTTTCATCTAATGGTTTGGTGAAAATATCTGCTAACTGATCTTCGGTTCGAATGTGGCTAATGATTATGTGTCCCTTGCTCACACGATCTCTCAAGAAGCGGTGGCGTATATCTATATACTTGGTTCTTGAGTGTTGGACTGGGTTATTGGCTATTTTTACGGCACTATCATTATCACTCAAAAGAGATATTTTATCAAATTTAATTACATAATCCATTAATGTTTGCCTCATCCATAACAATTGGGCACAACAACTACCCACGAAAATATATTCAGCTTCGACAGTAGAAAGGGTTACAGAATTTTATTTCTTGGAAGACCATGACACTAAAGACATTCCTAACAATTGACAACTTCTGGAGGTGCTTTTTCTATCCACTTTGTAACCCGCATAATCGGAATCCGAATATCCAATTAAGTCAAATTTAGCATATTTAGGATACCATAAGACAATGCTAAGGAATGCTTTAAATATTGTAGAATTCTTTTTTACAGTTGTCAAATGGTACTCTTTTGGTGATGCCTTAAAACGTGCACACATGCAAACACTAAACATGATATCGGGCCTAGATACGGTAAGATAAAGCAAACTACCAATCATGGATCCATAAGCTTTAAATCTACCAGTTTACCTCCATTAAAATCAAGATGTCCATTTATTGGCATGGGAGTCTTGATGCGCTTTGCGTCTTCTATAACAAATTTTTTGAATAAATCTTTCATGTACTTCATTTGGCTTATGAATGTTCCATCCTTGAATTACTTGATTTGAAGTCTAAGGAAATAGCTTAGCTTTTCGATCATGGACATTTCAAACTCCCTAGATATCATATCACCAAATTATTTGCAGAAGTCTTGGTCAGTAGACCCGAATATGATATCATCAACATAAATTTGGCATACAAAGAAATCATCGTCAATAATTTTTGTGAATAATATTGTATCAACCTTCCCAATTTTGAATCTTTTATAGATTAGAAAATCTTGAAGGTGCTCATTCAATGTTCTAGGAGCTTGTTTTAAGCCGTATAGTTCCTTGAAGAGTTTATACATATGATTGGGGTTTTAGGATTTTCAAAACCCGAGGGTTGTTCAACATATGCAAGTTCGGTTATTTGTTTCATTTAAGAAAGTACTTTTAACATCTATTTAAAATAATTTAATATCAAAGCTTAAAGCAAAGGTAAGTAGTATATGAATAGACTCAAGTCTAGCTATGTGAGCAAAAATTTCATGATAATCTAAGCCCTCGACTTGAGTGTAACCTTGAGCAACTAATCTTGCCTTGTTTCTTATCATAGATCCATTTGCATCTTACTTGTTACGAAAGACCCATTTTGAGCTAATTATATTATACTCCTTGAGTCTTTCCACCAATATCCAATGCCATTTGGGAGGAAGTTCGAGAATTTTGGACATATATAGCCCTGTAGCACACAAAAATTTCAATTTTGGCCCCCTCAACAAAAGAATTCCAAAAATGGCCCCTTGCCCGAGCGCCGACACGTGTCCAGTCGTGCGGTGTGGTACTGCACGACCGCACTGTAGCTGGGTCGTGCGGTACCACACCGCACGACCGCACTGTACACCGCACCGAGCGCACGACTCATTTTCTGATCCAGGATGCCGTGCGGTCGAGCAGACGAATCGTGCTGTCGGTGGCGAAGCAACAGTGCGGTCGTGCGGTGTGGTACCGCACGACCCAGCTACAGTGCAGTCGTGCGGTACCACACCGCACGACCGGACACGTGTCGGTGCCGAGTGGTCGCGCGCTCGGGCAGGGGGCCATTTTTGGAATTCTTTCGCTGAGGGGGCCAAAATTGGAATTTTTGAGTGCTACAGGGCTACATGTGTCCAGAATTCAAAGTTCAAATCATATATGCCTGGTGGCTGGCCTGGTACAATGACAGTGACAGAAAATATTGCAAAGGTATATCGCTTAGCGTCATGGAAAACAATGCATATCCAAACCATTCATTTCAGAAGTCCCCATCCACAAATATGCATCGAGCTGTGTTACTTGGTCTACCCTTCTTCATCCTACAACTAGAGAAAAGTTCTCAGGCAATACTTATGCTCATGATTCCAACAAATCACCAAATAAACAGCAACAACAAAGAGATCAAGGACCCAAATTTTGATAAAGCTCCTTTTCGATGCTTCAGATGTAATGTTTCAACTACAGTTGATTCCCTCAAAAAGCCAATACTTTGTGGGGAGCAATTTCACATGTTCCCAATATTTGCCGTTCTTTGAGGACAGAGATACCAGCAACGAAGTGGTCGAGGCTTCAAGTGACAGGTCCTTATCAATTTTTGACAGATAACCTTCGGCCTTGTCGATCTCACCTTTCTCCAATAGCACCCTGGTAATATGATTTAGCAGACGAGAGTCACGAGCGCAACCACTCTCCTCCATTGATGAGAAGAGATTTTTCGCCTCTTACATCAACCCTTCTCTTATAATATTTGTAATCATTAAGTGGTAGGTCTCAACAGAAGACACCAGCCCACAGGCTGAGATAGCAGGAAACAAATCATTAGCTTCCCCTCGTCTACCAACCTTGTACATTGCACTAATCATAATACTGAGAGTTACAATATTAAACTTCATATTCGTTGCACGTAATTTCTTGAACAACTTAATTGCTTCGCAGTCTCGAGGCTCAGCACAACCTTTTGTTCCAATCGCTAGGCCATATGGGTGAGAAAATAATCATGTAGGAATTAAGTACTTTACATGTGAGCTTAGACCCTATTTAGAATCCGACTGCTGCCGGCTTCCGGGAGACGACCGTATGTAAGTTATGTTTTCAGTTAAATTTTTGCAGGGTGCTTGCTTTTATCATTAACTATATGAAAAAAAAATTGGGGATTATGTGGTGCGAAGCACTGGAATAGCTCTCGGGAAGCACCAGATATTATCTCGATTAAGCAAAACCGTTGCATTATCATGTAGCATCTTTCAGTATCAGTTGTAAACAACACATTAAAATATGTGTGTGACTAGCCAGCGCTAATCATACTACAAGTGTTTGGAGTGGTTTCAAGTGGACAAATAGTGACGGAGCAAAAAGTTCAAAAACATTTTTAACCAACAATAGTTGGATTCTGGTTTCAGAACGGCAATCTGAAGCTAATGGCCACTTTGGTTTCAGAACGGCAATCTGGGCCATCAAATCTTCTACGCAAGTACATGTTATTAGTTGGGCTAATGACCAATTTGGTCCCTCACGTTTCAGAACGGCAATCTGGGCCCTCCATGTATCTTCCTACCGACTTCTGCTCAATTGCATTCGAATTCAAATTTAGCAGCATAACACTGCCTCCCCTTTCAAAGTATTTGAAGGAAGGATCAATGTGGCGGGCTCTCATTAACAAAAGGAAATCATATTGGAATACTCATGCCACCTGTATGCAACAAGCTCCAACAGTCATATTGATAACGTACAGTGTAGGCGAGTTCGACAAGAACTATCTCTTATCCACTTAATGAACATAGTATCAGCAACTTCAAACAACCCGTCTTTTTTGTCCTTTTCGCCCTCCCATATACCAAATTCATCAAACCAAAAGTAAATAAACCTTGTATACCAAAAAGATCACCTAGAGTCACATCTGCTAAAATACATGCATATGAAGCAAACTAGCTGTTTTAACAAAGATTATATACATCCCAGGTGGCAGGTAAACCTGTTACTCACTGGAGTCTTGCTGTTGGTGATAGCAAGATCCTTACTCTCATCGAGAGGATGACACTTGGGGATGGGGCAATTTTCTTGTTTATTTCTCACACAATGCCATACCAACCTGAGGGGTTGGAGATACATATTTATAGGCTGCTAGTCAGCCAAGCATATGCCAAGATGCTATCCTAGACTAGTCCAAGATGCTGTCCTAAAGCTAGTCTAAGATGCTAAAGCAAAAAGCTACTAAAGCAAAAAGCAAGTCCTAGATGCTAAAGCAAAAGCAAGTCCTAGATGCTAAAACAAAAGCAAGTTCTAGATGCTAAAGCAAAAAACAAAAGCACCATGTACACCATGTGCAGACAACACAAAGACAACACAAAGACTTGTCTATCATTTTCCTCCTAAGTCTTGTGCGTCGTCTTGTGGGAGAGTTGAACCATCCTGATCTTGGAGCAGAGCTCAAGGAACTTGATCCTTCCAAGAGGCTTGGTGAGCAGATCCGCAAGCTAATCCGTGGTGTTGATGTAGCTTGCCTTGATGCTTCCTTCATCCAAGCAGCCTCGAATGAAATGGTACTTCACCCGGATGTGCTTGCTCCGTTCATGGAAAACGGGGTTCTTTGCCAGGGCTAGAGCGGACTTGCTGTCCACCCTGAGCTCCACTGCTTCAGTGTCCCTGCCGAGGAGATCACCAAGCAGTCGAGCGAGCCAGAGTGCCTGAGTCGAAGCGGTGGAAGCCGCTATGTACTCGGCCTCACAGCTGGACAGGGCCACCACCTGCTGCTTGACTGACTGCCAGTGAACGAGGCACTTGCCGAGGAAGAAGAGAATCCCGCTTGTGCTCTTGCTGGTGTCGATGTCGCCCGCGTGGTCACTGTCGCTGTACCCGACGAAGTGTGCCGCGCCAGGACACCTCGGGTAATGGAGGCCGTGGTCAAGAGTCCCCGCAACGTAGCGGATGATCCTCTTCACAGCCTGCTGATGCTCCGTCGTCGGTCGTTGCATGAACCGACTAACGTAGCCGACGGAGAATGCCAAGTCCGGTCGTGTGTGGGCGAGGTAGCGAAGGCTCCCCACAAGACGCCGGTACTGCGTAGCGTCCACCTCCTTCGTCGTGCTATCGCGGCTCAGCTTCAGCCTCTCCTCCATCGGAGTGAGAGCTGGGTTGCAGTCGGTGAGCCCAGCTAGCTCGACGACGCGCTTGGCGTAGGCGGTCTGTCGAAGCGTGATCCCGGAATCATCCTGGTGCACCTCGATCCCTAAGTAGAAGGAGAGGGGCCCCAGGTCACTCATCTGGAAGGTGGCCTTCATCTCTTCCTTGAATGCCGCCACCTCCGCATCCTTGGTGCCGGTGATCACCAAGTCGTCGACGTAGACACCCACCAGCAAGGCATTTTCTCCACTGCCCCGCCGGTAGATGGCCGCCTCGTGCGGACTTTGCTCGAAGCCCATCCCTTTCAGCGTGGAGTCCAACTTGGCGTTCCACGCCCTCGGTGCCTGTCGCAAGCCATAGAGGGCCTTGCGTAGGCGGAGCACCTTGCCCTCCTTGCCGGGGATCGCAAATCCCGGCGGCTGATGCACGTAGACCTCCTCCTTCAAGTCGCCGTTAAGAAATGCCGACTTGACATCCATGTGATGAACACGCCAGCCTTCCTGGGCAGCTAGCGCAAGGAGGAGTCGCACGGACTCCATCCGTGCGACGGGTGCGAAGGCGTCATCGAAGTCGACCCCCTCCTGCTGCACGAAGCCTCGTGCCACCAAGCGAGCCTTGTGCTTGACGATGGCGCCGGCTTCATCCCGCTTCAGCTTGAACACCCACTCAAGGGTGATCGCGCGGTGACCGGCAGGAAGATCCGCCAGCTCCCACGTCCGGTTCCGCTCGACGGCGTCCATCTCCTGCTTCATCGCGACACGCCACGCCGCGTCTCCCTCCGCCTCAGCGAAGGAGCGGGGCTCGCCGTCGTCGCATGCCAAGTACAGCTCCGCCTCGCAGTCGCGCTGCACCAGTCCAGGGACGGGCAGCTCGCCGAGGATGTTGTCCATGGTACGATAGCGCAGAGGCTCGTCGTCGTGGTAGGCGTCGACGCGGTCCTCGTCGTGGGACAGCGGAGTAGCGAACTCCACCATGCGCTGCTCGTCGTGGACCGAAACTGTTGGGGCCGATCCCGGTGGTGTGGCCGCCGGTGCAGGAGAGTGGTGAGCCGGTGGTGAAGAGTGGGGCGTAGCCGGTGCCGAAGGTGGTGGAGCACTCGCCGGAGCTGGTGGCGAGCAAGGTGTCGAGGTGGACGAGCTCGGTGAAGACGAGCTGCTAGCTCCCCCGGCTCTCTCGAAGTGGACGTAGTCGACAACAAAGTCCCTGAGAGTCGAAGTCGAACCGTCGTCCACCGCCTTGTCCCACGTCCAGCTCGCCCTTCGTCGAACACAGCGTCACGCGAGATGCGGACGCGCTGTGTGACAGGGTCAAGGATGCGGTAGGCCTTCGAGCCCTCCGCGTAGCCGATGAACACTCCCGGAGTGCTCCTGTCGTCGAGCTTGCCGATGTGGCCAAGCTCCTTGGCGAACGCGAGGGAGCCGAAGACCCGCAAGTGGGAGACCGCCGGCTTGCGCCCATGCCAAGCCTCGTACGGCGTCCTGCCGTCGAGCGCCTTGGTAGGCGAGCGGTTGAGGATGTAGACGGCCGTCACCACCGCCTCTCCCCAGAAGACAGCCGGCATCCCCCTCTGCTTGAGGAGGGCCCGAACCATCCCCACAACCGTCTGGTTGCGCCGCTCGACGACGCCGTTCTGCTGCGGGCTGTACGGCGCGGAGTAGTGGCGCTGAATGCCCTCATCAGCGTAGTACGACGCAAATTCAGCCGCCGTGAATTCGCCGCCGTTGTCTGTGCGCAGCACGCGCAGCTTGCGGCCGCACTCCGCCTCCGCAGCAGCCTGCGTGCGCCTGATGGCGTCCGCAGCCTCTCCCTTGCTGCCGAGGACCATCACCCACATGTAGCAGGAGAGGTCGTCGACAAGCAGCAGGAAGTAGCGTCGTCCTCCCGGTTGGCCGGTGTCACCGGGCCACACAAGTCCCCGTGCACGAGCTCGAGCCTCTCCTTGGCTCGGAAACTCGCCTGCTGGGGAAAGGGGAGTCGCCTCTGCTTCGTCATCACGCAGACGTCGCAGAACTGCTCCACATGGTCAAGGCACGGCAGGCCTCGCACCATTTCCGTGGCACTGAGCCGCTTCAGGGCCTCGAAGTGAAGGTGCCCAAAGCGCTCGTGCCACTGCCACGCCTCGTCGTCCCGACGAGCAGCGAGACAGAGGGGTTGTGCCACCTGCATGTGAAGGATGTAGAGTCGATTTGCGCCTCTGGTTACCTTGGCAAGAAGGCGACGGCGAAGATCCCAAATCCGCAGCACCCCGTGCTCGATCTCGACACGCGAGCCGTTCTCATCCAGCTGTCCCAAGCTGATGATGGAGTTCCGCAGATCGGGGATGTAGTAGACGTCGGTGAGCAGCCTGTGCTCACCAGACACGGTGGTGAAGATGACGGAGCCGACGCCCTTGATTTCCACGCCGGAGGCGTCCCCAAACTTGACGGAGCCTCGGACGCTAGAGTCAAACTCGGCGAAGAACTCCCGTCGACCGGTCATGTGATGGGTGGCGCCGGTGTCGAGGCACCACCCGTCAGTCTTGTCGTTGTCGGAGCCGTAGCCGAGGAGGGCGTGTGCTTTTGGCTCGTCAAGGTGGAGGAGAGCCACTGCGGCCGGTGCCGCTGGAGGTAGTTCGATGCTCGCATGAGCAATGAACAGAGCCGGCTGCTCCTCCTCCTCTGCCTGCGCGACGTGGGCCTGGCCGCGTCGTGGCTGTCGACAATCCCTGGCCCAATGACCAAGCTTGCCGCAGTTGTGGCAAGAGTCGTCTCGTGCCGGCTTTTGCTTGCCAGCAGCGCCGCCCTGGGCGCCTCCACGGTCATCACCCTCGGCACGTCCTCGCGCCCCTGCCTAGGCGTCTTTGCGCGGCTTGCCGCGCTTGCCACGCTTGTGGCCGCCTGTCGTGGAAGAAGGCTCCCCCTTCTTCCTGTCACCTTGACCGGAAGCCCACTGCTCCCGAGTGAGGAGCTTCCCGCCAATGGTGACGGGTCCCGAGAGGCGCTGTGGCTCATCGCTGTCAACGACCTTGAGGCGACCCAACGCCTCCTCGATCGTCATCGTGGAGAGGTCCAGCAGAGACTCGATCGAGCGAGCCATCTGCTTGTACTTCTCGGGACGCAGCGGAAGAGCTTCTCCACAGCTCTCTCTTCGCCGTAGGTGTCGTCACCGAACTGCACCAACTTCTGCAACAGAGTGTTGAGACGGAGAGCAAAGTCATCAACGTCCTCACCTGGCTTGAAGGCCAGGTTCTCCCACTCCGTGCGTAGTGCCTGCAGTGTAGACTTGCGGGCGCGGTCGCTGCCGATGCGTGCTGCAGCGATGGCGTCCCAAGCCTCTTTGGCAGTCCGCTTGTTGGTAAGCGAGAACTGCATCTCGGGCGGGACTGCAGCGATGAGAGCATCCAGCGCCCGTCGATCCTGGTCGTAGTCGGCGTCGCCGTACCGGACTGCATCCCACATATGCCGCACCTGGAGCTTTACCCTCATCACCGCAGCCCACTCGACGTAGTTGGTCTTGGTGAGGGTAGGCCACCCGCCGCCGGGGCCGACGTCCCTGACGACAGCCTGGTACTCGTGGTGACCACGGTACCGAACCGGGGAGAGAGAGCCGCGTCGCCTGTGAGGGCCGCGCTCTCCGTCAACCCGTACGCCGCCGCCGTACGCGCCTCCTCCAGGAGCGTCACCGGCGCGTGCGCGCCTGTCTGGGCTGCCGCCGCGCTCGTGGGCGTGCGCGGCTGCCCACTGCGCCGCTCGCCCTCGCGCTGCCTCCCTCTCCAGCGGCTCAAGATCCGCGTCGGCGCTGTCATCAGCAGAGATGGAGCTGCTGTTGCTGCCGCGCAGAACCTTGACCTCCGCTGCTGCCGCACGCGCTGCATCTGCCGCCGCCGCCGCTTCCACCTCCGCTCTGGCTGCTGCCAGCTCTGCCGCTGCCAGCCTTGACGCCCTTTCCGCCGCCGCAGCGGTCTCCGCCGCCGCTCGCTCGCGCTGCTCTGCCGCGGCGAGCTCGGCCGTCTGCTGACGCCACGTGCTCGAGGCGACCGAGCGCTGAGACTGCCCTGCGGACATGGCGCGCTACTGGGGGGTGTTGCGTGGAGAGAGGGCTGATTCTGACGAGCTGCTGCCCGTCTCCGGAGAGAGAGTGAGCGGGGACAGCCGGAGCTGCTGCTGCTACCGGCTGGGGCTGCTGCGAGGCCGGAGAAGGAGATGAGCAGGATGCTCAGGCTACAGGATAGTATGGCTCTGATACCACTTGTTACTTGCTGGAGTCTTGCTGTTGGTGATAGCAAGATCCTTACTCTCATCGAGAGGATGACACTTGGGGATGGGGCAATTTTCTTGTTTATTTCTCACACAATGCCATACCAACCTGAGGGGTTGGAGATACATATTTATAGGCTGCTAGTCAGTCAAGCATATGCCAAGATGCTATCCTAGACTAGTCCAAGATGCTGTCCTAAAGCTAGTCTAAGATGCTAAAACAAAAAGCTGCTAAAGCAAAAAGCAAGTCCTAGATGCTAAAGCAAAAGCAAGTCCTAGATGCTAAAGCAAAAAACAAAAGCACCATGTACACCATGTGCAGACAACACAAAGACTTATCTATCAAAACCATGCTAGAAAAGACTGCATAGATTCAATATGCTTCTTGCAGAACAATACCTTACATGTCAGAAGTCAAAATCCATAAAAATGCAAACAGTTTTGTTCTCCATGGTCCACCTTCCCTCATCCTGCAACTAGAAAAAAGTTGACAGATTATTCGCATTCTTGTGATTTCAACACAACACCACAAAATGAACAAAACAAAAGGGTCAACAGCAACCTTTTTACGCGCACCTAATTTGCATTCCCTGTTTCAGCAGAAGGGCCTTATGAGAAGCAACAACTCAGGAGTGTCTTCTGAAAATATAAGTTCAGATATAATGTATCAACTGTGGCCAGCTTCCCCAACAAACTGATACTTTGCAGGGAGCAATTTTATGTGTTCCCAATATTTCCCTTTACTTGAAAAGAGAGAGATGAGCAACGAAGTAGTCGAAGCTTCAAGCGACATGCTATGCTCATCAACTCTTGACATATAGTTTCCTGCCTTGACTATCTCACCTTTTTTCAATAACATTCTGATGATATTATTTAAAAGACGTGAGTCAGGAGCACAGCGGTTCTTCTCCATTGATGAAAAGAGATTTTCAGCCTCTTCCATTGACCCTTCGTTTATAAGATACGTCATCATTATGCTGTATGTACAAACAGTAGGTACCAACCCACTGGTTGAGATAGCAGCAAACAAATCCTTAGCTTCCTCTCTTCTCCCAAACTTGTACATCGCACTAATCATAACATTAAGAATTGCAATATCAAACTTCACATTCGTTGCCCGTAATTTCTGGAACAGCATGATTGCTTCGTCAGTGCAATTATTCCGACAAAGTCCACTGAGAACAATACTGTATGTCACTGTTGTCACTGTTATTCCATTTTCAATCATCTCATGTAACATTTTCTTTGCAGCAACGGTTCTCCCAGCCTGAAATAATCCATCCAATATGATGTTATATATAAAAGCTGTAGGTTTAACACCTTTACGCAACATTTCTCTGAATAGTGTCAACCCACCGTCAATACATCCATTTTTACAGTAGCCATTAACAAGTGCACCAATCGTAACATCATTAGGCTCAACGCCAACCGATACCATCGCATCAAGCACTCTTAATGCTTTCTCCATATTACCGACTAAGCAATAACCGTCGATCAGTGAAGTAAACAGAATAACATTAGGCCTCTCACCAGTACGTATAATCCAGTCAAAGATATATTGCGCTTCCATTACCCTACCTTCTTTACATAGACTGTTTATTATTGAACTAAAGAATGCAATGCAAGGACGGCGAATACCTTTATTCACCATTTCAGAAACAAGTTCCTCGGCTTTGACCAAATCACCATGAGTACAAAAACCCTTAATTAGGCACTGGAAAACGGCTGCGTTAGGTGGTATACCCTTATGAATCATCTGATTGAATTTGTCCATAGCATCAGTCAGCCTACCCATCCTGCAAAGTGCATCTATTACAGTTGAATATGTGACTACATTAGGGTTCACTCCGTATTTCTGCATCTGTTCAACTATAAGCATAGCCTCATCCATCATTTGACATTTAGCATATGAGTTAATCAACACGTTCATAACATGGTGGTCAGGTACAATACCGTCTCCCAACATCAAATTAAAGAGAATACTCATATCAACCAAGCATCCTTCTGCACTGTACCCATGAAGCAGAGTAGTGTAGGAGATGATATCAGGTTTTGGGCCCTTCACAACCATGGAATCAAATATTTCTCTAGCTTCTTTATTTTTTCCATGCTTGCAAAGAGCATCCATGATCGAGTTACAAGTAGCAACATTTGGTAGAACACCCCGACTTGTCATTTCTTTGAACATTCTACCTGCATCGTTCCACTGCCCCAAAGTGGAATATCCATGGATAAGGCTAGTATATATGAAATTATTTGGCAGAACACCATTATCAACCATCTGTCTAAGGATGTTCTCTGCCTTGTCCATTGCTCTGGCCTTGCACAGCGCATCAATAATCGAGTTATATGTCACCACATTAGGTGAAATCCCCTGCTGTATCATTTCATGGAATAGGTCGCACGCTTTGACCACTTCGCGCTCCTTAAAGAAGCCATCAATGACCATGGTGTACACCACCACGTTGGGGGAGCAGCCACCTCCTTGTTTGGCCATCATCCGGATCAGCTCGAGCGCCCGCTGACTCCTCCTAATGTCACATAAGCTCTTCATAAGTATGGAGTACGACAAGACATTAGGCGTACAGCCCAGCTCGGGCATCCGGCTGAGCAGCACATCCATAGCCTCCTGCGTCCGCTTCAAGTCGCACAACCCCTTGATGACGTTGGTGACAGCGATGACATCCGTCCCCAGCCCCGACCTGAGGAGGCGGCCGAAGAAAGCGAGCCCTAGGTCCGGGCGCCTCGCGCGGCAGCAGCAGTTGATGAGGATGCTGTAGGTGACGACAGTGGGAGGTGCCACCCGCGGGCCGGCACCTCGGGATATGCGGTTGAAGAGGGCGACGGCGAGGGCGGGGCCGTCGCAGCAGGCCGCAGATGGCGGCGCACGGGCGAGGGCGGCAAGAAGGCCGTTCAGCGCGCGGGCTGGGACGGGGGTGGCCTGCTGTAGCAATTCGTCGAACAGGTGGTGTGCGTCCTCCGTGCCAAGCGTCTCGGAGCGCACGCGCTCCGTGGCTGCGGCAAAGGCTAGGTGGGGTGCGCGTGGTGAAGGCGCCGTGGTGGAGGAGGCGGTGGAGGTGGCGAATATGGAGGTGAGGCGGGGGCGGGACATTGCCGTGCGGTGGAGAGGAGGCTGGCCGGCATGGAGGCTGGTATTGGACTCTGACTGAGCCCGCGAACGCCCCTGTTACATATTGGGGTCGCAATTTACAAAGAGATAATTTATTATATACCACTTAATAGTATCTGTTTCTATAAAATGCTATTAAAAAATACTTTCTCTATTATATATCACTGAATAATACCAAAATTTATTATATGCCATTGTTGTTAGTTGATCGTTAAGGCTGGCCATTATACTTTGAAAAAAAAACCAAAATACCCCAAGTAAAAACTAAAGACATAATTTATTTAAAATAGCGAATAACTTCCAAAAATTATGAAAATTTATAGAGATGTTTTTCAATATTTCAGTAAGCTAGAAAAAATTTTAAGGCACAGTTCAAAAATTTTTCAGATTTTTCATTTAAATGTTAATAAAGGCTAATATTTACAAACTGAGACTAAACGAGGTCTAAAACTTATAAAAAAATTCTCACATGCTTCTAAGATGTCATATAGCTCCTGAAAAATATGATTTTCCATTTTTATACACTGAATTTGTCCCAGTTTAAAAAATAGCTAAAATAGGATAATTTTGGATTTAAATTTCAAAAATGGAACAAATTGAAGAATCAGTTCACAAAATTTTATATTTGAATTGTACACTTCCCCAGTGATCCACCAAAAAAATTAGTATTTTTGATTAAGCCAATTTGCTCTATATTTATTTTTTATCATAGGGACAGATTTGAACTGTGGGCAAAATCATCTTTTTCCAGGGGTAAACGTACCCTAACTGATGGTAATGCCATATAATATAATTTTGGTGCTATTCAGTGGTATATAATAGAGAGAATAGTTTTTAATGGTATTTTGTAGAAGTAGATGCTATTCAATGGCGTATAATCAATTATTAAAAGGTTTGGACTCGGGTCAAACACTACCGTATGATACGGTGCTTAGTGTATCTCCAATATTTTTTGTTTTGTTTATGACCTAAAGTAGTTTTAAGGTGAAATCACATGGTTTATGAAAAATAGCTACAATGTTTATGGCTTGAAGGAGGCATTACGGTGCGTCCATGGCATAATAAAAAAGCAATCTCTCTCCTAAATAACTGCACCTAGCCTCCCCAGTCCCTACTGGCACCATCATCTCACCTCCCTCACTAGATCCGATTGATCCTTCTCAGTCTTTACCGCTACCGCCACTCCAAACCCTTCTACACCCCACTACCGCTAAGCACCCTACTGTTGTCGCTCCTCTTCACCGTCATCGACCATTCCCCTCTCCATCATTGCCCCTCTTCACCGCCATCAACCACTCCCCTCTCCACACCCCCGCTGCTGCGCCTCTTCACCAGATTTGCAAGATGACGGCCATGAGGATGCTGCCCCAACAACCATGTGGCCAGATCCAGCGGTGGCAACCGTCTAGGACCTCCACGTGACCAAATATGGTGGCGGTAACATCGCTGTCTCTCGTCGAAAAAAGTTTGGCCCTCGTGACAAAGTTCACGAGTGGCTATGTCGTTGTCTCCCATTAGAGAAAACTTGGCATTTGTGTGAGCGGCTATTTGTTTCGGGAGGCGAGAACGTCACCATCTTCCATAAAAAAAACTTGGCGCTCGTGATAAAGTTCATGAGCAGCTAGCATAGGGTGAGAATTTGTTGATTTGGCCCTGGAGAATGAGTGTAAGGAGACTTGACCCTAAGGGGTGAGTTAGGTGACTCGATCCTAGAGGGCGAGTTGTCGCAGACTCAACCCCGGAATGTGTTAGATGACTCAATCCTAGAGGGTGAGTTGTCGCAGACCCAAACCTGGTGGGTAAATGTTAGACAACCAGACCCTGGATGGTGAGTTGTCGCAGACCGTACCCCAGAGTGTACACACACACACACACACACACACACACACACACACACACATATATATATATATATATATATATATATATATATATATATGGGAACGTATCCAGTGCTAATGCACTATTCGGTGCTAACATGTGAACTCTGCTTATGGACCATCGGATGAACCTCTAACGGCCTAGATCTTCGAAGGTGGAAGCACCCAAGCCACTTATACGTTTTTGCAATAAACACCCTACCGGTTCGGTTTTTTTTCCGGCCCCCGCCTCCCCGTCTACCTTGCGCGACGCCTGCCCCGCACCATTCGCTCTTCTCCCCGCGCCGTTCCCATTCGACCACGCACCAATCGCTGCCGCACGCTAGGGTTAGGGTTAGGCGACGGCGGCTTCGTAGCGGCGGCGGCCCCGGCCCTCCGACGGTCTCTTTTTTCCGGCCCCCGCCGTTCCGTCTGCCTCGCGCGACGCCTGATCCATTCGCGTCCACGCCGCACACCAGACGCCGCACCAGGGTTAGGGTTAGTGTCCGCAGCGACGTCGCCCTCCGACCCAGCCACCGCCCCGAGCCCGCCACCTCCCCGAGCTCCGCCGCCCTCCGACCCGACCTCCTCCCCGAGCTCCGCCGCCCTCCGACGCGGCCACCTCCCCGAGCTCCGCCGCCCTCCGACTCGGCCACCTCCCCGAGCTCCGCCGCCCACCGACGCGGCCTCCTCCCCGAGCTCCACCGCCCTCCGACCCGGCCTCCTCCCCGATTTCCGCCACCCTCCGACCCGGCCTCCTCACCGCGCTTCTTCCCCAAGCGCGGCCACCTTCCTCCCCCACTGCACGTCATCCCCCAGGGAGGTTGATTTGTGCTCTAATTGTGTTGTGATTTTGCAAAAAAAAAATGCATTCTTCTTTAGATTACCAGTTGTAATGAAGCATGATGGATTGACATTATTGATGGTGTCAAATTGTGTAAGCAGTGGTTTTTGTTTGTGATCTGGCTGGTTCTGAGTGAAACTGAGAACAATGATGGATTACCAGTTGTGTTGGACAATGAGGAGTATCTGTTGATATTGGACAATGAGTAGTATCTGTTGATATTGAACAATGAGCAGTATCTGTTGATATTGGACAATGAGTTGTAATTGTTTTGTTTGTTTGTGCAGCATTGGCAGTAATAAGCTTTGTGATTTTTTGGCTGATTGGTATTAGAATACACTGAGATGCTTCTGTTTTGTTGTTTCTGCTGATTACCCCTAGTGGATTGCGTAGAGAAATCAGTTCAGTTGATATTGAACAAAATTGCATAGTCTGAACAGTGGGCATCATTACAAACATAAGCTTTGAGCCACTCCACTGAACAAAATTGCATAGTCTTAACTGAAAATTCAAATATGCCAGTCTACAGCAGCAGAATTGATCACATATTACAGGATAAACAGCAGGGGTACCACAATGAATTAACTAGTGGGGAGGTGAACTAATTTGAGCGATAGATTGTGTATCAAGATTTCCTTCTCTTGGCAATCCCAATGCCACGCCCTCATCGGCCACAGATTCCATGCCTCCTAACATAATAAAGTGTCAGATTCTTATCAAGTGGACCAGCAGGGTGACAAAAAAAAGGAATTCTTATAGGAAATAACAAAAAATTCAATATCAGAGTATATCGATAACAAAAAATTCTAATGAGCCTGAAAGGGCAAGCAAACTAGCTGCATCATGACTAGTGTCTTCAAGAATGATGAACTGGAAATATCAGAGTATAGGTTGTGTTGGGTAAAAATGCATGACTACTAAACCAACTGACAAAAAACATTATGCAGATAATTGATTGCATCCCATCTGAAAGTACAACAAATTAGCAGGAAAGAAAATCCTGTAGGCTATCAAATGTACACTACAAACCAGATTACTAGCAACGCTAAAGAGGTCAAACTAGGACCGAACTAACTAGTAAAATATCTAGATCCTGTAGGCTTTCAAACGGAACATGCATGCACACATACAGATCGCGCGGAGCGGCCCGGGCTACCTAATCGCGCGGAACGGCGCTGGGAGATTGCAGACGGCGCGGAACGGCGCGGGGAGATTGCAGACGGCGCGGATCCTGGGGAGTACACGCGCCGTCGCGCGAGGAGGGCGTGAGCGGCAGTCGGCAGATCAGGCGATCGGGAGTCCAGGCGTCGCGCGAGGCAGACGGGGAGGCGGGGGTCGGAAAAAAAAACCGAACCGGTAGGGTGTTTATTGCAAAAACGTATAAGTGGCTTGGGTGCTTCCACCTTCAAAGATCTAGGCCGTTAGAGGTTCATCCGATGGTCCATAAGCAGAGTTCACATGTTAGCACCGAATAGTGCATTACCACTGGATACGTATAATTGACGGGGTGGGGAGCATCATAGTAGGCCCGGTACAAAGAGATGGGTAAGGGGGATCATGATAGGCCTGGTAGTTATGCATAATACTTACAGAGGTTGTCTGCATTCCAGCTATGCTTGAGCTCAGTCTTATCGAGTGACTACAGCTGGAACGACCCTGGACAGGTGGCGCGGATGACTTCGTATGGTCCTTCCCACTTGGAGCTTAGCTTGTCGTCGAGGTCTGGGTTGGCCTTTTTCTTGAGGACAAGATCACCAACTTGGATAGGCTGAGGCTGAACAACTTTGTTGTACATTTTGGCCATCACTGCCTGGTATCAGTCGATGTTGAGAGTTGCTTCCTACCAAATGGCATCAGCTGACTCCAACGGGGCCCGATGAACGTTGTTGTCTAGGACTGTTGTGGTTTTGAGAGATCCAAACTTGATTTCCTCCGGAATCACGGCCTCATCACCATATAGGAGGTTGAATGGGGTAAATCTAGTGGCTCGGCTGAGTGAGATGCGTGTCGACCAAAGCATGCTTGGTAGCTCATCCACCCAGCAGCCCTCCAGGAGATCAAAGCGATGAGTGAGAAGCCCTGGCAAGATGATGCAATTAGCCCTCTCCACGATCCCATTGGCCATTGGGTTAAAGACCAATGCAAAGCAGAGATTAATGCCCAGATCCACGTAGAACTTGGGGAAGGAGGCCGTATCAAATTGAGTCCCATTGTCAATGGTTACTTCCCTTGGCATGTCGAACTAACACACAATGTTCTTCCACACAAACTTCTGAACTGTTGCTGAGGTTATATTAGCCAGAGGCTCGGCCTCGATCCACTTGGAGAAGTAGTCAACGACTGCCAAGGCAAACTTGTACTCTCTTATCTGGGGCTTGAAGGGCCGACTAGGTCTATCCCCCAATGAGCAAATGGCCACGATGGCAATATGGGTTGCAGGTCGTTTGTGGGTGAGTTCGTGCCACGCCCCATCCACTTGCAGGTGGCATCCGTACGGATGACAAACTCTGCATCTTGTAGGGTAGTGGGCCAGTAGAATCCTTGATGGAAGGCTTTCAACACCAAGGAACTTGTGCTTGTAGAGGGTATTGCTATGAATGACAAATCCCCTTGCATGACTCTTCCGCCTTCGCGCCTTGGTGGGATTAGGAGGCTCGATTCCATCAACAAGGTACTTGATAATCCACCTTGGCGGGCGCATACCTTTGGAAGCCCCTTCGCTACTGGCTCAGTCAAGGCCTCAGAGAAGGTGCCAGTGGGTCTCTCCATCTGCATGGTAGCGGCCCTTGTCAAGATGTCTTCCTCAAGATTGTCCAAGTGTGGGATACTCTGAATAGTGATGCCACTAAGGTACTTCTCCATGGCTCGGACAAGAGCTAGGTACCTTACCAATGCCAGGTCCCTGGCTTGGTAACTTTTGTCGATGGGACAAGTGATGAGTTAGGAATCGCTTTTCACAGAGAGTTGCTTGGCCCCCATGCCTAGCTTTGCACAACCCTAGCAGCAAAGCCTTATACTCAATGATGTTGTTAGTGGTCTAGAAATCCAAACAGGTAGAGTAGAAGGTGCACATCCCACTTGGTGATTCAAGGACCACTCTAGCCCCCGCACCTACCGAGCACAAAGAGCTATAAACATAAATAGTTCAAAAAGGGTCAGTTGGTGGTGTAGACAGGGGCAGTTCTACAGGGTCCATTTTGTGACAAAGTCTGCCAGCACCAAAGACTTGATAGCTATGCGGGAGATGAAGATGACTAAGAATGGGGCCATCTCAGTAGCCCACTTCCCTACTCACCTGGATGCCTCCTTGTTGTGAAGCATTTCACCGATTAGGAGTGATGACGATATTTGGATCTCGTGGGCTAAGAAGTTATGCCGGAGTTTCCTTGAGGCCATGAGGATGGCATAGGTGAGTTTCTTCAGCTCGGTGTACCTCACCTTAGCCCCTTGCAAAGCTTCAGACATGTGGTATACGGGGTGTTGTTTCCTTTCTTCATCTCAGACAAGCACAACACTCACAGTGATAGAGATTGCCATGACGTAAGCAAGGAGGCCCTCCTCTGTCTGGGGCTATACAATAGTAAGGGGGCCAAAAGGTAGTTCTTCAGGTCATCTAGGTCGACTTTACTCTCAGCGGTCCACTCAAAGGTGCCTGAGCCATGCAGAATTTTAAAGAAGGGGAACCCCTCTTAGTTGAGCGAGAGACGAATCGCTCTAGTGCAGCCAGCTAGCTTCTGCACCTCGCAGATGTTTTGGGGAGGCTTCATGTTGGGGATGGCCTAGATTTTTGTAAGGTTCACCTTGATCCCACACTTTGATACTAAGAAGCCCATCAACTTCTCGGCTTGCACTCCGAAAATTCACTTTTCTAGGTTAAGCTTCATGCCAACCTGGCATAGGATGTTGAAGGTCTCTTGGAGGTTGGCAGCATGTGCTCGGGCGAGGACGCTCTTAAAAACGATGTCATTGATATAGGCTTCCATATTGTGACCGATATGAAGGGCAAGAGCCTTGTAAGCAAGCCAGGTGAAGGTGGCACCAACATTCTTTAGCTCAAAAGCCATCTGGAAGTAGCAAAACATCTTGGAGGGTGTGATGAAGCTGGTCTTTTCCTCGTCCTCCATGGCAATCCACACCTAGTGGTACCCTAAGTAAGCATCAAGGAAGCTCATGAGCTCACACCCTGAAGTAGCAACGACTAGCTAGTCAATCCTAGAGAACAAGAAGTTGTCCTTCGGACATGCGTGGTTCATGTTAGTATAGTTGACGTACATGCACCACTGCTCATTGAGACTTTTCAATGAGAACTGGGTTGTCAAGCCACTCAGGGTGCACCACTTCCTGGATCACGCCGGCATTTTGAAATTTATTGACCTCCTATCTTGCTACAACCTAGCACTCACCTAACATCTTTTAGAGCTTCTATTTAATAGGCTTAGCATCAGGCTTCACAGAGAGCCGGTACTCAATGATCTCCCTTGGGACACTAGGGAGGTTTTTAGGCCTCAAAGCAAAAGATATCATGGTTTTCCTGCAAGGTTGCCAATATGGCATTCACCATCACCAGGTTGAGGTCCATGGTAAGTAGCACAATTTTGGTGAGATCAGTTTTTTAGAGGGGCTCGGCCCAAGTCACCCCCATCAGGCATCAACTTGGGGATCCACTTGCTAAAGGAAGGGGCTAGAACCATGGCTCAGCCCCCACAACTTCCGGGGTGATGGAGTGCACGTATCGATTGTGGCTTGGATGACTTCGTGATCGTGCAAAAATAGCACACCCGTAAGTGCACGGGTTGCCACTGAAATAGCGACGAGTGTCGTGTTCTCCACAGGGACTAGACTGAGGCTACCAGTGCTCAGCTAAATCTAGGTCAAATGAAACGGGGGAGAACTGAACCTAAAACACCTACTAAAATGACCGAACAAACTAACTATCAAACGAACTCTAACTAGAATGGATGAAACGACGAACGAACTAAACAATGGAAAGACGATGGAACGAATGACTGTACGAATGGACGTCATACGATCAAATGAACAACACGACGACTAACTACACAAACAAACACGCATGAACTACAACGACTACAAGAACGATGACACGACTACCGACCAACGACCTAACTAATTATCGATCGCGAGATAGAAAGAGAGAGTCGACAAGCATTGGGGGAGTCTAAAAGCACAGAGGGAGTCGAGAGAGAACGAGGGAGAAAACAGTCGACGGCTAACTAGACGACGGCGGCTGGACAACACAACAAACAACTACGACCATGATTGCTCGACCTAACTATCGACAGACCACGGAAAGAAGAAAAGAGGGAGTCTAGAAGCAAGGGGGAGTCGAGACAGCAAGGGGAAGGGAAACGGTCACCGGGTAGCTAATTCACGCAGGACAACAAAAAAACAAACACAGATTCTAGACTAACAGATCACTGAACACAAGCACAACTCACAACTTAACCTCTTACACATATAACACATAAAAACTAAATAGAGACTTCAACTAATTATTCATCAACAGATACTGATCACATATAACAATTAGATGACTAACACAAGATCATATCACCACAAGCATTGATAGATAAATAACTAGCAAAATCACATGAGCTGAACCAATATCCATATCCACATGATCCACAAATCAAAAATCACAGTTCACAAGTTAACATCCATAGTGCAAATGGTAATTATCAGTTAACAGAGTAATAGTAATGAAGAGCTGAAGAAATAAGAGGAAGAAATTAGACAACTAAGGAGGAAGAAGGTGAAGCAGACGGGAGGCCGAGGAGGTGGTGATGTCGCTGGTGACGTCGATGAAGTGGTGGCGGCTGGCGGCGGCGCTGAAGGGGAAGCAGTGGAGAGGTCGCCGTCAGTCGGTGGCGATGGAGATCGGCGGCTCGGCGCTTGGTGGAGGACAGTGGTGCACGGGAGTAGGCGGTGCATGGGTGGAGAAGGAGGAAGGCACAGGGGCGGCTGGTGGTGGAAGAGATGGGAGTTGGGGAAAAGCACATGGGGGCAAGGGAAGAAGCAAGCTGAGGCCAAGGAAGAAGTAGAAGAGAGGGATGGCGCGGTGGGCTCGGTGGATCTGGTGGAGGAGAGATCGCCAGTGGTGGGGAAGAAAGGGTAGTGGCGCACCTGCGAGATGGGGATCGGAGAGGGAGCTCGGGTTGGCGGCTGGAGATGGAGATGGATCGGGGGAGGAGAGAAGCAGTAGGGGGCAAGGGGAGAAGAAGATGCCGGGCTCACCGAAGGGAAAGCAAAGCGGCGGCGCCGAGGTGGAGCAAGAGGAGAAGCGGCAGAGGTGCGGCGGCGCAAGGAGGAGGCGCAATGACCGGTGGATGGTGGAGAAGCAGCTGAGAGAGGTGCTGTAGAGGAAGAGCAGAAGGAGGAGGTGGTGGTGTTGGTGGCGCGCCGGCGAGTCGGCCCGGCCTCACCGGCGGGCGGATCTGGAGGAGGGGGAGGAAAAGAAGGCGAAGAGGAGACAGAGAGAAATGCCGGGCTCGGCCGAAATCAGTGGCGGCTAGGGTTTTTGAGGCAGGAATAAGGAATTGTCCATTTTGCGATTTAGCCCTCCAGGATTTAAGAAATTGCAATTAAGTCATTCTTCCATTTAATTTCTTCTGTTCTATCCCTCTGGAAGTCCGATTTCATCACGGTTTGATCCTATGCATCCATGACAATGCGTACATCTGTACAGAGTAGTCTTGAAAGTCTAGATTTATCGTTTATGCACCTCGATCGTGCTGGCCTGTGGAAAATTGCAAAAAAAATGTAAAATGGTCCAATTCGAGCAATTAATTTTAGAAAAGCATGTAAATGATGATAAATGGTCCCAAAATGCGAGAAATATGAGGGTAAAATGATGGGTAAATATATGTAAAAATGATGCATGTCACTTCGCCTATCTTTTTTGAAAGATCTTGGTCGCCATGCACTTCATCCTCACCGTGGCTTTGCTCAATTAGATGGTGGTTATGCTCCTCGCCAGCCATACACCACTCAAGAGTTAGTCTCCCTCCTTCAGCGCCTAGTCATCAACCCTCCCTCAGGTTCTTCAGGTGCTGCCAGTCTTGCCACTCTGTCTTCCACTTCAGGTATACCATATCCTTGGATCCTGTTCTCTGGTGTTTTCTTCCACATGGCACTAGATTTCACTCACCTCACTTCTTTGAGTCCTTCCATCCTAGTTTTTTCCATCCAAACTACAAATGGTACCTCTTTTCCAGGTACTAGTTGAGGCACTCTTTCTACTCCTAGCTTTCTTGTTCAAGCAGTTTCTCATGTTATTAGACTTGCTATGCAACTTATGTCAGTTGGTCACATTACTGATCATGATTGTCGTATCATTCTTGAGCCTGACTAATGTTGTGTTCAGGACCACCACACGGGGACTATGGTTGTTTCCAGCCCACATCGCCTTGATTGTTAGCATCTCTGGGAACTCTACTGGCTTTGCCTTCATTCCACTTCCATTATCTCAGCCAGTCGACCAGATACCTCCGTCGCCACCACTTCCATTAGTTTTGCTTAGTGGCACCATCGCTTAGGTCACCTATGTGGGTCGCTTCTTTAGTTGGTAGCATTCTTGGGTCTTTTTCCAGTGATACTTCTTTATCTTGTATGTGCTGCAAGCTTGGCAAGTAGCCGGAACACCCTTTTGGTTCTAGTGACTCTATTTTTGCTAGCCCTTTTGATTTGATTCACTCTGATGTATGGGGTCCCACTCCATTTGTTTTGAAAGGGGGTCATTGATACAATGTGATCTTCATTGATGACTACTTTCACCATACTTGAATTTATTTCATGTCTTTTCATAACCAGGTCCCTTCTATTTGTTTGTCTCTTGCTACTTTGGTTTATACTTAGTTTTATTTAGCCATTTGTGTCTTTCATGCTAATTTTGCTGGTGAGTACATGTCTACTACTTTTTGTTAGTTTCTTTCTATACAGGGCACTCTTCCTCAGTACTTATGTCCATGTGCTCATGCTCAAAATGATGTTTCTGATGGCAAGCATCATCACCTTCTTGAGACTGCCCACACTCTAATGCTGGCCTCTTATGTTCTACCTCACTTTTGGGTTGAGACCATTTCCACTACCACCTACCTTGTCAACATACAACCCTCTACTAGTCTTTAGGGTTCTACTTCTATTGAGCGTCTCTACTGTAGGTTTCCTCAATACAGTCACCTTCGCACTTTTGGTTGCGTCTGCTTTGTTCTTCTTTCATCTCGTGAGCACACAAAACTAACTTCTTAGTTAGTTGAGTGTGTTTTCCTTGGCAATAGTGTTGAGCACAAGGGTTATTGCTGCCATCACCATGCTGCTCGTCAGATGTGCATTTCATGTGATGTCACCTTTGATGAGTCTGGACTCCCTTGCTGAGTCGATCTCCAATTTGACTTTTGTTGATCCTTAGCTCTCCACTCCATTGGTTTTGTTTCCGTCTCCTCCACCACTCCGATGGTTTCACCTTTGCCTTCCCTTGCTTCTTCCCTACCGGAGGATCCCACCATCTCTTTTATTGAGGTTTCCCCCTTTCCATTCCACTACACTCGTCATCCATATTCTAATGCTTCTCCATCAACTCTATCACCCTCTACCTCTACTCTTCTATCATTTTTGGGTCCTGCTCCATGCCTTCTTCTCCCTCCTTGTTGGGCACTGCTCTAGCATCTTCTCTGAGGTACACTCTTCGTGATTGGGCTGCGATTGTACGTCCTGACCGCTATGGCTTTATAGCCTCTACTATCTCTATTGCTAGACCGACCTCTTACCGTGATGTTGCATCTCATCCTGAGCGGCAACTTGATATGGCTAAGGAAATTGATGCTTTGGAGCATACTAGAAATTGGGACGTTGTTCCCCTTCTTGCTCATGTTACTCTTATCACATGTAAGTGGGTTTATAAGATCAAGACCCATTTTGATGTTTTCATTGAGCGCTATAAGGCGTGTCTTGTTGCGCGTGGCTTTTAACAGGAGTATGGTCGTGACTATGATGAGACATTTACTCCTGTTACCCATATGACCACTATTTACACTCTTGTTGACATTGCTTCTATTCGTCAGTAGGCCATTTGGTAGCTTGATTTCAATA